>OY829523.1:4180283-4930116 GCA_963691665.1 Clepsis dumicolana | reverse complement strand
CGGGCTGACGTTCGTGCCCGGTAACGAGGCCGAGTTCTCGCGCTCCGGCGCCTTCCTGGCGCTGGCTGGCAAACTGCTGCTGCTGCACCACGAACACGCGCCGCGCGCCGCGCGCGCCAAGGCCTACGAGCGTGCCGCGCGGGACGACGCCGACGCCGACGCGTGCTGCTCGTCGCTGCGCGGCGAGGGCGAATGGTGGTGGGACGCGCTGGCGCAGCTGCGCGAGGACGCGCTCGTCGCCACCGCCAACATCGCCGGCGCCGTGGAGCTGACGCACCAGCCCGAGGCCGTGGCGCGGCCGCTGCTGGACGGGCTGCTGCACTGGGCCGTGTGCCCGGCGGCCGTGGCGGGCGACGCGCCGCCGGCCGCCGCGCCACACTCGCCGCTGTCGCCGCGCCGGCTGGCGCTGGAGGCGCTGTGCAAGTTGTGCGTGACGGACGCGAACGTGGACCTGGTGCTGGCGACGCCGCCGCGCGGGCGCATCGCGGCGCTGTGCGCGGGGCTGGCGCGCGACCTGTGCCGCCCGGAGCGGCCCGTGGTGCGCGAGTTCGCGGTGAACCTGCTGCACTACCTGGCGGGCGCGGGCGGCGCGGCGGCGCGGGACGTGGCGCTGCACGCGCCGGCCGTGGCGCAGCTGGTGGCGTTCATCGAGCGCGCGGAGCAGACGGCGCTGGGCGTGGCCAACCAGCACGGCGTGGCGGCGCTGCGCGACAACCCGGACGCGATGGGCACGAGCCTGGACATGCTGCGGCGTGCGGCCGCCACGCTGCTGCGGCTGGCCGAGCACGCGGAAAACCGCCCGCTGATCCGCCGGCACGAGCGGCGGCTGCTGTCGCTGGTCATGTCGCAGATCCTGGACCAGAAGGTGGCGCACGAGCTGGCCGACGTGCTGTACCACTGCAGCCAGCCGCACGAACACTAGCCAGTGAGTGAGTGACATGAGACTGAGTATACCTGTCGGTACGTGTACATATAGTGATAGGCGCGAGCGCCGCCGACCCGACCGCGCGCTGCGGTGACACAAGTGTTAGCCTGTACGATCCGATTTTGTTATTTATGTCCACGATGATTTATTTACAAGAATGTCAATGTGCTATAATCGATTTCTATTGTTCGATTGAGAAAAGATGTATTATAACTCGTAATTTTGATTTTTATAATAAAATGGGACTTGAATCTGTTTATTGGTTTTATGATGGAGATTTTATACCGAGTACCTTTTGCGCCTTTGTCTATTAAAGAAATCTTAGTGGAGTGTGAGGAGCTTAATGTGGGCTATAAGTTTTAATTAAGTTTAATGTGAATTATTACAATAATCTATAATATATTGAAATTGAATCTGAATTTTATTTATTTTTTGAATTGGCATTTTTATAAATACTGCACACCTCAATTCCGAAATTAAATAGTAGTCTTCATTTTATGCCCCAAATTGACATCATATTTGCTCACTACTGAATTTACTCAAAATTGGGCACTTAGATAATATATTTCAAAGAACTGCTATTTCAGTTGATTAATCACGATAATACTGATTTAAATTTCTAACTCTGAAATGATTGTGATAGTTGTATATTGCTAGGAAATTCCCTTCTTTTCCATAGTATACAGATTGATTACTCGATTGGACATAAGTAGTTTTGTTTCGCCAAATCGGAGTAAGACAGCCGGTGTAATTACGGGCACAAGAGGCCACATCTTAGCTCTCTAGCTTGGCAACGTATCTGCAAACCCCTGGGGTTATGGTGATCACTTACCATCAGGAGACCCACTTGCTCGTTTGCCTTCCTTGTATAAAAGAAAAAAAAACTGAATCCGGCCTACAGTTTAGAGAACTACAATGTCGAAATTGAGTGCACCACTTTGAATCTCACGTTTTTGAATTAAAAATGCTTGAGGCAACTATTTTCTGTGACAAATCGTAGACCAAAGAAAAGAGACTATGATTTTTCTTTAACCTCGTATTCTATAAAAGAAGCCATACTCTACCCTGAGCTTAACCCTGAGCACACCCTGAAGTGACCCTGAGACTCATAAAATCAGACTACCTTGAGATTACCATAAAGTTCATTAAACTATAACCAACCTATGGTCATTGTATGACTTTTCTTTAACCACAATGTTATTAGTAAATAACTTATTACATGTACTTTTTTTATGAGACTGTTGAATTTGGAACCTGACTGATGACATCTTTGACAAATTGCTGTTCTTTATTCAACTCTTCACACTATTGTCATCTTCCATAATCATCCGTGTATGTTTGGTCAACAATTTCGTTCAAATTACTTTTTGGTATCTAGTAAAACAAAAATATATGACGCAACCGTCCAGTTATGATAATAGAAAGTACTTAGTAAGTAATTCAGGATTTAGCTCCATGTGTGACCCTTTTGAGTATTATCGATGGAGTGTCAGACGAGCGATAGTAAAAAATTGTTCAAAGTTTTCGACGCGTCCAAGCGCAAGCGAGTACGGAGGAGACACGAGGGTCCTGAAGTTAAGTCTGTAGCGAGTGACACCAGCGTAAGTATCTATCGCCTGTAGAAATAAATTAGCAATGAAATTTATTTGGGTAACTTGGTAGGAAACTTGCTGCAGGGTTGTCAAGCGAATAACTGCTGCGTAGTGTCTGCAAAAGCAAGCCTTCAGGACATGACTTCCGCGCATAATGGTGGCATCCGCGATAGCAAAACCATTACAAGGTAAATCTGTTTATTAAAACTAAAATGTCTGTGTGATAGCTAAACAGCTTTTGATTCTACAGATTATAGAGTATATCGATCGCAATAAAGAATGCCCAAAACTCCGAACATTGTGTGCTTTACTACAAACACGGTTTCTCCGTGTATGCCATACCATACCATACTGAGGTAATAATGGTGGGCCATTGTCATACTTTTCTACGCAATACTTACCTACATAAAACTTGCGCCCGACGTGCATTGCGTTCGGCGAAATTTAAATGTACCTACATAACCCACTGTGGAACCTTTTCACATTATGCTTAATTGCCATAACGACTAAGCGATGCCTGTTGAGTGAAATCATTGCAACATTTACTGTGAGAACGCTCTAAGTGGTCGACTGATGCGAATGTGACTATGTTAATTTCGTTTAGGGACAGCAGCCCGTCCGTGTCCCGGTCCCCGGGTCCCCCCTGTCGCGGCTCGCGCTTGCCGCGGCGCCACCGACGCCCCATGTGCGTACACCAGAGCCCTACTCCGAAGTTCGTATCCGACCGTCCCGCTCAGGCCAACATACGTTTACACGACAGCTAGAGGGACGGTTTAACACGAACTTTAATCTTCGTAGTAGGGGCTCGCTCAGTTCATATTAGTCAATTAAGCTAGCGTCGTAGGTACCCAGCTCACAAATTAGCTTCGTAGTCAAGAAGGTATTTGTGATAATCTTATCTTGGCCAAGCTAGACCATTATATGTATAAGGGAAATCATATTACAGGAGAGAAGGTATTTCGCTGGCACTGAAGGCCGGTCTGGTTTCCACGCCGCGATCCGCTTCGCCACCACAAGTAAGATACCTGATTATTATCTCGTTCAAAGAACAAATTCAGCATGAAACTTTGTTAGTAATATTGTGGTTTATTGAATAGTAAATGCTTATTAAATTGATCGAAAAGCGCTTGATCGAGCCTAAACAATGTAGTAGGATGCTTAGGAAAGGTCAGCTGCAGAGAAAAGTGCCTTTATCGGAGGTTATTATTTACAGTTTTTTTTTCACGTTTAGACTGGTGACTGTATCATCGATTCGGTACCTCAAGATCACGATTCCTTCATTTACGCTTTTCTGGAAGAAGCTATAAAACGAGATAAAAAAAAGTAAGTCATGGTTAAAGAAGCCTATAATATTTTTATCATGTACCTACTAGGCAAGTTCAAAATTAGTTTAATTGTACAAATATGTATGTGTCAGTCTGGTCTACTTACCCATTTACTGTGTGTGACAGCTGATAAGTGTACGTGGGAACGCCCTTTAGTGAATTGAAAACAAATGTCCCATCCCATTCGATCCATCCATTAAAGAGTTAATGAAAAAAAAATGCGTGTTTACGTTGCGTCGTTACTAATTTCTGAAAAACATCCTACTGAATTTCAAACTAGCAGTAGAGGCATCAAGCAACGTCCAGCAGGCATGATTGTCAATCATTTATACCTAACTGTGGTACACGTACTCTTGCTAGGCAACGCCACGCGCGCAGGCATGAGGAGCGGCGCGCGAGCCGCGAGCGCGAGCCGTCGCCGCCGTCGCCGCGCGACCACCGCCACCGACACCGCCGCGAAGACCCTTCCCTGGAACGCGAGAAGTACTGATACTAACTAGTAACAATTACATGCCTCATTACAAATTGGCAGAGGTGCCTGCCGCAAATGTAAAGCTAACACACATGTTGCTCCGTAGTCCGTACACCTTTATCTTAGCTACTCGACTAGTTTAACAGTAATGACTAATTTTTTATAAATTTTGGAAGGGTCCTTGCTTCGGTATTAATGTTAGTGATTACTCCTCTTTAGGTCCCAAAAAGTTGAAACCCCGGGTCCCGTAATTGATCAGACGGCGCTATTCGAAACTTTTGCCAAAATATGCGCGCAGTGTGTTACAATGAACAAGCCGGCTGAACTCCCCAGTCTCAATCCAGTTGTGAGTATTAAATACCTAATTTTGTGTTTTACTGGTAGGGTACCTACCAGTTATCAGATTCCATGTGTTTTGTTTGAAATGTTTTAGCCGCGCTCGTTGAGCCACAAGTCTCTGCAATGTGAGGTCACGTCAAGGCAAAGCATGCACGACGTTGACCAACGTCCGGTCAAACTGCGGAGCCATGAGAATTCTCGCGAACTAATCCCTTCGTCCAGGATCCGTAGCCAGGAGAATTGTCGCGAACGAGTCCGTAGCCGGGACCAAGTTGGCATGTCCCGCTCTCACATGCAGACCGAAATCAAAGACAAATGCGGCTGCTACGTTCCCTATGACAAGGAAGACACGAGATATGGTAGCAAAATCGACGTCGGTAGATCCAGAACGCAGACTGACGACGACCGATGTCGTGATTATACTCCTCGCGCTGCTCCAACCAGAAGCTTCCTCGACAACTCCTACAGGCGAAACGAATCGAGGGACTATAGGGACTACGATGAACCCAGAGAATCAGCCAGGAGAAGAAACTATGACGAAGAAAAGAGAAGATACTTCGACCAAAAGACTAGCAGGAGCTATGATGTGCATAGAGAGGGATACGTTCATGAAGAACTCATCCGCAGAAGCGGTCGGAGTGACGTTCATAAAGATAAGCGCTATGATGAGAGAAGGTACGATGACAGAGACCGAGATAAACGGTACGAGGAAATCCAGCAAAGAGACAGGTATTACGAGGAAAAACCTATGGTTATTCGCGATCGCCATTGCAGCAACGTTTCCGCTAAAGAACGTCGATGTAGGAGAAACCTAGAGCGCTTTGATAGGGCTTCAATCGTGTCGAAAGATGATGATAAGGACTTGTATTCTGAAAGAGAAAGGGATTCCGGCCTCAGCGTCGCTGATGGTGAGACCAGTACCGTGAGTGGGCGCAGCAATTACTTGAGAGTCGTCAAGGTTAGTCTCATCAGTAGTAAATCGTCAGGTAGCTAAGTAAATCACTTTAGTGATAGTGGGTTCAAAAGACATTTTGATTACAGAAAGAAATAATCGAGCAAAGAGAAGCCATGGACAAAATGATGAAATTATGGAAAGAACTGATGCGATGTTTTAAAGGAATCTCACAAACGGAGGGTCCAGAGAAGGCTGTTCACGTAATTATTCACTTCTACTTCTAGCAATAGAAGGCCCTAGTATGCTCGGTGTATGACATTTCTTCAAAAGCACATAATAAGTAATACAAACTGATTAAATAACACTAAAACTAAAAATATACGTACGTATAGGTATATATAGTACGAGTTATGCATTCGTCTACGATATCGTCGGTGTACTATTAGTTTCAGGGGTACATAAGCCGTGTGATTGTATTGTTACTTTTTTTGTTAGGAATCGGCAGCTAACAATGCGCGGGAGTCAGCGGCCGCGCAGCTGCGTCTGTGGCGCGAGTGCATGCGACGATACGAGACCGTCGCGCGCGACGTCGGCGACACAGATGCTAGGCTTATGGTAACAAATACAATTACCTTCTATATAGAGGTAACATCCGAAATTATAGATCGCCCGTAATGTTCCCTTTCTTAGAGCCTGTATTCGTGTCGTAATCATAAGCTATAGCTGCAGTCGCAATATTTTATCTATGCAGTCAGGAGTTCCATCTCGTCTATCACCAATTATATTACAGTGTCATATATACTCATGATTGCATCAAAATGCTCAAAAGTTTAGTGCTTATAAAACCGGGGCTTCGTAGATTTATTCTACTCTAAGAGGTCCAGTAGTAAAACATTGCCAAAATGTAGGTACCTATATCCGTACCAAAATATCAGCTTTTGCTGTTTTCGGAAATGGTCAGTTAGTTGCACTGGTTTTAATTAGGTGCCCGCAAGACTTGGCGTTTGACTTACTCATTGCCTAGTAACTAGGCCTCAGTCAAGACAGACCTCAGACCTGTTACAAGACTTGCTGATGTATGCAGGAGGAGATCAACAAGCAGCGGTCGGAGATGACAGAGATGGCTGGCATGTGGCAGGAGTGTCTGCAGCGTTATCGCGAAATGAGCAACGACTTTGACAAGCTAAAACAAAAGGTAAAGGCCTAAGTATTCAGCCTACTGTTGGGCACAGGCGTCATTTTGTAATGAGCGGGATAGGGCGTTAGTAATGTTTTCACTTTTCGGCCTGAAATCTGATGCAGTCCTGGTGTTTTAGTAATCATATTCTAATTTTGTTGTCAGTTGGCGACCGCAGAGAGCCCGACCCGCGTGCCTGCGCCGCCGGTCTGCGCGGAGGGCGAGGGGCCGGCTCCGGCGGCCTACCGCATGCCGCCCGCCTACCCCCCGGTACCATACACTCCACATCGTACCATAAATGATGCGTATAGGTACACACACTGGCATGTTTAGTGGGACATAGTCGTCTACCTACTCACGATAAGGCTAATGAATAGGTACTCGTAGGTACTACCCATGTACTTCCGAACAAATTGATTGCTGGCCCACAATACAATTTACAGTAAACGTCATAGCTATTTTCCTCAACAAACAATGCGATGTCACTGGTGACGTTTGCTGTGAAAAAGTTCCTCGGTGGGTCAGGAACCAATTTGTTCGATAGTACATGCACTGAAGGGTATTTTATATAAAAAAGGTAAGAATATTTAGGCATGTTTGCGCAGATGTACCTATAAGTTGATTTCAACGCAATCTTGCAAAAGAATACTGCATCGTTCACGTTGAAGTATGTTGTCATAATGTAGGTGCAGTCCCCACACTCTAACAGACCGTTCGTTAACATTTTTAGGTGTCCGCCTGTCTGTCCGCGGCATAACTGAGAGACTCTTGGTACTACAAAACTCTAATTTGTTAGCAATGCTCAAGAAATTTGCCGGGAACAGTGCAACGGGACTTAAGGGGCACGAATGGCCAGTTAAAAGTGTTGGCGACTGTACAAGTTTAGGTTTTATATTGTGATTAATTTTGACGTTTTAATTTTTAATATTACTTATTTTATTTATTCACTTAGGTTTTGATTTTACTTTATTATATTATTTACGTTTTGTGAATTCCGTTAATTTGAATTTGATGATTATTTAAATTTAACATATTTTATTTTAATTTATTGTAAGCAATGAGTTAATGTTGTCTGACAATAAAGAATTTTAATTAAATCTTAATTTTAATTTAGAACTTTGAACGGTACACAAGTTTATATTATACAAAAGCAAAACTCTTACGCCCCATTGAATTAATTAGCACTGAGCTTAAGAAGTAAGTAATACTTGATAATCTAATTCTAAATGCGCGGATATTTTTAAGGGCGTAATAATCAAGTTATAGGGAAGGTACAATGTTTTTCGAACCTACATTGTCGTACCACTGATGATTTTATAGTTTTAAACACTACTGGAACTTGTCGCTTATAAAGAGAATAACTCTCCAGTTACTAAGTAATCGATTAGCTATTTTTTTTGTCTTTTTTTAATTAATGGGCTCTTTATTGTCTTTTTGTCGAGCTATTTGTGTAAAACTCTTTTACGTAGTTACGTAGTTTTAGCCTTTTCGCTCCACTTCTGAAAAAAAAATTGAAGCCCAAGTCTAAAGTTTTGTGTTGTACCCCCCTGGCCGCTTCGAGACTACCTGAATTACTCTACTCTGCCTTTCGCACCTATCCAAGATTCCATTCCAAGAGTTCTAACGCCAGTGTTTTATATCGTCCAAGAGCGGTACTGGCTGATTCAGTTGCAACCACGACTTACCTACGCTTTCTCTTTTTTGAAAAAGCAGATTAGGTATATTTTTAAAAAGGGACTGTTGCTTCTGGTTTAAGGGGGAACATTAAAACATTATGCACTTAAGTAGGGATGTCGCTGTAGTTATTAATATAGGCTAACTTGGCCTTAAGTCATAGGAGGAAAATGGCACTGTGCACCTAATAGCGTCTTTGTACTAGCGCCTTCTTTCTTTCACCGGGTATACACGTTCCTAAGTGTTTGACAATTTTAACCGCATGCTCGCAGATGCCACCGATGGGCGGGTACCCGGGTGGGGCGCCCGGGTGGTGGAGCGAGCAGCCGGCGCCGACGCCGCGCCGCCGCTCGTCGCCCGACTCGCGCGGCAGCCGCGACCGAGACCGCCGCCACCGGCATAAGGACCGCGAGCGAGGTATACAAGGCGATACACCCCAAATGTGTCTAAAGATCAATCAATGTACGAAGTGGTAAACGTGTTGGATCACTAGATATTTGTGAGCATAAAAAATATAAGTATGTTGTCACATTTTTATTTAATTTTAATTCTAGGCTAAATTTTGAGTATTATGTGGTAGTTTCATTGTTTTTGTTTAAAAATAAAAATAGTTTTTCCGTCCCGATTTGCGCATTGGTTTTTGCCATACAAAATATTATACTAGATGGATGATACAATGGTCTCTCATTTACTCTTGTTTTTCTCTGTATTGTTTCAGACGACACGAGATATAAAGAGAAGTCTAAACCGGGCGTTGCGCGGTCCGAGCACAGGCACAGAAAGAGATGATAAATTTTCAACCTTATTTCAAAATACATGCACTTACCTACTTTTCACCTTAAAATCGGATAATCAATAGGATTTTTAAATAAAACATTGTCTTACGTCTTATTAAATACAATGCAGGTTACGGAAAACTCAGGTAGGTATCGTTGTTCTTTTTACATATTTTCCAATTTGTAAAATTTATTGTTGTTTAAAAATCTCTGGAGTAAAAATGACCAATAGCAAAATGCAAAGAAATTGTAAATCTTTGAAATTATTTTTGGAATGTTTTCCATGAAATGAAATAAAAGATTACGAAAATCCCAAGTGTTATTTTATTAGATATAGACATAGTAGAAAAACCTTTCCCACGGGCCAGGCAAAAATCAGTCTTATGACAATGTCATACACATTTTGACAGGTCAAAGCTTTTCTCACTTTAACTATACTTACTAAATAAAATATGAGATTAATTAAACATTTCGCGCCAATTTGGTAACCGTATTCACTAATATTCAGCTTTAATTAGTAACTCGTTCAGACAGCTCCCACAATTTTTGGGCAAGATGTTTATCCCGGGCTTTGCGAGAGGGAGTCTTCTCCACGCAATCGGCGAAATATTTGCCGGTGACTGTTTCTAATTCTGGCGCTACCGCTAGGTGAATTTGAGTTTGAGCTCCTTCCACGATGGTTTTGAAAAAAAGTCCTAACAAGAACCTCGAGAATGCAGATTGATCACGAAAAAAATCCGAGTTGACTGCTCCTGGATGCAAGAAGTTCACTGTTACTCCCGTTCCCGATAAATCCTGACTCAGCTTTAGCGTAGACAAAGCATTTGCGAGTTTGGAATTCGAGTAAACTCGAGAGTGCTTCAGCCAGCTTGCTGCTGGCTTGTGTATGTTATCCAAGTCTATTGTACCAATCCTGTGCAGTTCAGACGATACATTGACTATTCGACTTGGTGCCGATGACTTTATCAATGGTAGAAGTAGATTCGTGAGCAGAAACGGTCCAAAATGGTTAATTTGCATTTCTACCGGCAGATTGTCTTCGGTAAGTGAATTGTCTAGTTTCCCTGTACCGGCGTTGTTGATGAGAACTTGAAGTGCAGTCTCCGTTTTTAATATATCTGCAGCAAAAGCACGTACCGATTTGAAAGAGGCCAAGTCGAGTTGTTTGTAAACAACCTCTTTGTTGCCCGTAACTGATATTATTTTGTCCCTCGCCGCTGTGCCTCTTCCCTGGTCCCTGCACGCCAGAAGGACTTTAGCTCCGCGAAGAGCGAGGTCCTTTGCGGTTTCAAAACCAATGCCTGTATTAGCGCCAGTCACGATAACTACCTTATTGTTTAGTTTTGCTTTAGATCTACACTTTCCCGATGACAGTCTATAATACACATAAAAAGTTAAATATCCTACAATAATGCTTGCTATAATATATAAATACATGTTTAAGTTTCTAATAAATTATTTAAAACCAACAATGTTCTCAAGAAGACCGCTCGCGGCAATGAAATGTGAAAAACAAACAGTCAGTTCCGATTCCGAAACAAAACTGGTTTAGGTACATACACACCAACCACAGATAATGCATTTCAAAATGACGGCTCGGGCCTCAGTTGGATGAATGTGAAAGAACACGCCACAAATTATAATCAATACCATGCGTTTGAACTAAGTATAAGTACTTACACAAGAATTCTCATTTTACGCCGAGGTATCCCCCTAACGCGGCTACTATATTAAATTTTTGCACCAACCGTCTATGTACGTGTACACATATTACAGTGAACCGAGACTAGATAGCAAAAGACGCATAAAGCGTCGTGACTTTGCAGGACAATATAGCAGTATTATATCACCGTTAAAGTTAAGAGATAAAACCAAAAAACTGTAAATACTGTTAATCCTCGGACAAAACATTAGGGTTGCAATCAATAATTGTAGCATATCCTCTCCGATAATATCCATAACTTATCGGCAAGGTCCTTATCCCGGGCCGTGCAAGAGGGGTTTTTTTCAACACAGTCCACAAAGTACTTGCCAGTGACATTGCCCAACTCAGGCGCCACCGCCAGGTGGATTTGAGTTTGAGCTCCTTCTACAGAGGTTTTGAAAAAGAGTCCTATTAAAAACTTAATTAATTTGGGTTTTCGGCGGAAGATATCCGTGCTAACAGCTCCAGGGTGTAAACTGTTTACTGTGACTCCTGTTCCTTCCAAATTCCGACTCAGTTTTTGAGTAAACAACACATTGGCGAGTTTTGAGTTCGAGTAAACTCGAGAATGCCTCAGCCAGCTTGTTGCTGGCTTGTGTATAGTGTCCAAGTCTATTTTACCCCACCTGTGCATTACAGACGATACATTGACAATTCGACTCGGTGCCGAGGACTTTATCAATGAAAGAAGTAGACTCGTGAGCAGAAACGGACCAAAATAGTTGATTTGCATTTCTACCGGCAGATTGTCTTCGGTAAGTGAATTGTCCAGTTTCCCTGTACCGGCATTGTTGATGAGAACATGAAGTACAGCCTCTGTTTCTAATATTTCTGCAGCAAAAGCACGTACCGATTTGAAAGAGGCCAAGTCGAGTTGTTTGTAAACAACCTCTTTGTTGCCCGTAACTGATATTATTTTGTCCCTCGCCGCTGTGCCTCTTCCCTCGTCCCTGCACGCCAAAATGACGTTAGCTCCGCGAAGGGCGAGGTCTTTTGCTGTTTCGAATCCGATCCCTGTGTTCGCGCCGGTCACAATAACTACCTTATTGTTTAGTTTTGCTTTAGACGTACATTTCCCGGCAGAAAGTCTATAATACACATAAAAAGTTACATATCCTACGATAATGCTTCCTGTTACATAAACAAACATAATAACCTTTTTTTAGTAAAATCAACTACTTTGTTTATAAGACGTCCACACGGGTCAAATTTAATAAAAAAATAATTAGTTTTATCAACAGAGGTGATGACTGTATTTTACAGACACCACCCACAGATAACACCGAAAACAAAGGCCATAATGCGACGGCTCCAAGACGGCTCACTCAACTCAACTGAACTAAGTGAATGGGAATGACGCAATTTTTTTGTTGTGTAACCGCAGATAGGCAGAGAACAAGGCTAAACACGGTTCAGTTTAATTCCAACTTCACGATAAAATTGTGTTCGCGTCGTTATGTTGGCAGAAATGAAATACCATTACTTATAATTCAATTTGAAGTTTACTGGACGGATGAGGTCTATTAAACAAGACCTTTTTAATTCAAGTCATTTGTAGCTTACTCTTTTCTACAGCTCCTATAAAGAAAGAGAGAAAAGGTTTATAACTTATGGGCACATATCCCGAACTGCACAAGACTATGTGATCTGTTCAGTGCAGTCCATGAACAACTAGCGAAAGAGATTTTCCAAATCCGGCGCACCAGATGGATCTGTGTCTGGAAGGACCAAAGGGGATATTCAAAAACAAGTTCGAACAGCTTCGGGATACAGACTGTTCACTGTAACTCCTGGCCCGCTCCAAATCGCGGCACAGTCTTTGAGAAGACGCAACATTTGCCCGAGTAAGTATACACTTTTATCAAAGGAAGAAGATTTGTTATCAGAAAGGGTCTAAATGGTTAATTACCATTTCGACAGGCTGATGTACGACTGTGACAGCTAGCTGTTTCTGATACCAATTGTCAGCCCATACAAATGAACGCGATTGTAATTCCGAGCGAGTTAGACAATAAGGCTGCCGGTTCCAGAGTTGTTAATGAGGATATGAAGTGTAGTCTACGTTTGCAGAATACTTGCAGCAAAAGCTAGCACCGACTTGAAAGAGGCCTACTTAAGTCCAGTTGTTTGTAAACCCGTGATCTCTAGTTGTACTTAGTGACCTTCCCCTGGTCTCTGCACGCCTAAATTACCTTGGCAACCCGAAGAGCGAAGTCTTTCGCAGTTTCGAATCGTATCCAATTGTTCGCGCCTATTACGATTACCACTTTGCTGTGTGTGTTGGTTTGTACATTTACATTTTACCATTTTGACATTTAATTAAAATGTTAGGTAAGTGTTGTATTAAAATTGTTACAACAAATACAACAAATTGTGACAACAAATACAACACAGCAAATTAAATTTCAATCGCGCAAAATGACAATTTTATTATTCACCTTTGCGGCCATGCAACATTACGTCTCATGTACCTACGACTCCAATAAATGATATCTAATGATGACAATACCTACATATTGAGAGGTCGAAGTTAAGTTAGTGCCATAGACTTTACAGTCGTTAATAGTTGCTAGATGGGTAATGTACCTAATGATAATGGCTGAAACTGCGATGCGAAAGATAATGCGATGGCTACAGACATGCCTGAGGGAGGTGCAAACGATCTAAATAAAACAAAATGTTTCATAATGTTTGAAAGGATTTCATTTTAATCTTTTCAGTGCAAATCTATTATCATTCAGTACTTAATATAGTAACACGATCAATTATAAATCGAGGAATATAACTTTGTCATTTTATCCGGAAAAGGACAAAATTACACCTTCGTAGATATACATAATATATTTAGTGAACTTTAAGCACAACTGCTTCTTATTGGTACATAGAGGTTTCGCTTACAACCATAAACAGGTGTTGTTTCATTCTTAGCAAAACCAAAACTACGTCTCGCACTGAGAGACAAAGGTAAAATTTTGTTTACGCTTTAAATGAAACACGGGACCCTGTGCCTTGAATCAGCATAATATACAGTGTATCAGTCTCTTGTAAGAACTCTTTGATTCAGTCATTCTGCTGCCCAAACAAATTCGGGCAAGAAGACCCAAAAGAATACCAACCAAAATGTTTATTATAATAGAAGAAATGTCTATTTATTCAGTTTATATACCTATTTACAGTACGCATCGAACTTAAAAGACCCATTCCCTTACATTTCCCGTCCCACATTCCCGTTAGTCTCTGTGCGTCTCGCTTCCTCTACACCTGACTGACTTGATTCGAGGCGCATATAAGTTTGACACGAACTGCATGAACATGCGAGATTGCAGTGATCACTTACGGCGTTATCACCCTAGCGATTTGCGAGCGAGTACTTCATACTAATATCGCTCGCGGCGAACACGTTGCGTGATCGCCTCAAATCATAACTCGCTCGCAAATCGCTAGTGTGATAAGGTTAGTGTTGAAAATATGACATTTACATTTAATATAAGTAATCGAGCTCTCCTTCGTCGTATGGAAAATCTGAAACAATTGTTTTTACATCGATCACAACAAATTTTGTGTTGGTCGCAGAACATTTCCGTTTAGATTTTTTTTTCATGGTGTAAGTAAATAGACAATAGTATATTTATTTATACTGAGTAAAAGTTGCTTAAACACTATAGATTAGTTGGAATTTAAGAAACATTAAGTAAATATTCTTGAGCGAGATTTCAAGTTTTTCAAACAGTAGAGTATCAAAAACGTCATTGAAGTTAATATATCGCCTCAACTTGGAATCAGGTATTGAAATTTAGACTGTCATTGCTATAATGGAATGGTCTGACCCAGCGCAATTCCTTTATTTTATTTGTTAACACTTAACTACGTGCCTATTTCATGAAATTTTATATTTCAATACCTAAGTACTTCACGCGATGCTGAGGCGTCACTGTTGTTAATAATATATTTGTACGAAATTTATATTGGACTCGCCCATCTTGTGCGACATTAGGTACAGTTATAATATCAGTCATCAGTAAATTCTTTAATGAAGGCAAATTGTTTCCAGGTTCAGGTTATATTTGGCATAGTAAGTATAAGCACTATATTATTTCCGTAAAGATACAGTACAATTATAAGAACATGGTTAAACATAGTATAGGTCTATCTATAAAGGCAATCGTCGACGGAATACGTACAGCACTAACTAGCGATAGCTAATCTATCATTTACATTCATTTTCGAGAACAATATGGTAAAAACATTTACCTACGTCCTTTTATTAAAACAAAAGAGGACACTTCTTAACCTTTCTTTACCTGTGACCAAGGGTCCAAATGATGATGAGGGATGTTGGATCCTCTATTTCTGTCCATTTATTCAAGGAAAATTTCTGTACTTAGGTGTCTGCAAAAAACGTCTTTGGCAACTCTAATGCTCTGCTGGTCGTAAAAGCACTGAGTTTATTCTCTAATCCTCGTTCACTGTCTCAACCTACCCTAGTGCCAGTTTTCAATGCTATGAGATGACAGCTATGTAGCGCTTATGAATTCGACGTTTGAAATGGCTAAGGTTTTTCATAATATTTTAAAATTTATATAAAAAATTCTAGCAGATGCGGAACAATATTGAAAATTGTAAGTATGTATAAAGTTTAATAACATAGTAAGAGATTTTATTATCTAAGAGTCGTAGAATTCACAATTGTTTCTGTAATTGCAATACGAGAACTTTCTAAGTAAGCGTTAATTATTTATAGAATAATTATTCAACTGGAAGTACACCCAAGGTTCACATTTTCAGTTAATTCTAAAGAGTAGGTATATTTACTAACTACAATATTAATACACGACGCTTCAACATATATTGCTTAACTAGAAATACTATACAAAAGTAACTTGGAGCAATAAATTATTTAAAAGGGTCATTCATTTAGAAACAATTATTTTTGTCGCCTTATACATACTATTTTAGATATAATGGTGCTGCCCCACCGGGAGTGATTGCGTGCTATGGGGCACCGAGCATTTACGTTAATTTACGTATGCGTGTTCCTAACTGAAAGCCATATTACACGCAACTGCTCCCGTGGATTGTGATTGTAACATTAGGTTGCTATTAAATAATATTATGTTGATTTGTTTATGACTCAAAAATATAGATATTCATTTAGGGCTTGGTTGGAAATGGATCGCAATAATAATGAAATGAAACCTTCTTCCCCTCCCCCCCCCCCCTTCGTAGCTCCGTTGAACCGAAAAGAATGTTATTATGATGATCTTTTTTATCTACAAAGACATGTTCACATCAAAAAAGGAGTTCGATAAACTCACAGCTTAAGGTTTTTGTTTCATCATTTAGTAATGCCAGTCTTTGAATAAGTACAAAAGTTCCGCAATGAACGGTGTTTTAGAACTAAGAAACAAACAATCGAGAAAAACAATAATATAAAGTTGAAAGAATCCCATACAAGGGGCATCGTGAAGGTAACTTTAGAATTTAGAATTTCGAAAACGGCTTTTGTATGTAAATAACAAAACGTGACTACCAACTAAACACTTAACGGTATATAAATACAGTATAAGATCATAACACACGATACGATAATTTCACTCAGTTTTGTCACTAGCGTCCGTGCGGGCGGCGCCGGCGCGTCAGTACACCTGGAAGTAGAAAAACATTGACTGAATACGTTGATTGCAAAAATAGTCAAATAATTGATTGACTGATTGAGTATTAAGATTTTATGAACAAGGCAACAATAAATAACTGTATATAGGCAACCAAAATTAGCCGAACAACTTAACTATGACACTACTTTACTATGTGAGTCATTCGACGTAATTTTTGCTCTACGTAACTGCCGTTACTTAGGATGCCTTCTGTTTCACCGAATTATTATTTTGCATATTTATTTCCTGCTGAAACAAACCCGATCTTCAAATAGTCAGTGTCGTAGGCTGCTTAAAATAGGTCAGGTTCAAGTTTATTTTAGTAACTCTTTTAGCTCAAGACTTAGAAGTGAATGTTTAAACAGCGACGCGAAGCCGGATTTGTAAGCATATATTGTGTACTTGACGAATACTTATTGCCGTTGGTAATTAAACAGAATCCACTTTTAACATGAAACTACCGTGAGACTTAATCATAGTGAAAAAACGGATCACTCATGTATGTCAGTCGAGTATAACCCGACTGTTTAGAACTAATCCGTAGGCCTTCCTCTGGGAGCGCACGCCACGCCGGTGGCGAGACGGAAACATGTTGGGCTATACTCGACTGACATACGTGAGTGATCCGTTTATTTCACTATAAATAGAATCCCTTGAATCATTACTATTCCAGGCTAAAAAAGGACATACGACACGCATTTAACTTCGGCAACATCCGCCAAGTGCGCACAATACTTACATGGTTAACTGCATACAAACTGGCTTCACGTTACTGTTGAGGCACTTACTGCACTTCTAATTTAGTTCAAGCTAATACCGTCACTTTTAAGAAAAAATACGATAAGGAACGGCCTTCCTCAAAGGTGACCTAGTGACTCTTGGGGTTGCTGGTTCTCATGGGTGGCGGTGATCACTTATCATCAGGTAACCCCACGGACCAACCACCCTCTGGACACCAAATGTCAGGGCGAACGTTTCCGAAACGCATATGCTCATTTGCACCTATAAATCTCTTTAGCCACGAATCGCGGCTCACTTTCGACCAGATGACAAACGAGATGACAAGCTATGAACCAATCACGACGCGTTCCCCCGGCCCGCTCACCGCGGCTTTTTTCGTAATGACTTTCCAAGTTAAAATATAGAAGACTAGCTGTTGCCCGCGACTTCGTCCGCGTAATTTTCGGTTATCGCTATCCCGCGGGAACTATATAATTTTCCCGAATAAAAAGTAGCCTATGTTATTCCTCAATATTCAAACTATTTTCTTACCAAATTTCACCTAGATTGGTGCAGCGGTTTTCTCGTGAAGAGGTAACAAACAGACAGACATACAGAGTTACTTTCGCATTTATAATATTAGTTAGGATGCGGTGTCCAGAGGGTGGTTGGTACGTGGGTGACCCGCTTGCTCGTTTTCTTCCCTCTTTCAATAAAATATAAATATAATATAGGAACCTGCAATACAATTTATGTTTTCGACTTTGCAGAAATAGGTTATGGAATTGGTTGTTACCTTCACCCCGTAGGCACTTTCGTAGCCGCCTTTGCTCTGCATCTGGTTCTGGATGGAGTGCAGCAGCGACGACGGCATGTCCACGTCCGTCGACCCTGGAACGTGACAGTCATAACATTCATTATTTATCTTATTTCTTATCCTTCTCTTACCAGTCTTGCTGAATATAATAAACGAGAAAGTTTGTGAGACCATCCTCACATCCATATGGATCGATGATATGGATGTACTTGGAATTCAACATACAATGACAATGCAAAGAAAATCGGTTAAGCAGCTGGACTTGAACCAGCAACCTCGGTAATCCGTACCATGCTCCACCAATTAAGCTATACTTAACGCTGGTGTACCTAACGAATTTTTCAATGCCTTGTGTCATATTTTTTATTTGGAAGATCTCTCCTCAGCGCCATCTATGAGTAGCTTAATCAAGCGGCTCACCCACTACGGAACTTCTACAGTTACACGCATTAGTGGCAAGAGATGGAACTATTTTCTGAATCAATGAAAATAATAGCTGCTTAACCGATTTTTCTTTGCATTGTCATTGTATGTTGAATTTCATACTATGAATGTTTCATAAAAATAAAAACAAAAATAATCAATAAATCGATTATTTTCATTGTTTTAGTACTTGGAATTATTTTCACGTAAAAACTATTGAACGGATTTTCGAGAAACTTCACGGTAATATAGCACAGTTATCATCCCGGAATATTGCGTTCTGGTTTCCCAACATTCAGTTGTCTGTACTATTCTCGAACGACTATTTTTTACAACTTAGTCCTATACGAGAAAACGGCGCGCCACTAAGAACACTTTCCCTAGACTACCACAAATGTGATTCCGAAAGACGAAATGTCTGTGAAATTCTAGTCACCATCATTTGATAAATCACACCATTTCTCCGCACCAACTAAAAGTCTATTGATGTTAGTAAAGGTCAGCCTGCAGCCTAATGACCGCTGAGATAAATAAAAGCGATACATAACCACGCAATGCTGGCCAATGATATATGACTATGTCGAGGGCGAAATTGGGAGCTTGTAGCCGTTTTGTTTCATATGGCTATGATCATGATGTTATTGAGAGGCTTTTGAGATGATAGACAAGTAGGTATTCGTACATGAATAATTTACGGTACCTAAGGGCGATTTCAAACAAATTTTTTGTGTATTTATTTTACTAAGTAAGTAATACCATCACAGTTTCCATAACAGGAATAGGTATTATACGTATTAGGATTTTTTATCAACAGGAATGTTATTTTCACCTTAAATCTGTAATCTTCCATATTATCTATCCAAAAGCAAAGTCGTGATAGTTACACTTTATAAAGTCAAGAACGGCTACACCGATGTTTTTTATCTTTGATTCGTTGGATTTCTCTCCACTCCGAATAGCAGAATAACTATTAAAAGAGGGAAAAAATGGATACAAGAAAGTTCATTTTCTCATATTACATTATTATGTATGGCATATGGTGGTACAAAGTTGGCCGGGTCCGCTAGTTTATTAATGAAATAAAACTAAATATCGACTAATTTTTGGGTCATATTTGGCCACGGTCTTAGTCTTACTACAAACAAATCACCGAAGTTATTGTAAGAGTTTTGATAGTAAACATACGCGTAATAGCTATAATCAGAGTTACATAATGCGTCAAGCTCGTAGTTTACAACAACGAGTGGGGCTAGCCAGTGTACAGTAGTCGCGCCGTTATATTACGTGAACATAACTAATATAATTAATTACATCGACATAAGAAATCCTTTACTTTTGATTTTATCTGTGATTAATGTTACACTTAACCAAATACAAAATACACGTAACAATCAAAAAACTATTACGGTTTGATACAATTGATACGATTGAAAAGGTAATAAAATAAGGGAACTAATGAAGTTTAATGAAGTAATGTCAAGAACCATAGTAACAGAGGTCCGAGCATGAATATTCGAATTCTACCTAACGTAATCGAGTAGTAGGTACGTCGCAAAAATACGTATTTAATTGGTTATTTTCTTTCATGATTTCTAGCTAATTTCTACATTACTTAACCTAGAACTAGATCCAGGTGTAGCTCTACATCTTGGTTATAAATTCAAATATTTCATTATTTTATAGTTTAAGTTGTCAGCAATACTTTTATAAGAAAGGGTTTTGTGTTTAACTTACAGTTGGCACATTAAAATTGACCAGAACTAGAAAAATATAGTTAGTATGTAAGTACAGTATACAATAATAAGTGGTAGCTAATGAATTTCTTAATTTTATATATACTTAAGAGCAATAAAAACGGCTCACTTTGTATGAACAATTCCATACAAAGTGACCCGTTATTTTGCTCTTGAGTGTAGATAAGTACCAGATTCTTTTCTGGCAGTAGAACCAGGATTGTCAATAACTTATATTTAGTAGTCCGATGGTTTTAATAATACAATACAATACAAGAACTTTTTATTGAACACTATATAACAAACAAAACAGAAAAAGGTACAAAGAAAATAATTAAAAAGCAATTGCTCATTAACCATGATTTATTTAAACAAGTGAATCCGAGGGCAGTTGTTAGTCTCTAGTTTTATTTTTATTTTTCTCGTATGACGGGAAGAATTTTTGACATATTTAGAGGCGTTAAGCTACACGTTACACGTCCTAATGCTTAATGATACCTAGGTCACGTTATTCTTAGTCTCACAAACAATATGTACCAGCAACTTTATTTCTAGTGCGTCAAATGTCAAGTAGATTAGAGCAAGTTACAATATTTTATATCAAGATTAATAATGCAGTTCTGAATGCCGGCGACCTTTGCGTGAGAGGCGTGACCCCGTCAAAATGTCTGTTTGTGAGTCACTCGCGAAATGGGCGTTATGTCTGCGATAGTGTCCTTCGGGTGCCAACCCGTAATTAAGACCTATTTAGATGTTAGGACTACGTTCGAATGCTTTTAATTTAGTTCTTTCACTCACGAGTACACATGCCTGTCGGGATTGCAAATCCGGATGTATTTTGAAAAAGCCAGTTTTCGGTTTTTTCCGAATCTAATCTGGACTCCGGATTAAATCCGGTTTTTCGTTTTTTTTTATTATTAGTCGTCAAAATTTAGTTTAAAAACCGGACAAGTGCGAGTCGGACTCGCGCACGAAGGTTCCGTAGAAAGATTTTATCGCTTTTCCCCAGTGTTTTAAGAAGTCCAGTGTTAGCAGATCTCTGCCCCTAAGCAAAATGTACGCAGTGTGGGGTCATCTTATATTGGTCTGCGAAATCTACAGAGACATAAAAATTTAAAATTTTGAGACTTTACCGAATGGTTATGCTATAAGTATAAGAGCTACCTTCATACTAAATTTCAAGTTTCTAGGACAACTGTCAGTACCCTTTAGGATTTCTCAGTACGGCGATTTGTATGGAAAACACCTTTTTAATGACTGTATCTATTGATTGCGTTCATTTGGAAGGTTGATTTTTTCACAGCTTCAAGGGACCGCAGGCTTGAGTATTTGATATTAATTTCAGCATGCTACCTCCACGCGTTCCAGAGAAAAAGGGTCTTGACAGACAGACAGACGGACAACAAAGTGATCCTATAAGGGTTCCGTTTTTTCCTTTTGAGGTACGGAACCCTAACAATGGTTTGGTGAGTGCAATAAAATTAAAATAAGTTTATTTTAGAACTCGCTTTGCTATTTGTTTCCTAAAAATATTTTTTTTGTTTGAATTGTTTCCATCTGCTATAATCGTTCCACAATAATTCTGCACAAGATATTAATTGGCAACCCAGAAAAATCACGCTGTGGTAATACTTTAATCATGTCACTCAGACATTTCTTTAATTATAAATAATAATGATAGTAGTAACCAAAAGTTGCTGTTTTTTTTTTTAAATATGGCTTTGTCCACTGGAGGACAATTTTGCCAGTGTTTAGTAGGTTTTGCCGTTGTACGGTAAAAAAATCTAGAAAACGAAATATGAGAGGTATTTTAATGGTGGATGGTTGATGAACGATGAACGTTTAATTTAATCAAAAGTTCAAAACGTGTTGTGTGACTATAAATCAGTGTTGTCATAAACAAACTTTAGATTTCTACTGTTGTCAGTTCGTTGCAGAGTTATCGTGGGACGACTATATCAGTCTCAAGACTATAATCAGATTGTTTGACAGACAGTGGCTTTTGTGAGGAAACGAGACCTTTGAGTCTGTTTAGTTGAGGCATCGACTGCACTTCTAAAAACTTCAACCCTAATGCTAGATGTTCTGTAAATATGTACAGTCATGTCGTAGCAACTGATTCGCGTTCCAAGGAAACCATTGTTTTAATTGATTGTGAAATATTGCACAGAGATAAGCGATTCAGTTCTTTGCGTGTGCTTTGGTCCGTTGATTTTGTATTGACATAAATTTGCATTTATCAAGGATTTCTAGGCTTCTGAGTCGACAGTTTGTAATGTTTTTTTTAAATCATTCTTAGTCATCTGGTTTAACTGTCATGATTGTTAACTTTAATCGAGATAACAATAACAAGACATCATAAAAACAATCACGACCAAATCAACATCCTGTTCACACACTCAGATTGTTCTAAGATGTGTAGATGACATTTTTGATTGTCAAATAATACTTGATGTGATGTCTGTTCGTAGTTGCGAGAAAAAACTGGTTATTTTACCATTTTTCATCAAGAGTCATCGGAAGCAGCGGAGCCTCCAAAGTTTAAGGTCGAAACTTTATAAGGCCAGCCATTATGCTAATTGGTTTGACCTCTGGGACATTCAATGGCAGTGACTCTACAAGTCTAGATGCAATTCGCATGTTATGTATAACTCTTTATTGCACATAAAACATGAAGTAACAGGTAACAGGACAAAAGCAGATGTACAAAAGCGAACTTATTCCTTAAAGGGATCTCTATCAGCTAATCTTCGGCGATTACCATGACATCAGAAAAAAGAGTAGACGTACAAATAAAAATTTAAAAGAACCGGAACCTGAAATTAACCTAAATAAATAAAGCATTTACGCAACATAGAAATACAGATACATTGTAATACATATATTTATTTATTTATTTATAAATACAATAAGCCGTTACATATCAAAATACATGTAGGTACTACAGTCAGCAGCAATAGTTGCTAAGGAAAGTAACCGAAGCACTCACAATGATCTAAGCACGGCTCTATTATTATAGAGATATGAGCTTGTGTAGATCATTGTGAGCGCTTCGGTTGCTTAGCATCTGTTGCTGCTGACTGTACATAAAAAACATACTGTCAATTGAGAACCTCCTCGTTTTCTGAAGTGGTTAAGTAGGTACCTACCTAATTTTTCTTTCGGTTGTCCATTTCACATTCACGATAATGGAGTAAGTCTGATCTACATTGGTACTAGAAACACGATGTCAGTGGAAACACTATTTCTATCGGTAAATTTAAGTACTTAACCGGATATGATAATAGACTATCTGAGAATTGAATTCGTTTACAACATGTTAAATGTATAAGAGGAAGGATATTTAACGCAATATTATAAAATCAATTTCATCAATCACGCTTCAGCCATACATGCACAATGGCACATACCTACTCCAATAGCTACAATCCCGAATAGACTTCTATAATTTCACCATAAAACGAAGCATTTTCGAAACTTTGTTATTCATAAAACCGTCACTGATGTCCCGCAGCTTTCCTTTTGATTTATTCCTGGAATCCAGACGCCGTATTAATAGTGTTTCCGGCGGGTCGCATCTCCCCGGAGACAGGCGCGGGACAATGTAGGTAAACCTTGATGTTCCCGATTGGTATGATAGAGAAATTAATTAATTGAAGAATTTAGTGATGAGATGAATCCTTGTACAGATAAATAATTTGGATGTCAACATTAGCGACATGTTATTCTCATAAACATAACATTATAATTGAAGGAAAAGAAAGAAAGAAAAAAACATTTACATGACGCATAGGACAACAACAGTGCAAAGGAAAAATAGATAAACAAAGGGAAAAAAAAATGTTTTCCGACGTCAAAAAGGTTGCAGCTCAATGCAATAGATAACGGATGATAGGTCGGCTGTCCAAAATCAAAACCCAGTAAGTGCATTTAGCGAAATTTTACAGGAGAGGCAAAATAAGCACTTTGTTAAAAAAAATGCAGACAGAGAGACCTATTTCACACAATACTTGTTTACATATAGAAGTACAACTTGCTTTACATGACAAACTAGTCAAACTAAATTTATGTGTATTTTTACAAGTTTTATGTGCCTTACTAACGACCGACAATAAAAATTAGACAGAAGTGTTATGTCAATTACGATATAAAAACCTAGCAAGTGGGCTTTAGTAAACTTTCATCTTTTCTTTCATCCACTTAATTTCCGGGATAAAAACTACTTATGTTAATCTAGATTATAAACTACCTGTGTGATAAATTCAACACAAATCTGTTTAGGCGTTTTAGCGTGATTCAGTAACAAACATACAAATACCCGAACTTTAACATTTATAATATTTGTTAAATTAGTAGGAACATAATAAAACAGTAAAAAAATATTGGAAAAAGAGTATAATTATTAATCAAGAATTAAATATTAATTTGGGGTAGAAATACATCAATGATAAAACATTACATTTCAAGTTGCTTACGGCATTTAGTATGCAATGTACCTACTTCAAAAGAGGATCACAAAAATAATGCCAAAATGCATTTAAAAGTGTTCGCAACGACTCGCAACAAAAATGAGCACTTCAAAGCTAAATATTTCGCAAACGAATTTCTCAATCAAAAAATGATCTTGGAACACCCTCAATATTTTTAAAAGACCTATCCAACGCTATCCCACACTATTGGATAGACAAGAGAGAACAAAAAACATTCTTACTTTACGTGTAGGGGAGGTACCCTAAAAAAGAAATTCAAGGTTTTATTCCAGCATTTCTTTGGCCTAGTTAATATGTATATCCATGCAAAATTACAGCTTTCTAGTACTAATAGTCCTTGAGCTAAGCCCGAATCACAACGGGGCGCGGCGACCGTTAACGCCAACTTCATCATTTGAAAAATTGCTAGGTTTTATTTACTGTAATGCATGTAAGATATGCACTTGCTAGGTTTGCTGGGTCTCGTAACTTTGATCCTAATTGTGATAGGAATACAGGTGTTTTTGCATTCGACGCAGCTCAAAATTTGATTCAAGTTTATTCGAAAAACCTATTTTACCAAAAAATGTCCCTTGCTAGGTTTTGATTTTGGACAGCCGAGCTACTTAAACATAGGGTGACAGAAAGGATTCATTAAATAAAGGTTACGCAAAAAGTAAATTTACTAAGCAAAGTTCAATTATTAGTATTCATTTGCAAAGACCAGTACTGTTATTTGTATTTTTACACTATTAATTTAGGTTCATTTTAACCTAATTGTATTATTCTACGCAGGCATGGACACATTCTTATCTATACACACCCTTGGATTTTAAGTCGCGACCGCGTTCCTTTGACTTTACTATAGTCACGCATTTACTAATGTAAAGCTTTCGATGTCGTTGCAGTTAAAATATTTTGCTTAACGATAGCGATATGCACAATGTAATGAACAATAACTCTATTATTTTATTACTCAATGATTAACACAATATAGCTGACATGGTCTGTGCTACATACTAAAGGAAGTGGTCACCGGCAATCCGACACCCTTACTGTATTACCTATTGCAATATTTTTATTAACACTAGGTACAGTTTTGTACCATTCTGCCAGTCATTCTGCTTCTTTAGCAAATTACTTAATAAAATCTGCGACGCGACGCTTTGACCTGCCGAACCGCCTTGGAAATGTAGAAAGCATAACCAAATATAAATACTGGCATGTTTTTGTGCAAATATGTCAATACAGAAAATTTAATTAAAAAAACTTAGCTAAAAATCTTCTAAAATTGCTAATGAAAAAAGAAATAAACATGACTGGCCAGTATTCTTTGCAAACGCGCATTCGAACTGGGATGACTCACTTGACTCGACCCCTCACTTGCGCTACCACCCGACTATAAATCTACCATCCCGCTCCTTCCACACGCATTAGACAAGAACACGTACCTACCTAATCGCGATACGGATTCGGATTACTACGATGGGTGGCGGACGGCGAACTTTGCGAGTTATTTTTGAATCCAACATGGAAAACCTATACCTACGGTAACTTGCTGTCTGGAATTCAAATGTTGTGATCATTTGTAACGATAATTTCCTGACTGCTTTGTCCGAGTTCGTCTCGAATTCCACTGGACGCGAGGAGGAAACAAATACTCGTCTAATTTTAAAGTCAGATTCACCTGAGATACTCTTAGCTTCTAACTTCAAGGTTATGTGACAAACTGACTTGACTCGTTAATAAATTAATTAGTATGCGTGCTGAACTCTGACTTATTTCATTTCATTCTTTTAAGTAAAATTTCTTTAAATAGATGTAAATATTATGTGTTTTATTACTCGGATTGTCGACTTAGTTTATTGAATATCGAGCATTGAGCAAAGAAATGACATTGTGTTTTTTAAACTCTATATTGAATTTCTAGAATTCAGATTGAACGAGATTTCAGAGCCTTTTCAATGATTTCGGCCATTCTTATCCACAGGGGAATACCAGACGCGATTTAATATACAAGACGCTACGTAATCGCGTTGTAGGTACTTACTTCGTACGCTTCTTAGTTACAACACTCATCAAGATAATCGTTCCTAAACAAAACGGCAGCGACAATTGTACAATGACGTGACGAATTTAATGAAATCGAATTGACTCCGCAGATACGGTTGCATAACTTTATTTTTCGAGATCTGTAAAAGTGATTATGGTAGCCGAATAGAGCTCGCTCCCGTTCGTCTGACCCACATTCTCTCGATTGGTACAACCAAGATTGGTAAAGCCAGGTTGCAGTAGGTTTTTTCTTAACTGGAAGCAATTAGAAATCTTTCAAGCACAAGTAGCAATGGCCAGTATTTTCTCAAAGTCACCAAAGCGTTGACTTTTATCCGAGTATATGAAGCTGGCATTTGGAACTAATTGCAATTGTCCTTGTCTAAATCAAACACTTGTTCTGCGTTGAGTGTTTAATGTTCAAAAAATACAATAAATCTAAGAGACCTTATACTTGACAAGAAAAATCTGGATAGCGCGAGTCAGGATTGCACCTTGACTGTGCTAGCGCTATCTACACACACAAGAGAACTAAACTCTTATATACAGTCCTGTTAATCTTGTGGCCTGATATAGGCAGTTTTGCATTAAAACAGCGAGTTTAAAAGCTACGCTTGTGAACACGCCAGCAGTCGTTATCATAAATTAAACGAGGGACATATTTCCATTTGCAAAGACTTTCAACTGTCTAGATAGAGATATTTATTATTAAAGAATTATAGTTTTGCACTGAATGCTTAATCTAATCTAAAAATAATGATAGATAGTGGACAAGAATTGGCATTCGATTAGGGTTTTCTCTTCGAAGTCAGAGCAAGTCATCACGATGTCACCTTGTTTTACAGCCCATTACTGGGCACGAACCTGCTCTCAGCTCAGAATGAGAGGACTTGAGCTATAGTTCCCACGCGGGCCCAGTGCGGATTGGGAAATTCACACACACCATTGAATTGTGTCGCAGGAGTGTGCAGACTGCAGATATGTGAATATGTGGTCTATGGGTGTGTGTGTGGATATGTGGTCGATCGCAAGCAATTAAAGTACCTGGTTGACTCTAATATTTTCCGCAATTTTTAAATTTATGTTTTAAGTTGCAGAATAGACAGCTGCAGGCCATTAAAGGTGCTGGCTACTCTGGGGCAGCCCGGCCGCCTCCGAATTGGGAACGCACGTGTTGTCGCAGCAGCATACTATCAAGAACAACAGTTTTTAACCACTGCGAATATAAGCATAAGATGCAATAAGTATAATCGTTATGCCAATTGCATAAAGTTTAATTCAGGTTATATAATTGCTGCAAAGCTTGGTGTTCGAACAGGACATCGTTAATTATAAGTTTTTATCGTTCATTTTAACATCGTTTCATAAGTCCGTCGGAGTGGAGAGTGTTTAAAACTTTTAGTTTATAGACTTTCTTTTTAAGAATTTCGATGTTCATGTTCGGGTAAAAGACATTACGAGGTGTCTGCCCACTTAGTTAGCATGCCGACGACTCGTGGTTACATATCGTCAGCCACAGGTCGTTCACCTTGGCTTTCGGGAAGGTCACTGTGAGCCCGCTATCGACGGAATCGATTGATTGACGGGACCTTATCGACTACTCGATTGTGTCGTAGATTAAATCAAGTGGCATTATGGGAAGATAAGCTCTATTGTGGTTGCTTAAGCCCAATATGTCGATAACCGTCAGTTGTCACAAGTATCTCAAAATGCACTCAGTATGACCGTTCTGGGCTCTTACGCTTTATTGTCATGTGTTAAATTATACATGAAAGTTATTGTTAATGTCAAGACACAGATGTATATCTAACAATACGTAACGTGTTTACAGGCCTTATCTGATACCAATAAATCTAGCGTTACGGTGTCAGAGTACTATCTACTTGCATCCACAAAATTTACATACCTACTTACCTCGGGATGCATCAATTCGATAATTGTAATGCTATTGATTTCAACAAACTACGTATTATAATTTATTATTTAATTTAGTGACACATAGTTCAACGGCGTCATCATTATGTGAAGGAATTCGATCTCAAAAACGTAAATTTCGGACCTGCTTACACGTACACGTGCAATTTCGAGACTCCTTTCCCGGAACTGACTCGTTATCAAGAGGTCCACTAGTAACCAGTGACTAGTTAAAACAAAACGGCCAAGGCGTACAAATTTGTAGGTATTGTGAATAGTTCGTCTATCACAGGAATCGAGTCTCGAAGATGTTACCCGCTTTTCCCGAGTGTTTTAAGTTGTCCGGTGTTAGTAAAGCCCTGATGCTCCTAAGTAAAAAAATGGACGCGGTGTGGGGTAATTTTATATTATTCACTGACATTAAATTTAAGATTTTCAGATTTATCTGATTAGTTGTGCTGTAAGAGCTATCTTCATGCCAAATTTCAAGTTTCTAGGACAACTGGAAGTAGTAAGAACTAGGATTCCATGGCAATTTGTATGGAAACAGCATTTTTATAGATTGTCGGTACCTATCTTGATTGTGTTGGATGACTGAGTACTTGACTTAGAAATTTGATTTTTTTCACAGATTCCAGGGTTTGCAAGCCTGACCAGAGGGCTGGCCATTATTTCGCACAACGTATCAGCATCGCTATACAGCGGGGAAATACGGTCAGCCTTCTGGGCACCTTGCCCATTGACGGCGATTTAGACCAAGTTATTTACCTTTAGTTTAAGTTTTAATCTGTTTGTCTTTGTTTTTATGTTGATACTATTTAAATATCTAACTTCAATGCATCTCTGAAGTTACTCAGGCCATGGGAGTGGGTATCGCGGTCTATACTAACCGTGATACAATAAAACATTGACCAACACAGCCTGACGTGACTATTTGATATTAGTTTCAACATTCTACCTCCACGCGTTCCACAGAAAAAGGATCTTGAACCTTGAACATACAGAAAGACAGACAACGAAGTGATCCTATAATGCTACCGTATTGGTTACCGTTCTTCTTCGTTCTCTGACTGATCCAAATAAGTGCTACGTTTTTATAGTATACGACTGAAAATACTTATTCTTACTGTTTATAGGTAACATACAATGACAATGCAAAGAAAAATTCGTTAAGCAGCTGGACTTGAACCAGCAACCTCGGTAATCCGTACCACGCTCCACCAATTAAGCTATACTTAACGTTGGTGTACCTAACGAATTTTTCAATGCCTTGTGTCATATTTTATTTGGAAGATCTCTCCTCAGCGCCATCTATGAGTAGCTTAATCAAGCAGCTCACCCACTACGGAACTTCTACAGTTACGCATTAGTGGCAAGAGATGGAGCTATTTTCTGAATCAATGAAAATAATCGATTTATTGATTATTTTTGTTTTATTTTTATGAAACATTCATAGAATGAAATTCAACATACAATGACAATGCAAAGAAAAATTCGTTAAGCAGCTGGACTTGAACCAGCAACCTCGGTAATCCGTACCACGCTCCACCAATTAAGCTATACTTAACGTTGGTGTACCTAACGAATTTTTCAATGCCTTGTGTCATATTTTATTTGGAAGATCTCTCCTCAGCGCCATCTATGAGTAGCTTAATCAAGCAGCTCACCCACTACGGAACTTTTGCAAGAGATGGAGCTATTTTCTGAATCAATGAAAATAATCGATTTATTGATTATTTTTATGAAACATTCATAGAATGCCACTCTTGCCACTAATGCGTAACTGTAGAAGTTCCGTAGTGGGTGAGCTGCTTGATTAAGCTACTCATAGATGGCGCTGAGGAGAGATCTTCCAAATAAAATATGACACAAGGCATTGAATAATTCGTTAGGTACACCAAAGTTAAGTATAGCTTAATTGGTGGAGCGTGGTACGGATTACCGAGGTTGCTGGTTCAAGTCCAGCTGCTTAACGAATTTTTCATTGCATTGTCATTGTATGTTGAATTTCATTCTATGAATGTTTCATAAAAATAAAACAAAAATAATCAATAAATCGATTATTTTCATTGATTCAGAAAATAGCTCCATCTCTTGCCACTAATGCGTAACTGTAGAAGTTCCGTAGTGGGTGAGCTGCTTGATTAAGCTACTCATAGATGGCGCTGAGGAGAGATCTTCCAAATAAAATATGACACAAGGCATTGAAAAATTCGTTAGGTACACCAACGTTAAGTATAGCTTAATTGGTGGAGCGTGGTACGGATTACCGAGGTTGCTGGTTCAAGTCCAGCTGCTTAACAAATTTTTCTTTGCATTGTCATTGTATGTTGAATTTCATTCTATGAATGTTTCATAAAAATAAAACAAAAATAATCAATAAATCGATTATTTTCATTGATTCAGAAAATAGCTCCATCTCTTGCCACTAATGCGTAACTGTAGAAGTTCCGTAGTGGGTGAGCTGCTTGATTAAGCTACTCATAAATGGCGCTGAGGAGAGATCTTCCAAATAAAATATGACACAAGGCATTGAAAAATTCGTTAGGTACACCAACGTTAAGTATAGCTTAATTGGTGGAGCGTGGTACGGATTACCGAGGTTGTTGGTTCAAGTCCAGCTGCTTAACGAATTTTTCTTTGCATTGTCATTGTATGTTGAATTTCATTCTATGAATGTTTCATAAAAATAAAACAAAAATAATCAATAAATCGATTATTTTCATTGTTTATAGATAGCTATAGTAGGTATCCTAAACATTAGGACGACCGAGAATAATCTTTTAGTTGCCAGAGACACAATTATTGCAAAGTTGCATTCTTGCATCTCTATACTTAGCCAAATAAAGATCCAATAAAGTCAAGTTGACATACCTATGTGTCCTGTGTGCTGGAAATTTGTAGGTGCTCCGATCATGGAGCGGTCTATTCTCCGGCGCGTGCGCTGTGCCTGCGCCGCTGGCTGGTAACAGCACGCGAACCACTGCAGCCAAATCTCACCGTTGCCGGCCATTTCGAAAAACTAAACAGTCCTCAATGTCCTCCAATAAGTCACTTGCGCGTGTGAACGCGGCTTCAATTTTGAATTGGGAACGTTCCCAATTTGTTTTTTATTTTTTTTTATTAGTGGCTAGTGTTGTCCGCAAAAAATACGGTTTTTATAGTGTGGCGCGGCCCCACAAAGCACTAATATTTATTTAAAAGTTCGAGATAAGTTTTCTTGGTACCGATAAGTTTATATAACAACGCATGCTGATCTCGTCTGCGGCGATAATGATGAGTGCATGATTCCGCCGATATCTGGAACAGAACAAATGATAATGTTAACATTATGGTTGCCACTTTCTCTTTTCTTTTTTCAATAATAAAAGTTAAGTAACAATTTAGTAATAAATTTGTCACATTTAATTACGTACTCCAATTAAGAGTTTATATTATGTAGACCACAAATATAATTTCCGTATTTCTCGTAATCACTAACTCTACCTATTCCAGTTGAAGTAAATTCTGTGTTTGTTTGTTATTGTAAACCTGCGGCTACCTTAAAAAGCTAAACTTTAAAAGTTTGAACACTGAGCACTATATTTTATATGAAATGAAAATGTAGGTAGTTTTTTGGCCAACAATAGGTAATAAACATATACGACTCTTAGAACACACTCACAAGTACCTAGCAAGAAACGCACTCCCGCAGGTTATTACAGCAGGTAATAACACTGCAACTTAAGAAAGAGCTGCAACTGATAGTGTTATTATGACGCTTTTACATCCGTTAGACGCAAACAAGTGTATGCAAAAGCGTAGAGTCGGAGAAGTAGCTTCGCGGGCCAGCTGCGGCGTCTTATCTGACAGCAGATAGTGTCACGCGAGGCGATACGATGTGCGTAAGCGGATATTGTGGAAAAACGATAAAGACAAGAGAAACTAGGTACAGTCGGCCACAAATGTAACGTCCCCTGGAGCTGGCATGATCGTAACAGGTGTGGTGTTGTGATTTTTACAAGCATAATGTACCATACTATATTTACCCGAAAGGCAAAGCACTTAATCTCATTTGCGATTCAAAACACCCGGGATTCGATTCGCGAGTAGGTACTGAAGTCCAATGAAGTTCAATGGCAGGTTCGAGTTTAGATATCGGAAAGTCTCCAATGTCTTGCTGTTTCGACAATACTTCTGTCAAAACAGCACCGGAGAGACGAAAGATAAGGAATTTAAGACTATTGAGTGCGACTTCAAATCTTTCCGCTCGGGATCCCACGTCCACCAACCAGTTTGCACCTCAGTGTCAAGATGATTCGGAGCGTGAAACACTTTGAACACATATGATTAACTCAGTAACCTACATAGTGGATTATTTACTTTCGCACAACCATTTAGGAAAAGCATTTTGATTAAACTGGCCTCGGATCTGTAACAATTTGGAGTTTGTTTATTGATTTGAATAGAGAAAGTTTTGTTCGGCGGTTATCAATGCTAATCTAAACAAATGATGGGAAAAGAGCACCAAAACACAAGAATGGAATTAAACACTTTGATATTTGGTACTTAGTAGATTTCCATTTAGTAGACTGTGGGTTTTTTCCTAAACGCTATCATCATTTGGACTTTTATGAAGGTACGAGTATATAGTTAAGGGAAATTTTCTGTTGGATCAAAACAAAAAGATATAAATATTTGTGCAGAGCTAATAACGGCCTTGACGCGGGAATCCACTCTTTTATCCTCAACTATAGGTTAGGTACTATGTTATTTTATGTAAACATGTGGAATAATTCTCTCAGAAAAATATTTCTCAAATAAAATAACCTCGGATCACGTTAAAAAACAACGAAAGTCACTCACTCCGGAATCCGGAATCCAACCTTACAAGAAAGCGATCGCTTTTAAACATGACTGAACTCTTGTCCGTGGGACAAGTGTAGATAACGAGTCATTGCTGCTTATCAGCCGACTAATTGGGCGTTGACAAGAGAAAGTATATCACGGATCATTTTAGCATCGGGAGTCTGCGCCCGCGCGGATAGCGAAAGTGGACGATTGTCGGGGTGAATGAATCTATGGCGATCTAGATGAATAGATTCATGATTATGATGTTACACAAGTCAATAGAAAAATGAAATTTTCATGTTTTTAACACTTTCTTAAAAATATTATAACTTAACACGAACAATGGAGAATTTGTTTAAAACATGATTCACTAGGGAAATTAATCAGTCGTAAACGTTGACGAGCTGAAACCAGATAAGTTAAGTAAGTACCTAATTACTCGAAATTAGCTTAATAATTTTAATGAAAGATCAGCACGACCACGCAAGTACAATTTTTTTATTCTTATAAAATGTATCGTCTGCTGGCGATATTTAGCGTATCGTATATCAAGACGTGCTCAGCAGAAAAAAACTTTACTTTGCTAAAATTAAAACCCTTTTCTATAGTAAGTACATCAATTGCATACTTTAGGTCGAGAGCATTGAGAGCATCGCATGCTATTTTTTGTTAACTTTCGTTTAAATGCGACCTATTTTCTTTACTATTCAAAATATTTGTCAACAAAACGAATAAGAAAATAAACAGGTAGAAAGAAACCAATGGGCGCAACACGACATCGCGTCAATGGTATCAGTGGTTTGCACCGGAGCGAAATCTTGCGTACCGGTGAAATTCACCGGTGATTTGCTGAATCCTCCGGAGAATTTTGATAAGTAGTTAGCTAGAAATCAAGCTTCTATTCAGATCGACTCCCAGCCCAAACCCCTGGACCTAGAAAACTGGAATTTGGCATAGAGATTCCTTTTATAATGTACATCCGGGACAAGGCGGAATTTTTTTAAATTCCACTCTTAAGGGGGTGAAAAGGAGGGTGAAACTTTGTATGGGAAAACGTTATTATTTTAAGGTTACCGTCATGAAACTTGGTGAATATATGTGTTTGAATTAAAATAAATTAACAGGTGTTTTAGCGTTTTTGAAAATATCTACCCTAAGAGGGTGAAAAGGGGGGTGGAAGTTTGTATGGATTTTTTTAAGTTACGTGTGTAAAACTAAGTGAATTTGTTTTTCAAATAAAATAAATAAACACGTGTTTCACCATTTCTAAAAATGTCAACTTTAAAGGGGTAAAAAGGGGGGGTGGAAGTTTCCACGAAAAAATGTAATTTTTTTTAATTAAAATTAAGAAACTTAGTGAACATATTTTACAAACGAAATAAACGAACTCCTATTTAACCGTTTTTCAAAATTTCAACCCTAAGGGCACAGTCTATACAGTCGTCCGACGAAGGCCTCTAGACAGGTCAATCGTGCGGGGTGAGGGGCGGGCAGGGCGAGACCCCTTGCATACGCCACCACTGCCCGATTAGTTAGGTACTTTAGCTCTGTGCTTTTAGGACTGTCGGTGACTAGCGTTAATTATTTTGAATTAAAATGAAACATGCAACATTTTTTGGACCGAAATTTTGCTTAATTGTTTTGTGTGTGGACAAAAAAATGACAAGCATTTTCAAATTCAAGATGGCAGACACATTTCTTTGTTCAAAATCGATACGGGTGTCATTTTCTACGTTTTTAGGGGTGCTGATTACGAAAATGACATCCATTTTCAAATCCAAGATGTCGGACATACTTTTTTGTTCAAAATCGATATGGGTGTAATTTTCTATGTTTTCAGGGGTACTGATGACGAAAAGGACACCCATTTTCAAATCCAAGACGGCGGACACTTTTTTTGTTAAAAATCGATATGGGTGTCATTTTCTATGTTTTCAGGGGTGCTGATTACGAAAATGACACCCATTTTCAAATCCAAGATGGCGGACACATTTTTTTGTTAGAAGTCGATATGGTTGTAAACGTAGTGACTATAATTCTAAACATGCGAAAAAGTCCGACTCATTCGGAAGTTAATATTTTAGTAAGTAAGTTTAGATTTTTTGTCTTCCGGTTTATTATTTCTCTTGTTTATAATTTTTTTGGACCATGTAGATTAAGAAGATACGGAGAGATATATAAACACAATTTGTGTAACTTTCGGAGCGATTATTTCCGCAAATAATAGCTTAATCAAAAAATTGCTTAGAAACCTCAAAATGTTATGATTGAATGAATTAATGATTTTCAAAAGAGCTGTCGAAATATTGCACACGTTGATGTTTGTTGTATTTATTTTCCAACTTTTGTTACATGTATGGAGTGTCCCCTTAGAAATATTTAAACTAAACGTTTAATCAAAATTCCTTCAATAAAGTTATCTCATAAAGTTTTCGAGGAAAATGTCTGTAACATGCGGACAGACGAACGGACGGACATGCCGAATCTATAAGGGTTCGGTTTTAGCCATTGAAAGATTTAACTAGCCTATTTGCCTATCCTGTATTATCATATATCAATACATAACAGTAGTAGTAGTAGTCTAAGGTAACTTTTAACATGAAACTAACGTGAGACTCAATCATAGTGAAATAAAACGGATCACTCACGTGTATAAGTCAAGTTTAGCTCGAAATGTTTCAGACTAATTCGTAATCCTTCCTCTAGGAGCAAATGACCCAGCGGCAGCGAGACACAAACTGCGCGCCGCGGCTCTGCTCTCGCAACTACTAGGCGCAGCTGACAACGGTACACAACTACCCTCGTTTTCATCGTCATTTTTATTATTCAACTTATACACGCGAGTAATCCATTTTACGTTGAACAAAAAAGTGTGTCCGCCATCTTGGATTTGAAAATGGATGTCATTTTCGTAATCAGCAACCCTGAAAACATAAAAAATTACACCCATATCGATTTTTAACAAAAAAATGTGTCCGCCATCTTGGATTTGAAAACGGATGTTATTTTCGTAATCAGCAACCCCAAAAACATAAAGAATTAAACCCATATCGATTTTTAACAAAAAAATATGTCCGCCATCTTGGATTTGAAAATGGGTGTCATTTTCGTAATCAGCACCCCTGAAAACATAGAAAATGACACCCATATCGATTTTGAACAAAATATGTGTCCGCCATCTTGGATTTGAAAATGGAAATATTTTTTGTTTACACAGAAATAAATCAATTATTGTAAGTTTAAATTTAAAATCAGAGATAATAATTGCAACGCTTATTGCTTTGGCCATGCGGTTGCGGTGTCGGCATTTACGCAAACATCAAAGGCGTCGGACCACTGGTAAGCTCTTTACACTGTGCTAAGGGGGTGAAATGGGAGGTGATTTTTTTTCTTATATTTTATTGAGGCTTTGGCCTAACCGTTAAGGAGTTGTACCTTCCATCATCACCTCATCAACACGAGATGATGACTAACAGACGCAAGTACTTGAATAGCTTTCCAAAATATATGAGACATAAGATATGTGCCTATAAAATTTGAGGATTGCTCTGGATTTCCCTGGCATCCCATCATCAGATCCTGACTTGGTGACAACAGAGCAAACTAGAAAGTATACCCTTTCAAACAAAAAAAAAATATTGAAATGGTCAAGCCGTCTTCGAGTAATCGGGGAACATACATTAAAAAAAACCGACGAATTGAGAATCTCCTTCTTTTTTTGAAGTCGGTTAATTAAAAGGTATATAACAAATAGTAGGTACCGAATAAACACATCTTTAATCAATAAATAAAATGTATCTTATATTTAGTTCTGTAAGTTGAAATAACCGGAGAATACCGGTGTTTCTCCGGTGTTTTTCACCGATTACTTTCACCGGTGCAGTACCGGAGAATCTCCAGAGCTCTACGCTCCGGTGCAAACCACTAAATGGTATTTCAAATTAGTGCACTTTTTCTAACGCAGAGTCGTCGTCACGACCTATTAGGCTGACCCCATTACGCGTGTTACTGCTTTCGGCTCAGGTAATCAGAGAATGGATTTGTTACGTTTGTAACGTTGTTTGACTTATGTTATTCTGATGCTTCTAATCTATGGGTTTCGCTAATTACAGTTTTTGTTTTCTTCGAGAGAATGCTGCTATTAAGTTGGCGTAAAAAAAATTGACTACTTCTCCCATATTTAAAGAATCTGCTCTACCTACTCGTAAGCTGCGTGGAAACAGTAGTCCAGTCTTTTTGTAGTAAGGCCGTCCATTTTAATTTTCGAGAATTTAAAGAATGTCTTTATAGTAAGACAATAATTTTGTTTCTTTACAGACAAGTTGCTAAGATTATGTCAAATTTAATATGACAGCGTTCTAGCAGGTCTTACTACCTATAAAAGTTAGCGACTGTACCTGTTCAATTTTTACAAACAACTAGCCTGGGCCAGAAGGAAGACATTAAAGGTTAATAAGAAATTTTATGTTAACGTATGTTATAAATATAAACAGTTTTAACATTAACGGCTCGGCTTCCGCAACTCGAGTTTAACTGAACTAGTCCCGATTTCTGCGATTAACACAGTTTGAAACCATTTCATATTCATTGCACAAGCTATACATTATTTCGACAACGTACGTGTTTCTTCAAAATGGTTAGTTTTATGAAATTTACGACATAAACATAAACACTATGGAGCAGAACATGAAATATTGTAATTGTAAGCGGTAACAATGTGAGCATTTAGTTTTATAACGTGAAAACATTTGTGGTAAGTTAAGCAAGATCACTGTGAGTGTGAACCTGTGAACACGCACTGGAAATATTTTCAGGAATCGAGTTTTAATTCGAAACCTTTAGATTTTTTCTTTGTTCCTATATACTCAAATTATGGTGCTATGGATTTCTCCCAGTCTACTAAATGCTACCTGTAAAATGCCATAACGTATCATGTAAAAAAAAATCGCCATGTAAATTAAAATAGTTTTAAGTATTTCAATGTTTCTTGTGTTTGTTCTACCTTATATTATTTTATTCAAGTACTTCATGTTTGTCCTCAATTGCGAGATGAGGATGTTTCAGATAAAGATTAGTAACCGGTTCTCTTCGGCAGGTTACCTTATCTTTGGGACCAAAACATGTCGATGCCACATCTACATACGTAAGTAATTTGATAGTTGTATAAGACGCAATAGGAGGCTTTCAAACCTGTTCCTTCTATTTAAACTTATTATTTATACTTATTGGTAAATACAACTCTGTAAAATTAACAAGTCTTTGTGGTGTTACAAATGTTTTTTTTAATCTAAAGCCTACTTTTGTTTATGTGTGTTGTCACCTCACCATGTGTGTTGTTCATATTAAACCACGCAATCATAACGACTTTACGCTTGATCATTAATCTGTAGGTACTTCCCTAACCATTAAGTGATCTTAAAACTATTTGCATATCACAACTTATTTTGATAGGTTTTAGGAAACGAACGTTCTGTGTTTGAATTTAAACAACACGTCTGACAATACGAAGTAACGCCATTTTGGTATGATTCGCATTGATTAAAGATCCTTCTTTTGAACTATATTTAACCCTGAACTAAAATCGAATTCATGAGCCCACTAAGAGAGCGTCTGCTATATGACGGCGCCATAAATAGATAAATAGACATCTTAAGTATAGTTTAGTTAGCTCAAAAAACGGTTGTACCACAATTAGGAGCCACTAATACAAGTTTAGGAAACACGTAAGTAATTTAAATAGGTATGATGTATAGAAGGAAAAATTTGAAGAGGAAGGTGCCAAAGCACAAGTAAAAAATCTTTTGACAAAAAAGTAAAACCACCTTCAAAAAAAAACCTTAGAAAAAAACGTTAAATAATCCACTAAAATAATGATAAATAAATAAAATAAAATAAAATGCGTTTGTTTCGGACAACAGAAACTAAAGCCTAAAGTTTTATGGCCGGTGCGGTGCGAGCGGAATATTCTTTGAATGAAGCACCGACTTCGTATTTGTGCTGCTTAGTGCTAGGCCATAAAACTTTAGACTTTAGTTTCTGTTGTCCGAAATAAACGCATTTTATTTTATTTTATTCATTTATCATTATTTTAGAGGATTATTTTACGTTTTTTTTCTAAGGTTTTTTTTTTGAACGCGGTTTTACTTTTTCGTTAAAAGATTTTTATTGCACAATTTTACGTTGATTTAACATTTTCAGAATTATCCTCCAACTCCTAACCGTTAAAGAGTTGTACCTTCCATCATCAGCTCATCAACATGAGATGATGACTACCGGACGCAAATACTTGAATAGCCTTAGATAATATATGAAACACATGATACGTGCCTATAAAATTTGAGGGTTGCCCTCGATTTCCCTAAGATCCCATCATCAGATCATGACTTGGTGACAGTGAGACCACCTCAGGAGTATACCCTTTCGAATAATGATTTAACATTTTCAGAATTATCCTCCAACTCCTAACCGCTAAGGAGTTGTACCTTCCATCATCAGCTCATCAACATGAGATGATGACTACCAGACGCAAATACTTGAATAACCTTAGAAAATATATGAAACACATAGTACGTGCCTGTAAAATTTGAGGGTTGCCCTCGATTTCCCTGGGATCCCATCGTCAGATCATGACTTGGTGACAATGGGACCACCTCAGGAGTATACCCTTTCGAATAAAAAAAGAGTTTTGAAAATCGGTCTACAATTGACGGAGTAATCGATGTACATACATAAAAAAAAAATACATACAGTGGAACGTAGAACCTCCTCCTTTTTTGAAGTCGGTTAAAAACTCATTCTTCTTTCTTCTTAAATTTAAGAGCTATGCTCTTCTCGGTGGAGTAACCGCCACTCCGCGCGGTCTTCGGCCAGCCGTTTAACTTCCTGATACTTATAATAGTTTATAACTTTTTTTAGTTCTAGTTTATAAATGCGAAACGTAACGCACGATTTTCGCACACAAATTGTGTTTCCTTCACCCAAAGGATTACTCGCGGTATCTCCCCTGACGCCTCCGCGTTCTGCTCGGGCGGCTTATTTGTGAGCCGGCCGGGAGATAACGGATAAGAATAGAACGCATTAATATCCAGCTTCCCGATGGCGTCGTGTGAATAGCTTGATAAGTGGGTGCGTTGACAGGACGCGTTGGGAACAAATCACAGACAGTATGATAGCTGAGAAAATATGATCCATTGATGGCTACGGGTAGCAGTGACTTTTCTTTTATGTTAAGAGATCCAAATTATTAAAAACAATGGTGTATGTGTGGAAGAAAGTGACAATCACATTAACAGTCATGACAGGATTGGATTAAAAGTAAAACCGCCTGCTTCATTCCAAGAATATTCCGCTAGCACCGCACCGACTTCATATTTCTGCTAGGCCATAAAACTCATGGCTTTTTGGGGATTATTTTATGTTTTTTTCTGAGGTTTTTTTCGAAGGCGGTTTTACTTTTTGTTAAAAGATTTTAATTTCACAATTTTTAGTTACGTTAATATTTAAAATATTACCCTCCAACTCCTGACCGTTAAGGAGTTGTACCGTCCATCATCACCTCATCAACACGAGATGATGACTACCAGACGCAAGTACTTGAATAGCTTTCGAAAATATATGAAACACATGATACGTCCCTATAAAATTTGAGGGTTGCCCTCGATTTCCCTGGGATCCCATCATCAGATCCTGACTTGGTGACAATGGGACCAACTAGAAAGTATACCCTATCAAACAATAAAAGAGTTTTTGAAATCGGTAAAGCCGTCTTCGAGTAATCAGGGAACATACATAAAAAAATATATATATTCCGACGAATTGAGAACCTCCTCCTTTTTTTGAAGTCGGTTAAAAATAGATAAGTACCAAAGATCTTTTAGTAATACGAAATATTTCGAACCCATAGTAATTAAATTTAAGTTCTGCCTTAAATTTAAGTTCTGCCTTAAATTTAAGTTCTGCCTTAATTTTAAGAGTTGACAAGGGTCACTCACTGAACACAGCGTATTCGAGACAAAGTAACGTTTGTTTTAATACGAAAGATGATTCTAGCGAGTGACTAACTGCAACTCGATGTCAACATTAGTCACTGCCCGTTTCAGTATAAATAAACAGGGGTACAAGGAACTCTGGTTTGCGTTGAGGGTTAACAGAGTCCTGCGGTTTTACAAAGAGCGTAAATTCAGAGAATATGGAAGTAACTAAGGTTATCCCTTTTAATCTCGTTTTTAACATAAGTTTCCAGTCAATGATTAGCTTTATTTTTACCTCTCTCTCCTATTTAACCCAATTCCCTCAAATTTTGCCATTAATTAATTGGTCCTCTCTACCACTCATAGATATATCTCATTGTTAGAATTTATCTTTTATTTCTTTGTTTTCTGTACAATAAAGTGCTCATTTGCTTCTTCTCATATCTTTTTCCAATTAATCTGTTATTTTATTAATACACTGATAGGTGCATGTGTTTTTACGAAATTAATAACAATGATATACCTAGTGCAATCCAGAGCCCAAGTGCATTGAGAAGTTGGACATGAACAGCGATGTGATATACCTATTTGAGTTATGATCGCGATAAAGTCTTCGCGTGACAACTTGACAAGGCGACAATGCGGGTGCGAAAATTCACGCTTTGTCGTCACCACTTCTTTCCAGAGAAGTGTGAACAGGTTGGGCTATGCATTCAGAGACATGGACTGAGAAGGGTGAGACAGAAAAGCATGATATGATTTTTTTTTACTTTTAGTTGGCACTGTAGTCGCAGTACGAATAGAGTCATCTACAAACACATATGTGACCACAATTCCTTAGAGCACGATTCCTGTAAAGATAAGCGACTATGAATAAAAATCCGGCTTTAGCGTATGTATTTTAACGTGACAGGCCATTTGTCACTTTCTAGATGCTTCTTTTACACACACCCCGTACCGTACTAGTCCTAGCTATAGAAAGGGTTTTTTTTTATTATACTAAAGCCGACAAACGGGCATGCGGTTCACCTGATGGTAAGTGATCACCGCCGCCCATAGACACCCACAGCACCATTGGAACTGTTGGTGCGTTGCCGGCCTTGCAAGAAACGGTACACACACACAATTATGTATATTATGTACCTACCTACTAGCTTACGCCCGCAGGAACGACTATGCAATTTCTCAGGATAAAAGATAACTTTTATTTTTTTCATCTAGGGTTTAAGCTATCTCCATTCCAAATTTAATCCAAATTCATCCAGCCGTTTAACCGATTGAGTAACAAACATACTAAAAAACTTTTCCATTTATAATATGAGAGCAGGATGGGCAAATAGAAATAAAGACGCCTATACTTATCTAAGCCACCCTGTGCAGACATTATATTTCCAAGGATGCCAAGTTGTTCTACAAATAAGGATAATATGTTAAGTTGTTTTATGTCCCCTTAACACCCGGTATGTATTAGCCCTTACAAGACAGTCCGGTTCGCTGCAAGTAAATGTACGTTGACACTGACACTGCATGTTTGCTTGTAGGGCTGTACTGTCAGGAACAATAACGAACATGACAGTACTTCTAACCAGGTCATAAATAATGGGTACAAGTTGAATACATACCTACAAGTCGGATATCTTTTTACAAGGGTCACATTTCTGTTTCAACGGACGGGTCGTCAAAAAAAAATTTTAATAGTTGAATCGAAAGTACGCTATTAGTTATTCTGTGTCGAATGATTTTAAAACCGTTTCTAACGAAATTAATTGAATCTGTATCCTATTAAATTCACTCTACCGAAAACATAAATTATTTGGTAGAGTTTGAACTAGGTATTACAGTAGAAAGTTTTATAACATTTCACAGTTTTTTTATGATTTGATGACATTATTAACCGGACTGACGGATGGAAATTTTGATTATAATAATCCCGATTAATTATTCATAAAACACGAATGATTCATTCGGAAATGTGTCCAAAGTCTAGGTCAATAGGTGATATTAATAGGAAAACAAGAGCTTAAGCTTGAACCTATAAATAAAAAAGTAAGCTTTTTTAGGTAATAAAACAGAAAAACATAATGACGATCATATGATAAAATCTCAAAAATAAGAAGATAGAACACATAGATAACTGATAGCGGAAGATAGATCAAATCAAAGTCTGTCAGTAAGTATCTTCCATCAAGATAGCCGGTCAGTGTTCCCGCCCTATTGCTCCACTCAGGGCTTACAACAGATCCATTTAATCGTTAAGAAGATAACTTAAACGTTTCGTAAACCTCAACGCCACAATAGGGAGCCACGTTAATGTCTTACTTTAAATGATTGCTATTTTATTGTTAAAAGTTGCATCAGGCTACGACGTACACGCACAACCGCTTAGAACGTAGATAATCTTGAAAAGACCCCATGTTTAAACATAGTCTACATTTCACCTCTCTTATGGTTTGCAAAGAATACTGAAGTTGGGTTATGATCATATATAAGTTTGTAAATGTAAGGTATAACTATAATAAATGCAGGATGTGAATTAAGGCATTTTGCTCTACATATGACGGACGTTATTGCAGCTAACTTTTATGACATTATAAAGGATATTAGACGGACTGGAAACACTCTGAATTTTACTAAGTAAGTATTAGTATGCAAATAATACTTAACGTTATCATTCTTTTCGGTGGCTCAGAAATTAAAAATTTCAGTTGCATTTTAAAGTAACTACCTAAAGTACATAATATTTTTTAACTAAATATACTTTTTTACTAATGAGCGTCGATAAAGATTCCTTATAGATTAGAAATAGTCACCAAATAAAAAAATCACGTCGCCTTACCAAACGCTACTGAAAAGGCGCGCTACGCTTTAACGAACCGCGCGAGTTAATCGAATTTGTAATTTAATTTCCATTTTACCTGACCTTACCACGCTACATTAGTTCTTACATTGACACACTGCAGCATTACAAGCAAAATGTTCCCTTTACATAAGAAGTATAGAGTTTAAATTTGGTCAAGGTGCTGGTCTACTACTCTTGGGTCTTTGGTTTCTTGCGTCATCTCCATTGAGTGGGTTCCCATGTTGAGGATCTCACGACCTGAGCCAAGTAGTGTGTATTTGGTTCTCTTTTATTAGTAGATGTAATACACCTACTGTCCGAAAGTTTGCCAATTAGATATTCTATATACTTATAGGATAGGTACTTAACCTCAAAAGGAAAAACGGAATGTTTTTCTCGAACGCGTGGAGGTATCAAATTAAAATGAATGTCTCTCGAAGCTAAAAAAAAAGTTTCTAAGTCCACTTCATCAAAAATACGACAAAAACCTTGGGTATCAAAACCTGTTGACAAAGAATTATGAAATTCTGCAAGAGGACAGACTCCTGACATCACGAGTAAAGAAAATAATCCGAAAAATACTGATTTCCATTTCTAATGAGAATAATATGTAATTTTTAATGGTCCAAATACAAAATTAACTCAGTTTTTTCAAAGAAATGCTGAACTTATTTTTAGCATGGAAAAAATCACAAATTTAACAGTTAAATAATAAAGTCCGACTCGCATTTGTAAGGTTTTTACAACGCGACTTGAACTTCGCCATGACAACAAAAACGATAATGATATCCGCATTATGATGAGTTCACAATTGGGAGAACTACGTAGACTCATAGTAAAGAGGTTTGTTTTTCAATGATGATAGAAGATGGTCGTAAGTTTAAATAGTTTTAACCCTAGTAAAAAAACGCATCGCAAACGAAGGTTATCCTTGAGCCCGTAGCTGTCCCATAGTTGGCACCATCAATCTTATAATACGTAGCAATAAAGGTAACAAACGGGGTGTCAATTATTGGAATTAACGTGTCTATCATTGGGTCGTTTACCTTACTACAAATACTTATTTGACCAATTTTAAGTAGGTATACATTCTAACACCCAAGCGATTTAGTACGGGTTAGGTATGTATTTATATGAAAAAAAATATTCCGACGAATTGAGAACCTCCTTTTTTTGAAGTCAGTTAAAAATAGAAATAAGCATACCAATTTTTTTTTTTTATTAGAAAACTTGTGACTCATAGTTACATGTCATAAATTTTTCACACAAGAAAACCCAAGGCACACACAATGAAGAAGTCCGACAGCCTTCGTGATGTCACCTCCCCAGCAGACGGCGTCCTCGTTTCGATTGGCCCGCTAATCTGCGTTACCTCAATGGCGCACTGACTCATAGCGCACGCTCTCACCAACATACGAGAGACTACAGTTTTATAAAAATAAATAAAAACACATATTGTATGAGTACAATAGATACTGGCTAGGTATTCGATCAAGAAATACCTTTAAAATTTTAAGGTTCAATTACATTTGGTACGGCTTTAAATATTACTAGATTTCGCCAGCGGCTTTGCTTGCTGCCTTGGCAAAGCTGGTCTAAGTTTTAAGGTTGTAACTTTAAAAATAACGTTTTTCCCTACATACTTCCGCCCTTCCCTTTTCATCCCCTTAGGGGTAGAATTTCCAAAACTGGTTTAAACACTGTTCCATATTTCTCTTGAAAAGTATATTTACCAAGTTTCTTGATTGTAACTTAAAAAATAATGTTGGTCCATACTAACTTCTGCCCCCATTTTACCCTCTTAGTAGGATTTCGCTACATCCCTCCTTACCCCTGAATTCCCTGGTCTACATTATAAAGCAAACCCCTGTACAAAATTTCAGCTTTCTAGGTCCAAGGGTTTGGGCTGAGCGTTGATGAGTCAGATTTCAGGACTTTTCTTATTACATACAGGCCCCTATTTCACCAACTTTACAATTGTCAATTTTCAATGACAATTCGGTGTCAATTGCTGACTTGAATAACTTTTGTTTTAGCGCGCTTCGTACTGACCAAGAAATGTAGTTCGAATTGTCATGACAAACCGACAATTGTGAAGTTGATAAAATAGCGGCCTGATTATTGCAATGACAATTAGTCTTTTGTTTGTTTTTTTCGAAATAAGAACTGTCATCAAAACTGGTCTACTTTCCCGTTTGACTACACCGCGATACCGGTATCATCTTACAATCCGCCTTCTTGTCACCGTCACCAGCGTAACTCTACATTATCGGCTGACACGCGTTTGTCTATTGCTGCACTGTGTCTAAAATAGAACCCAATGTAAATCAAAATTTGCCCAGACAGACGCGGTGCGTGTCGTAACGGCGGGTAAATCTGGAGGAATTCACTTGCGGGATGAAAGCGGCTGGAAATAGCGCCGGCGAGCCGGCCGGTCGCTATGGTAACGCTTCGGAACCGAGTAGAATTCCCTCTGTATACAATCGGAGTAGGAGTTCTGGTTGAATTAGTTTCAGAACGGGATTTAAAAATTAATGCTAAGACAACTCCTACTAAGTACATGTTAAGGTTGAGACATAAAGCGGACAGACGGGAGGCGCCTTTAGCTTATCTATGCACTACAATTTTTCTGCCACTTTTTGAGGGGGGCGAGGAACACACACGTACAGCACACATCTACGCTTCTGTCAAAATTTGTTACGTTCCCACAAACGCACACTAAAACCAAACTGTCACACAAATGCCAAAAACACGCACACAATCAACAGACAGAAATCGCGTTAACATCTCCATTCCTTTCCTGCTCTAAGGGTTGAGAGTGTGGAGCCGAATTCGCAAACATCTTGTAGATGTAGAGACAGGAATAGGGTGATGTTAATAACCAAAATATCAGAACGAAATACTAGAAAATTCACTGGTTCGTTTTAAATGCTCATTTGTAGCATAACTGTGTCAAAGTGTAAAAGGCAAAATTGATGCTGTTACATCATCATAACAATAATTCACTCCACCAGCAAACCAGGTGTAATAAATGTTATAGTCATAACTACACGTTATACTGGCAGTCCAAAAGGGACCTAATGACTCTTGTCTCTTACATCACTTCATATTTTATTTGGTGTCTAAAGAACTAGAAAAATAATGGAGTAACTGCTACTCGGAATAAGTTTGCCTTTGACTGATACCTACACACAGTTATAATGTATATTGTGCAAGTGGTGATGCTTGAGGCTCTCGAATGATCAATTGAAATTCGCTATCCCCGAGAAGCCGCAATGAACGGTTACTTCGTTTTTTTTCGTGTAGCAGTGCTTTAATAATACACATGCTCAACTGTCTGTTGATTGTGCAGATCGTTAGAAAGTGTGAGATGTCACGGGTCAAACCGTGCGCGATTACGCTGGACTTTATTACGGTCATCAACAGCCCATAGGCGTTCAGGTAAGATGATTATCTTAATGTTGTTAACCCAAAAGTTATTGCTCCTTTATTTCTCTTACGCACGAACAAATAGTTTGACCCTATGGTTTGACCAATATATTTGACAACCCGCACGGATATAGTCGGTCCGACACATTACACCCTGGAATTCTTAATTATCTGATAATGAGTTTCGAAGTTTAATTAGATTATTTTTCTAAGAGTTGCAGCTGTAAATCGTTTGTATTAAAGGTCATTTGGCATTAACTAAGTCCTAACTGGAAGTAACCATAGGAATCTATACCTATAAAACAGTACCGTGACTGACTGACTAACAACGCACAACAGCCTAAACCACTCGACCTAGAAACTTGAAATTTGGCAAACATGTAGGTACCTTGATTATCCTAGAGAGGTGCACTAAGAAGGGATTTTTCGAAATTCCTACGGGATAGGGAACTAGCCCATTTTGAAATATTTCACGGGGGCAAAGCCGCGGGGTATAAGCTAGTAAAATTTGAATGGAACTACAATTGTAATCGTGGTGACTTTTAAGTTTAAACAGTCCAAAACCAACTGAATACTAATACTATAGTAGGTACTTTCATGTTGAATTTTGAATAAATACAATTATTTCCAAAACTTATCTAAATGTATCACAGGAAAAACTGCCGGCCTCTCCCTCTCGTAATCACAAGTATACACAACCAATAAAAAGCGAGCATCGAGCTCGAAACAAGCGACGCGCGCATACTAAATTCAAACAAGATAATGCTATTCGTCTGTTTTTATAGCACGACCAGTTGCTTAGACCCCGCAGATCTTCCACGACCGCCGCTATTTTACCAAGTTAAACGTTACCCTAAGACTGGTGTAGGTCTTCTTAAGCTGGTCGGTTGTATGAGTCACCGACGTGTGCAAAGAAGCTTGTTGACAGTAGAGAGCGTTGCGTAGAAACTACATAGTAGGTATTTTATGGGGATGACTGGGAATGATTATGATAACAATTCATTGATAAGCTGCAATTTGATTCAAGTTACAAAAACATTTAGGTATAACTTAACTAAATGAGTGGCAAAAAGTAACAAGTGTGTTACTATTTTGATTTTCATTTCATTTGACTTGATTAGATCACTAGGTATAGTCATGGGGTCCAAAAAAAAACAGAACGAAATATGGAAATCACGTTAAAGTTAACCAAACTTAACGACAGGTTACGATGATGGTTATGGTTAATGTCAGCATTAATGTTATTGTAGACGGTTTGAACACAGTGAAAATTATAAAATCGTGAACTCATGACCACAACTAATACTTTAAACAGTTCAAAAATCTCGACATTTTAGTTTCAAAGTCCAATATCTCATAAGCGTCTCAACTGATTGTAATGAAACTTACCTAAGAATCTCGATTAAACTTGCTTCCGTTTAATAAAAACCAAGTGATTCTCGCTCTACCCGTTCAGGAGCTCCGATGCCATAGACCGACACAGATATGAACTTCAAACTTATAACACCCCTCTTTTTGCATCGGGGGTTAAAAATAATACGTTTATTGAGAGTAAACTTGCACATCAAACTGTGTGACATTTTCTTACGCTATAGTTTAGTCTAACGAAGCGATTGACGTCATCTGCATCTGACAATGGTTGACAATAACGCACGTCAGAAGTTCCCATTGTCAGATTCCTGCTGTTTTATAACAGAGCAGCGTATGCGCAAGAACGTGTGTAAAACTTAATCAATGTGCTCATTGTGGGCGCAGTAATAACTTTTAATTCAAGTTAATTATTTGACGGTTTGGAAAAACGTACAATAGTAAGTGGATGAAACCTTGAAGCGCTGTAGGTACATAGGTTTGTTTAAATAAATTACTTGGGCATTTTTTGATGACATGTTGTTTCAGCATAATATAGTATTTTTTGCACGCAAGAAAGATTTTGATAGCACATTATGATGCTATGTGGCCACGCACGCACAGCCGTTTCAATATAGCTGAAACTTTGATGTATTTCACGTGGTAGAGTCCCGTTTTACATTATACTTTGAAAATCTCTATTATTTTAAGCAGTATAAAATTTGTAATATAGAAATACTACTTAACAGAAGAATTGACTAGATTAAAGACCTTTACAAACAGTATTCTAAGGTCAAGACTGTTCTCATTGCTTAAATGCTATCGATACTTTCATAATAGTTTCAAATACCTACTGCATTTACGTGTCTACACATAATACCAGATTGGTAAAAGTTCCTTGAACCCTATCAGTAAAACGATAATTGCAATCAAATTATAAATTTGAAACCTTACCTTGCGAGGAAGGTTATTTTTATTTAACTCTGTACAATTTCAAAATTTTTGCAGATAAACTGCATTTTAATGGCCGTGTCATGTTTATGTAATTATCTCATGATTAATCGGTTTATAAGCAAATGTATTCTCAAATTTCAATTAATTGTTTAATCATGTATTTGTCAACAGCCGATGGATTGCCAGATTGCTGGGTCGATGGGTATTGATTGCCATGTATACAGATATTGGGATGTCGTAATTCGTAATACAATATCGAATTTCTAGCCTACTAGAGAAGTAATGCTTTTCTTTGGATTATGTTAATAACAATATGTAGATTATGTGCTCTATGCTAAATCGCACTTTACAACAACTGCAAATTAATGTATTTGTTAAGTACTAAGTATCTCGTTGTACCTAGTTAGAACTATTATTACGCATCGGATATAATTAACTCATTCATATTCATAAGTAAGAATATATTTATCACACATAACTAAATGCTTACGACAAGACCCGCCTTTTGCCAAACTCAAGCGTAGTCGCCTCAAGGAATAGTTACCATGAATCATTGTCGGTACAGTGACCCCTAGCAAAAAATGGGTCCTACTTGTACCTACTCGTGACTATGGGATTCAAACATACAAGTATGGTTGCCGTAGAAAAAAACTTGCTAAGTGGGAATAAACTTAGAGTCAATAAATGTCGCGTTTAGGATGTTTGAGGTAAATCGCGAGTCACAAACACTTAGGGCACTTAAGTATTCAGTATTCGCTCTAATGTTAATGAGTGTTACAGTTACGAGTACAGTATTATAATAGGTAGAATATTGTTGTATTGTATCTGTAAGTATAGATATTGCTTTAGCCGCAGACTCTCGAGTTAAGTAGGTACCTAGATTTCATGAGGTTCCGTTGCCTTGCCAATATTGTCCGAAATTGGATTGCCACCAATTCACGTAATTTATCATGAGCTTTCGGTGAAGGAAAACATCGTGAGGCGAGGAAACCTAGACACAGCTACGAAGTTCTGCAATGGTGTGTGAAGTTTCTAAACCACACTGGGCGGTCGTGGAAACTACAGGCCAAGCCAACTTATTGTGAGAGGAGGCCTACGCCCAGAATTGGGACCTTACGAGTAATAGGTTCGATTACTATTATTTATTATTTGGTTATTATTGGCTTACTGCATTTATTTCCATTTACAACTATGAAACCTGTTGTGACTGTTGTGAGACTTTGCGTCAATATGAGGGACTGTGTAGTTTACTGTGTAAATAAAATCGAGGAGATAAAGATGCAAGTAAAGAGATATCATGAGTCACGCACTTTGATGATATTGTTGAAGACCGAAAATAGTTAATGACCATACAAAATAACGGAGAAGAGTAAAAATGAGTTCATCGCGCCGCTGTCGCGAGTTCCAATAAAAATAGCTTATTTAATTGGTAATTAAGCAGCGTATCTCTGAGTTGTTTACTATTCTGATGAAACGTTTAATTTAATTTTGCTTCTACTTAGTTTTGACATAAATAAGAAGCGAATGGAATAGTTCACAGGAATTATGGTTAAGATTCAAGCCACGTCTGCCATAGGACATCCTTATTAAGACAGGCTTCAATAAGCTAATTCATAATTCCAAACATCGCTCATTGTTTTCGATGAAAAGTACAGACAGTATAAAAACTTACATGTACATATTTAAGTATCATTCTGCACAACAACAGTAATGACGAGAACAATTGGCGCTCTCTCGTTTTTAAGTAAGTACTTTTTTTGACATTTTAGACGATTATACTAAGATGTCGTAATGTAAACATGGTCATTCTACGTCTACGGGTTTTGATAGAAATATCAATTTGAGCCAAACAGTTTTATCTTGTTTAAAATCTTGCGTGAAGTTTATTATTTATTACGAATACTGTTATTTATTATTTACCGAAAACCGTGAAGACTTGTTCTTCAACCATGACCCAAACCCAAGCAAGGTACAAGGTTAAACTACAGCAAAGTTGAACTGCGTAAATATTAGAAAGTATGCTTTGATAATAATGTTCAAGTCCTTAGAAAACAGTTTGGCAAAAAGGAACAAACATACATACATACATTCATATACATAGGCTGATAAACATATTACTTACCCTCTTTTGCGTTTCGTAGTCAAACAAGCCAAAGGTCGTCGCTATTTCTATGGAGTTCTCCCGAAATCGGATTGGATTAATCTATGTTTATGCGCCTACCTTGTGGCTTCCCTATTTGTTAAGTTGTTCTTTTTTAGCAAATCGTATGTTGTTCAGAGCGTTATGCGGTTAAGCCTCCGACCAAGGTTGCGGTTGACAAGTGTAACGTTAACGTTGATGATTCCAATAAAATATAAGAATATAACAATTAAAGGCATGGGAATGCTGCCTGCGTAATGGGCACCCTACCCAAGGGTCTAGGTTTAGATTATTTTTAGTTTTTAGTCTTATTAGGTTATTTTTAAGTTATTTACCTATTTGTTAATTTTAGTAATTGTTGTTGTCAATAAAGACCCATTATATTAAAGGCAGCTGATTAAGCTTATTCATCTGTAATCAAATGTACCTACACCTAGTTCACATATCAAAAATTAAGATGTCGGATCTACGAGGGTACGATCTACGGATCTCGTAGGTCGGATGCAGTACCCATAGTACAGGCTTTGCCTAGTTTGGGACTAGGTCAATTTTATTATATTTATTTGTTTATTTTATTTAGGTGAGCATTTTTTTCTATTTTATACTTAATCTGTTTGCTTAGGTAAATTGAATGGTAAAAGAAACCTATTCACTTCTTTTGAAAGCCAAAATTTGAAGAATTGAGAAAATAAGTTGGTACAAATTCGGCTCTATGCCCTCTTTGTTTTAAAGTAGGCACATTATAGGTAGTTGTAAAAATTATAGGAGATGTAAAATAGAGCGAAGTAGGAATCCTGGGTGTTCGTAGAACTAATCGCATCAAAAACACGAAATTGCACTCAAAAACCCACGTTCAAAATGTAAGGGCCAAGACCGCTAAGCCGGTCATAACGTCACATTGATAACATGGATAAGCCCAAATCGCTACCCCAATGGGGTTCCGCAGGATGGCCATCGAAGCGTAATAGGCAGACCGAAAAGGAAATGGCGGGATGACTTGGACGCATATCAAGTAGAGTGGCAGCAGCATGTCCTCCATTGGGACGAGTAGCGGAAAAAAGGGGAGGCCTTTGCTCAGTAGTGGTACACTCAAACAGGTTAAGAAAAAAAAACAAATGAAAAGCAACGACTGTGGGAACCGATACAAATCCATAATCGTATAGTGGTAGTGTATCAGGTTGGCGAAAGGAGTTATACCAATGTAGCGCCAACTTTTTACAAGAACATGGATAGGTACCTATCAACTGTAGACTCGTTTGTGAAAAGTTGTCAACGGTTGTCTCATCATTATTAAATAAATGAATAAATAAGATAAACTCAACCCTTACTTCACACTAGGTTTGAGTACCTAAGTGATTTTGCTAGATTTCAGTCATCATTGAATAACTTTGTGGGTCTATTTAGCTGACATCTACTAGGTACCCTATCTATCCCATGTCATACAATCATTATCTAAATTTTTTCAGTGAACAATTCACATAATATGTTTATAAGAGGTATCACGTCGATAATAGAGTCGTGAAATTTATCCGCTCTTAGAATGCATGCTATACATTATGAAGTTAATTACTCATAAATGCCAGCCCATATATACGTGCATTATAAAATCAGTAACTTTATTTACATAAATCATGGTGACAGGTGACTGACAACAATATTCCTCATCATGTAGAGAAGTGCATATTGTTTATCAATAGCGTATTGAAGAATTATTTCCTGTTGACGAGGCTGTGGTTTAACATAAAGAGTACATAGTTATAAACAGTCTTCAAAGCTGAACTACTATCGTTTATACATATTCATGTGGAAAGAGAAATTAAATATGCTCTCCCGTATGTGAGCGGACAGACTAAAGAGTCGTCAGACAAGTTGAAAAAACTATCGCAGTAACGGAATCGCGACCTGCCCGGCTCCCACAGACCTAACATCCTCAATCAATTATAAACAACTGCCTATCCAACCAACTTATCTACATAGAGCCCGACGCTAACTCCGAGAAATAAACATCAAGAAAAATCAATATAGGTACTTAGATTGAATTCAAATACTCACTTAAAGAAACACTATTCCTCGTTAAATTATTTAAATCCAAATAATGCACAGTCAACACAATTCGTCCTTCCACTTCCAACTGAGTCAAAGTTTACTTTAATGTTTATTTTTAACTAAAGTTTAAAGTTTGGGCTAGAGAAACGTGCTCTCTTCGCGCCGTTGTTTGAAAGACTGACTTGCCTGCGTGAAGTCTGCTGCTTATTGCACCGGCCGCCTTAACCGCAGGGGTCACAAATGTCTTATGGTTACTTACAATGCTACAGCGGTATAACTTTTCACGTGTACGATATTAAGTTTATTTTGGTGTGGTGTGCCAATTATAGCTCCTATAGTTTCGCTCCACATGCGACATTGTTCGTGCACATTGTGCATCATTTCCTTCGAAGAGAAAAGGGGAAAGGACACGTTATAACCGTTGTGAGGTCAACAAAGCAATGCCACGTCGCTTCATGCGATTACCGGGTGACATCATACAAATAATTTATTAATTACTTCCTACAAACTGATTTTAGGAAGTAATATGAGAGGATTCGTGATCGTGTGTATCGTTCACATCCCATTAAGTCCGATACTGGTTTTGTATTGCTCTAATGAGTATAGCAGTGTAAAAATTACTTAAACCCTATTTAAATTACTATAAAAGTCACTGAAAGCCTATGTGTACCAAATAATAGTATTTATTTGGTACACATAGGCTTAACAAAATTATTTAATATGTAGAGGTATAAACATAGCTTGACCATATTTTGGAGGTAAAAATGTTGACCGAAACAAAACTGATCAATGACAAGCAGCGTAATAAGTAAATGGTTGCTGGTCACGAAAAACGTGAATTAAACGTCCAATTAAGTAGGCAGAAAGAGCCACCGTAATGGGAGAGACTGAGTTGATGTTTCCAAACAATGATTTGATGTTTCTCTGGCTCTACATAAGTAAATAAGTTTTTAGCTTTAAATTTTAGTTTTATTTTAATTTAATCAAGCCTAACCTTTAAAATAAATACTTGACTTTTTATAAGAAATTTATTTCTCTACATAGTCTCCAAAACGATCTATACACTTTTGCCACCTTGCTTCCAACTTCATTATTTCATGTAAACAAATGAATCTTCAAGGTGATCGAAATATTCAGTCACAGCTTCTTATTGTACCTCAATATCCGTCGAAAATTTCCGTCTTGCCAAGTGTTTTTTTAGGTTCGGGAAAAGATGATAATCAGAGGGAGTCAAGTCCGGGTGGATGCGGCAATAATTCAAACTCACAGTCTTATGTGTATTTGTGCGATAGATTTCGCTGCAGTATGGACAGGAGCATTGTCTTAGTGGAACAACACTTTAGATATCATACCAGGTCCTTTCGTTTTAATTTCTTCACGCAGACGTTGTAAGAGGGTTGCAATCCCAAAAAACTGAAGCCATTACCTTCTTCGCTGATAAAATGGCCTTAGCTTTTTTAGGAGGTGCAGAACCTGACCTTATCCTTTGTTTGGATTGCGGTTTTGACTCCGGTGTATTGTGGTGGACCCAAGTCTCGTCCATAGTTATGAATCGACCAAGAAAATCTTGTGGGTCGCATTGAAACAGATCCAAACAATCCTGTGACACTGTATGGCGGGTGCGTTTATTTTCAGCTGAAATCAGTCTAGTACCCACCTAGCAGAGACCTTAGAAAATCCAAGATCCTTGGTGATTATGTTTTGTACTCGCTCATAGGAAATGCCAATTGTCTCCGCTATCTCTGCAACTTTCAACCGCCTATCATTCATAATCATTTAGTGTTTTATTGTCATTTTCGTCTGTAGAAGCCGTTATTGGTCTACACCTAGGTTCATCTTCAACTGCTTCTCTGCCTCATTTAAATTCTGCTACCCATCTTTTTACAGTGGCATATGATGGAACGGATTCTCCTGAAGTCTGGCACATGTCTTCAAAACGTTGCTTTGCCGTTAAGCATTTTTTTTATAAGTACTTTATGACGGTGCTCAATTTTATCCATTCTAAAGGAAACCGCGAACTTCGTTCAGTAATTCGATTAAAAAATTGAAATAGTGACAGAAGAAAAACAAAAGATAGGTAGTGCATTATGGTATGAAATAATGTAAGTTTTACGTGCCAGTACTATTTTTTCTTTTTAATGTCATTTTCAACCTTTCAATTCACTTTTCAATTCACACTCGTAAAAGCTCTAATGTCATATAAAACAGATTCCCGATTTTTAACATAATTTCTGCATAACTAAATTTATTTTTTCAAATTAGTCACGGCTGTCTTAACGTTTGTAGTGTCAAATTTGTTGTAAATTATTTAAAGACAAATTAATTAAGGAAACACGAAGTATGATTTGATGGTTTGTCGACGTAGAATTAAACATGATGACAAGCAGAGTTTTTGAAATAAAAAGAGAATACAAATTTGATTACATAGCACATAATATAGCCAGTAGCTAAATCTAGTAATGACCTATTTAAAAAAAAAATGCTTTCTCATAGGTAGTATTGGAACATTTGACACTCCGACGCTGAAACAGCAGTGAAAGCTATGCTGTCACCTTCGAGAATACCTATAATTTTGGTGGGGCCACACTTCCTTGAAAATTGAAGTGAATTGAGAATTCACTCCATGGCATAATATCTTCATTATTGATAGAAGCTGGTCACAAGGAAAAACGAGTTTAACCCCTGATTCCGTCTTCACAAAATTTATTTAACCCGCCGGCTTAATGCGTCAAGAGAGGGAAGCTTTGAAAAACTTACTTATAACGTGCCGGAGATGACGGCGATGTTTTCACCATTTTTCACTGTCGGGTGGAATAAGTTTTATCTACGCACATAGCATAAGTCCTCTATTATACGTTCAAAAGCCGTAGGTAATGACCATCATTACGACAGTCAGTTTTCATCTTCAAAACACAATACAATTAAAAAATATACGCGTCAATTGAAAAAATATCGATACGAAACGTCAGCTCGGTATGTTTGTCTATGAAAAAAAAACCAGTTAAATTCGTGACAGGTTTATTACGCTTTCGGCTATTTAAACCATCTTAGAGTATATATAATATGTGTGTAGATAAAGTAATGTATGCAACTCTACACAATTAGACCTTGTCACAATCCTGCCTCCTGAGGGAGATCCGAACTGAGAGGGGGCCTAGTAGGTGTTGAAAATAAACAATAGAAAAAAGTGTACTCTGTTTAATTATAAAAACACAGGCCCTAGTTTGACAAAAATAAAATTAAATATAAAAGAATCTCAGGAATGAGTTAAAGGTTTTAATTTGAGGATCTAGGTTTCGAATTTAGGGTTCTATTGGCCTGCACTTCCCTAAAAAGCTGAAGCGGCGACTCGGAGAGATGAGGGGACTGGCAGCTTGAGTGGGTCAGGTCCAGCAGGTTTGTCGTCGATGCCGAGGGTGAAAGGGGCCTCGTAGAGACAGGACGACCAGCCTGTGCAGGAGTCTTCGCCGAAGGGATGCTCGGGCCGAAAGAAGGGTGCAGCTCTACGACCTCCAGCCGTACAGAGCTGAGAAGGTGAGGTGGTGCTGTGGTGTAGCTTCCTAGCCGTACCATGCTGCCCTGTAAAATTGCTGGTATGAGTTGGCGTCCAGGTCTTGATTGCTTGCCAGGCACTCCTCTGCAGCGATCCTTCATAATTCAGGGAAGCGCTGAATTGCAGTGAGTGGCAAGAACAATCATACGGAGTTACAGGAAAGCAAGAGAGAGCGATTCTACAGTTAAACAATAATAATTAAGACAAGATAAAACAAAGGGTCAGGATGACAGTTGAATTTTGAAATTTTAAAAGCCGTTAAGAGTTTAAAAAAATTCGTTACTAAGCTGGAAGTAGTTTCCTATGGTTTAATAATGCAGGACATCCGTTGAGTTTAACTAATACAATTAAATATCATAAGTAGAGAATTTTTATAACAACGGATGGACGAAATTTAGCAACATTAATTAAGCATCAAGATGTGACTCGAACAAAGTGTTTCCCTGGCCAGAGGAAATCTTCGAACATAGTAGCATTATTATAAAATTTAAATAAAATAAAAAGTACACAGAAAGACACAAGTTTAGAGGTTATAATTGATATCGGAGAACTCACCAGTTGGGCTTCGATTTAGTGCACCTCGAGTGTTTATGAAGAAAATAGTAGTAGAAATGTAATTCTTGGGAAGGATCGCGACTTTTAAGGACGATAAATCCCCTCTAATCCAAAAATTAAGCTAACGCCCAGATGAGGCGTTGCCTGTCATTTAAATCCGTCAAGCGCGAGACGCGCGCAAGACCGAATTGTATGACAAGCATAAGGATATAATTTAATGTATTACTTTAAACAAAGATTTTAATTAAAGTTATGACGAAAGGAGCCTAATTTGATTTCATTATTAAACTATTCAATTTTATCAAAGGAAGGTTTACTAGCGACATCTGTCTTTCGTCCTCGCTACTGTTAGAGATTTATCGTTATCAATAAAAACGCCATCTAGCGTAATTTGAGAGAACTAGTTTGTCAGCTGCCGGAGTTTTGCATTGTAACAACCTTAAAACACTCGTGTGACCCTATTATGAAACTCACCTTCACCTCGTTTCATAAAAACACACTCGTGTTTAAGGACCCTTATATGTAACAGAGTTGCATAGACTACTATTAGGTACTGTATTATGCAAAACACCCTGAAACCTTACCACTTAATTAGGTGACTAGTTTAATTAAATAAGGTTCAAAGAGCCTCGCAGGGTGGCGTGAGACGCACATGGGCGGTTGGCTGCGCCGCTTGAATGCCCATTGTGCCGTGGACAAGACTAATCACATGAGAGGGTGGCGTGCCCACAATTGGGATGGGACGGGTCTTTCAAAGTTGCTCTTAACCATTAAAAATAGGTTACAATCAAAGGGTGCGACAAAATGTAGTACTTAGTCGTAGGTTTTAGAGTGACCGTTTCATAAAATTCTAACGATGCTTTGGAAATCACGTTTTATACTTATGAGGATAAGTAAGATTTTAAGAATTTTTTTTGGTTTAAAATTATAAAAAATGTACACGCATAAATTAATGCTCTACATACTATAGAGCTCATGACATAGTTTTGTACTTAATCTGTCAATATTAAAAATTCCAAATTAATAATGACATTATCGAGCCAGGTAGTCTGCTTGTAGATTCCTATTTTATTTAAACCTTAAAAATGTTGTGCTTTCAATTCAATCTGAATACAGTTCAGTCATAATAACCCTCTAAGCGCGCCTAAACTCTTCTCATATTGGTTAGGTTTTTTTTAAATACATAACATTGGATTTTGCATACTATAGTATACAAACAGGACTATAATAATCTGACTTTTAAATATAATACCAGCAGGCTCTGACATGTCTAATACTAAAATTATGAAGCAAGCGTAGAAATGATAAATGCAGTATCTCCGATTCTCATTTCGTGGTCACCCTGCATAGTCCGCAGGACGGGAGGACTAAGTTTAACGTGCGTGTGATCAGGCGCTGACACCACTTAGCTTTAGTGTTTATATTCGCCGTAGGTACTATTGTAGGTAAGTATACTGTGGTTAGAACAACGCGTAATATTTAATATTCTACCACTGTACCTAGTGCTTTTATTCAACTGAGATTGGCAGCAGTTCAATAATGGACGAGAATATTTTTTGTTTCATTTTTAGTTGGTATGTGCTGTTGTAACTGCTACCATTCTAAGTAACTACCTATAAAAAAAACCGGACAAGTGCGAGTCGGACTCGCGCACGAGGGTTCTGCAGAAAGATTTTAACGCTTTTCCTAGTGTTTTAATAACTCCAGTGTTAGCAGAGCCCTGCTCCTTAGCACAATGTACGCAGTATGGGGTCAACTTATATTGGTCTGCGAATTCTACAGAGAGACATAAAAATTTAAGAATTTTGAGACTTTTGTGAGTGGTTGAGCTATAAGAGCTACCTTTATACCAAATTTCAAGTTTCTAGGACAACTGGAAGTACCCTTTAGGTTTTTGGATTTCGGCAATTTGTATGGAACTTGCCTTTTTAATGACTGTATCTTTTGAATGCGTTGACTTAGAAGCTTGATTTTTTCACAGCTTCAAGGGACCGCGGGCTTGAGTATTTGATATTAATTTCAGCATGCTACCTCTACGCGTTCCAGAGAAAAAGGGTCTTGACAGACAGACAGACAACAAAGTGATCCTATAAGGGTTCCGTTTTTTCCTTTTGAGGTACGGAACCCTAAAAAAAGAAAGGGTACAATTTACTTTAAATAACTTCAAACCGCAAGTAGCGTCCGTTTCATATTAAGTATCTTATTTAAAGTTGCGACTTGTAGGGAGGGTTGTTTTTGAAAGGGAGGACTGAGTGGTAGCACACTTCAGGTAAAACTGTTATCGTAAACTGGTTGCTATTCTCTAAACAAAGGAGTAAGATTTTGTTAACATTTATGTATTAATCATTAAATACCGTATTTATCATCTTTGTCTTTAAAGGAGATCAGGCTTTAGAAAAGAACCGTTTGACTGGTTCCGTAAGAAACGGCTCAGGAAAAGAAATCCAAAAATGATAATGACAACGGTGACGTTTTTTTTTCTATGCCAGCTTCAACATGGTCGGAGATTATTTTTCCAATTCTCTGTCATTTCATTCCAGTTTTCGCATTTGCTACAACTTATATGAATGACATGTTATGACCTCGGTTAGATTAGTTGAGGTAAGTATAGCGCTTTCTTCAATCCTGCTCTTTTTTTTTTCAAACGGCCGCAACACGTTTTTTGGTAAATGGGAATGACAAACAATTAGGTACATTTTTTTCTTTTTTCTACCTTACTATTGTAATGATACCTAATTATGCACAGTATTTAAAAGAACAGTGAAATTGCTAACACCATGTGATGCTACCGCCCACCTCTTACTGCCAACTACCACTTAAAAGACGTAACATATTGTATTAAATACATAATGTTTACAGAGATTACAAGTTGATTGATACATAAAGAAAGCGTGCAACGTGCAACACGAAGTGCATTGTCTTGTCTCCGAGAACACCTAGACAAATATTTGTAAGAAACAGCTACTTATCTATGTGTACAACCTATGCAAAAGCATAGGTTGATTAAAAAATATTAAAAATGCTGTAGTTAGGTATCGAAATCTTAATAATTTATGTTATTAGGCATGTGCCAAGTTTCTTGCGTCGAATACTTGGCAATCAAGGTCTTCCCAAATGCGCCGGTAGACTCGTAAAATGACGTAGCATTTAACCACCTACTTAGCACTGAATAAAATGTCGATTTTTGTTTTTAATCGACTTCTAAAAAAGGAGGAGGTTTTCAATTCTTCGGAATGTTTTTTTTATGAGTTAAAATCGTGAAGATTAAAACGTATTTAATTATAATGCTGAGCGACCTGATTCAAAACATGGATTTTACAGAAGATGATACATTATTAAGAATGAGGATTTTTTTTTAATGTTATAAAAGACGACTCCATTAAGTAACGTGTTACTGTTCGAACTTTATTTTCAGCGTACAAGGCCATACCTACGACGTAGTGCATTGCAAGCACAAATGTGGATGAATAATAGGTGCTAAGGTAAGGAACAGGAAAATCATAAGAGTAGACCGGTGACTTAGTACGAATTGGTTTTACATCTGGCATACGTTATTTTGATAAGAACTGCGGGATAAGAAAATTGATTTCCTTCCTTGACTTGTAGTAGACCATTTGATTTGCCGGCCAATGCGGTACATTATTAAGTTTCCAATAAATACTTGCAGATAGTTCAAATTCAATTTCTGAATAAATAATTATTTAGACCATAATTTTGCTTAAGTGTTTAGAATTAAACTGGCCAGTAACGGTTCGATGTAAAATTAAGTGTATACTTACTTACCTATAAAATATGAGGTCGTTTTTGCCAAAAATGCTATGCTGTGGTCTTTTATATTTGGGTGCGTTAGCGTTATTACGTTACTTTTATTATGATATAGAAAACAAAATCTATTACACCCATACGTCCCGGGCGATTTTTTACCATGATGGCACACTTCTAAAATAAATGTCCATGTCTTGCAAAAATTTCTGCCACTACTTCTAGCAAGCCGACTACATTAACATTTCTGACAGCAATCGATTTGATGCCAACAAAAGGGCAAAAGATCGATATAACTTTGAGTAATATTGGCCACCAAGAAAACTGTTCTTTGAGCAGAATACCATCAAAAGCTGCAAGCAACGATTATAATGGACTTGGAGTAGTGTCGCATAGCGGTACGAAGTTCGTATCGTGTCGATACGAGTTGGGTTCAATCGATAAACGATATGTTGGGACCTGGACGATTTGCGGAAGAACTGAAGATGACTTTATCGGTGATCGATGCCAGCAGATCAATATTTTCGCAACAGGTACGTGATGCGTACCTAGACAGAATATGGGAAGTTCGATATGCTTGCACAAAAATATGAAATCTAATTAGTTTCTCGTACTTTTCATAACAACTAACTTAGTCTGTGCCATTTTTAGAAGATGTGATTGTCGTATTACAACAAAGCACACCCTCCACGTCGCGGGAGGTGGTAACTATGCGATGCGGATGGACCAAAGGGATTCTATAGTCTCCGAATGCCATGTTGTCACTCCGAACGGAGAAAATTTACTCTTAACTGAGATTTCCGATTATCCTGGCATCAAACTACTAGACGCCAGCTATTGCCAAGTTATTATCAAACGAGAGAAAGATATGGATTACAATTGGATGGTATACGGAAGAAATGACACTTCCACATGTAATGAAGTCCAATCCTATCCTAACTTCCTAACTATATAATATTATAAATGTGAAAGTAACTCTGTCTCTCTGTCTCTCTGTCTGTCTGTTTGTTACCTCTTCACGGGAAAACTGCTGCACCAATCTGGATGAAATTTGGTAGGAAGATAGTTTGAATATTGAGGAATAACATAGGCTACTTTTTATTCGGGAAAATAATATAGTTCCCGCGGGATAGCGATAACCGAAATCTACGCGGACGAAGTCGCGGGCAACAGCTAGTATCCTATACATCTTTACGGTAGGTATTATGACCACCCACTATCCCACTAAGTTTGGTGCCCTGTATACTGAACAAGTATACATAATATGTAGTTCGAACCAAAACTTTGGCTTTCATCTGAACTTGTATCTTTTGGGGACTAAGAATAGTTAAATTGAAATAATTAAGTAAGTATACCAATTTCAAAAGAATTACGAAACGCTTACTACTGTTTGGTTTAAGTTTTATCTTTATGAGTTTGTTTAGTGATAGATATGTATAATATAATTGAGTAATGGTAAAAACCTTGATTTCATTCGATTATGAATAATTGTTGTCTATGATTCACGTTATATCTACCTACGTGTGTACGTATAAATAGGTACCTGTAGTGTAACACAGAAGTCTCTTGTTCAGTTCAAATGTTTGTAAGACTTTTTACAGATTATCTATAAAATTCTGAGACTCACATAAAACTTTACGAATCCGCATATTTATTTTAATACCTACTTACTTAGGTATCTATCTTTAACAATAAAACAGTAAATACAATACAATCATAGTCTGTTCTTTGACTTAGTTGACAATAGCAAAAATCTACCGTCGCATTGCCTTCACATAAGGCTCTAATAGATATTGCAATGCCCTAACATGGTAAGATATTTATTTATAAATTACAACACCTTTATCAATTATGTAAACCATTGTGCAATAAATAGATGAATTGTGATCTATAATGATAACATTATATACATACTGGCTGCAGTACTTCACTGATGGCTACTATTAGGTACTAGCTATTTTTCGTGAGTGACTTAGGGCGTCTCTATCATGTGGGTTTCATAAGAAAGAGACGTACATATCGACCAAAAGAGACGCGAGCAGCTGTATTAAAGCCAGTGAGATAAAATATTGAAAGATCCAGCAGACCTAAGATTAAACAAAACATATAATGTCAGTCTTACAGTAACTGCCACAGACCCTGCCCAAGTCTCGCTATCGTCCATTCACAAAGTATTAAAGATAAGATTAACAAAATAGAACAAATCTGGTAATCGAGCGAAGGATGAAGGATTAAAACTTTGTATTGCATATATTATCGACTTGACGTGGCTAATGATTGTTTAATTGAGTAGGAGCCCAGTGATGAAAGTGTGGTGCTAAAATGCGCTCGTTTCTGAAGACTTTTCTGCTGGCAGTACTGCTAGCAGGTAATTTTTTTTCCATAAAGTGTACGAGTCCCTAAATATTTTTTTAAAAGTGCAATGTTACTCTAACTTTGTTTAAAGTTGTAGCATTACTGATCGTGGTCTGAATCTCATTCTTTAAACAGATGATAATTGCGTATATATAATATACTTTTTTGTTCAATTCGTCAGAGATCATTTAGGAACTTTGTGGTCCGTAGATTAGATTTTAAAACTGTTTTTTTGTTAATAGGAATAAGCGCATCTGATGATGATAACACGAAACATTATGACAAAGGGGATTTTGCGGAAATATTCGTGGTGACTATACCGACAGCAACAAAATGTTACCTAGTCACGCCACAAAAAACAGAAATAGATTTCCCAAAAGATGGCACCAAGTATGAATTAAGACCCAGCAACACAATTTCCAATTGTATAGTAAGAATAAATAATTTGGACAAGGCTGACGAAGGCTTATGGTCCCTGCATGCTGAGACGAGTTCTGGAGAGGAAGTGGCACACGTAAATATAGTAATCAATGGGGCAAGTTCAGAAGACCAATCCGATCAAAACGAGCCCGCAGTAACTGAATTGAATTTAAACGAAGGAGATTTTGCAGAATTTTTTGTGGTGACTATGCCGGATACAGTATCAAAATGCTACGTTGTTAATCCACAAAACATGGAAGTAGATTTCCAAAGAGGCGGTAGCAAGTACGAATTAAGACCTAGCAACATGCTTTCGAATTGTATAGTAAGAATAAACGATTTGGATAAGGATGACGAAGGCATATGGTCTTTGCATGCTAAGATAAGTTCTGGGGAAGAGGTCGTACGTGTTAACATAGCAATCAATGATGCAAGTTCAGGAAATCAGTCAAATGAAAATAGCTCATCAGAATCCGAATCTTTTGAAGACTCATCTGTAGCTAAAAAAGAGTCAGATGAGGATGTTTCAACAGAGGACTTCAAATCAGTAGAAGATGTCGTTACTTCAAAGGAAGCAATTTCAGCCGAGGAAGGCTCATCACAGTCAGCAGTTTCAGAAGAAGAAAACCCAGACCTAGAATCATCAGGTAGGAATGCATTAAGGCATTAATTTTTTTAATACACAAGTAATTATAGTGTTTTTATTTTAAGTATTAAATCCATCATTTGTATGTTTATTTTTGCATATACCTACATTTTAGGTAAGTACATGTATTTCTAGTTACTATTTGGAATTTCGTGTATTGTGTGTGATCTAATCCGGTGTCAATGCAATAAGATTCTTTAAATCTTTTTTTTTTATTCAAATTTACTTCAGATGACATAATCTATTCATAGATTGCATTTAAGTAAAGCATAATTTTTTAATGTGTTCGCAATGTATTGAAAGGATAAGCATAACATTTTATTAATCGAACACCACGCATACAGAGCACGAGTAAAGTTCGATTTCACTCTATACATGCTTAGCTTTATGCTCGCGGCTTTGTCTGGCGGAAAAAAATAAAAATTGGCTAATTCCGTATCCCATGAGAATTTCCAAAATTTCTTCTAAGTGCACGTCTCATATGTTATTCAAGGTTAAATATCTGCCAAATTTCAAGTCTATAGCTCCCATAAGTTTAAGCTGTTTAGGCTGTGCGTTGTGTTTTCTGTCCGTCAGTCACTGTAGGTTCTGTTAAGTACCTATAGGCTTAAGATAAAGGAAAATGACGAACCAGCTTTGTCACTACGTGATTTTCTAAACGTATTAGCTACGCAAATTGTAATACGAGCGAATGTTTATTTATTTTGTTATTACAGTAAGTAATACTTTGTTAGTGAAATACATATGGAAAAAATTGCACTGCGCTAGTTTTCATATAGCTGTTTTAATCATCCTTAACAGACATTTCGGAAATGATGATGATGATACTGAGGTATAACTAACTACTACTACACTACTACTACACTACTACTACACCACTACTATACTAATAGTGAGGTTATAACTTCCGTACCTACCTATTATAGTTAGGAACTTCGTGTTTATATGTTTATTTCATCTATTCATCGATAGTGGCCTTATATCAATAAGTATCGTATCTCTTATTTGCAGAATCCTCAAGTTCTGAAGAGGTTATCACTCAATGGCTAACTGAACAACAGTTTCAAACAAGAACAAAACTAAGCGTGGATATCAACCTGCCTCGAATTGCTTACACAGAAAAATGTAGTTTCATAACACCTGACGATAAGCACGTAAGTGTACATGAGAGTACTGTAGTCGGTGTGACGAAGTACAGTAGCAGTGACTACGTATCCTGCAGGATCGTCGTAGGGCCAATGGAACAGAGTCTTATTGGGAAATGGGCCATATGCGGATCCTATGTAGCGGACAACGTCGAACACAGGAGATGCCAAAGCGCCAACATTGTCTGGAGAAGTCAGTACCACTAATTCATTATGGCATACTATTAAAACAACTTTGTGATGTCAGTTAATCTTTGTTTTATTTGTAGATACTGCCAACCCTGACACTATGTGGCAGACGACAATAGAGCCAACGTTCAAACACGTGGTACACTTTGGTGGCATACTCAGCCCTTCCGCGCGCGGTTCCGGGAATGTAGTCTCATGCCATTTAGTTACACCCAACAACGAAGACTTATTTGTCACGCGCGAATCGGAATACCCTAATATTAGATTAGTACAAGACACGGACTCAGTTTGCAGCATCTCTATTGGACCAATAGCGCAGTCTCATCTAGGATCTTGGGCCATATATGGAAAATTCAACTCCGCACTATGGGGATACAATGAAGTTCGTCTTCCGATGAACCTTGAATTGTACGGTAAGATGTAACATAGGCTTTATGCTTTCACTAACAGGCTCAAATATTTAGTAAAAGCCCTTAATTGTTTTATAATGTCGTGGATAAATAATCAATAATATTGGGTTTTATCAAGGTGCTTGTTTAGGTAGGTACCTAATAATTATGGTTTTTGATTTGGTAACTAACGGTGTAGGCAATTTCGAGTTACATTAGGTATTTTAAACTCATGTATATTAGACACATTAGCATTATACAAGGCCACTCAATAGGTGTTTATTGTTTAAGTGTCTACTTTGAAATCAAATTAACATTTTACTACTTATTATCATTTCTTGTAACAAGAAATGAATCTTTGTTTCATTAAAATAATCATAACATCTTTTGTTTTTTCAGACAATAATAATCCTTACGAACAAGCGTACAACGTCACAAACCTGACTCCCATTCAACATGTCGTCAACTTAGGCAGCACGATTGCCGTGGAAGTAGCCAGCACCGGCGCTGTTGACGTATGCCTGTTCACCATGCCATCGGGAATGTCCTACAGTACCATAGGCCATGCCATGCCAACCGGAGTATCATTCGTTAATGACAATAGGGTAGCTTGTCGGATATCCATAGGCCCTGTAACAGAAGATATGATAGGATCCTGGACCCTTAACGGAAAATTCAGTAATCGTGATATATTTACGGAGAGAATACAGAGCTTTACAATTAACCAAGAAGGTTTGTTTTACATTAAACCAATGTAATTATAAACCAAATACAACTTAAACTCATTTCAATTAACTCTATTTGCCTGTGTGTATTTTACAGATCCAAGCAATCCAATCCAAGAAGAAGACAGAACAGTGGAATATTTGGTAGAACAATTTATTGATACAGATATTGGAGCTACTGAAAGAGTTGTGATAACACAACCATTCTTGAATACGATACAGAGTTGCCACATTAGAACACCGGAAGGCCTGCAGTATACTTTCATGGAAGGGTTTAATATCCCTGGAATCGAAATAGTCACTGGAACTAACATCCAATGCGGAGTCAATGTCAAAGTGTCGGAGGATATTATCGGAGATTGGACGCTCATTGCTAGAGAGATAAGGAGCTCTGAGCGAATTGAACGGCATCTGCGGTTTCAAATTTACGTAGAAGGTATCAGATAAAAATCATTTGAATGTTACTTACATGTATCAGGTCACGTATTGGAGATAAGGTTAATTTGCATATCAATAATGACAAAGTAGGATATAATTAGTATATTTAAATGAACAGGTATCTTAAATCAATCACAAAAGGGACACATGAATAGATTATATTGATAAGTGAAATTTAAATTAAGTAAAATACCAAAAAGATACCGAATTTAAATTTTATATGTATGTACCTATCTAATGATTTTTAAGCTTCTTAGTCCGCAGGAGATAAGCCTCCGCACAAAGGCTACGCACTTGTGAACAATCGTCATCGCAGCGCGTTTGACTCATACTTTTAATTGCAGAACACGTTGACGCGTTGCCTAACGAAATAACCATCACTGAGGGTAACGCTTTGCACGTTCGCCTGCTGAACCCGACGAGTCTTCATGAGACCTGCAAGTTTGTGGGTCCAGACAATGAAGAGACCGCGTTGGCTAGCAGCGACGACCGCTACGTCGACTCCTGCGGCTTCGTGGTTACGTCAGTTGATGCTCAACACGGTGGAACTTGGAATATTGTCTACGGAACGAAGATCATCTACAAAGCACCTGTCCTCGTTACTGTCAATGGTAAAGTGTCTTCTTTAAGAGATTCTTATCAATCGAAAGCGCTTGGCTACGGATGGGATTAATAAGGCCTTAAGGCTTTGTTTGTAAAATACTGTAATATCTTTTTCTTTTTCTAATGATACCGTGAGTTTTCTTTGTATAATTCATCTGTGATTATGTATTGTAAGAGTTAACGTAACTTGTTTTCATAAAAAATGCCTTTGTGCCAAGTTTCTTGCGGCGCATTCTTCTTGGCAATCATGGTCTTTCCGAAAACGCTGGTAGACTAAAAAAAATTACGTGTAAAAGAGCATTCAACTGCCTATGTGCAGAATATTCTATTTATTTATTTGAATTTGATTCCGAGAGGTGTTAAATAGGTATTGAATTGTTTGTATTTATTGATTTTTGTTCTGGTTTCTAAACTTATGCATTTGTTTTATGAGTACCTATCAAAGAAAATAATACCTACTTTGTTTTATTTTATAGCTAGGTCAGAACAAGACGACTTGCACCTTTCCTGGCTGGAGTACAGCGCAGTCAGCGAAGTCGTGGGACCAGAGGATACCGTATACTGCCGAGTGATCAGCCCCAAACAAGTGGTGGTGTTTGACGACTTCGGCAGGTGTCAGGTTGACGTCGCCAACGTGTTGTTCGACTTGCATGCGGGCGAGTGGGTGATGATGCTGGGCCTCCCGGGTCGCATTGTGACGGAGACACATAGATTCTATGTGGACGTGAAAGCGGAAGGTGAGATGGATATCTAGTAAATAAAATAAAAATACTGTATCAGTAAAAATCCCACTTAGGAATGAAGATATATTTTCCTCTCTGAGAAGACAAGCGAGAATATTAATACTTACATCTGAGTTTTTACCCGTCGTAGGTAGGTAATAGGTATGTATTACAACTAGCTTAGTGTCTTAGTGAATGTACACTAAATTTACCCATATTTTAGTTGCTGTTGGTAAAACAGAACATTTCAGAACCCTAATAATGAGAGAAGATATTATAGCTCCTAATAGTCTTATGGGTACGAAGTCCTTTACCACGCAAGCTAGATTTGTTCTACCTGACAATGCTGTATGGCTAATAGGTACCTATTAAAATCTGATGTTTTCGTCACTCTTACTTTGAAAAAGTCAGTTATTTAGTAACTACCTATAAAACATGAAATCGGAATTTTTCATAAAGTTTAGACATTACTGTTTTTGAACTAAAAAACAATTACTTTGCTCACCCGCGACCACTAATGACAAATAGTTATATCTGTGCGGCAAATGTATGTTTCCATGCAACACCTCCACCTCCACTGCTACACGAATCAACACATGCCACACAGACCCAACTATCACCACCACCACTATACTAAACGCTGACGCGTTTCGGCACTCTCCACGAGGCCATTTACGAAGTACAACAACAACCGCTCAACATGCCACCACTTCCACTACTGACATATGTAAACCATGTACTCAACTTAGTTAATGACAAAACCAACGTACCCACTAATATTTTATAAATTCCAAACTACCCTTTTATGTAAGTCCTAAACTACCGTTTTTTAAGAAATGAATTCCAAACTACCCTTTTTATTTTTATCTACGCCAGGTACCCCGTTATTTTTAACCGAGTACGGTAAAAAGAGAAGTCATGTTCTCATTATTACTATGACACATTATTAAAATTAGAACCAAGTCGTAACAAAGGCGAAGAAACCAAATTAACTTGTTCATTAATAATAGACCCCATGTTGTTGTACCTAATTATTTCCAATTGTTCTAAAACCGATAGCCGCAAACCCTTATCACAATAATGTAAAATTTCGTACGTATCTGAGTCTAATAACGAATGATTCGTTTCTAATAAATGCTTGGCAAAGTTTGATTTCTCTGGATGATCATGCCTATATGACGAGACATGCTCTTTAAATCTAGTATCAAAGCTTCGACCGGTTTGTCCAATGTATACTTGACTACAGTCGCCACAAGTGAGTTTATATACGCCCGACCTGTTCCCTTTATCCACCTTTTCTTTGTTATTACAAAGTCTAGAACGTAAAGAATTAGTAGTCTTAAAGGCAACATTGATGTTATTTGATTTTAAAATATTATAAATCTTGTCAGACAACCGGCCAACATAAGTAATACTAGATCTAAATTTGTTAGTAGGCTGAGATGGCAACGCAGAGTAAAGCATGCTATTCACTATCCGTCCCTGCTTCTTTTGAACCAGACTATTAACCATTGCTGTACTATAACCATTTGTTGTTGCTATCTGATATATAGTATGTAACTCAGAATCATAATGCTCTTTCGAAAGAGGTACAGTTAGTAGTCTATGTACATAACAATGGAAAGCAGCCAGTTTATGCTGCCATGGGTGAGTAGAATTTGCAGGTATGACAGTATCTGTGTACGTAGGCTTACGGTAAATTTGAAACTGGTGCCTATTATTTACTCTTGTAATAGTTAAATCCAGAAAATTTAATGAACGATTTTCCTCTAATTCTCGTTTGAACTTTATTTTTGGATGTTTGTTATTGAGAGCACTAATAAACAAATCTAGCTGCCTCATACTCCCCTTCCAACATAAAATTAAATCATCAACATACCTATAATAATATACTAAATTGCTGTTCCCCACTATATATTGTTTTTCAAAGTTATCCATAAAAACGTCAGCCATTAAAGGACTAAGAGGTGACCCCATTGCTAAACCATCACTCTGCAAATAATATTGACCATTAAATCTGAAATAATTTTGTTTCATGCATAAAGTTACTAATTCTATTAACTCACAAACCTCCCCCGGATGTAAACGCTTCCTTTCTAAGTGACATCTAAGAATATTTAAGGTTTCACTATATGGTACGTTGGTAAACAAACTATCCACATCTAAAGAAAGTAATGTTGAGTTTGGCGGTATATTAATGTCTTTAATTTTATTTACTAAATCTGAACTATTCTTTAAACTATATATTGGCTTAAAAGAAGATTTTTCCCGAACAACGCTATTTAACTTCCTCGCTACTTTATACGCTGGAGCACTCACGTATGAAACAACAGGGCGAACAGGAACACCATCCTTGTGAATTTTAGGTAAACCATATAAAATTGGTGCCTGCGGATTCATAGGAATCACATTGCTCCTCTTTTGTTCGGTGTCAAAGGTAAATGCAGAATTTTTCAGAAGGTTTTTTAGGTCTTTATGAAACGCGGCGGTGGGATCCCTACGTAAATTCAAAAAACCCTCTCCTTGAATGATGTCATTTACTTTATCATTATATTGACCCCTTTCTAAAACAACAATACAATTGCCCTTATCGGCCTTAGAAATTACCAAATCATTGTCATGGACCTTTTGCTGAATAGAACGTAATGAATGCAAGTCACCAACATCCGAAATACCCCCAGTAGAAGTTGTATTTTTTAATGAATTAGCAACCAAAACCTTAGTATCAAGTTTCATAAATATGGACCTCCGCAAAGTAACGCCTGATTCAATAAATTATCACTGTTTTTGCTTCTAAAAACCTTAGTTAAACCTAAACTGGGTTTCCATATTTTTATCAAGCCTTGAATACTGGCATGGTAACATTATCTATACTTATTACAAGTTATTAAAATGTCTCACCCATAGGATTAGTGATTCAGTGATAAGCGAACTGTAAAGGACAGACTGTGACATTGCGTCTATAATTCAATGTGCTCACATTAATAGATCTTATCCGTTCTAATTAGTTTCATTTGACTATCCCTCATTTCAGATAAGAAACCGGAAATAACAACTGCCGTGTGGCAGGACAAGCCAATTGTGGTACTGACTTGCGAGTTGAAGAGTGCTGAGGAGAAGACTGGGTGCCTCTTCCGGAACCCTAAGGGCGAGGTCCTTGTGGCCAGCCAGGGAGTCAGGGAGGACCGATATGCCTTCCATGTTAACCAGACCAGGTGATTAATGATTAAACCTCGTAATTGTCTTGGAACATAATCTGTCAACATTATGTCGTCCAGAATTTACTTATGTACCTACCATTTTAATGAGAATGGTGACGATTGTTCACACGGTGAGGGATTGAAAATGTTAATATGACTCCGTTCGAAATTACTATGAAAATGATGAAGACGGCTTGACAGCCACTATCGGTTGCGCGCATCTGCTCGCATGTGGCTATACTGTTTCGTGATCCACTATTTGTACTATGAACTTACGTCTACTTATTTCTTTATGTTCCTCTCCTGATGCACTTTCTCAATGTCTCCCACAAGCATCTATCGGTTCGTTTAATTCAGCTCCATTTCAAGAAAACAAGTTCCTCTATTAATAATGGATCACACCATAAGATATATTTATACAGATACCTTCTGGCAGAGAGTAACCAATCAATATTCGCATTTCCAGGTCTGCACCCAACGAGTTCTACTACAGCTGTGGCCTTCAGATCGCGGACCCCGTGACGTCAGATCTTGGCCTATGGCGCTGCGACTTGGAGTCTGCAGTTGACATCTATTTTGGGTTCCTCTCGGTCCTGTGCCCTGTGTGTTCTATTGCTGGTAAGATGACATTGACATAATTTTCTTTTCTGACATTTCCATTAAGAATTTAAAACAAAACCTACCAACTAATGGTTACTCATGTTTGAATGGTATCACTCACAGGCACTTCTTAAAACATGAATAACCCTTTCTTAAAGACAGTTTGTTTTATTTCAAAAAATTGAGATGCAATAATAAATGCAGCACCCTTCTTGGCTAGTAAAATGTTATTAGCAATAATAGTGAGTATTTGGCATAGAATTTTCTCGGTAATTGACAAAAGGTAGATGGTAGCTATTCCTTGAACCTTTCTTCTGCTGTAGCCGAGCTACTTTAACCATTATAATTATTTTGTGTAATTCTCAGAGCCGGTTCTGACGGCGGTCGTCCCGTCTGTGACGGTGGCGGAGCGGGAGCCGGTGGTGCTGGCGTGCTCTGCGCGCGCGCCTCTCCGCTACTGCTACTTTAGGGCGCCTAATGGGACCATCTATAACGTACGACCTGGTGAGAACAATGATTATACATATTAATGTTAAAGATGAAAACAAACAAACAAAGCATGTAATTTGTATTGATAATGATAAGCAATAAGAAAATGAAAACGGCTACGCGATGAGCAAAATACTAAGACGCCTGACAACTGTTGTATAGCAAATATTATAGCAATGTCAAAAAAAAATCGGTTGCAGTCACTTGAGTACTGAAGTTTTTGCGTCAGGGCCGAGAAACCCTTTTTCATATTTGAGTCTTGTCACTTTCATATTTTTTTTAGTCAATCAACTTTTAATTGCCGCTCGTTGCTATGGAGCTATCTCCTGGGTAACTCGTCTAAAATAAGATTTTCTAAGGCACCATTCCATCAAACGTTAGGATTTTCAACAGTTAAATGCCAATTCGTTCATGCTTCATATCCTAAGCATGCAAATCCCGTCAATTCGGGGGAGTGGTGTCTTGGAGAATCGTATTTTAGACGTAATAAAAGTTGATTGACCCATTTAGGTACTTAGAACATGGTCGCGCGTGAGTCAACATGTTTCTCGGCCTCTTTAGTAGGAATTTGTTTGCAGGGTCGTCTACCGCGTCCGCGGAGTACGCAGGCGCGGGTCTGGACGCGGGCGAGTGCGGCGCGCGCCTGCGCAGCCTGGCCCCTGCCGACGCCGGCTGGTGGAGCTGCCACGCAGGCTTCCGCGGCGCGCCGGAGCAGGCGCACCGGATCACCGTGTTCGTGGATGGTTAGTGATAGCTTATACTTATGTATGCTTATGGCATTATTCATAAACGTCACTCCAGCCTCCATTAGTTAAAATAGGTTATTTTTCTTACTAACGGAAATGTCAATATGCCAAACAAGAACAAACGAACTTCAACGGCATTTTAGTTAAAATAGGTTTATGACGTTAAGTGTTTTCATGGACCTTTTTGTTGTTTTAGTTCTATCGTTCATTTTTATTTCTCTCTTGTTTTGCATTTGATTATGTTATTAATAGATTTATCTCTTTTGTCCGCCAACCAAAGCACGAGTCAACAGGGGCGGTCTGAAAACCAGCGCTGGCAGCTTGTACGCAAGTGCAGCATTAACTGAGCCTGTCCCTTTTGCCGCAGTATTTATAGGCTATGTTTTTAGCTATAGAGTACTCGCTATGTTTTAATTTTGAATGTTGTGTGTATTTAGTTATATCTTTTATTGTTATTGTTAGGAAATAAAACTTATCTTATCTTATGATATGAATAATAGGGTTACTTTAACCGACATGGATAGCCTCGCATCGGTTGAATGTAGCACATGGATTGCCATGTTCGTGGACGGTAATCTAAGGACAATATTCTATACATCGCAATATCGCCATGAAAGGGCACGGTTCGACTATCACGCTCATGATACAAAAGGGTGAGCACTGAGCAGCATGTATGAGATATATGATTTTATACCACGGCCAGTTTTCACAGGTAAGTACTTCTTACTAACCATTTTCGGAATCCTAAAACTAAGCAGATCCGATGTCAATTCGATAATAAAGTACCGTCAACAAAAAAAAACTTAGGAAAACTTATTGATAATATCAACGTTCCCCAACTCTACTACTGGTTGGGTATTAACATAGGTTTTAACTTTGTGTTGCAGAAGAGTTTAACGTGTCCAGTTCCCGTGAGGGCTTGCGGCTGGTAGTTCAGGGCCAAGTCCGAGGGTACCGGCCGCTGGAGTACTGCAGATTCGTCCGAAACGACGGCTTCGGTAAGCCTAACATTTTTATAGGTTAGGTTTATTAGGTTAAGCCCCGAATTTTCACTAGCATAAAAAAAGTGTACGTTACTTTACTTAGCGAGTCCGTGAAGCGAACGATTTACTAGTAGTCGATCTCGGGCCGCAATGGTAATGCAACTTAAATATTTTTTCTTACTGAGTAATTACTGTAATCAGCGGGCTTTCGCAATGTTATGACCCAGCCAGAACTTTGTAAATATGAAGAGTACACGGAAAGAACATGTGTAGTCATCTTAGCAACATTTTGAGTTATCGCGATTTGAAAGTTTGGAACGATGTGATTATGCATATAATTTACGTAATACATCTTTTTTATAACTGTTAAAAAAGACCAGTTACAAAAATATTTGTAGGTATCTGTAACTGAGTGGTAACTTTATAGTATATTGAGTGCTCTACATTTTGAGATTAAAATCTCGTTTTTTAAAAGAAGTGACTAGACATGTTCTTTTCATATGTATCCTACCCTTCATATGACAAGCGATTTTCAGAATCAGAATCAGAATAATATTTATTTGTCAAAACATAGGTTTACAATTGGTCATATTATGTACAGACTAATTGGTCTCACTATGCTAAATAGCGTGCATTATAGCATGCAGCATGCTCCTCTAGGTACATACATACAGTGTCAAAATTACCAAACAATAACGATTTTGTAATTATGTACGACCTTCAAATCACACATTCTTACCCTTGTATTTCCACCAGGGTTCACATCCGACGACCCTCCGTTCCCTTATGTCGATGAGAGTGTCCTCTCCGAGGGTCTGTGTCGGCTCCGCGTGGCCCACTCGCAGACCGACTTGTACCCCTGGACGGTTGTGGCCAAGATCCGGGGCAGGGGCGAAATATCCCGCGTCACAGGACACAGCTGGCCCCATTCACCAGTCTTTACGTGTAAGTATTCTTGCGGTCCCCGAGAAGGGACATAGAGTTTGCAGGTGGAACTTCCAATCGTCGCGGTCCTGTGCTTTAGCTTATGAATCATTAAAACACCCCGTGCCCCGTGCACGGCTTACCAGGTCTAAAGTTTGCAGCTTTGTGCAGCTAACGATATTTTTGCTGAACCATGGGACAAGGGATCGCATGGTTGAATTGTTTAATAACACTAAATTTGAATAATTGAAATCGTGTATCTAGAACACTTTAGAAGAGTTTTCTCTCTAAAGCAATTACAATTTAGGGCTCTTCATAGCTAGAGTGAATAGGCTATTACATGGTTATTACTGAACCGGTAATTAAGCTACCTCTGGTGTCATGTTCACCTTCCGTCAAGTGAGGTAGGGGCACAGAATATCTAATAGTACTAGTAGGGGTTCACAGGTCAGTTGTTCAAATCACTTGTTACAGACAACCCACTGTACATGTGGCTACCGTTCGTGATGATCCTCGCGTTCACACTGGCGCTGTCGGTTAGTTTTACGCCGGCGAAGAACCGACGCTGGGCCGCCGAGCGCGCCTCCAGTCTGCGCACGAGCATCCGACGCTTCTCAAGCATTCGCAAGAAGCCCCTTCCACAAGCACAAAACAATCACACCAACCCAGCGGCTTAGTTATTGGCCGCTCTAGACCGATGCTCACCAGAGGCTCGGCGCCGCACGGCACGTCAAAGTATACGAAGCCTACCGTGGCATATCGCAGTTTTCTTCAGCATGCTCATGTCTCCTTGTGAAGATATAAATGAAGTTTAAATTATGATTGAAAACCCTTTGACGTGTCGTGCAGCTTCATACTGCTGGTGAGTGGAGGCCGTTACACGTCAGTGCCGTGCCTGTAGACCATGATGCCTACAAACGTACGCTGAACGACATTTTGTAGCAAGCGTAAGAATAAAGAAAAAACTGTTATTGAAGAAAATATTATCTAGCGACCTGTAACGTTCTCACTAAGTATGAGTAAGGTGTTCTGTCTAGGGCCTAAGCACGGTTATCATATCGTATCGACAAGTAAATGTAAAATACAACATTCATGATCCAGAAATAAATAAATAAATAGAACAAGAATTTCCGTTATGAACACAAATATTGTCTATTTTTGTTAGTGCAGTAGCGTTTTCTTGGATTTATTGGATTAAATATAATTTTAAAAGTTGTAGGTATATGTATAATATGAATAAGCATGTTATTTCCTAGAAAAATGACAAGCTTTTCCCTACCTAATAGGCACATAGATCATCTTTTTTGATCTTCTTTCTAAAAGGAAAATTCTTTACAAATGAAACCTAAATAATATACTAAAACTCGCTTAGACAAGACCAGCGCCCGAATTTCTACTAGGAAACTTTAGGTTATAAATTACCTAGCGGCATTAGCTATCCATACCGCATGGTACCCTACTCTGGCACTTAAGCTTGGGTACCGCTTCACCCCGCACAGGTAGCTGAACGACGCTATCCCAACCTGCACAGAATTAGATGCGAGTACTACCGGTCCCCCATAGTCACCCTCACAGAATTCCCCACTAGTTCGCCTGGTGCACAACATGTCTGCGGTCACCGGTACACCCTCATAGCCGAGCACAGCGGTGCAGTACGACTGGCTGATGACATTCTGCGTAGCGTAGCGAAGACGGTTGCGGACTTCGATTAACACCTGGAAATATTTTAGGCCACATTAAAGTTACCATTGAAGGTGCGGCCTCCCAAATTAATCCGAATGGAAACGGATAATAAAAATAATGTACGTTTTCGTTATTGATGAACAGATTTCAAAAGGCGTCTACGCGAATTAACCGGGCGAAGCGTCGTCGCCAGCTGGAATCTAAATGTTACTTATTTACCTATGTAAATAGAAGTTCAAAATGCCTTTATTTAAATTAACATGACAGTGAGGTGAGTGGAATAAGAAGTAAAGCTATATGAATGACTTCATGTCACAAACCGTAGGCTACATTTAAGTTCAATACTTAACTTACAACTAAAATATGAGTAGGCATCCTTATTGAGATCAGAGGCAAGCAATGATTTCCACTATAGGGAGGCAGTTGATACTATTCTTACACAAAAAAAGTCTCAATTTACCGCCTAAAACCGGAAATGCCTGAAGACTTTAACAACATTCTTACGCTCTGATTCTGTCCCCATCCCATCACGAACACCGCGTCGTTGTCCGATACGTTGTAATTAACCCCGGCGATGGTCACCGGCTGGACAGAAGGCGAATAGGTCAGGGTAGCAACACGCAACACGGCGACGTCATCCCTCTTGGTCCGGTAGTCGTAAGCCGGATGCAGAGTGATCAAACGCACTGGGTGGATGGAGCCTCCAGCGTTAGGCTGGTCCGAACCCACGCGGATTCGGTACTGAGACGCTGGGTTCGGTCTGAAATGGTTAATTTTTGATTAAAGCTGTGTGTGTGACGAGCATGCACGACTGTTTAATAATGCAAGCATGCTTTGATGTCTCAAGTAAAGGGTGTTTGCTGGTGCGATAGGTCAATAAAGATTCGCTATGGCTTGACCTTGACAACCTTTTTAAACAGACGTAGACACGGCAGAAAATTCCTATGTATAAACAAACTTAAAGCTGTAAACAAAATATTCAAAAGGATCTCTTTTACAAAAGCTGTTCCTAGATAGGCGATGCATCCCTCCAATAATTGATACAACCCATTGTTTTCGAGGTGCGCCTTAAAATAAGAGTAGGGCAAAATTTGTATAAGAACCATTGATGTTCTGACTGAGACGGACCTGCCCTGGTTGTTAAAGCAGCTGGCAGCAGAGAGGATCGCTGTGGTGGTGAGGATGGAGCCTCCACAAGTTTGTCGAAAAGTCAACTCCGTCGGGCTGTACAAAATGGCGGCTGTGAAGGGGAATCGCTCGATGGATGCTGACGTGTTCGATGCCACGCGCAGCTGAGCACTAGCACCTGAGATTAATTAAATCAAGGATATCTTAGGGCAACTTGCAGCAAAAATTTAAATCTAATTTTAGTCGGCAGCCTTTTGGCTATGTAGATTTGTTTTATGGTTTGAAGTAATTACAATTAGTTTTTAACCCTTGACGAAAAGAGGAGTGTTATAAGATTGACCTGTGTATCTGTGTGTCTTGTGTATCTGCTGTGGCATCATAGCTCCCAAACGTATAGACCGACTTCGATGCGGTTTTTTAATTGAAAGCCAGTTTAATTGAGATGGTTCTTAGCTTATTAAAATCGGTTCACCCATTTTCGAAATATTGAACTTTGAAATGACAATGTCGGGGGGTTTTCAACTTTTTTAAGCTGGTTAGGTTATTATATTAGCTTAAGAGAGATCCTTCATTATACTTTCTGTATAAGTATTTATTTTTCTGTTTCACTAAGAAATTCAGTGTAATGTAAAATAATTAAGTAAACAAAACTTACCTGAGCACAGAGTTGCAAAAAATATTGTCGCTATGCTTGGAATAAACATTTTGCACGCTGATAGAACTATGACTAGGCAAGGAAGTTCTACGACTTCACTATTTATACAGACTTTATTACTATCGGACTATCGGTACAATTTTATTCAAGTGGTCTGTGGAGGGCTTCAATGGAAGTGCATCATTCTATAAATTCTATTCAACAAACTACAGATACTAACATACATTCTGGTTCCCCTCCGTTAGGACTAAGAGTTTTCGTCCTAATTTCATTTGAACTAATTTTGTTAAAACTAATATCATTTATCCGAATTATCAGTTTGCCGAATTATTCATTAAGACTAATTTTAATATTACGATTTTTTTACTCCCTATTATATGAAGGCCTAATATTCAGTAATCCTATTTTCATTTAGACGATTTTTTTAAACAACTAATATTTTTATTATTACGTCTATCCATACGCAATACTAACTAAACCTAAATAGGTTAGCCTAACTTAAGTGGGTAAATACCTTGTATTTTGTATAAAGTAATTTTGTAGAATGTGTTATAGATGTAACGTTGTTATTTCGAATATTGCTTAAAACTAATTTTATTTTATTTATTTTTCATAACCAGTCATGTTAATGTATTATATTACATTTTAGAAATGTTACGTCTAGAAAACAAATATTCATATGAAGTTAACGACATTGAGGCGAAGTCGACGGAGCTCTGCTTCGCGGAGCTCCCTTTCCGCCTAGTAGAGGCGCTTCACGCCTTGCCACAATTCTAACCTAACCTAACCTATAGATTAGTTGAGCATTCACGTGTGCTAGGTTTTTTTTTATTGCGGGGGGTTCCGCCCCCCGAGCCCTCCCCTGTGGGGAGCTCCGCCCCCCCGTCCCCCCTTTGCTATTCCGCCCATCCATGTACGTATTTCAATTTTAGAACCCCCTCCGAGAGTGAGCGTATAAGTAACTACCTATGCCAACGGTTGATAAATAGTTAATATGAATATTATTTTGTGTGACAGGGTCGACGGAGATCTCTTTTCTGGGTAGCGTATATTATTTTTATATTATTATATTGTCTGTTTTATTATTATTGTATTATAAAACATATACATGTTTGACAATTATTAGGAAATATAATGATTAGTGTAAATTATATTAGTTCACATGATACTTAGAACAAGTAATGATTAGAACGTTTGAAGATTAGACCAAGCTACTATTAGGTAATACAAATTTAGCTGTCATGATATTAGTACAAATGAAGACAAGGTCTAATGTTTGGTAGGCATGCTGAAATTAGCTCTAACGATATTAGTAAAATAATTATTTGATGAAATACTCATTAGACTTAGTGATCGTTAGTTGTATAATGGTTAGAAAATATAATACTTAGGGTAAATAATATTAGACAAATTAAAATTTAGAGCAAATGAACATTATCACATTTGAAGATTAGGCTAAGCGATGAATTCGAGAATACAAAATTAGTTCTAATGAAATTAGTACAAATGAAAATGCGTACTAACGTTGGTAGTCAAAGCGAAATTAGCTCTTACGATTTTAGTTCAAGTGGGGGACTCCCATACATTCTATTGCAGGGCCTACTTTCCCATCTTCCCATTGGGCCCCTAAAGAAGTTAGTGCTGTACTTTACCCCCCCCCCTCCCCACACCACAAGTTAAATGACCTGTTATTTATTCATATTGGTATGAACAAAATTGTAAAGTACTTTTTTTATTATTGTAAAGTTAGAATTCTACCTCGTTCGCTTCACAGTCTCGCATTATAAAGCAAGTTTTGGACATAATATTTCTTGCTAGTGTAAATTCGGTGTTGAGCTCTCATCTCGTCCCATAATAGCTAATGTCACATCGCAGTAGTAGAGGATGAGAAAGTAATGCTACTAATGTTGGAGTAACTAGTAATCCCAATCAAAATAGATCGCTTTGTAGTATTGTTATAAATACTTGAAGACGGTTTCAAGTAGCTCTGATCTTATCATATGAAAGTAATTGACTATGACGATATTAGTTTTCCCTATAAGTGTCTAAATATTCCCAGAATAAATCCATAAATAGTGCACTTGGCTACTCAACTCTATGCCGACACTTATTTTAGTGTAGAGTCGACACTAGATTCGTACCTCCGTGAAACCATTTCGCTGCAAATATCATAATATTATATCGTCGCGCACGCGATTCTGTCTCTTCGACTGTACCTTTACTTACGTGTAGTAGGTACATAATCGATCTCTACTATAGGTATTATGCATCAATTGCGGTACTAGCCATTGGCATACGAGGTTGAGGGATAATAACGAAAAAAAAAAAAAACAAATACTTATATCACGAATGTAACTTGATTTATTATACACACTAACATTATTTTTACTTTAGTAGCAACATATGACAGTACACTAGGTAGTTAGTTTTAGATACGTGTGATTAAGTATTTCCATTATTACGAGAATATTTAAGAGACATAGAAATATAAGAAATTTCCATTTTCAATTTCGGAAAGTTTCAAACCCCATACAAAAATGTGAGAAGTTTCTGAAACTTTCCCATGTGGAAAATTTCGCAATCGGAAAGTTTCTGACGGCACATCAGTAATTCTAATTACCCTTTAACAACTATGCTCTCCTTAGAATATAGTAAGTGCATGTACCTATTTAGAAGATTTCCCTTTATGCGGGTAGAGGTGGTTTCTCGTTATGCGTGGGGGCATTGCGCACGCTATCCATGCTATTACGCGTGCCGTATGCACGTTCCGCGGCCCAACGGCGGTTGGGTTTGAACGATAATACCACTAGCATGATTGCCAACACCGATAGTATTACTAGCACGTAGATCCACCATCTCGTGTTGGGATCTGGAATAAATAATAAATATCATGGGACAATTTTATTGACACCAATTGACCTAGCCCCAAACTAGGCACTGGGTACTAGACAACGGATAAACATACTTATATAGATTAAACATGCTTATGTACATATTAAACATCCAAGACCCAAGAACAAACATTCGTATTCATCATACGAACATCTGCCCCGAACGGGGATCGAACCAGGGACCTCAAGCTTCATAGTCAGGGCCTCTAACCACTAGGCTATCCGGTCGTCAAATGGTCAAAATATTACTGAAAATGATATCACTACACAATCCCAACTTCCTAACTAATATAAATGCGAAAGTAACTCTGTCTCTCTGTCTGTCTGTTTGTTACCTCTTCACGGAAAAACCGCTGCACCAATCTAGATGAATTTTGGTAAGAAGATAGTTTGAATATTGAGGAATAACATAGGCTACTTTTTATTCGGGAATTTTTTTTAGTTCCCGCGGGATAGCGATAACCGCGGGCAACAGCTAGTAAATTATAAAACAAAAAATCCCCCGCCGCGTCTGTCGATAAACCGCTAACTCTAAACATTAACATCTAATTACCATTAAGCATGAAAGGCGGCATGGTTATAGTATGCTCTGTGGACTGGGACAGCTCCTCATCATGACCTGTGATCTTGGTGACCACAGTCCAAGGGTGACGGTCCTGGATGGTGGGAGCCGCCACGCGAATTTTGCACACGCCGTGACTCAGAGAACTGCCGTCGGAGTAGCCGGTAGGGACGTTTTCCGACGTGAAACCTAGAACGAGAAAAATACAGGCTATTTGTTTGTACCCAACAGTTTACTTAGAACTCTAGGTGAACTAATGGAAAGTAGTAGTTAGTTAAAACGCTGTTCGTGCGAATAGATCTTAGCCATTGTTTAAACACCCACAGCCAGACCCAAAGAAAAAAAACGCCCAAAGTAGGTATGTACTCGTACATGTGATCCAAAACATTATGAGGGGCGATTTAGTTAACTCAACGACTACCATTTACAGCTTATGAGCGTTTATAAGGTATACATACAACTTGAACCTAGTAGGTACAATAAGTAAAAAATATTTTTTTCTTCTTTAGACTAACAACACTTGAGCTAAGCGCGGCCGATTTAGTCGTAATTAAGTCAAGAAATATTATCTGTAAGAGCAAGATGATTTTTTTTATACGACGAGCAAGGTGACCCACTTGATGGTAAGTGATCATCACTGCCTATAGACACCCGCAACCCCGGTGGGTTTCCAGATGCGTTGCCAACCTATAGAGCTATGATTAAATGCCTCTTGTGCCCGTAATTACACCGGCTGTCTTACTCTCCACACCGGAACAGCGGCAGGATTAGCGAGTACCTATATGTATGTATATGTGTAGGCCAACTTGCACTAATCTGGGTTAGATATTAACCCGGGATTACGTAATGTCAGACGATACAAATACGTCGAGTTAACCCCAGTTAGTGTGTAACCCAGGTCAGTGCAAGTCAGCCTTATTATTATACCTAGTCCGTCGATGCGAACGAATCTGCAGTAGTCGAGCTTCGGGCTGCCCCGCACTATCGCAGACACCGCCAGATCCCGGTCTTCGAAGTACTGGGTCACGGATAGCGTTTCTGAAAATTATTAATGAAATATTTTTTTCTCAAACATGCTCGGAAATTCTCGCTTTCCATTTGAAAATAGAACCCGGGAAGCACCTAATTTTTTCAATCAAAATTTTAAACGCAGAATCCGTCGAAGAAGGTGAATGGAAATGGCTTTCGATACATTTATTTTTCTCCTAGGAATAACTGCATACAGCCAAGCCAGCCCGATTTATACCGCAGTGCGTGTGTTAAGTTTTTTTTTCAATCATTATTTTTTGGATTCAAGATGCCGGATGACAGATTGACATTTGTTTTCACTAAAAACGGTCGTGGGTGTCGATTTCGTGTAATTTGGCTGCGGTGAGCTCAAATTTGATGTAATTTTTTGGATCCAAGATGGCGGATGACAGTTTGTAATTTTTTTCACTAAAAATCGTCATGGGTATCGATTTCGAGTAATTGGGCAGCGGTGAGTTCGAATTTGACATTATTTTTTGGATCCAAGATGGCGGATGACAGTTTGTAATTTTTTTCACTAAAATTCGTCATGGGTATCGATTTCGAGTAATTGGCCAGCGGTGAGCTTAAATTTGATGCTATTTTTTGGATCCAAGATGGCGGATTACATTTTGACATTTTTTTCACTAAAAATCGTCATGGGTATTGATTTCGAGTAATTTGGCAGCGGTGAGTTCGAATTTGACATTATTTTTTTAATCCAAGATGGCGGATGACAGTTTGCCATTTTTTTCACTAAAAATCGTCATGGGTATCGATTTCGAGTAATTGGGCAGCGGTGAGCTCAAATTTGATGTTATTTTTTGGATCCAAGATGGCGGATGACATTTTGACATTTTTTTCACTAAAAATCGTCATGGGTATTGATTTCGAGTAATTTGGCAGCGGTGAGTTCGAATTTGACATTATCTTTTGAATCCAAGATGGCGGATGACAGTTTGTCATTTTTTTCACTAAAAATCGTCATGGGTATCGATTTCGAGTAATTTGGCAGCGGTGAGTTCGAGTTTGGCATTATTTTTGAATCCAAGGTGGCGGATGACAGTTTGTAATTTTTTTCACTAAAAATCGTCATGGGTATCGATTTCGAGTAATTTTGGTGCGGTGAGCTCAAATTTGACATTAGATTTTGAATCCAAGATGGCGGATGACAGTTTGTCATTTTTGTCACTAAAAGTGGTCATGGGTGTCGATTTCATGTAATTTGGCAGCGGTGAGATCGAATTTGACATATTTGTTGAACCCAAGATGGCGGATGACAGTTTGACATTTTTGTCACTAAAAATAGTCATGGGTGTTGATTTCGTGTAATTTTGCAGCGGTAAGCTCGAATTTGACATAATTTTTAATCACATCAAGTAATTGAACAGTTTGGATTTTGTTACCTTATTTCGTGATTTATCTATTAAATTTTTTTTTTTGCCAATGAGGTTTTTTCATTTTTCATTCAGGTTTTTCACATTATTTGAGAAAAGCACTATATATTCCTCGACGGAAACCGGAATTGCCTGACTCGCATTTTCGAAAGCCTCGCGATGCTCGGCATGCAAACCACCTCGTCAGGCAATTCTCTACTTTCCGGGCCTCGGCAATAATGTACTAAAACGTATACCTATACGTATCCAAGAATATGCGACATGACGGGAAAGTACCTTGAATATTGTAGGTAGAATATTTTCCTCTATGAAGACATTCCTTTATTTTTTAAATTAAGTAAAACTGCATTCAACGTTTTTTTTATTTGAAAATTTTGTATGAATAGTGTATCCTATACCGCTGCCTGAATGTTTGCAACATTAAACATTTTCACGGTTTCATAAAACAAATGCGCATCACTCTCATGCATTCAGCGACCCGAGTAAGAATATTCGAATCCTGCGTAACGTAATCGAGTAGTAACGTTATCGAGTAGTAACGTTATCGAGAAATCGGTATGACGTTTGGAATAGCGCCCACCCGTGAGCGTATTTGGAAGAAAAAATTAGTATAAAGTTTCTCGATTTCGATACGATAACGTTACGTTGTGCAGGATCCGAATATCGACCGACCCTCAGCAAGAGAACTCACTTTGAATTTCGACGGACATCTGCACGCGCTGCTCAGCTTTCTGGCTGTCCGGGAAACCGACGTGACAGCTCCACGTGCCGCTGTCGGTGCGCAGGAGTTGCGAGAAGCGCGCGCCGCACTCGCCCGCGTCCAGACCCGCGCCCACGTACTCGAGGGTGGGGGACGACATGCCTGAAGGTGAAGGCATGTCATGAAGGGAATGTAGTAGCCCAGTGTTCTGACATATGGGTTTGAAAGCAAAGAGGTCATGCAGTTTCGAGCCCGACTCGAACTCTAAAGTTTTTCACGAATTTCGTGCAACATTTGAAATTTCCGCGTGGGAACTATAGCCCAAGCCCTCTCAATCTGAGAGGAGGCCTGTGCCCAGCAGTAGGACGTAGAAAAGGTTGGTGATGATGTGATGATTTGAAATTTGCCATAAGTTTTTTTTATCATAGAATGGATACTTAACAGACGCGTGTACAGTTCGTGAGCATTTAGAATAGGATTCTAAATCAAGCTTTACTTTGCGCAGTTCAATATAAATATTTACGAACTATTATTAAGTTGCTTAATAAACCTCTAAATAATTTGTCAGAACAAGAGCATAATTCGTTATAAATTAACCCCAGTGTTACACTAAGTATTATTTTCATTATTATCTAGCTATAGTCTGATTAGTATCTTCTGGTTACTACATCATGGAATACTTGTCTTTATCATTCGTGTGTTTCACTAAGTTAGTAAAATAAGGATAGTAAAAGAGATATGTACTTACTAACTGTAACTATTTGTTACTGTGTTACTTATAGGTACTGTCAGCATCAAAAGTAGCTAGTCACTTTTGTATCTTGCGGCAGTATGTAACAGAATAGTCTATCATAATAATAATGACTGAACAGGAACAGCCAACCGGTACCTACGTTATTGGACTCGTAACTGGCAATATTTAAGTGGTTGAGTTGCTTACCAGGCCGAACGTTGAAGATAGTTCCATTTTGGGCTCTGAAGTAGCAGTAGCGGATGGCAGACTGAATAGAGCAAGACATGATCACTCTATCGCCTTCCCGCGCTATTATGTCGTAAGTCCCGCTGGTCAGCGTTGGCTCTTTAAAGCAAATAGGTAATAGGTTACTGGAAGAACAGTTAACAATGTGTTAAAATTTACCTAAATGAGCTTCAATATTAAATTTACACTTTTTAAAGTTTCTATGGAATCAGAAAATATTTTTTGCATTTCACAATTTCATTACCTTATTCATGGGTTCTTTCATATTCTTTAGGGTTTTGACTTTCCACGTCCTACATATCGTAGCAAGGATCATCATCATATAGCTAATCGACTAATCGCTGTCGACTAATTTAATTATAGCTTTAGTCCCAGGTTTTAACGCTGGATCTGACATGTTTGTTACACTGTGCCTATGAAGTTTCCGATTTTTCGAAATGACCACTTTGAACAGGCAACATTTCATTGATAAACTCTCATACCGTTGACGCTGAACCTACCATAGACGACAGCCGCTGCGACCTCAGGGTCCTGCATGGCCGACGGGCACAGCACGGACAGATGTCCGTAGAAGGTCTCCGAGGCAGTCTGCATGTCGCAGCGCCAGAGTCCGAGGTCTGAAGGGAGAGACCCGTTGATTCGGAGACCACAGCTTTGTGTACCCGTTTGGGAACTGTGAATTTCAAAGAGAGTGTTTCACTTTAGGTTTAGTGATCCTGTTGACTTTGATGATGCTAAAATTATACATCTACTTAGAGAAAAATTGCAGGGTTAACAGTTTCCTGATTTGTAATATGACAGCTGAGCTACGCGCAATTTTAGAGGCAGCTGTATGTGTTTGCCCTCATCACAAACAACCATCATGTAGGTAGGATACATCAGATAAGATGAACCAGATATTTTGGTCCCCCGTAATGGCACAAGGTTTGACTGTACCTTTCGATGAAGCTGTACCGATTTTCAGAGAGCCCTTGTCTGGCTTGTAGCACATATCCGGCAGGGTCACGGAACAGGCAGGCGGTGACCAAGTCGGAAGTCACCACGTTGCAAGTCAGATTCACTAGGGTGTTGTTGGTCTCGACTTGCGTGGACACCATGGGCTTGGAGCCTGAAATTTCGATGATGGCAATAAGTAAAATAATTTTAAAATGCCAACAGGCTGTCTCATTTTTTGTAACTTGTCTTTATTTCCGTATTTTCTGTACAATAAAGCGTTTACTTATTTACTTATATGTCCTAGATAAGACGCTTACGAGAGTAAAGGCTACACGCTGCAACGAAATTCTGTCCCTCTTTTGGGAGCTGGGTGTGAAACATAATTCACCCCAGGTCATCCGACGTTTTCACTCGTGGGCTGCTGCGGCAGTTTAAACGTCAATGGTTCGTGAGAAGAAATGCCGTAAGTTCTAAGGTTCTAATGCCTATAGCTTTTACTTCTCTACGAGTACGCTGTGTTTAAAGGTGTTTTTGTTTTTGGATGACCTATCTGACCAATTTAGTGAAGAGCAAGAACATAGTAAATATGGGTTGAACACTCTAATGAGGTCCAAGAGTCCTTCGAAATTGGGAAGAAAATACGACCAAGAGGAGATTTCAATGGATACTAACCCGCAGTGGTAACCTCCGCAGAGAACATCTGTAGAGCACCAGCGAACATGTCGTTCTCCTGAATGACGCTCATAGTCCAGATGCCGTCGTGTTGTTCCGTGACACGGTCGATGTTGACCTGGCACGGGCCGAAGCCGTCGTAGACCGTGGCCCTCCTCGGGTTCGCCAGGCGACAGTGGACGGCGTCCGCCGGACCGACAGCCAAGTCCTTTACGGCACTGTTTAGCGGCCATACTTGCTGGCCGTAAGCTGAAATAAAAAAAAACCGGACAAGTGCGAGTCGAACTCGCGCACGAAGGTTCCGTACAAAAATTTCCCTGCTTTTCCCCAGTGTTTTAAGAGTTCCGGTATTAGCAGAGCCCTGCTCCTAAGCAAAGTGGGTTCAAACCCCGGCTTGCACCTCTAAGTTTTTCGGAATTTATGTGCGGAATTAAATTTGTAATTTATCATGAGCTTTTCGGTGAAGGAAAACATCGTGAGGAAACCTGCACACACCTGTGAAGCAATTCAATGATGTGTGTGAAGTTCCCAATCCGCACTGAGCCCGCGTGGGAACTATAGCCCAAGCCCTCTCACTCTGAGAGGAGGCCTGTGCCCAGCAGTGGGACGTAGAATAGGCTATTAATAGTAGAAATAGATGATGATGATGATGATGAAATCTACAGACATAAAAAAACAAGATTTTGAGATTTTTCTGTGTGGTTGTGCTATAAGAGCTACGTTCATTCCAAATATCAAGTTTCTAGGACAACTGGAAGTATACGTACCCTTTAGGTTTTTAGGGTACGGCAATTTGTATGGAAACAACCTTTTTAATGACTGTATCTTTTGATTGCGTCGATTTAGAAGTTTAATTTTTTCACAGCTTTAAGGGACTGCAGGCTTGAATATTCGATATTAATTTCAGCCTGCTACCTCCACGCATTCCGGAGAAAAAGGATCTTGACAGACAGACAGACGGACAACAAAGTGATCCTGTAAGGGTTCCGTTTTTTTCTTTTGAGATACGGAACCCTAAAAAATAAATAAAAGAAAATGCTGGCTGTTGACATCACTCGCTTTCACTGACGCGGGGAGGTGATTTCGACCACTGGGATAGGTTAAAGTACGATCAGCTCCTCTTCGCTCCATCCAACTTCGTATCAAGGAAACTCATACTAACTTTAACAGCCACAAACATCAAACAAAGATATCAATATTAAAACGTAAAAGGGTATTTATTCTCTTATCAGTGAAGATTGGTAAAGATAGCGCCACCCACTGAATATCCTATAGGAGCGACCAAAAAATTCAACGACCCGACCTAAATGTTAAACGTTATGGATGGCAACGCCGCCAGCCTTTTGGGCACCTTGCCCCGAGGTAGCGGACTCGGGGACGTTTTCCGTTTTAGGTTCTAAATTTAATTATTGTTATTATTATTCTTTTTGTTTTTGTTTGTTTTTTTGTAATAAATATTGTTGTTACATTATGGATGGATGGAATTTGGATGGAATTTTCTAGAGCCTCATTTTAATAGGTACTTAAAGAACAAGGCAATTGGAAAACGTGTTTGACTAATCTTGGGATTAGGTTACGCACTTTCACTCTAAATGATGTTTCACGTAAGCCTCCACTAACTATATTTTCCCACGTTCTTTGGCACTGTTTGGTAAACTGACCATTGTGGAACAGCACTGCACATAGCAACACGCACCACCACATTTTGTCGTCGAGCGAAGACTACAACACATACGTCGAAGTAGATGGTTTTATGTAAGCTATATCTAAGGCTGGTGACACAGTATAAGGTGTAAAGCTGGTGACGCAGTCGCAAGAAATCACTATCACAACATATTAGGGTTCCGTACCTCAAAAGGAAAAAACGGAACCCTTATAGGATGACTGATCTGTCTGTCCGTCTGTCACAGCCAATTTATTTCGAAACTGAAGAATCTGGTGCTTGGGGTCTACAATATTAAACCAGCTGAATAAAACACGTCAGTTGATATTACATTTAATACGAGACAGAGGAATTATAATCTACCCGCACACTTAGAGATGGTTCTTATAACTACCCACATACATTATATATCACAGAAACTACTGGATCGATTGAGTTGAAATTTGATACACATACCTATGTAATTCGGTGACCCAAAAACGGACGTGTAACGTAAACTAATGAGTTTTAAACATGGGGGCCATAGGGGGGCATAGAAAATGAAAAAAAAGTCTTGCAAACTACCTACTTATATCGTGTTACATATCAAATGAAAGGACTCATTGTAAGCATCTTAAATACATCACTTTTTTATAATTTTAAGATAAACAGCTTTGAAGTTATTTAAAAAATAAGCTAAGATTTACCTTATTTTATTTTATTTGTAATTTTAATAATTAACATATGGAACTTCACGCGAGTCGAACTGGCACTTGTCCGGTTTTTATATTTGCAGTTGGAACGACTGAATTATAACTACTGTAAACTGCTTCTATTGCATCCGTTATATTACGATCGTGCTGCCAGCTTGCAGTCGGTGTGCGGTTGACAGGACTGCACGGCAACTGTAAGCGGACTGCACGTACAGTCGGCTTGCTGTTTTGCTGCAGTTACACCAACTGCAGGAAAACTGCATTCGAACTGCCATTTTGCAGCTAGGTTGCAGTTCAAATGCTGTCCGCTGTACCGGCCCTTAAAACTAAGTAATGCTACGACTCCACCAAAAGAAAAGTAAAGATAATAATTGCCACGTGTTCCGGTACACACAGAGATAATTATTATTTATAGGTACTATAATTCATTACATACATACATACATATAATAACCTAAAACAAGGTTGGTCCCTTATTTATTTATTTATTCAAAAACATTACACAGTATTACAGCTTAAAACTAATGCACTTCTTAATTATAGAAGGTAGGACCCTTGACGTGTCCAAAACAGATGGGTGATGCGCAATTGTAGGTAGGTATATTTTCATAGACAGAAGAAAAGGGGGATACCCTTAAGCAAACTAAGTTTGATAATGGAATGAACCTAAGTATATCTGCAGTTTCCTTTTAAACAATATTTTTAGATAATGAACAAGGCAACCTGCAATTAATTCGGCATTATCTACAAAGGTATTTGAAAGATATTAAAACGGACAGAGGGCTGATAACGAATGTAATACATTTCGTACACATTTTTGTTGAAGTGTGTAGCATTTTGGATTTAGAAATGCTTGCTTTGGTGTTAATAGGCGCTTTGCTGATAGGAGCCGATGCCAGAGGTCAGTGGATTGTGTTTTATCCAAAGATGTAGGTACAGACCAACTTCAGCAACATACTTCTTTACATTGTGCATACTTAAATGTTGAGCGCTACAATTCCATTCCAAAAAAGTAAGGTTATGATTGAATATATGAATGCTTTATAATTTGGAAAGTTAGATTACTTAAGTCCTGCATGCTTATTGTCTAACTCGCTCGCTCGCCACCGTGTTCATTTTGTATGGGCTGACAATTGGCATCGGAAGCAGCTAGCTGTCACAATCGTACAAAAACTGACATTTCAATCCGATGACGAGTGTCACAATAGTTAAGCAAATTACCCTGCTGTTTGCGTAATAGGCACTTCATAAATGCTGAAAATCTTTATCTTTTAAATGAAGGCCTTTCGCCGTATTTGTCTATTTGTTCACAAATACAGACAATGTACTTAATTAGTGATGGTTGAGTTTAGTAAAATTAACGGACCACTCACGTATGTCAGTCAAGTACAACCCGACATTTCGGACTAATCCGTAGTCCTTCTTCACGGGAGCATACACTTTGCCATTAGCGAAACTGCTGCTACTTGGTGCAGTTGACAGCGGCGAACAACTACCCTCGTTTTCATCGTAATTTTATTATTATCAGATACCTGATTTTCTTGATAAACTCTGAACCAGTTTCAGAACGTGGCTAGTGTCTGTCTGTCGCCTTAAATACGACTAACCTAAAAATGTCTATAACTAGATATTCATTTGTTTTCATATTTTTCAGCAGGCAGAGTTCGCAGGATAGCTGGAGGTGAGACGGTGACCATCGACTCGTACCCGTACGCGACTTCCCTGGTAACCAACGTCGGCGCCGGTGCTTACGCGTACTCGTGCGGCGGCGCAATCCTCACCCCCAGTGCCATCCTCTCCGCTGCCTCTTGCTTCTACACGGACGTAGTGTGAGTTGACAACACACCATCTGCAGACCAGATAAATATTTGGCGCTTCGGCGTGTTTAATCTCAGAAGACCTGGCAGCTCTGGTCATCAAGAGATAATGGAGAAAGATGAAAAATCATGCCTTTTTCCTAGGGGATCAATTCAGAAATCATGGGAATCAAACGACAATCTAAGTAACCAGCAAATGTATCTGTCAATTCGATTGGCTGCTTGTTGCAGCCAGGACACATTCTCTGCTAATACTTGATCACATCTTAAAAAGAGGGGCAAAGTACTTATTACATCTTTATTAACACATTCTAAATTGTTGACTTCACCTATTTCAGTGCGGACCCAGTGAGCTGGTGGCGAGCCCGTGTGGGTTCCACCTACAGCAACCGCGGCGGTCTCACTTACATCATAAGACAGATCACAGCTAACCCTAACTTCGTGCCTGCGACCCTTGTCAACGACATCGCGGTACTCCGAACTACCCTCAATATGCACTTTACTCCGGGACTGGTGGAGGCGGCGTTTTTGGCTGGCGGCGCCTACACGCTGGTGGAAAACCAGGAGGTGTGGGCTATCGGATGGGGAGCATTCTCGGTAAATGTTATTCAAGTTACCTAGACACTGTTTACTATGGAACTTAAAATTACTTTTCTCAGTTTTATGACATGTATATATATAACTCTATGACATTAATCACACCGTGTTAGATTATGCTAGCCTAAAACTTAGCCGAAACGAAGACATGTCGTTATGAAAGGTTCCATCATGCATATTGCATTTACTGTAAGTTTTATAATAATTTTTTAGACACTGCTACAGTCAAAAATCCGCTAGGATCGCTATTGTCGAGCGACGTATCTGTCATTCTCCAACAATGAGAGGCAAGTTACTGGTGAATGATTGGTGAAAATTGACAGATAGAACTCACTCTCTCTCTCTCTCTCTAGCGATACCCCTAATGTGGATAACAGCTGGACAAAACACCAGAAAAGGGCTCGCTATGTTGGCAATTGTAAAGTCATCAAACGCCATACCAATTTAGATTAGTTACATGTATTCCTACAATAATCTTTCTAAAATTCTACTCTCAGGGGTCAGATAACTCCATTTCCTCGGAGCTCCGGCATGTGCAGATCTGGACGGTCCCGCAGCAGACCTGCGCCAACCGGTACAACGCCCTCGGTTTCACCGTCACCAGCAACATGGTCTGTGCTGGCTGGCTCGACGTTGGCGTAAGGGGTCAGTGCCAGGTAATACAGGATGTGTAGTGACTCTATCGGCATCTAGTATGAAAGTAAATAAATAGTCGAGGTAGTAAATAGGTAATAGTAGTGGTAGTAGTAAATTGTTATGATGACCGAGGAGCACTCTAGGGGAAATATCGCATGACGGCTCTTCTATCATCCATGTTTATGCCGCTATCAAATACTGTAAACTCGCCACGAACACATTAATAAATAGGTAGAACTTTTCAACTTTCACCGAACGTATGTGTCCACGCAATAACATCCGCCCGGAAAGTGATCTCTCTTTTGTGGCTTATCCTCATCATCAGCCTTTTTTTACGTCCCACTGCTGGGACCAGGCCTCCTCTCAGAATATAATTCCCACGCGGGCCCAGTGCGGATTGGGAACTCCACACACTCCATTGAATTGCTTCGCAGGAGTTTGCAGGTTTCCCCGCGATATTTTCCTTCACTGAAAAGCTCGTGATAAATTACAAAAGAAATTTCGGACATTAACTCCGAAAAACACAGATGCGAGCCGGGGCTCGAACCCGCGACCCTCGGCTTGTGAGGTAATAGGTCAAACCACTAGGTTAACACAGATGCGTAAACTTATTTCTAGATTAAGCGCACGAAGCGTGCGTGCGACGAAAGTTTAGGAAAACAGCTATTGCGATGAAAATGCAAAAACGTCCAATAAATTTTGTAGTTTGAGCGAAAGAGATTATCGAATAAGTTACTTAATAAGTAATATTTTCGCAGGGTGACTCTGGGAGCCCCCTCCTGGTCAACGGCTTCATAGTAGGCGTCCACTCGTGGGTCGAAGGCTGTGCCCAGGGGTGGTACCCGAGCATCAACACGCGAGTGACTCCGTACATCAACTGGGTCATCGCCACAGCCACGGCATAAAATTTTAACTCACCGGTTAACCGTAGCCGGGGTCATAATAGTGTCAATCTGAAAATTACGTTTTGACCTTTATGAGCCACTTAAAAATAATGACTTTTTTATTGAATTTTTTAAATTTATTTTGATTGTTTTTATTTTGCATGGAAAAATGTAATCGAGTCATGGTAGATTAAGTATGTACTTGTTTTGTATATAAAGCATGTAAATAAAAGAAAACAATAAAAACGAAGGCGATTGTTATGAGCAGGTATTGTTTTTATTGCTTTGTTGAATAAACGTTTTTAATAATATTATTGTCTACGTTTATTTTCATCTACTGTGAAATTGGTCGCCTAAACTAGGTACTCATTGACCGAACTGGCTATTTCCCCCTCAGAGCAATTAGATTGTGGAATGAAATCCCTGTCAGGGTTTTCCCAGCGAGTTACAGAGTGATTTTCAAAAATCGTGTAAAAAGACTCAGTAACTCAAATGTTTCACTATTTTCGAATTATATACATAAGTAATATCTAAAGCAGACAGAGACGGGAGGCGCCTTTTGGCTTATTTATGCATTAAAATTTTTTTGCCAATTTTCGATTTACACACGTACAGCACACGTCTAGCTCATGACAAAGTTTGTTACGTTCCTGCAAACTCATACTAAAACAAAACTGTCACACAAATGCACCCTGTGCATTTTGTACAGACATAATGTAAAATTTTTGGCAGAGGGGAAATTGCGCGTTAACATCTCCATTAATTTCCTGCTTAAGTATAATAAGTCAGATAACAAAAGATAACAAGTGATTGAGCATATCAGGGTGACCAAAAAACTCACCTAGTACTTATTGTCAACCAGCACAGCAGAAACAATTAATATTGGAGATTTCTTACAATACATTTTTATATTATAAAAAAAATCACAGGTGTTCTCCTAGGCTAGCTCAATCACTCTTTATTACTTACTTACTTACTTAGTTATGCAACCCTGTAACAGGTGAGATTTCAAAAACTAAACTGCTACATTATCGTGCGAGAAAAAGATGGTGAATGCTTAAGAGAAGCAGAGCGCGTTAGACAGTAAAGCCTCAGGGGGGGCTAGCATGCGCGCCATTTTGTCGCTTGTCGCTCAGTACGCCCTTCACTGATTCCATCACCATGAAAGGGACGCACTGCTCGACAAGCGACAAAACGGCGCGCCGTGCTACATGTGCAGATGAACAGATTTGAGCTGAGGCCCTGCGTCTCGGCGGACAGCGGTCCGCCTTTATACAACACAGCCGCGTCCACGCTATCCATGCGTCCCGAAACGCACACATAGTCGCAAGGTAGTTTACTGCACACATGCGTCAGTGTCTTTTCTTTTTAACCCCCGACGAAAAAGAGGGGTGTTATAAGTTTGACATGTTTATCTGTGTGTCTGTGTATCTGTCTGTGGCATCATAGCTCCTGCATCATATTGTTTTCATTAAAATCGGTTCACCCGTTGTTGAAATTTTGAACTTTGAAATGACAATGTCGGGGTTTTTCAACTTTTTTAAGTTGGCTAGGTTTTTACATTAGTTCTTTGATTCTTTCTTCTGGTTCTTTCTGATTCTGAACAGCCTGATTCGACAAAATTATTCTAGTGATTTCCTACTACGAGACGACGTTTAACGCCACAGCCGCACGGCACGCGATAATCTCTACGTGACGGGCTGCAGCTTAAGATAATAAATTAGCACTCCTTCCAGCTATAAGCTGTATTACCTATTCATTTTGTGTGATAAAATAAGGTCAAAGGAAAACTATAGTTACTTACTATCTGGGTACAAACATACTAAAATTTGGTATCAAACTTAAATTTATGCATACATTTTATGAATATACTGTTCGAAATAAATTAGGTACTTATTATTATTGTTGGTACGGATTTATTGTTGGCCTATGGGGACCCGGACATTCGAAAGGCATTAATGGGGCCGAAGCCAACATGAATAGGCATTTGGTACTATATAATACAACTATTATCAATCTATCGGTCCGAATTATAATTTTGTTCCTGTCGGATTTGAAACTTTGGGTCCGTGGGGTCCCAGCGCTTACAAGCTTATTTCTGAGTTACAAAAGCGCTTAGTTGATGCGACTTGTGACCAAAGGGCTGGCAGTTTTCTCTCTCAAAGAATCAGCATTGCTATTCAGCGAGGCAACGCTGCCAGCCTTTTGGGCACCATGCCACGGGGGCCTTATTTAGATTTAATTTAGTTTTAAGTTGTAGTTTATTTAGTTTAAGCTTAGATTTGATGTCATTGTAAATTGCTTTTATTATGTAAATATATTTGTTTTAAGTTTTAGTTTATTTAGTTTTAGTTGAGATTTAATGTCATTGTAAATTGATTTTATTATTATTATTTATTTAACGTTAATTTTATTTTTAACATTGTTACTAACCACCATAGGTACTATGAATACTGTTACTAACAAATTATGGACCCTGAGTTCGAAATAAAACTTTTTTTATTTTATTAAATGTACAGTCGAACCCACTGTAGAACGTTCTTACAGTATACCGTAGACAGAGAAAGAGATAGACCGCTGGACATTTCTTACTCACTCACACACAAAAAGGACGGCTTAATACACAATTATTCATGGCTAAAAGAGACAAAGATATCTATTTTCTGTCCCTCATCGTATAGCCGGGTTTTTCAAGGTTGCGCTTCGCAATGCTCAAACAAACTTTGACGTTTGTCGGAAGGAGCGGAAGCAGTTAATTGATTTTCACGTTTAAAAGTTGAAATTGTAAAATACTTGCGCTAAAAAGTGGCCGGTGATAGCTTTTTAGCTTTTACATCTGTGATAATGGCGCGGTGTAGTGTTAGGTATTGGCCGTAAAAGCGATATTAGAAGGAAGGTTACTGGGTTGTCTTTTCATTCGTAAGTAGACAATTTATTCTCGTATATTTTGTTACTTCAATGACTAACGTAGTTATATTTTTATGCTTGTTAACTACATGCGTTACATTTTTGTTAAATTTGCTAGATTTCGGCTATATTTCTGATATTTTTGCTTTATGACCTCAAAGATTAGTGTTGCTAGTTTCTAGAATAAAAATATACCCCACAATAGGGTAATTCGTAATAATTCAAATAATATACCTATTTAATTTTTATGAAAATTTCAGATTGCCCGTTGACGTTAGAATTTTAAGTGTTTAACTTGCCTACTGAAATCAATAATATACTTAAACATAATACAAGGTAATATTATAGTAAGAGAAAATTATTTCAACATTGAACTTCCATGAGACTTAATCATAGTGAAATAAAACTGATCACTCACAACAATTACCTTGATAGTGGCTTGTTGGTGCCCCCAAGTTGTAAGACTGTTAAATACTGCTAGACAAACATAATTTAGTGGTGATATTTGCTGGATCGATTATTAAAATTAGTCAAGGTATGAGTTAAAGTACATTATTCGACCTATAATAATTATGGTACTAATGCAAACTGTGGGGTAATTTTTTCATTACTTGGCAACCGTAAATATTGTATGTACTTTATCTGTTGTCCTTTTCGGTGGCACGCTTGCTAACATTCTTTTGTATCTTTATTCTATGCAGTATACGTGTCATAATGATTGTGCTTGTCAGGGCAATGCAATGTCAGCATCACATTTTCTACGATAAGGTTCCACAGAGGGTCACGATTCAATTGATTCGTTGTTTGATAGTACTTAGAGTGAAATCAGTCACTTGTAGGGAAAGCGAGAGCCATAGAGATTAAAGGGAGTGTGGGAGAGGGATGGCGTTACCTCCTTCCACGGCCTGGGCCTGGACAACTTACAGAGGAGCATTTAAGTTTAAAGTCAATCAACTTGTAAGTGTTGTTATTCTGTCCCGTCACTCAGGAGACAACAGTGCTACAGTTGCTTAGAAAAATGGTTTTCATGTATACTGCTAGTATCCTTAGGAGATAAGGCATGAAGAAATAGGCTTGTAACTGTCACAACTTCCAACTTTTGCTACATTAGTACCCCAGAAAAGCGTTCTTTTAATAAGTGACCGAGGAGCGTCGCCATGGCAACGAGCAACACTTAAAAGTTGATTGACCCATTTACAAATCTGACGAAACGAGCCAAATCAAATGAGTCTATTGAAATTTTTCGCAAGATATAAATTTTTGCAAATTTCCAGAGAACCGAACGCGGGCCATTTCATTTTGTTTTCGATTTTATGTGCTAAGTGAATACAACTGATGTACTTCATGTTAAAACATAGGTATGTAAAAGCTTTACCTAGACTGTCGAATCAAATTAGAAAAGAGCGCAGGTTGGTATCCTACCGACTGCGCCATGTTGACTCTAGGACTCAGCTGATCTACTCGCATAATCATAATCTACGTGTTGCTGTCCACCAAACACCAACTCATCAATACTTCTTCGGTTATCTACTTAACTATGTCCAATTCAACTATTTCAAGTAAATAATTTTAGCGTATATGTAATTTAGAATTCTTTTCTAATTAGGGTTCTAGTCTTTGTTCGTGTTTTTAGAGTTCCGTACTAAGGAAACCTTACAAGATCACGTTGTTGTCCATCTGTCTGTCTATCCGTCCGTCTGTTTGTCAATCCCAAGTGAATCAAAACCTATAGGGTACTTTTCCCATCGACCTAGAATTATGATATTTGGCATGAAGTAGAGTCACACAACACAAGTCGAAGAATTAAAAAAAAAAACTTTTGATACGGAACGTTCGATTCGCATTTAGGCAGTTTTTCCACTCAACAAAACCCGTGGGTAGTTAGTTTACTGGTTTTCCAAAAACATGAAGTTAGTAGGTCTCCTGCAGCCTGCTGCTACAACGGCACACTTGTCGTAAAACGTAGCTTGTCACTCTTTTAGTTTATCGTAATAATACATTATCGATCGTATTTATGACGTTTTGTCATTGATGTACAAAATATACAGATACGACACCGCTTCACCACGCGCGGACAAGCAATTATAGGTGACTAGCTGTTGCCCGCAACTTCGTCGCTATCCCGCGGGAACTATTGTAATTTTCCTAATTTTAAAAGTAGCCTATGTTATTCCTCAATATTCAAACTAACTTCTTACCAAATTTCATCTAGATTGGTGCAGCGGTTTTCCCGTGAAGAGGTAACAAATAGACAGACAGAGAGACAGATAGATAGAGAGACAAAGGACAGAGTTAGTTTCGCATTTGTAATATTAGTTAGGATTGGGATTAGCTAGGATTAGGTGATTCGCTGACATAGTATATCCTTTGATGTTTGACATTACGTCAGTCTAATGACAGCTAATGAATGAGGGCCGCATTTTGTCAGCGCTGAACAGGTGAGTGGCCTATCTTTAATGTTTTATAAATCGATGCGTTTTGTATCTGGTCGTAAAGCAACAAGGAATAAAAGTGACAACTTACTTTGATGTTAACTACACGTAACTCGTACATTGTTGAAGTAAGTATTAACAAGTCAGACGGTACAATGTGCACATCATATCAGCTCCATATCAATTGTCTAGGTAACTACAAAAAAAAAAACAAAGAATGGGAAATCAATTTTAGCAACTTGCTTATAAGATCTTTTAAATAAATTTAGAGGACACTGAAAGATATTAAACGTGCGTTGCACAGCTAATTTTATGGTTTCTGTTTTTTTTGCCTGATAATACAATACAATCCAATACAATAACTCTTTATTGAATACCACATAACAGTCAAAACAAGAAATAAGGCACAAAGAAAATACAAGGTAGCAATGTAGCTGATAATTTTCATTAACTTCTCCAAGTACAAGACTATCCGTTATAGAAAAGGTTGAATAACACAAACACCCTTATTTCCAAGTCCAATATCTCGAAAACGGTTTAACCTATTTTGACAAAACTTAGCTAAGAACTTATGGGTCGTGGTAGGTGTCGGGAACAGAAATATGATGATTTCTTCCAATACGTATACCTACTTGTAGTAGCACACATACAATTATACTTCGTACAGAGGAAACGGTACAGTATTTATACAGTAAAAGATGCACTGAACAATTACAAACATAGGAGAGAAATCTAACTTGCCGTAACTTGCAAAGTCGAGAGACCATAGACATATTTCTCTCACTCGAGTTGCCATGCATAATGTATGCCTTGGATTCGTGGCGTTTTCGCCACAAACTATTGTGATTAAACTAGCATTGAATTATAAGAAATCGCATTCGAATTAATCCATCCGATTGGAAGCTACTATGCCACACACAGATACCCACGTCAAACATAACATCCCTCTGTTTAGCGTCAGGGGTTAAATAAATACAGGGTTTGTATTAGTGACATTCTAAACTCCTATAGTCGTATTTTTATTATTTTTATTTTCTCAGCAACCGAAGCGGACACAGTGACTTAAGCATGGCTCTATTGTTATAGAAATAAGAGCTTGTGTTGTTCATTGTGACCGTTTCGGTTGCTTACTTAAGTACTTCTGCTGCTGACTGTACATAATAGTTTGAATTTTAAAGCGCTTCGGTTTTGTTACTGTTATGCTATGTAATCTATCTATTCTATTCTTCTATCTATACATATAATAAATCTGTAGCAGGTCGGTGTCTGTACATTGAAAATATTTGAGTAAAACTGCTACTAGGGCTATTTACTAACGCAATAGAACCTAAAACAACAGTTTTTAGAATTCTTTTCTGTTTGTCTGTGCGTTTGTTCACGCTAATCTCAGAAACGGCTTGACCTAGAAGGATACGGTTCACTGATGTATTGCCCTTTCTTTGGGTTAACATTTAGTGTTTATTTCATTAAAATCGGTTTACGGATAAAAAAGTTACGTCAGTTTAAATAATATTATCGGGACAGTTTTGGAAGAATCGTTGTTGATTTCGCGAAAACTTGGGTTAACTATTATAGTTTTGATTAATTATGGTCTCTCAGATGATTATTTAAAACTTATCCTAACTAATTCTAACTAATATTATATTATAGTAACTTTGTCTCTCTGTCTGTCTGTTTGTTTACCTCTTCACGCAAAAACCGCTATTCCGATCATGGTAAAATTTGCCAAGAAGATAGCTTGAACACCGAGGATTAGTATAGGCTACTTTTTATCCTGGAAAACTGCAAAATTCCCGCGGGATAACAATAATTCGAGAAAATGGAATCGCGTACCCCCTAGGAACCTTTTCACAACAAAATTCACAATGATTTCTCCGGCAGATGTTGGTATGTCAGTATGACATTTGCAGTGATACGGTTCCATAGTCATACTATCAACATACGATTCGGTTCGTGCACTTCTGTGTAACCTTTTCTCAATACATTTCTTATTGATTTCTTTGTCGGATGTATTGTTTGTCAATAATACATTTTGCAGTGAAACGGTTCTACAGCGAAAATGTTCCAGTGTTTCCCACTGAATCAATTTTAAACGGATTTTTAGCTAATGACTGTGAAGAAAGAAAGAGTTAAGTAAAACAGCGTAATATAATATTATGACATTTATTCATTTAAAATTCACTGTTATACAAATAAAAAACATTAGTTCTTCTTCCAACACACAATAAAAGCGTTATTGATGCCACGATTTTGTCTTGACTTAATGGAATCGTGTCGCCGAAATTGTAAATCCGGCATCACACAAGCAATCACAGTAGTCGTCAAGGTCCTTAAAGAAATAACTACAGAGAGAACAAAAAATACAATCATTCAATAACAACAACGTGATAAGAAGCAAACGTTGGCAAACGCTTCTGCCTTTGACATTTCTTTTAGCCATAGATTTAAAGTTTTTACCTTAGTCCAAAACAGTGTACTTATAATTATGTGTAAACTCTTTGGTGTTTACTAATAGTACCTCACTATCGTTATGTGTGTGGTAGATACAAAAATAGCGGCGGATTTTACATATTACAAAAAAAAGTGCATTTATTCAGGTAAAGGATCATTACAACAAACTAAATAAGTACATTTTATTTTCGTTACTGTTTATTCCTGTACTGCCGGGGCCCTCTTTCAGGCAGCCCCTCGCAACAAGAAGTGCACAAAGGTATTGCCTCCAGAATATTCATACATTAGAAAAAGTACACACACACACACTACTCTTTCCTCCAAGCCATTGATAAGTAGCGAAGCACTACGCCGCCTTAAGAAAAGAGGGGGGGGCTCGTGGGGCGCAGCCCCCCGCCATAAAAAGTACACACACGCTACTCTTTTCTCCAAGCCATTGATAAGTAGCGAACCATTACGCCGCCGGAAGAAAAGAAGGGGGGCCCGGGGGGCGCAGCCCCCCTCCACAAAAAGCACACACACTACTCTTTTCTCCAAGCCATTGATAAGTAGCGAACCATTACGCTGCCGGAAGAAAAGAAGGGGGGCACGGGGGGCGCAGCCCCCCTCCACAAAAAGCACACACACACTATTATTTTCTCCAAGCCACTGATAAGTAGCGAGCCACTACGCCGCCGGAAGAAAAGAGGGGGGGCTCACAGGCGCAGTCCCCAGCCATAAAAAGTACACATACACTACTCTTTCCTGCAACCCATTGATAAGTAGCGAACCAATGCGCTGCAGTTAGCAAAGTGGGAGGGGGGAGCGAAACTTTGAGCCCGTAACCCCCCTCCCCCCCCCCCCACCGTAACAAGAAGCGTACAAATACTTCTTTCCAAAACATTTCCTTCTGGATATTGGAAATGAAATGAAATTATTTATTTACTCTAGAATAAATTCTATACGACCATGCGATAAATAAGTAAGAAAAAGTAAATCATTACGCTGCAGTAAGCAGATTTATCAGTGGGCGTAGCGCCCCTTCAATGAAAAGAATCCAAAAATAATATCTAGGCTCCTAGGCCGTCATTCCTGACAATAGTTTCCCAAATTATAAAGACCTAAACGCATGGGATAATGGACAGTTAATTGTTATACAGAACTTAATATATCCGCGGTATAGCAATAAACGAATTCTACGCGGACGAAGTCGCGGGCAACAGCTAGTTTGTTTGGTAAATAAATTAATAACTTATTACTTATCACATTAATACTTCATTATTCGATTTCCGTAAAGGTCAGGTGCGTAGTACTCGGAACCGGCGAGCGTGTATTATGAAGAGATGTATGAATGTAGAGGAGGCTAAAGAGGTGTGTAAGGATCGTAGCAAGTGGCAGTAGTTTCTGCCTACCCCGTGAGAAAGAAGTGTGATATATGTATGTATGTATTCGAATTCATATGAACGAAAACGATACCTTTTTTTATTTATCGCTCTCTTAATCGTATTGCATATCGCTATATCACCTGCTTTAGATATTGTTGGGTTATATACAGAAATTCGGGGCTGAAAGCAGTAGTTCGTGAAAACGTTCGCGGTGCGGTGTACCTACACCCAAAATGTGGCAACTGCGTTTAGTGGTCTACCTGGCCAGCCTTGCAAATGGTCAGTTTATTGTGTTTTTTTTTACTTACTAAATTCCAAAAATTTTTTCACACACTGCTTTTTAAACAGTGAAAGTAATTCAAAGGAAAATTTTGGGCATTTTTTTTGTATTTTTTCACCAATTTTTTATTTTTACGGTTTTCCCGTGGATACCAATTATATTTTTAATGAACTCACTGAAACATGAATACACTGAAAAAAAAAAACAGAAAAATGCCAACCCCGGGAATCGAACCCGGATCCGCGACACTCCGGGTCGTGTGCCATTCCCCTACACCACGATTGACATAGAAGAAATGTACGATTTTTTTCCATGTATTCAAATCTCAGCTCGTTTTTATCACTTTTTGCAGTGAACCTCTTTACCAGGTGTGCACACTTATAACGTGTGTCTCTGGGTGTAAGGAATCACTATGGTCATTGTCTGTTTGGCCACGGAAGGTTTATGCTGCATGCTCTGACGAAGTTGGGATTAAATTGGCAGAAAAGTATTTTCGTGTGCTCACAATTAGACTCGTTTTTCAAGAATTACTAGTCTGAAACTTAAGTTCCCAACGTAACACGTAATGCATATTTGACTCAAAGACTCTTAGCATTGCCATCCAATGTGGCAATGAAGCCAGCATTTTGGGAACGTTGCCCACTGGAAGCGGTTTATTTTTAAATTAATAACTAGATAGGTTTTTGATTATAGTTTCTGTGTTTACGTATTTATTTTATCTGGATAAAATTATTTGGTTTCTCTATAATAAAAAAAAAGTTCCCAACAGAGGTGCTTCTGTGGCAGCATTTCACTTGACCGTTTTTAACCGCCGACGAAAAAGAGGGGTGTTATAAGTTTGACCTGTGATCTGTGTATCTGTCTGTGGCAATATAGCTCTCAAACGGATGAACCGATTTGGATGCGGTTTTTTTAGTTGAAAGCTAGTTTAATCGAGGTGGTTCTTAGCTAAGTTTAATTAAAATCGCTTCACCCGTTTTTGAAGTATTGAACTTTGAAATGAAAATGTCGGCTTTGAAAGGAAATCTAGAGATAAACCTGACTGGCTGACTGACTGATCTATCAACTCACAGTCTAAACCACTAAAGCTAGAGACTTGAAATTTGGTACACGTATACCTTGAGTATCTTGAGATGCACTAAGAAGATATTTTTCGAAATTACCACGTGATAGGGAACTAGCCAATTTTGAAATATTTGACGGGGCATATAAGTAATAAGCTAGTTTCTAGATATTAATCTAATGTATCAAATGCAACTTGTGACCAAAGGGCTGGCAGTTTTCTCTCTCAAAGAATCAGCATCGCTATTCAGCGAGGCAACGCTGCCAGCCTTTTGGGCACTATGCCACGGGGGCCTTATTTAGATTTAATTTAGTTTTAAGTTGTAGTTTATTTAGTTTAAGCTTAGATTTAATGTCATTGTAAATTGCTTTTATTATGTAAATAAAAAATAAAAAAAAAATGTATCAAATCGAGATTTCCCGTATTGAAATTTTACTTGTTTGTAGCCTATTAGCTAATGGTAATTATCATCGAGCTTGAAAAAAAATGGGCGGTTACTTATCTTAGATATCAAAAGGCAATTTTGTATCAAGATAATAATATCTTGATACAAAATTGCCTTTTTTTATTCTCCTGCATTTACTTAAATATCATAATCAATTATATTAGGTAGGTACTCAACCCATCTTATCACAACATTCTTAACAACTCGTTCCGCAAATAGGTATCATCTAAGACTAGTGAATATAAAATTTGCCTCTACTCATATTAGCATGACATAGCACATATTAAAAAATATCGATACTTCGCAATATTTCCTTGAGTGTCCGAAGTCCGAGGTCAGCCCAGCAGGAGCATCCTTTGGAATGCTAAGCATAACTTTCCATTGCTAAATTGTCCTTCTGTCAGTTTGCCTTGTCCGGTAAACTGTAAAAGCTGACAGAGGAGTACAGCAAAAGACTTGTGTAATACCAATTCTGTGGCACAAAATTAGTGCCACCGATATGAGCCGCGCGCATACCGCGCACGGGTGCCGACGGCTGATCCTATTTTAAAATATTCCCAAGGGCTCTTACTCCTGATGTTTGTGTCACCGATAACACCCAAGCGCACGCTCCAGTACTAACTTAAAGCAACATGACAACCGGATAGCTTTGGTTAGAGACCTTCCCTGTTATTCATAAACCTTTAATTAAAATGCCGTTAAGTTCGTTTGTCCTTTTTTGTCACATTGACATTTCCGTTAGTAAGAAGAAGACAAAACCTATTTTAGCTAATGAAGGCTTGAGTGACGCTTATGAATAAAGCCCCTTAACTTGAGGTCCCGGGTTCGATCCCCTGTCGGGGCAGATATTTGTGTAATGAATACGAATGTTTGTTCTCGGGTATTGGATGTTAATGTAGTATAAGTCTGTATTTATCTATATGTATAAGTATGTTTATCCGTTGTCTAGTACCCATAGTACAGGCTTTGCCTAGTTTGGGACTAGGTCAATTGGAGTCAATTGTCCCATGAATCCTATGATACTTATTTCTTTCATTCTTTCAGCCCAAACGACACTCCCCACGATCCGCTTCCAAACCAATATCGGGGCGACAGTAGACCTCAACCTGAGCAAGAGAGGTGTGACAGGAACATGCCGCTTGCGTCCGCCCAACGGCGCAGAAGTCGACTTGACAAACCTCAACATTGCTGGAGTCACCGTCCAATCTAGAAGCAAGTTTGTGTCATGCCGAGTGACGATTGGCCCGATGACGCAGGCGCTGTTAGGAGATTGGATGCTGATTGAGACTTCAGGGGCTACCACTAGGAGTCAGCCGGCTAGTATTGCGTGGGCCGGTAAGATTACCATTATAAGGGATATTAGTAAAATATGATAGCATTTTCCCTTGAGTTTCTTTGATTTTTCAATCAAATAGGTACCTAACTAAGCTAAGAGCTTAAAGATATCGACGGTACTCTGACGTAAACTTTGACGAAATCGGAATAACCACTCTAAACCACAAACCTAAAGTGGTTATTCCAACGTCGTCAAAGTTTATATACGAGGTTTAGTCCGAATACCGTCGATATCCTCCAGTCAGCTCGACTATCACCTGAATTGAGTCACGAACAATTTTCCCGAGTGTTTTAAAAAGTCTAGTGTTAGCACAGCCCTGCTCCTACGCAATATATTAACAGTACAATTTTTTTTTTCAGATTTTTATCTGGTTGGTTGTGCTATAGGAGATAGGTACAGTCAGCAGCAGAAGTAGCTAAGCAACCGAAGCGGTCGCAGTGATCTACACAAGCCATAACAATGGAGCTGTGCTTAGATCATTGTGACCGCTTCGGTTGCTTAGCTAATTTTGCTGCTGAAGTAAACAATTATTATCATTTCAGACGCCGCAAACCCTAACGCTTTAGCGCGGCAGAGAGTTCTAACTGGCTTACAACAATACAAAGCCAATTTAGGCACCACTGTAGTAGCGAACCAGCGTCGGGAGACCGGTCTCTTCCAAGCCTGCTTCATCACAACCCCACATGGCGAAACCGTACCTTTATCAGAAACCACCGATTACCCCGATATTTCCTGGACCTTAAGGCCTAATAGTGTGAACATTTGCCATGCGCAGCTGGGTCCCATAGACGAGGATATGATAGGGAGATGGACCATGTTGGCTTGGTTCCTCCATGATGGCAATCTCATTGAAGCACAGCAACCAATTAATATTCATAAAGAGGGTGAGTAATGTCGTATGTACCTAAACTGTAAACTACCACCCCGGAATGGCGCGTTGTGGATATTTAGGTACAAACAGTAGATATATTATATCAAACTCGTACATCGGCAATTCTATAGCCTGACTTTACGTGGCATATCTGAGTAATAATAGTCTACTAGCGGGTGGTAGGACCTTGTGTGAGGTCCGTCCGGATCGCTACCACCATCATACTGGCTAATTCTGCCGCTAAGCAGCAGTGCTTGCATTGTTGTGTTCCGGTGTGGAGAGTTAGACAGCCGGTGTAATTACGGGCACAAGAGGCATTTCATCTTAGTTCTCTAGATTGGCAACGCATTTGCAAACCCCTCGGGTTGCGGGTGTTTATGGGCATTGGTGATTACGTGGTGCTTACTTACCACCAGGTGACTCACTTGTTCGTTTGCCTTCCATATCGTATAAAAAAACTCTACTTAGTCTACTGTTGTCAAAATTACTAATGAATAACGCGCCTACTACCGCAGTAAGTAGATTATAGTTAGGTTAGTTTTGAGTAGGTATTAGGCTTACTTTTTTATTTTTGTGTAGGTAAATAAATAGGTAAATATCTTTATAGGAGGCCTACTATAACTACTTTTTAAGTAGTTATTGTAGGTTCATTTAACCTAAAAAATAAACTTGAGACTTTCTTCCTAGATGGCATAACGCATATGCCCCCCCTGGAATACCTGACGCACACCGGTCAATCTTATGACGTTACTTTGAACCGAACAGTTGAGACCGCCACTTGTATTCTGACGCACCCCAATGGTGAAAATCACAGCCTCGATGCAAATACCGACATTCCCGGAGTCACTGTACATCTCGCCGACCGATATGTTATCTGCAGGGTGGCCATAGGACCAATGGAAGAAGATTTGCTCGGAGAGTGGTTCCTGATTCAGAAAAACGCTGATAATACGGAGCGAGTGCAGCGGGTCACTTTTTATTGGGCCAGTAAGTATCCAAACATAATTCATCAATTTCCAACTTAAATAAGTTTTCTGTTAAAATTTTCATTTGAATACAAGCTTTTTTGCCGACTTACTTTTTGTTGACTTTACTTGTATTGTCATCCAAGTTACATATCCCGTACCAAATTTTAGGTCGATGGCATTAACCGTTGAAGAGTTCCGTCTGCGGAGACGATCCTGGCCGGACCACCAAAATTTAATTAGCAGATTTATTACATTTCTTATATATTGTACTTATTGTCATTGGACTTACATAAGTAAGCCAAATTTCAGCTTAATCGAATACCAACAAGTGGTCGAAAAAAATTGAAATTACCTAGGATTCAGTTATAAAAAGTCAGTCAAAAACAAAGCAATAAAGTTTCTACTGACGTATCAGTCGTAGTTCAGTCGTTTAATTTTTGTAATGTTTTTAGACCCGTCTACCCCATCCGAGGAGTCATGGTTCGAATCTGCAGACATACCGCGCCACATATGGGCAACATCTGGATCGACAGCAGAGATTCTGATTAGTAGATCTGTCGGATTTTTCGAGAATTGCTTCATCACTACTCCTGACGGTGTAAAGTTACCAATGTACGGAAGGAACTATCCTAATATTCGACATGTGTTGGCGAACAGAATTTCGGCTTGTATTGTGGAATTAGGACCTTTAGGTGCCGGGATGTGGGGAACGTGGACCTTGTCTGCGAGACACGATATAGAGGGGAGGTCTATTGAACTGAAGCAAGATTTCATTGTAGCTCTTGATGGTAAGTAGTACCTAAAATAACCTAGAAACTTCTCCAAATTTCACTTACACTGCAATTATATCTTCTTTGTTCATAGATTTGTAAAACACCTTGAAAATGTTTACAGCTGGAATAAGAACTGAACCAAGAATTAGGCAATGGACACACGAAGGAGACGTCGTTGACATCAATCTAAACCAAACTGGACTGTCTTCGGGCTGTCGTTTGGTAGCTCCCAACGGGGTAGAATCCGGCATCACCCCCGGAACCACGCCTTTGGCTGGGGTTACTGTTCATGCTAGCACGAAGTACGTGTCGTGCAGAGTGACCATAGGCCCAATAACGGAAGCTCTGCTGGGACAGTGGGTTTTAGTGGAACTGAGTACTGGACGGCAGCGAAGACAACCTGTGGTTATTGAGTGGGCTCGTAAGTTCATTAAAATGTTAGCATTTATTTAAATCCCTTAACGTGACGCCCTAAAGTTACATACTTAAATACATATTTAAATAATACGTTTAATTTAACGTGATTAAGTACCGCTTTCATCATAATAATGAGTACTGCCCAAAATACAGCAGTGTTTTGTTCTTCCAATGAATTAAGTTACTATTGTAGCATTAGGTCTTTTTTACGGAAATAAAATATTTTGATCATTTTGTACCAAAGCAGCTTCTATCCCGTAAATAAAAAAAGGGTAACGGCATCGCATCGATCAATAAGTCTGTCAGGTTGAATGTGTATTTCATTAAAAGCCTGTCTTTCTCTTTATAGATCCAGCAAATTCCTCAATGGACGCAAGGCAACAAATAATAGCTCCTGAAGAACACTTCCAAATAAACCTTGGCGAACCAGTTGTAGTAGACGTGACCCGCGAGATGGGCACATTCGAAGGCTGTTTCTTGACCGTTCCGGACGGAACCACTATCCCGGTGCTCTATCACAGGCATTACCCGGATATTAAGCTTGTCGGGGCCAACAGGATGGTCAGCTGTGTTGTGGAGATAGGCCCTGTGACAGCTGACATGATTGGCCGGTATACTTTGACGAGCTACACCAACCATGTCGGGACAAGAACGGAATCTATCAAGAGTTTTACTATCTTGGAAGATGGTAAGAAACGTTTTAAAATAACAATTACTTAGAATATTAGGTTTTTGGACTTCATCACCAGCCTTCTTTACGTCCCACTGCTACGCACAGGCCTCCTCTCAGAATGAAAGGGCTTGGGCTATAGTCCCCATGCGGGCCCAGTGCGGATTGGGAACATCACACACACATTATTGAATTGCCTCGCAGGAGTGTGCAGGTTTCCTCACATGTTTTCCTTCACCGAAAAGCTCATGATCATTTACAAATAACTGTAATTCCGCACATAAATTCCGAAAAACTTTGGACTTGTTATTAAATAATAAATATAACAATATTTTTAAACTATTTATTTGTCTGTTTTAGACGGAATCACCAACTTTGCCCCTGCTTTCCACCTGACTAATATTGGGGCATCTATTGACATCAATTTGAACCAAACCGGCAACGTTGGCACTTGCACGCTACGGAACCCAGCTGGCCAGGCCTTCGTTCTTGACTCCACACTTAACCAACCCGGAGTTAATATACAAAGAAGCAGCAAATTTGTTTCTTGCAGAGTTACAATTGGACCTATGACAGCTGACTTGCTTGGAGAATGGGTACTTATGCATCAAATCACTGGTCAAAGGGAGAGACGTCTTCATGCCACCATTAGATGGGCCAGTAAGTAAAAATGAATTAACTTTAATAGCTTTGTTATACCTATTAACTACCTATTCACGTTACATGTACAGTAGGTATTCGATATATTTTGACGCATTTTTATCGCAGATCCGTGGAACCCGTCGCAGCCTTCGAGACAAGTATTAACAGCGCCAGAACAGAACACAATTGGGGCTTTTGGTGACATAGTCCAGGTAAATGTGCCCTGGCACCGTGGATTCCACGAGGGCTGCATCATTACTGCGCCCGATGGCACCATCATGCCTGTCTCTGCTACCAACATCTACCCCGGCTTCGAATGGTTCAGATCCACTAGTCTCTGGTCGTGTGCTGCTAATCTTGGACCCCTGGATGACTCAATGATGGGCAGATGGACTCTGTCTTCCCTATTTGATGATGATGGTGCACTGATTGAATCTCAGCAGACAGTTATCTTGGGGCGTAACAGTAAGTTCAAGCACTCAACCAAAATTCGAATTTATGTTGTTAGAATGGTTTAAATTCTAGCTTTTTCTCTGGTTGCAGCTGCAGGTGAATTGGAATTACCAGCGTTGGAGTATTTAACCAATATCGGAGCAATGGTTGATCTCAGTCTTGACAACATTAACAAGCAAGTTCACAGTTGTCGTTTGTTGACACCTGACGGACAATTCCACGCACTTAATGCTGACTCTAATATACCTGGAGTGGCAATTCACGAAAGCAGCAAGTTTGTTTCGTGTAGAGTCACCATTGGCCCCATGACTGAAGAACTGCTGGGCACCTGGACACTTATTGAGCACGACGTTGATCAGACTCATAGGAGACAGGCAGCTTTGTTTGCTTGGGCAAGTAAGTATACGTATATATAGCTAAAGAATCAAGCTGGCTCCATAAGCTATGAAAACAGACGTGGATAAAAAATTAGAACACTATTGAATTTAAAAAGAAAAATTACATACTCATCTAAAACGCCATGTTTTTCCAGATCCTTCAAATCCTACTACAGTACCAAGACTCATGATTGCTGCCCAACAAGAAATAGTGGCTGATACCGGTGAAATAAGAAACGTGTTCTTAAGTAGAGAAGATGGCTTCTTCGAAGGTTGCTACATCACAACCCCAGACGGAGCCACTCTACCCTTATTCCCGAATATGAGATACCCTGGTATTGCTCACGCTGGCCTGAATAGGTTTACTGCTTGCTTCGTCGACTTGGGACCTATGGATGCAGCCATGGTTGGAAGATGGACTTTAGCCGCGAGGTTTAACAATGCTGGAACCAGGGTAGAGACACAGTTGCCTATAAATATTGCTCTTGAAGGTAAATTTATCTACGAAGGCGAACATTACACGATTAATATATTTAATGACTGAAAACTGTCATGAAATCCACTGATCACATATCTAAAATTTTGATTACAGATGGTAACGCTAATCTTCCATCTATACACGAGTTGTCTCACGTCGGTGGTTTTGTAGACCTGAATTTAAATCAAACTGGTGTTGGAGGAGGCTGCAGTTTAACCACCCCCGATGGTCAGGAACACACCCTGGGTGCAACCACTAGTATACCAGGAGTTGCCATACGGCAAACCAGTAAATTCGTGTCTTGCCGAGTTATTATTGGGCCAATGACGGAAGCGCTTTTGGGCAACTGGGTTCTTACGATATTGGGATCAGACCAGACGCAGCGATCGCAGCCTATGACTATAGCTTGGGCCAGTACGTTTTTTGTGTTCTGTATACTTACGTTGAATGTGTCAGCGTTGCTCTGAAAACATGTTTAAAAAGCTTCCAAATTTATGCGAGCTACTTCCCCCCCCCCCCTGAAAACATTCGTCCTCATTTTCGTACTCGTGTGCTTAAATATTTTATATTTTTCTCTTGAAAAAAAAAACACCATGATTATTGGTTTTTAGATCCCGCAGACCCGACGGCCGAACCAAGAACGGTAACAACGGAAGCCCAACAGTCGTACAAGGTGCGCATGGGCACTATTATATCAACGTCGATCAGAAGAGAAGACGGTTTGTTCGAGGGCTGCTTCCTAACAACACCAGATGGCACTGTCCTTCCTGTTCTGCAAACCAACGCCTATCCTGGAACTATTTGGGCAGGCAACAACAGAATAACGGCATGCTTCGTGCAGATAGGACCTATCGATGCTGAAGAGTTAGGGAACTGGGTCCTAACCGCCAAATCAAACAATTTTGGAGTACGCACGGAATTAAGGATACCCATTCAAGTCTCTCAATTGCGTATGTAAAGAATGGTATATTTTTGATCAAAACATGGGCGACCTATGTACTTCTGGTTACTATAAAAGTAACTTATTGTTTCAGAGGATACTACGCTCCTTACTGAAAATCTTCCAAGACGCGAGTTCTTCACATACAATGGAGGTTATGTCGATATAAGTCTCAATGAAACTGGGTCTATTACTGGTTCATGCAGTTTGGTCAACCCAGCTGGCCAGATTTATCTCCTCCAGAATGCAGTGATGTTGTCAGGAGTAGAAGTACGAAGCAATAACCAGTTTGTATCGTGTTCTGTGAGGATCGGACCTATGACTGAAGCGTTACTTGGAATTTGGAGCCTCATCCAAGAGGTCTCTGCTACTACAGACAGAAGACAACCCAATGCGATTTCATGGGCCCGTGAGTAGGAAAAGTTTTCTTTTCCTTCATTCCTTTGTGTATCTTTTTATTCGCTATAGGTACATAAATAGTGAATGAACTCATGCCTTTCATCAATTTCAGATCCGTCCAATCCTGAGCAACCAATGCAGGTCATCAGATTAGGCGTAGAAAACATCGTTGTAGATCCAAATGCTGTTCTCACCATAGCAGCTGCTAGGGAAGATGCTTTAGCTGAAGGTTGCTTCATCACCTCTCCTATCGGAGTAACCATGCCAATCTTCGGAGATGACAGATACCCTGGTATCACACACGCCGGAGCCAATAGGATAACAACATGCTTTGTAGACATTGGACCTATTACCGAAGACATGGTCGGTTCGTGGACACTAAGAGCCAGGTTCAACAAAAATGGAGAGAGGATCGAATCACAAGTACCTGTTAGCATCGAGCTTAGTAGTAAGTATTTACTTAATCATATCTGAAATGTTACAGGTGTGGGTTAAGAAAATTAAACTTAAATCATATACATGTGTCTGAATTATTTGGTAAACTGTCACCTAATCAAGATTTAATTTGGAATACCATTTAAGAATCAAATCTTCATAAATACATATTGAGTAACTAATTCTTTATTTTTCAGGCGGAACTACGACTCTACCAGTCCTGCAGCACGTGACCAACGTGGGTGGATTCTTCGATCTCAGTCTGAACCAAACGGGTGTTACTGGAAACTGCCTCCTAAGAAAACCTTCAGGACAAGAGTACACCTTGACCAATGCAAACAGCCTGGAAGGAATCACGGCTCAACAAAGCAGCAATTTCGTATCTTGCAGAGTGATAATTGGTCCGATGACTGAGCAATTAATAGGAGATTGGACCTTGATACAGCAGTTCAATGACCCGCATTTGAGAGAACAGCCCGCCACGATTGCTTGGGCCAGTAAGTACATCATTAATGGATATTTATTTAATTCAATGTTTATTAATAATCAGGAAATACTCATACATATTTCTTACAATTTCTAGACCCCGAAGATACTGCAGCTGAAGTATGGGATATAAGGACCAACTCAGAAATACCCATCTACGTAGAATACGGTGGGAGCATCGAAATCTCCATTCCTAGAAATAATCTGAACCATCTCTTTGAGGGCTGTTTCATCACGACTCCTGACGAATCTACTCTTCCCATCTTCCCGTACACAAGGTACATCAAGCACAATGAGTCGTCTATGCTTGAAAGCAAATCAGATCTTTCAGGATATCCTGGGGTTGCCTGATTCGATAATGATCCTATTTATTTACCTATGTCCCTTGCTTTACAGTATGTAAGGGAGAGTGAGCTTGTTTTAAGTGTTACTTAATTTTCTTCTTCACCATATCCCTCTCTCTTTCTCTCTCTAGGTTGTTCACTTACGAACTTAAATAAAACATTTTTATTTATTTCAGGTTCCCTGGCATTACTCATTTGGGAGTAAACAGGGTGACATCTTGCTTTGTGGAGCTAGGGCCCGTGGACAGCAACATGGCTGGCATGTGGATTCTGGCTGCCAGGTTCAACGATAACGGGAACAGACACGAGGATCGTCAGCCGTTTAACCTTGCCATCGGAAGTAAGTTGTCCAAGTGCAAGTTTTATGATTATCATATCAGTATTGTCATCATTAGCAACAATCGTTAAGTTTTGAACATAGATACGGTACTTGCCTGATGCTAAGATAAAATAGTTATACATATCAATCAAAATTTCGAAAATACCCGTAAAAACTATGGAGGATTATTAATTTAACAAAAACTAAAGGGGGCTGTGATGCGAAGTAAAGTATGTCTACAAACTTACATACGTGGGCCTGTTGTTGCTCTATTGTCGAGTTACAGTTTCAGGATAGTCGATTATCCTACTAATATTATAAATGCTAAAGTTTGTGAGTGAGTATGTTTGTTACTTCTTCACGCTGAAACGGCTAGACGGATTTGGATGAAATTTGAAATGGGGACAGCTTATAACCTAGATTAAAACATAGGCTATCTTTCATCTCGGAATAGCGATAACCGAATTCTACGCAGGCGAAGTCGCGGGCAATAGCCAGTATGTATTGTAGGGTGTTAGCCTCCATGCAACAAGTGCATGGTGCGGTCCTGGCAAGCTAGACTGATCTGTCCATTTTAAACTTAGAATTTGATCAAAATAAAGGAACACTTGGTTCCCAGAAAGCAGTGCAGTCGGGCTGGGACCTCGGATTAAGATAGTTGTTACACAGTACACGGATTAGATTTAAGCCCCTGCTCTTGAATATAGACCCAGTCCTGGCTAAGAATACAAAATTTTATTTAGTTACGTTAGTACTTGCAGGGCAGTAGATGATTTTACCGTTAGGACGCATCACCGTACCTTCTCCAGTGCCCACTCCCTGGGCTACACCCCACAGTACATATACAAGTATGACGTGATGTCATTATCGAATAAGTGATAAGTCCGCCTTTGTACTTCGTTTCATCGTTTGTAACTTGTCTTTATTTCTTTATTTTTCGTACAATAATAAGGTTTTTATTTACTGTGATTATCTCTCCTACTTGAGCCCATCTCGTCACCCTATGGTTCTTGTCATCACAATATTATCATTTTGGCAGAAATCAGATACTACTATTATTAGTATTAAAATATAAATGTAAGGGAAGTCGTCTCAACACCAGTATACTAAGAAATCATTAAATAAAAACCGGGCAAGAGCGTGTCGGACACGCCCAAGTTAGGGTTCCTAAGCCATTACGAAAAAGCCCTGGCATAGATACCTAATTTAAAGGTATTTTCATCACGCCTATTCGAAAGCAGAGCCCTACTCCAAAGCAAACTGTATGCAGTGTGGGGTCAATTTATATCGGTTACTGACATAGTCACACATAATTAACTATTACTCCCACACCTGTAAAGCCAGCTTATCTCTGATAGTTTTCCTTTTAAATTCCCTATATGCTCTGATTTTTTCACATTTCCAAATATAACAGTTTCTCTGGTAGAGGGGGGGGGGGGGGGGCGACACTGAACTCCAACAAAAATGAGCACTTCAAAGCTAAATATTTCGCACACGAATAACTTTATCGAAAAATGATCTTCGAGCACCCCTAATATTTTTGAAAAGACCTATCCAACGATACCCCACACTATGGGGTGGGCGACAAAAAAAATCATCCCCACTTTACGTGTAGGGAAGGTACCCCAAAAAAAATTTCAAGATTTTATCCCAGCACTTTTTTGGCCTAATTAATATGTATAACTATGCAGAATTACAGGTTTCTAGTACCAATATATAGTATCTGAGCTATGCCGCGGACAGACAGACAGACAGACAGACAGACGGACATGACGAAACTATAAGGGTTCCTTTTTGCCATTTTGGCTTCGGAACCCTAAAAACCTGTGATTAAAGCTATCCGGTATTGATAGCAAACAAATAATAGAGACAATAGCAGGTATTAAGCATTCAAAACCTACGCACTGAATATGTTGTAGCAATGTTTATGACCCAAGTCAAATATTTGCACAACTGGGCATAGCATAGCACATACCTACTACGATAACGATACATTCTAGTGGATTCACTCGTAATACCTAGTTGTACAGGAAATATTACTTTGGTCATTAGGTACGAGTAGGTACCTAGGTCATTTTTGAAATAATGACTTATTTTTAACCGACTTCAAAAAAGGAGGAGGTTCTACGTTCCACTGTATGTATGTTTTTTCTTTTTAATTAATCTTACCTACTTCTTTAATGTTAACCCCTGACGAAAAAGAGGGGTGTTATAAGTATAAGAGTTTGACCTGTGTATCTGTGTATCCGTCTGTGGCATCATAGTCTCAAGCGGATAGACCGATTTCGATGCGGTTTTTTTTAATCGAAAGCTAGTTTAATCGAGATGGTTCTTACTTAAGTTTCATTAAAATCGGTTTTCCCGTTTTTGAAATATTCAACTTTGACATGGCAACGTCGGGGGTTTTTCAACTTTTCTAAGTTGGTTAGGTTATGTTAGAAAAGCTTAGGCCAGACACAAAATGCCACTAAATTACATCTTTCTTTTCAGGTCCACCTTCCTCCTCATCCTCCAACCCGACAGCTCTCATCGTCTGTCTGACGCTGCTGTTCGCGGCGATCCTCGCTGGTGTTGCAGTCATGAGCTTCAAACGCAGCAGGGATTGGAGTACCCAGAGGTTCTACAGACTGCGGTCTAGGTTCAGAAGCAGCATCTCTAGGTCACCGTTTGTTAATGAACATGAATTGGGATCGAGAGCATAAGGATTAGGTAAACACATGCATACTATTGTATAGGTATAGATTCAGGCGTAACTTTGCGGAGGTGAAACAATAATAAATGGATTAAATTAGCTCCTCCGCGAAGTAGTGTAGTATAGCCATGCAAAACAGTAGCTTCTGCATGCATACAGGCTTGCGACTGTGATGAAAGGTAAAATACTTCTATGGGCCTACTGTTGGTTAGCTATCTAGTTAACACGGTTCTATTTACAAAATTTATAAAGAGAGTCTTTGTTAGAAATTAGACATTTCATTTCCAACACAATTGGAATTAGAACCGCCGGAATTGGGCTCCTTGAAAGTATCTCTAGAACTAGTAAAGCGGTTTCAGACTGTAAAGAGAAAATACCTGTAACGGATATTTAAATAATTCGTAAATGTAATCTTTTAGGATAGCTAGGCAATTTTTATATGTATGAAATGTTTATTGATATTATGTTAGTAAATAAATATTTTGGCGGTATACTGTAGTTAAGTAAATGTGATAAGTGTACTGCCTAATATAGTGTCGTACCTATTAGACAAGTGAACGCTGTAAAATGAAAATAATCTGTTAAATTGTTAATCGACAAGGGTCTTGTTATGTTAAATATGATTTATCGTTAGGTAGTTTATAAAAGGTAGAGCTACTACGAACGAGATTAAACAAACTGATAGTTGATAGTATAGTAGACGTTTTACGAGTGTATCCAGGTGAACTTACTTACCTATGATTCGGAAAGTTCACTTTTTCACTCAATTATATCTTAACCATTTTCATGTTTCATTCTTTCTTCAAGTAAAAACAATTGTTATTTGAAAGCGAGAAAACAGTAATAATAAATAATAAAACCAATTAATTTATGTTTATTTATCAAAGCAATAAAATTTGATTGTAAAGACATTTTTGTAATTAATACCTGGTCTTCATTCATTATCTATCGGATAAAAAGATTGTTTATACGTGATCTCAATATACTTATAACTATCTAATTAGCAACGTAGAATTGTTGTTATTTATCACTTTATCACCTGCATATCGACACGTCCATTTAATCGTCAAATATAAATCTTACACGGGCGATAAGGAAATCCTTGGAATACCTATCCATGTATGAAGGAAAAAAGTAAGTACTACTCAGAAATAAATACATACTTAAATATCTTTAACATAAGACTCAGATAACACTCTCACCTCATAAACCTATTTTAACTAAAATGCCATTAAAATTCGTTTGTCTTTTTTTGTCACATTGACATTTCCGTTAGAAGAAGACAAAACCTTTTTATTAATAAACATATCACAAGTCCTCTATTATGCGTTCAGAAACCGTAGGTAATGACCATCATTACGACAGTCAATTTTCGTCTTCAAAAACCAATATACTTAATTTAAAAATAGGCCTCAATTAAACAACCGGCCAAGTGCGAGTCAGACTCGCGCACGAGGGTTCCGTAGAAAGATTCTAACGCTTTTCCCCGGTGTTTTAAGAAGTCCAGTGTTTGCAGAGCCCTGCTCCTAAGCAAAATGTACGCAGTGTGGGGTCACCTTATATTGGTATGCGAAATCTACAGACAGACATAAAAATTTATTTAAGATTTCGAGAATTTTCTGAGTGGTTGTGCTATAAGAGCTACCTTCGTACCAAATTTCAAGTTTCTAGGACAAGTACCTACTCTTTAGGTTTTCGGATTTTGGCAATTTGTATGGAAATAGCCTTTTTCATGACTGCATCTTTTGATTTCGTTGACTTAGAAGGTTGATTTTTTCACGGCTTCAAGGGACCGTAGGCTTGAGTATTTGATATTAATTTCAGCATGCTACCTCCACGCGTTCCAGAGAAAAAGGGTCTTGACAGACAGACAGACGGACAACAATTCCGTTTTTTCCTTTTGAGGTACGGAACCTTAAAAAACTGTCGATACGAAACGTCAGCTCGATATCTTTCTCTATGATTAAAAAAAAACAGCAAAATTCGTGTCTGGTTGTGTGTTGTGTAGATAAAGTAATGTATGCAACTCTACATAATTAGGCCTTACAACACTCGTGTGATCCTTGCCTCGCTTCATAAAAACACACTCGTGTTTAAAGGACCCTCATTATGTAACAGTTGCATAAACTACTATTAACTAATACATGACGTTTATGAATAAGAGCCAAGCTGTAGCAAGCAAATCGCGGGTTCCAGTAGGTTAGTACGGATAGGTACCTGTAGACAAGATGCCTTCGGATGTTGACACTGGACGACGCGAGGTGTTTGGTCCCACTCTTGCGCACTGGTTTCGGAGCTGGCGGTTTCACTATATAAAACGTTGGTTTTTCAAGCATGCACAAAAAGCCATGCGAAGATTTTCTGTTACCGTATCGACTAGCCGAAGAATAAAAAAAACCGGACAGATTTTAACGCTTTTCCCCGGTGTTTTAAGAAGTCCAGTGTTAGCAGAGCCCTGCTCCTAAGCAAAATGTACGCAGTGTGGGGTCATCTTATATTGGTCTTTGAAATCTACAGACAGACATAAAAAATTAAGACTTTGAGAATTTTCTGAATAGTTGTGCTATAAGAGCTACCTTCATTCGAAATTTCAAGTTTCTAGAACAACTGGATGTGCTCTTTAGGTTTTCAGAGTACGGCAATTTGTACAGAAACAACCTTTTTACACGACTGCCCAAAGAAAACGAATGTATTGTTAATGACTGTATCTTTTGATTGCGTTGACTTAGAAGTTTGATTTTAGCATGCTACCTCCACGCGTTTCACAGAAAAACGGTCTTGACAGACAGACAGACAGACGGACAACAAAGTGATCCTATAAGGGTTCCCTTTTTCCTTTTGAGGTCCGGAACCCTAAAAAGGAGGAGATGTAATATTTTTTAAATTCTGTCGTTCGTGGTGGGTGGAACGAAAGAGTGCGGAAAGATTGGAATACCCCCATTTTTCGTGATAAATCATTGTATACAAATAAAACAAATATGATACGGCGACAATGCATGTATTATTAATGTCCTATTACTTCACGCGCTGAAAACTACAGTTGCAGTGGTTTGAACACAAACTGCCTATTATTTGTAAGTAATACCATGTCTTGTCTGCAAACACTATCAGTTCGCCGTGAACGGCCGTTATGTTCGCGTGTGTGCTCATACTATATGTCGCGGTGTCGGAGTGTGTGACAGTGCGTCGACACGACATAGAACCAATCAGTACGTATGTTAACAAACTTTACCAACTTATCAATGTTGATACGGTTGACTAGATGCGGTAAATCAAGTTGGGTAGTACAGGCTGGTGAGATTCGGTTGAAATTTGATTATTTTACGAGTTTGCATGTTTGCGCGTAAAATTGTTTTCGTTTATCAACGCGATTTTTATTGTAGATATTATTTACTGGTCTCGGTTAAAACTAGGAGTTCAAAAAAACATGTATCGTTACGTTAGTCGGAACAAACACTAGGTACCAAATTTCGGAGAAACGAGATGCCTATAATCGAAATAATGTGCCTTTATCTTTAAGTGATAGCTGTTATCTAAGATACCTAACTTTAAATTTAAGTTAAGCTACGACTTCCCTTATATTATCAGTAGGTACAGTGGGTAACTATCGTTACCTACCTAAAGCGGATGTAAAGCAAATAAAATTTATTGTTACTAGGTATTAGGAAGGTACCTACCAAGTTTTTTTTATAAAATATTAGGTACTTAGTTCTGAATAGTAAATTTGTAGGTAGGTACATAATCATTCACGAAGTCTTGCACTTGCACTTGGGTCATTATGTCAGCATTTGCTCCAATTCCAAATCACTTTCGTGGCACTATTTTGTCGAACTGGAAAAAGATTTTGCAAATCCCAAAAGTAGGTACCTAAATCAAAATCAAAACCGATAAGGTACCTACCTACTTTTTATTGACTTATAGAATCATGAAATTTGGCACGAAACAACGTCTCACAACGAAGTCAAGAAAGAAAATCAGAGGGCCTAGTGTAATCGCCGACCAGGCCAAGAAATACGTCTCGATCGCGTTCGCGTTTAACAATTCTCATACTATTTGACAGTTTAACGCAAACGCGATCGAGACGTATTTTGTGCTTTTTGATTACACTAAGGGCACAGAAAAACATTAGGTTCGGAACTCTTGCTGCGCGAGTCCCACTCGCACTTGGCCGGTTTTTTACCCGACTGCGAAACGCAAATGAGGGTAATGTAATGTGTTTATTTTGTCATAAATTTTGTTTAAAAAGCCGCGGCTGGTAACCTCCCTCTGGACCGAATTGGTCAAATGTCGACCTAATTTACGCTTAACATGTGACTGCCAGTTTTAATAGGTAATGTCCGTGTGTAACGGTAGTTGACTCTTCAATAAATTCGTTATCGGGTCACGCTTTCACATAAAATTATGACAATACCTTTGGTACGTACTTAGTTATAGAAGGCGGTCACATTTTATGTTTGTGTTTTATGACAAAATTCAAGTACTAACATAGGTACTTACCTAATATGAAGCTGATTAAATGCATTTGACTCATTCAATAAAATTGCACACGCCTACCCATTTTGTTAGTCGAGACGCTGCCTATTTTATAGAGAGCTCTCTAATCTTTCTACCCTAATAATAGCTCTTCTTTTGATCAATCGGTTACTTAGCTACATTTGTTTTTAATTATAACACTATTCACTTATTACAATTAACAACGTAGAATTTAAAGGTCACAGTTCAAAAGCGACAGCGTAGGTACCTACACCTAGGCTAATTGGAGAAATTGATGCTCAGTTCTTTTTATTTATTTATTTCCATAACTATTCTACCATTACAGATTGTCAAAAGAAAGTAAAAAAAAAACCGGCCAAGTGCGAGTCGGACTCGCGCACCGAGGGTTCCATACAACGATTTTCCCGCTTTTCCCTAGTGTTTTAAGTTGTCCAGTGTTAGTAGAGCCCTGCTCCCTGCTCCTAAGCAAAATGTACGCAGTGTGGGGTCATTTTATATTGGTCTTAGACATATACAGACAGACATAAAAAAATAAGATTTTGAGTTTTTTCTGAGTGGTTGTGCTATAAGAACTACCTTCCATACCAAATTTCAAGTTTCTAGGACAACTGGAAAAACCTTTTAGGTTTTCAGTCAGTATGTCAATTTGTAAAGAAACTACCTTTTTAATTGCTGTATCTTTCGATTGCGTTGAGTTAGAAGTTTGATTTTTTCACAGTTACCTTCATACCAAATTTCAAGTTCCTAGGACAACTGGAAGTACCTTTTAGGTTTTCGGATTTCGGCTATTTGTATGGAAATACTTAGCCTTTTTAATGACTGTATCTTTTGATTGCGTTGACTTAGAAGGTTGATTTTTTCACAGCTTCAAGGGACCGCAGGCTTGAATATTTGATATAATTTAAGCATGCTCCCTCCACTCGTTCCAGAGATAAAGGGTCTTGACAGACAGACGGACAACAAAGTGATCCTATAAGGGTTCCGTTTTTCCTTTTGAGGTGCGAAACCCTAAAAATAGGCTTACTTACGCTAATACAAGACAATAACGTAGAGTTAAAGTTGACCGGGCTACCTACTTCGCTCGCGTGGGATAATTTTTACGGCCCGCTAGTACTAGCGTCTAACTAATCTACCTTTTTTATTGTAATAATTATCATCGTATGTACCTATCATTTTTCAGCTAAATACAGGGAAGAATTATCACCTCTACTTATATCATGTACCCTCAACGATATAGTGACAATAAAAGCACCCAGCATCCGACACAATGGGGTCATCTTATACTACCTTCACAACCCAAGCGGTGACGTCACTCGACTAAACATTTCTTCTTCAACATCATATAGCGAAGACAATTACATCGGCTACTCGTTGTTTGAATCATTGCTGTTCCCAAGAAGTAGTTACAGAGTAGACAATGTCAACTTAGGATTTAAAGTGGATTCTATCACGAAAGACGTCTTTGGTAATAAGGGCAACGAATTCGTTATTGGACCCTTGATGGAGGAGGACCATGGGAACTGGGTTTTGAGCATGTATCATAGTGTAGACGGCACATGGATTGAGGTGTTTCAAGTTATTGCTGTTGAAATTATTGGTGAGTATGAGTACAGAGCACAACACACGTAAGTATGCGAAATTACGTTTGTTGTTTTAAAGTATCACAAACTTTTCGGTGAAGGAAAACATCGTGAGGAAACCTGCAAACTCCTATTCAGTGGCGTGTGTGACGTTCTAAATCCGCACTGGGTTAGTGTGGAAACTATAGCCCAAGCCCTCTCATTCTGAGAAGAGGGCTGTGCCCAGTGGGACGTAAAACAAGGCTGGTGATGATGATGATATTGACAAAGCACAGAACTATATCGAGATAGAAGGAAAGAGTACTAAAAAGTGACCAAACCCCACGGACCAACCACCCTCAGGACACCAAATGTCAGGGCGAACGTTTCAGAAACGCATATGCTCATTTGCACCTATAAATCTCTCTAGCCTCGAATCGCGGCACACTTTCGACCAGATGACAAGCGAGATGACAAGCTATGAACCAATCACGACGCATTCCCCCGGCCCACTCACCGCGGCTTTTTAACCGACTGCGAAACCCAAAGGAGGGTAATTTCGTAATGACTTTCCAAGTAAATTATAAGAGATGCGGTGTCCAGAGGGTGGTTGGTCCGTGCCAAACCCTCAACTCCTGTGGAGTTTTGTTAAAGCAAATTGCTAGTTAATTAGAAGGGTGCTCTTTTTTGGAAAATATGAGTTTGAGCCGAAATAACAAAACACTGGTCCATTATTTTTCATGTTCTCCAACAATCTCTCTCTCTAATCAAGCCAGTAATCAACTAGCAATTTTTTTGTCCAAACTCTCTGCAGAAGATAGAGGGTTTGGTCACTTTTTAGTACTTTGGAGGACAATTTCTTCGAATAGGTTGTTTGGGCAGCTAAAAATAAATACGTGTCCGTTATTTTAGACTACTCTCTAACACATACAAAAATAAATCAACATTTCCTTGTAAGTACAGTTGAATTGAGAAATGTTTTTACATGTCAAAGTGTTTATCGAGGGTAATTTGACTCAACCTGGTATATAAACTTTGACGAAATTGGAATAACCACTTTATGCTCGCGGTCTAGAGTAGTTATTCCTATTTCGTCAAAGTTTATAACGACGTTGAGTCCGAGTACCGTCTTTATGACCATCACGTAAGATTGATTTTTGCCTGATCTGTGGAAAATGTTTTTTCACTATACCTATATATTAAATGCTGTTGCACCTATTTATTCCAGAACAAATCCCCACGGATCCGGCGCTTCCAGAACTGTACCCAGGGGACACGTTGAAGCTGGGCTTTGCGTACCCCATCAAGCATCTGGAAAGCTGCCAGCTTACCATTCCCAAGTCCAGTTATGACAGGTACTGTAACGACATAAGTTACTTTGCTGGGAGGGTTAAGGGAACCTTGGTTGACCCAAACCCACTGTGAATTTAATATCTATATCTACTTCAATTTTGAATTTTGCTACTGTTATTTCAAAGATACGTATTATAGATTATTTAGATGAAATTTCAATGTGTTAATTTGCTCATTTTTTTTTTAATAACCTTGTCTCACAAATTTCAATGTGTTATTTTGCTCACAATTCTTTTTACTAACCTTGTCTCAGAAATTTCAATGTGTTATTTTGCTCACAATTCTTTTTACTAACCTTGTCTCAGAAATTTCAATGTGTTATTTTGCTCACAATTCTTTTTACTAACCTTGTCTCAGAAATTTCAATGTGTTATTTTGCTCACAATTCTTTTTACTAACCTTGTCTCAGAAATTTCAATGTGTTATTTTGCTCACAATTCTTTTTACTAACCTTGTCTCAGAAATTTCAATGTGTTATTTTGCTCACAATTCTTTTTACTAACCTTGTCTCAGAAATTTCAATGTGTTATTTTGCTCACAATTCTTTTTACTAACCTTGTCTCAGAAATTTCAATGTGTTATTTTGCTCACAATTCTTTTTACTAACCTTGTCTCAGAAATTTCAATGTGTTATTTTGCTCACAATTCTTTTTACTAACCTTGTCTCAGAAATTTCAATGTGTTATTTTGCTCACAATTCTTTTTACTAACCTTGTCTCAGAAATTTCAATGTGTTATTTTGCTCACAATTTTTTTTACTAACCTTGTCTCAGAAATTTCAATGTGTTATTTTTGCTAATTTTTTTTTTTACTAACCTTGTATCAGATACTACGAGCTAGCTTCGACCGACAGCTGCGCGTACACAATGCGTAACGTGACAGCAGACGACGCAGGCACGTGGGAGATCCGAGGCGTCGGCAGAATAGTGTACGAAGCGAAGACGCAGTTAAGAGTCAGGAAAGACAATAAAGTTACTTGAGAATGGACGTTTTATTACTTAGTGCGGCGAATAAATGCCCAACTTAAAGATGTACAGTACGAGTCAAATTTAAATGCGCATCGGAAGTTGTCCCGCTTCCACATTTCCGTTAGTCTTTGTGTGTCTCGCTTCCCTACAAGTGACAGTAGGTCCGATAACTCACGGTGCAACTTTTATCTCGCGCGAGAACAACTGCCCGTCCTTTTCTGTCACTCAGAATGCAACAGGACCGGTAATATAATCTCGCGCGAGAAACGAAGTCGCGGCCAGTCGTGCTAGCCTCGCTGACTTCACTCCAGACGCATTTAAGTTTGACGCGTTAAGTTACCCGCCTATATCCCTTCCGTGTTCTTTTCAACTTGCTATTGTTACGTTTAAGGTCTCCCTCGCATTTTAAATGTCAGCGTCTCATTAACGCCCGCGGAGCGTTGACGCGCAGTTCGCCACGTTCGGCGCTGCGCGGGCGTTAATGAGACGCTGTGAGACGCTGATGTTCGAAAAACGCTGGATGTGGAGTGGCCTATTTTTTTGCTAAGGTTTAAGTTGTTATTCATTCTTGTTTTTGTTACTATTGTTTCCGTATAAAATAACTAAATGTGTAAAATGCAACAAAACTGTGTTTTAAATACATTCAACAAAATTTCAAATTTATTGCATTACAGTAACAATAGTAGTTTATGCAACTGCTACATAATAAGGCCTAATTATGTGGAGTTGCATACATTACTTTATCTACACACATATTATAAGTACTCTAAGATGGGTTCAGAAGCCGAAGGCATATATCATACCCATATCGGTCACGAATTTGACTGTTTTTTTTTTAATCATAGACAAACATACCGAGCTGACGTTTCGTAAACTGTTTTTTTTATTGTAAAAAATAAATAAACATCACATTATTATTTATACATGTCGGCCCGAACATGACTTATACACGTGAGTGATCCGTTTTCAAATTTGAAACATCGAATTGGATATCGAAAAGTCATTACGACATCGAATTCGATGTCGTAATGACTATTACTTTACTGCTGGACCTGCTGGTCGTGGTGGTTGGCGGCGGAGGCGACGATGTACTGCGATGCTGGTCATTTTCTACGGTTTCTGAACGCATTATAGAGGACTTATTATATGTGTGTAGATAAAATGTATAATTTTTTTGGAAACTGTATACTGTGACGTAATTTTGTAACGGTTTACGACGCCGACAGCCAACTCAAAAGGGCAGTGTAGGAAGTATATTACAGAGGCGTTCATATGGATCTATTTACACAGGTTCAAACAATGTAAGAGCAGAATCTGTTACAGCGAACTGTGATCTTAGAAGTGTGGTAATAAATAATAATAACAAAACATAAAGTATGACTTTGAACCATTGACACTGATCAAACCTCTGGATCAAACAGTTTTATGTTGAGAAACAACTTCCTTGTAAGAAAACAAATGACTTTTCACAAATTTCAAATTTGATGCGTAAATATACAGAAAAACCAGAAAAATTTGTTCTTGAATTGGGGTTCGAACCCAAACCTTTACCATACCGTGGTAACACGCTAATCCAGTTACGCTATCCGAGCAATTAAACTCGACCAATCAACAATTCAATTCGAGAACAAATTTTTCTGGTTTTTCTGTATATTTACGCATCAAATTTGAAATTTGTGGAAAATTAATTTCAAAACGGGATGACCGTAAAAATAAAAATAATACAGAAAGTTAGTTTAAAAACAAATGACGGCTATAAAAAAAAATACAAATTGTCTTGTAAAGTCACTATATTCGTAGAGAAGTATTTACATCCTTAGGCCTAAATATATCTTAAGTATATCATTAAATTATTGTAATTAAGTCTGTGAGAGACTGGTGTCAGGTGTTACTTATTATGTGTATAGGTCTTCTGAAAATCGAATACTTTTTCACTTTACTGCATTCAACTTTTTTTTAGACTAATGCCATTATTCATAAACGTCACTCAAGCCTGTATTAGTTAAAATAGGTTTTGTCTTCTTCTTACTAACGGAAATGTCAATGTGACAAAAAAGGACAAACTAACTTTAACGGCATTTTAGTTGAAATAGGGTTACTTCAGATACCCGATCGCGTTTGTAGTAGACTTTCATTCTAATAACCAATCAAATATTATGATTTCACAGTTCAGTTCCATAGAACACATGGTATGAATGGGAATGAAAGAAGTCCTTTCCTAGCTTGCAAGTTAAGATAGGACAGATTTTTTTAAAGGTGCTTTTTCCCAAAAACATTTAAATTGTGGAATGAACTTCCTGTTCAGATTTTCCCAGCGGCTTACAGCATGGCGGTCTTCAAAAGGGGTAGAGAAAGGTTTATGCAGGGTCGGCAACGCGCGAGTGACACTTCTGGTGTTGCAAGCGTTCCTAGGCGGTGGTAATTGCTTAACATCAGGCGATCCGCATGCTGAATGAAATAAAAACGGATCGCTCACGTACATAAGTCGAGTTTCGCCCGACATGTTTCGGACTAATTCGTAGTCCTTTCTCTGGGAGCACACGACCCAGCAGCAGTGAGACGCACACTGATCCGTTTTTATTTCATTATGATTGAGTCTCACGGTAGTTCCATGTTAAAAGTGATCCGCATGCTGGTTTGCCACTGACGTGGTATAAAAGAATAAAATAACAAGAGAGGATCAGTCTACTCGCTCCCGCTGCCGCTGCCGCTGCCGCTCCGCTGCGGCGTGCGCTGCGCGGGCGCGCCGCTGCCCTCGGAGTCCGAGTCCTTCAGCGCCTTGGCCTTGTCGAGGCGGCGCGCGCGCCGCGTCTCCACGTCCGAGCCGTCCGACTCCGACGAGTAGATCGCTGCGCCGGCGGTTGCTGTGGAGTTAAAACACCGAATTGAACTCTTAATTAAACTACTGGCTGTGTGCCTCGCGGCATCATTTTTGAACATATTTAGTTTTTTGGAACATATTTCGAACGGAACTCTTATAGGATCACTTTGTTGTCAGTCTGTCTGTCTGTCAAGACCCTTTTTCTCTGGAACGCGTGGAGGTAGCATGCTGAAATTAATATCAAATACTCAAGAATGCAGTCCCTTAAAGCTCTGAAAAAAAAAACTGATTTCTTCGTCAACGCAATCAAAAGATACAGTAATTAAAAAGGTTGTTTCCATACAAATTGCCGTACCCTGAAAACCTAAAGGGTACTTCCAGTTATCCTAGAAACTTGAAATTTAGTATGAAGGTAGCTCTTATAGCACAACCACTCAGAAAATTCTCAAAATCTAATTTTTTTTGTCTGTCTGTAGATTTCACAGATTAATATGAGATGACCCCACACTGCGTACATTGCTTAGTAGCAGGGCTCTGCTAACACTGGACAACTTAAATCACTGGGGAAAAGCGTTAAAATCTTTGTACGGAATCCTCGTGCGCGAGTCCGTTTTTAATAAAAGATAAAATAAATCGTTAAAAATATCCTATTATCGAACCTGAACGCAAAATTTCGCGAAGCTCCTACCATTTAATTTTTTTTTTGTTTTTCTTATCTTTAAAAAAATTCAAAGAACGAATCGATAAAAACAAACATTTAGGGAACCTGCTCACAAAATTTCAGAAGAATCGGTAGAGAAATGCGACCCGTAGAGGAGAACAGCCGAACAGACAGACGAAGGAAATTTTGTCCAAGCTGAAACTAAGACGCTTCACTCCCACTCACTTCTTTCGCTCGGTCAAAAAGTATACTGAAGGTATAGGTCGCGCGGGGAATTAAGATCGCTTATGAAAAGCGGAAGGGGGATGCGCAGAAGTCAATTCTTAGGTCTATTTGGTTGCGCAGAGGGGTGAGGGGAGGGTGCGCGCTGGCGCCGACACGTTATTGGTAGATCAAGTCGTTCTTCCCCTCCCTCGCTTCGTTCACGCGTCTCGTGTCTCTTGAGTACTGTTGCGCACGGATTGTTTTACTGTATTAGTAGTAAGTACGTTATGATGTCGTAGTTAGTGAAAAAAATGCCCAAATATAAAGTTTGAACATGGCAAGCCAGAAAAATGGTTTACGACGTGAATTGTTATGTATTGTTGTTAGGAAACTAATTAAATAATGGGTAATTTAAAGCACGTAAAAAATACTACCAAGATTCTGAATAAACATACTAGCAAAATAAGTCACAAGCAAAAACGAGTGTTATATGTTAGGTGACTAAAGGTACAAAAAAATGCGAAATAAGAAAAACATATTTCACAGAAATACACTCAGAACTTAACAATTTTGTGCGCAATTGTACAGATGCGCCAAATTGCCCCAACCAGTTTCGCCGAGCGATCTTAATCCATCGCGTGGCCTATACGTATGACATATTTTTACGTGTACATGACACTCGGGACTCAATACGTAAAAATATGTAATATTTAAATAATACATATTTTGACGTGATCAAGTCCCGAGTGTCATGATCATAACGAATGTAACTTATCGGGCTCCCGCGCACCTTTCTGTCCCTGCTTGTACTTGTTCTTGATGGCGGCGAGCGAGACGCCGCCCTCGTCCTCGGAGTCGTCGCGCCGCGCCGCGCCGCCGCCGCCCGCGCGCCGCTTGGGCCGCGTCGACGCGCGGGAACGCATCGCCGCGCGGAGCTCCATTTCCTCTTTCTGTGGTTAAAAGTTCAATATTTAGTTGTTTGCTTTTGTTCTATTATCTGTCACTTTATGTTTTATGTGCAATAAAGAGATATACATACATGCATATTTCAAAAACGGGTGAACCAATTTGAATAAATGAGTGACTCACAGCAGTGCAGTAACACTCACAGTGCTATAAGACTTATAGTGCAGCGATACTAACAGTTGCAGCAAAACTCATAGTGCAATAAGTAATGAGCGACTTGCAATGCAGTAACGCTCACAGTGCAATAAGTTAGGAGTAATAAGCAACTTGCAGTGCAGTAAGTGTCATAGTACAATAAGTCTCCAAGTACAATAAGTGTCAAAGTACAATAAGTGTCAAAGTGCAATAAGTGTCAAAGTGCAATAAATCCGTCAGTGCCCGCGCCCCACCTTGAGCTGGTACTTGCGGTCGGCGTCGGGGTCGGCGCCGACCTGCGACAGGATCTTGATGGCGCTGGTCTTGGTGGAGCGGTCGGCCAGCGACAGCGTCATCTTGCGGTGCGTGAAGGACTCCGTAGAGTGCGGCCGGAACGACAGCTTGGTGCGGAACACCGCCTGCCCCTGCAGCCCCGTGCCTTGCCGGACGAACAAGTGGTTGTGGTCGCCCTGACAAAAAAATTCAATAAATCCTTTTTCTCAAAAATGTCCGTAAAAGGGTTCCGTACCCAAAAATTGAAAAACGGGAACCCATTATTAAGACTCCGCTGTCTGTCCATCTGTCACCAGGCTGTATCTCATGAACCGTGATAGTTAGACAGTTGAAATTTTCACAGATGATGTACTTCTGTTGCCGCTATAACAACAAATATTAAAAAACAGAATAAAATAAATATTTAACTGGGGCTCCCATACAACAGACATGGTTTTCTTGCCGTTTTTATAGACAATGGTACGGAACCCTTCGTGCGTCAGTCCGACTCGCTCTTGGCTGGTTTTTAGTGTTCTGTACCTCCAAAGGAAAAAACGGAACCCTTATAGGATCATTATGTTGTCCGTCTGTCTGTCTGTCTGTCAAGGCCCTTTTTCTCTGGAACGCGTGGAGGTAGCATGCTGAAATTAATATCAAATACTCAAGCCTGCGGTCCCTTGAAGCTGTGAAAAAATCAATCGTCTAAGTCAACGCAATCAAAAGATACAGTCATTAAAAAGGTCGTTTCCATACAAATTGCCGTACTTTGAAAACCTAAAGGGTACTTCCAGTTGTCCTAGAAACTTGAAATTTGGTATGAAGGTAGCTCTTATAGCACAACTACTCCAAAAAGTCTCCAAATACAAAATTTTTATGTCTGTCTGTAGATTTCGCAGACCAATATAAGTTGACCCCACAATGCGTACATTTTGCTTAGGAGCAGGGCTCTGCTAACACTGGACTTCTTTTAACACTGGGGAAAAGCGTTAAAATCTTACTACGGAACCCTCGAGCGCGAGTCCGACTCGCACTTGGCCGGTTATTTTTTAAACTACATATCAGACAGTGAAATGCGTTGTTTGTGGTAGCGGATTTTTGACCCACGTTAGCCCTTGACATACTTACATGTAGCGGTTGTTTGTAGACGTCAAATATTTCAGATCCAAGGTGCAGCGACATGCTCCCATCCGACCACTTGACCATGCGCGCGTTGGACTCCTTCACCGCGTTGCCGTCTTTGTCAAAGTTGGTGCGCCAACGCATCGTGTTCTCTACCTTTAGTTTTAACCTGAAAAAATATTTGAGGTTAATTTAGTCGAGGAATTAGCTGTCATCGTCATCATCTTGAGCATATCTACGTCCAGACTGGGCACAGTAGGCCGAGTAACATTACGTTACCGTACCAAAATCAAGAAACCTCATACCAAATCTTAGTTCCGAATACGCTCACGGGCGGACGCTGTTCAAAATGTCATACAAATTTTTCGATAATGTTACTACGCGATTACGTTACGCAGGATTCGAAAACTTCGTGCTTGGCCTACTGGTCATTTCTCAGGAGGGCTAGTTTCCACGCCGGCCCAGAGCGGATTGGGAACTTCGCACACACCATTGAAATAGCTGTGATTGTTTCAAATATTAAGGTGAATAAGTAGTTAAAATTTCTCGAGTAAATGGTAAAAAGGCTAGAAGCAGCTAACATGAATCTGCGAGCTGATAACGATTCTGCCAACAAGCAGATTTCCGATTTGGGAATCAACTAGGACTCTCCCTAAATCAAAGCTGCGCATTCGCCGTTATATCATCAGGTTCCAAAAGACGATTGATTTACACTGGTGCCTTCCATGACCGATGAATAAAGGATCCATCGAAGCGACGGATCGTTTATCCCGGCAGGGCGCGGCACCTGTAGCGGCCCTCCTCGTCCAGCGTCTCCTCCTCGTCTATCTCGTCCTCGTACGAGGCGGGGCCGTAGGGCCGCGTCTCCACGGACAGGAAGTTGGGCAGCTTCACGAAGTGCAGTTCCTTGCCCAGCTCCGTCCAGATCTTGGGCATATCCACGTCGATGCGCGTCTCGGGCATCTCCGCCTCCTCGTCCTCGCCCTTCTCCCGCTGCTCCTGGGTAGTGTACTTTGCGATATAAACGCCGAAAGGGTGGGTAAAGGGTGGACTTTTTAAAGTGCGGAAAGTGCGTCATTTTGCACGAGTGCTGATGTGTGTAAGCCCGAGGCGTGAGTCGAGGTTCGGGACGAGTGAATGTGAGACTTCCGCAAGTGTACCTAAGGGCGTTTTTTTAATTACATTTAATGATAGCAAGGCCAAAGGCGGTGAGCCAAGCGCTAGTGCTAAAAAACCGACTTTCCGCATGATACATAGTCATAATAACAAAAAAGTAAAACCGCCTTCAAAAAAAACCTTAGAAAAAAACGTAAAATAATTTTAGAGGCTTATTTTACGTTTTTTTTCTAAGGTTTTTTTATGAAGGCGGTTTACTTTTTTGTTAAAAGATTTTTGTTTCACAATTTTACGTTGATTTAACATTTTCAGAATTATCCTCCAACTCCTAACCGTTAAGGAGTTGTACCTTCCATCATCAGCTCATCAACATAAGATGATGCCTACCGGACGCAAATACTTAAATAGCCTTAGAAAATATATGAAACACGTGATATGTGCCTGTAAAATTTGAGGGTAGAGTATACCCTTTCAAATAAAAAAATAATTTAAAATCGGTCTACAATTGACGGAGTAATCGATGTACATACATAAAAAAATACATACAGTGGAACGTAGAACCTTTTTTTGAAGTCGGTTAAAAAGTGATACAAAGGCGGCGGAGTTGCCCGCGGTGGGGGGATAGGGATTAAAAAACGTCGTTTGATACACGTGGAAAAAAATATGTTCCCATGCATTCATTACCTCTACAATAATGTACGGAAGATTTTTTTTTTAATCTTTGTGCTTGCTCACTTAGTAGTTAATACTCAACCCCTGTTTCGGAATAATTTATAGGCCTTCATCATGAAGCGCACGCCTCGGCGGCAGTGAAACGACCACTACACGCCAACGCCCTTCGTGCGGCTACTAGGCGCAGCTGATAGCGGCGCACAACTACCCACGCTTTCGCCATATTTATGATGGTCAAATGGTGTGCTACCCTACACGTCATGTATCGTTACCTCGTCGCCTCCCCCCCGGCGCTCGTCGTCCGAGCGCGCCCCGCTGCGGCTGCGAGACCGCGAACGCGAGCGCGACCGCGAACGCGAGCGCGACCGCGAACGCGAGCGCGAGCGCGACCGACCGGACTGCTTGTCGGCTTCGTCCTCGGTGCTTATGTCGGACGCGTCGCCGAACAGAGCGTCCGCGGTCACTGGAATGGAAAATACAATGTTAAACTAAGTAACAGAATAGAAATGTTAGTATCTCGCCAAGTCGAGCACAACAAAGAGGCGCCATTCTTTTCTTGAAGCCATTCAGGCTATTTTCAACATATTTTATACATAAAATTCATAAAGTAATTATAACTACATGCTTTCTTAAAATTTATAATGTTTAAGAAATGAGAAGCGGTCATAAATTTCATTAAATTCTTCTTTTCTTCATTCCGTTATAGTAAAATTATGATAATTTAAGTTATATAGGACAAATGTATTTTATGTTACTTTTGTGGTTGAGTGTAAATTCCAATATGTATTATAGTCACACTCACACCCAAGTCTCCTTACAAAACAAAAAATATCTATAGTTAAATTATGATTAGTGGTTCGCCTCGAAGTAGGAACTCGCACTAATTTTACCTACATCAAACTTGACCCTTTAGCATAGATGGTGGCGTCCTCTATTTTCTACAGATCTGGGTCCCTGGGTGGGGTGTTAACTACTTATCTACCTAATTTTATTAAGTTTAGATCAACAACACTAAAGTTACCGTCGAACAAACAATTTGACGGCCACATACGTACATACGAACGCTAATTCGCCCCCTTTCTGGACACTGAGAACTTACTCTATTCACTCATTCAAAAACATGCCCATTATGATAATGACGTCATCGACAGAGTAACAAGTTTGCTGTCTCACCTATATCAGCTTTTTCCTTGTCATTGTCTTCATTGTCATCATCAGAGTCCACCAGTTTCTTGGTCTTCCGCTTGGGTTTCCCACTGGCATCAGAGTCACTGCCAGAGCCTTTGCGCTTCGGCGCATCCTTATCCTTACCACCGTCGCTATCAGACTCTGATAGGACTGTGCGTTTTTTTTTCTCTGCTGCCACAAGTAAACAAGTAATATAAGAAAATGACGATTCAATATTATGTCAAATGATTCTGATTAAAGGCCAAAGAAAATCAATAAAAGGTTTTTCAATTACTACTTTTTCATGTTGGGCTTAACACGAAACATGAAACGTGTCAGGGTAAAAGCGACTTATATTCTTATATAAATACCTGAGTGATCAGTTCATTTCACTATGATTGAGTTTCACAGTAGACTGTACTTTTTGTTTTTCTATTGTCTTATCATCCAACCTACTAAACTAGACTACCAAGTTGCAAGATGTGATTTGTGTGATTACACACAATCAATGAAACAAACAAGGAAACTAAATAAAAGCCTGTAATAATAGGAACTATCACTCTGAATGTTTACTGAGAATAGATTATTATATTATGAAAAAAATTCAATCACATTCAACACATCTTAGTAATGAAATGATTAAGTTTTTAGCACTTTGGTATACTTACCAACATTAGATTCCGAAGCGTTTGAACTTTTGGAGCGAGATCGACTTTTTGACTTTGATTTACTTCTAGACTTGGACCTTGATTGCCTTGAACCTGATCTAAAAAAAATAAAATTATTTTTGTTATCGGACAGTTGCATTAGCAAGATGTCGGAAGACACAAAAAATAACAATACTAAAAATGTGTTACCTGGATCTACTCTTGGGTTTAGTATGCTCATCATCAATCATGAGATTCGGTGAATTAGACCTGCTGTCCTGGACATCTGGTCTCGCCACTGGACTCTTTGACCTGGACGAGGCACTTCCAGATCTAGACCTGGACTTCCTGCTCTTAGGGCTCACACTAGCCGACTTTGATCTCGACCGGCTTTTGGCCTGTGACTTCGGGCTTGGTGACCTCGACTTAGACGAATGTGATCGAGTTTTCGGACTCTGTGATCGAGACTTTGGACTCTGGGATCTAGATTTTGGACTAGCCGATCTGGACTTAGCGCTGCCAGACCGCGACCTTGCGCTGGCCGAGCCTGATCTAGACCGGCGAGATCCGCTTCTGGACCTGGATTTCGAAACTCTGTCTTTAGGACTTCCTGAAACATGTGACTTATTGCTGGATGAGGACTTGTTGCTCTGAGCTGAGCCTGAACGGGACCTGTTTGATGCAGCTGGGGAGTTGGATTTGCTGCGAGACGCATTTGAAGCATTGGATGATTTTCTGGAAGCCACTGAGTGGCGGGATTGAGGGGACCCACTTGCTGATTTAGCAGGACTGCGGGAACCAGATCTGGAAAAGATATACAGTTATTGTATTTCATGTTGTGACTCATTTGTTGTTTATACACATTTGCAGGATTCTGCGTTATGGATGTTATGTTAATTGGGCAAAATGCTAATTGGAAGCCTGACATTTTGCTTCTGGGTCAATTCACATCGCTGGACATTTTGCTACATAGACAATTTGGTACTAACCCTATAAAACAGAATTTTTTAACAAAAATCTAACCTCGAGTGACTGCCCTCTTTGCCAGAAGGAGCCGGGCTAGGGCTCTTCTTGCTGCTGGCACTTGACGCACTGTCTGACTCCGAACCTGAATCAGTGTCTGAAATAGAATAATTACATCATTGCTTTTATTTTTAAGTCACAAATATTGCTCAGAAAGCAAGACTACTAGTAACATATTATCATGATACTCGGGACTTAATCGCGTAAAAAACTTTTATATTTAAATTTGAATTTAAATCAATACTAGTAACATCACTAAAATACGCGACTAAGTATACTGTTTCCATCTCAGTTTTTCTTAAAACAAACCTTCAAAGGGATTTGTGTAGTTAAATATTGGTAACTTCGGTCAGATCAGACTGTTAATTAAGACAGGTTCTCGAAAGAAGCTAAATTAATCGTAACAGGTGAAACGTAAGGTCTTTTTTGACCAAATCTGATTATTGTATTGTACCTATGGTGTTCTAATAACTGTTGCTTTCAATAGCATATCTTTGATGCTAATTACTTTAGCAATATTTCATCAGCTCGCACAGTTCGTGAAAACATTCAACATAGCGTAAATTAAAGTAAATTTTATTTATAAATAGGATTGGCAGAAAAAGAAAAAACACGCCAAATGGCAATTTTTTTTTATAAATAGCAAACTTACCGTCCAAAACGTTTTGCGCAATCGGCGCCATTCTCACAGTACTGGTAAAACACTTATTTTACTGCAGTTACTGAAATAAAATGACCATTGGTGAATTAACCAGTATCAAGCAATTTTCACTCACACACAAATAACAAAATAGAACATAGAACGGAACTATTTTTTAGGTTATCTTGAAACGTCAAATCAATTTTATTTTATTTTTTATTCATCCCATAAGGGATAGGCAAAGGAACTGAGTCCATACAGCCACGTCTGATGTGTTTTGTAAATTTCTGTATATTAAAGTCCTGTCATCGTCAGAGTTGTGTCAGTCTGTCCTAGTCACGTCCTGTCAACTGCTCATGCCTTCCGTACAGCGATAGTGTACTTTACGGCGAGCTACGGCGAGCAGCAGCCGACGGATATTTGGGGGTCACAAACGGAGGGAATACGCGTTTTCACTTGAATTCTTCATTTGCTGGGCACTTTCACGTCAATTTGTTGTATAATACACTATCTTTATTATCCACCAAACAACATTAAGCACAGAAACTAAAATTCAATTAACGACACGATCCACTCTCATCGGTTTCCCGCCAAATTCCCGTCAAATCAAACTGCGTCAGACGTCAAGTCAAGCGCCAAACTCACAGATACAAAATTACAAAAATTCTTTAATGATTTTTATATTGAAGTATTTGAATATCAACTTTATGAATAAGTCAATAAAACATACTTTGAATTAGGGTAATTGTTTTTTTCGTGAGACAACAGTGTAAATTCGAAAGTTTGCAATTTTATTTGAAAAAATATTCTTAGGTAGTGTCTTCGCCAAGTTTTATTACATTTATTTATTCCTTTTTAGTTTGTTAATTTTAAATACAAGAAACACGTTTTCAGGGAAAACAAAAAGTTACCGATTATTTTAATTTATTAAGAAATAACTTCAAAATAAAACTAAAGTTCCATAGAACAAAAATTATAAAACAAACGTTTCTAAAGTCGTTTAGTTTAAAAGTAAAAATTTAAACAAACCAAACGTGTTAATTTTTTAACGAAAAGGAGGAGTGTTATAAGTTTCACCTGTGTATCTATCTGTGTGTCTGTGTATCTGTCTGTGGCAGCATAGCTATTAAACAGATCGACCGATTTCGGTACGATTTTTTTTAATCGAAAGCTAGTTTAATCGAGATGGTTTCTTAGCTAAGTTTCATTAAGAACGGTTGACCCCTTTCTGAAATATTCAATTTTGAAATGTCAATGTCGGGGGTTATGCAACTTTTCTAATTTCCTTTAAATTCTAACGTAAATAATAAAAATTAAACAGAAGGGGGGGGGGGGGGGGGGGAGGGGGAGGCGGTCAACTGAATCTTATTTTTACCCGACTGCCCAAGGAGGGTTATCTTTTTCGAGCGTACAATAAATAATTATGTACCTATGTCCAATTTTTTGGCACGCTCTACAGCCTAAGCAGTTTGATGAATTTCAACGTAGGTATGAGATGTCATAATTAGATTCGTCTCATCTGTGGGAGTGACTTATGGTATAATTATTGTATTCCAGAATTGCAGTCCGGTTTTTTTATAATTTTAAGTTGGTTAGGTTAGGGGTTACATAGGGCAAGGAGGGTGCCAAAAACTGCCAAACATCGTCTTACGTAATAAATGAATAGCCCCTTTCATTATTAATTTCTATTTCTAACAAGGCTGGAGAAGATAATTTGAGAAAGTGTGACACGGCTAAAGTATAAATTTTCCTAGGTTTCATTACTTACGAAAGTGCGTATAATCTCTTTGTACTTGTGTTAGACACAAAAATATACCCAACTGGCTCTGCAAAGCCAGTATCATGAGGGCCGAGCACATTGTGTCGAAACAAGGGTCGTGCTTGATAGTTGATAGCTACGTGACCCGTCTGTAGTGAACATAGCCGCGCACGCCTGCATCTGTTCCCACTTTGAATGGGCCGACTCAATGGCAAGGCAATGGCAACCTTTTTTTTCCACCGTCGGTTCTGTTCTGTTTGGTTGGTTAGTTAGTTGAGCGATGGCGGCGGCGGGAGATGTGTGTGCCGGTCTCATACGGCACAAAGTTACTTTGCTCCGAGAACTATGCGATACGCATATCTTAGACGTGCTTGTTAAGAAAGGGCTGTTTAGTTTGAGTGACCATGAGTTAATAACCGGTGCATCGGAAACTGATAAGTGTAATTACTTCGTTGAAGTTGTTAGTAAACAAAGTGGTGTTAAGTTGAATGAGTTGTGTTCGGTGCTTGAGCGGGAATGCCCTAAGTTGTCTAAGGAGCTGATGAATGACAGGCACAGATTCATAGTTAACGGTGAGTTATCCTACCCGTAATTTCCAGTTGTACCTACTTAGACTTCCAGTTATAACTATAAGGTTCGCAATTAAATTGCATCGGTATAAGGAGCTTTTTTTTTAATAAAAACTTCGTGTTAAATATAACACACAGTCTTTTGTTTGTTTTTTTACAACAATGTTTGTAAGTATGTGTGTTATAAGTCTACGACGGCGAATAGTTGGTTTTATTACTTTGATCTCAGTACATTTTCGTTTTAATACCCGAATATCGACTATTATTACGTTGCAATCACTTTTGATCTGTCTAATTGCTGCAAATCACGAAATATAAAATTGATTGAAAAATTGCATGACCACAGTCCAAAAGAAGGGGAGCTTTAGTGCTCTCAAATTGCTTTTATCCTATCATACTTCATAACAAGCTATTTCAATTTGCAATTTAACAAGGTCATATGTGTTGAGGTAGGTACTTTTAGATACCTGGTTAATAGGTATAATTAATACAGAATCATTGCTAGAAGGAACTTATCTATGTAACGTGTCTATGTCATATTTTTTAACTTCCTGTTTTTACTAGTTGCATCGTTTAGCATCACATTTTACTACTCCCAAATCTGACGTGATAGAAAAAGCGCCAAGTCATGAAAATCAGCCAATTAAATTAAAAAATTCAATACCATCAAAACAAAAGTGTAGGTACTGAAGGATCGGGCATGGGCATGAAACATTATGCGGGTACGTTAGGAAATTGACCCCACTGTCACCGTGGGAATCAATCGTTCCTCTATTTATTTATTCAGATGTCATTGTTTAGGACCTCGTGGATATAGTTAAAAATAAACGCTTTGGAAAAGCACTGCTACTACAGAAGTAACTTCAACATAGTAACGTTTATAGGTATAGAGTTGTTTAAAAACTATAACACTTCACCTACTTACCTATTTTGTCATAATATGATACCGCACATAAGTAGATGTAACTACCTACCTACCTATCCTTACGATAATCTTGTTGCTGTAATGGTTCCGAGAAGTTTTGTGTTAGGTAAGTATACGACTGTTCTCTTGTTTCTGCGAAAGGGTCACCGGAGCAGATTGGCTGACTTGATAACTTAGCTACGAGCTCTAACAACTCGCCATTCCACTATAGCTTCTGATTTGGTAGCTGTTTAGAACTTGCGATGGAAAAGAGGGCGTAAGCTAAGATTTTTATCTCTACTGGATTGTCAATTCTCAGGAATAATGACTTGTCAATAATTAAGCATGAACAATAAAAAAAAATGTTGCTTATCTTGCTTGACCTGACCAAGGATGAACGAAATAAAATATACTTAAGTAGTACCTATGATGTTGGCATTATATGTGTGTCCAGCAGCGTGCTTTTTTAATATCGCCAAATTCTTTAAGAAGCCGCGCTGAAGACCAATATGAATTTTAGAAAAAAAACAACGGTTCTCCCCGCAGCTGCCTGTAAAAATACTGGCCATGGCCATTTGCAGAATTGTTTTCTCAGCGCACGTGTCGCGCAGGTGCGTCGGAGCACATGTTTTTCTGGAATAGCTTCGTCTGTGGAACGACAGAAGGTAATAGATGATTGGCAAAACCTAGTTTCGAAAGGTCAGCATAATTAAGAACAAGCTGTTCAATTATTACTTCATTATCTGTTTGACAAACTAGGTACTTCTGATGTTGTGGATGTTTTTAACGACCTTACCTTACGGCCTTTTTGATACCTACATCCTGCCCTGCTAACTTAAAATAGCGTAGGTACCTACTTAGATATCCCTCCATAGGAAACTCAAGTCATGTTAGCAGACAAAAAAAAAAGTATTGCTGTTCCCTTATCCCATCTATTAATTTTTTTTTAATTCAGAATACCTACGTGAAGAGTTACCTAAAATGCTGTCTAATTAAGAATTAAGGGCTACTCTATATGCTTACCCTGTATTACAGGTCATTTACGAGATTCAAGCAATCTTAACCTTACCATGTTATACTCCACTGACTCTTGACAGGTCAAAGGCCGCCCAACCCTGTCTAGGGCCATTTAAGTTTACAATGCCTGCTCATGAGGTGTGACGGCTCGTGTGAATATACCATGGGAACATCTTTGATAATGAACCAGGGATAGGTATTTATCAAGTTTCTTTGTTCTTTGCTTGTATGACATAATACTGAACTTAAAATACCTTATCGTCTAGATAGCTTTTAGCGCTATGGCATTTATTTACGCGTTATGCAAGGCTTTATTTGCTGGGAATTGTAGATTCTAGTTATAAATAATTTAGTGAAAATAAACGTTATAAGCTACTGTTGTGATTTCTATCAAAGTACCTAGTACCTACCTAGGAGATCCAGCTGCGGTTTCAAAAGCGAAAACAGTATTTGTAAAACCGCAGAATCTGAAAGGAGTTAGTGTTACTGGGGAATTACTAGAAAGTTAAAAGCTTGTACTTAAGTATATGCAACACTAAGTAGGTAGGTGCCGGCCAATTAATTTTAAGAACTTGGACGTAACACTTCTCATCACCTTCAAATGAGATGTTTAGCTGCGCCAAGCTGCGCCGCTGCGCTAACAGTGGCTTCTTTTTAAAACAGTCTACCTATTTGTATTAGGTACTAACTTGACGAAATCTGTTAAACTTCATCTAAGCAGCGTTCACCATTTTTTATTTACTTTTTTATCGCTTCCGGAATAAGATCTTGGTTCACCCCACAATGCCAATACGTGCTCAAACGCCCAGCCAATACGCCATCAAGCTTGTCCCGTCACAACAACGTTTGCATTAAACCGTAAAATAGTATTTGACAAGGTGCTGATGGCTTTACGTGCGCTAAGTTCAATACCCTGCCCCCGGTCGGAGAAAATTAAAAATAATGTCCAATTACTTACCTTCCGATATTGGCTCCGAACGAAATGGTCACGGTGCATTTAGTTTTATAACAGGCTTGACTTTGGTGCCTTGTGATTAACTGTAATATTAATTTAGTTTTTTACTCAGTTTTTTCAGCGAAAAAAGTACTTACTTAGTCCCACAGTATACTTAAATAAATAATTTTTGTAACATAAACTTGAGAATTGTTTACTTTACCGAAAACAATAAGAAGCACACACCTTTTTGGCTTCATTAAAATTCAGTTATGCGTCCTACCTACCTATGAAAATAAGTTAAGGGGTGAAAAACATGTTTTTCTAAGTCGTCTTAGTCATTGTGTGCTAATTTTAGATGATGGAGAGGGGAAAGTAATTGGAGCCTATTGGTTGTGTTTTCATTAACACCTTTGCACTATCTCATTCATCTTGAATACCGTAACACTATTGATCTGATAGCAACGTAACGTTATTGTTAGTACCTAGGTAAATTGATTTTGAATTACAAATGTATTAAAGTGGACCATAGAAGCGTTTTTTTGCATTGCTATTCATAAAATCTTGCACCCTGCTACTAGGCATAAAATAAGCTATTTCACCGGGATGAATTGTAAATGAGATCACGGCTCAATGTGTTGAATTAACGATCACAAATTATAAATGAGTACAACGAGACGAGTGATTAGGTCACGCTCGTGATTAAATTAGCGGAGCGTAAGCTTAGTTGCCTTGTTGGCTTATGGGAAAGGAATCCTATTTTTCTGCTGGCTCTAATTTTCGACTTAACCGCTACCTACCTACCTTTTAACAATCGACTTATCAGAGATACTTATCATGCAACTAACTAGAACACAGCCAAGTACCTCCAAGTACCTAGCAGCCGTCCCCTCCGCAGCATGAGAGCGTCACAGTATCAAAACATCTACGAGTAAGTATTGGTTGCTCGAAATCCTTGGCTTTTGTTATAATTACTAGAATTACGTTATAGTAGAGCAACGTCTACCCCAGTGTCCACAGTAGTTATGACATTTAAGACCGGAGTCTAGCTTAGAGCTTAGGTACCTACCTACCTCCAATGTTTTGGCTAACGCCGTGGCCATCCTCCTGTGTCGTAGGAGATCCTAGAGTTCGTGTAAGTACGGTGGTCGTGAGCTATTTACCTGATGAAAATGGGACATGAATATTAGATGATAAGGCTATATATATGCGCGACATACATAGTAGATACTTACGTACTAGTAGTAGTCTTTGTCGGTCCTTTCTCCTCCTCCGTGTCCTCCTCTCTACCCCACTAAGGTTGTCTGGTAGAGATCCCTTATAGGGATAAGTCCGCATTTGTACTTCTATCTCGTTGCTTGTAACTTGTCTTTATTTTCTGTAGAATAAAGCGCTTACTTTCTTACTTTACCTACATAATAGGACTCACGCAATTATTTTTCTAAGCAAAAATTGGGATTTTTTTAACTAGATAGGTACCTACCTACTTAGGTTTACGGTGATTCCAGGATAGGTCATAATATAGGCGATAATAGGAAAGCAAAATTATTTTCCTTAAACTTGCACGACGCGGAAATATAGCGCATGGTTTGATTCAAATAAAACCCTAAAAACGACAAGAGAACTGGAAGTGGCAAAAAACTAATTTAAGTACCCCAAAAATACGTAAGATATGTATGATACTTAATTACAGCCTAGTGGTTTAATTTACTTTTAATGAATCCAGCCAGAGCGACACAGTGCTGTTAATTCCGAGGAACATCAGACGAACTCGCTTTGTTGTCTATGGGTGTAAAATTTTCCCATGGCTTTGATCCCACGAACGAGCTACAGGAAAAAATACAGTACTTACCTACTGGCTGGTAATTACTTTTTCTTTTCACTATGGGATTCTGGTAGGTTGTGGATTTAATGGTATTTTATGTGGATGTACTTAGTTAGGCGGATATAGGAATGATAGTTTTTGTTTTCATGCCTAAAGGCGAGTTGCATGCACGCGAAATATTTCAATTGATGCTTTATTGCTTAGTTTTTTTTAGTGAATAAATGGATGGAGTAAACTCATATTTTTTACCGTGAGACTTAGGTCATTTCGTCATTTACAATACGTTTACAATTTTCGTCATTTAAATGGAGCGACGACCTAGTAAAGATCGCGGGACCGCGGTGGATGCGGAAAGCACAAGACCGGTCAGAATGGAGAGCCTTGGGGGAGGCCTATGTTCAGCAGTGGCCGTCTTTAGGCTGACATGATGATGATGATGATGATGATTTACAATATAAGTCACAAAAACTATTAAAAGATGTAATTACGACTAATAACTTTTAACAGAGTAAACTATACACAAAGGTACCTAGAAATGAAATGCGTCCTCAAAAGACGTCTCACCCACGGACGCTGTGTCTCTAGCTGTATTCACTGTATTAAATGTAATAATTTATAAGGTATTTATGGGAGTTCCAAATCAAATCAATACGTTGCACCATTATATTTTATTTACGAACATAAACTTTGTCATTTTATTACACGTCGCAACGAGCCTTATTTGGCATCAACAGTTATTTTTAACCACTTTAAAAAAGGAGTAGGTTCTCAATTAGTAGGAATCGTTTTTTTTATCTCTTTGATAGCGTTATCACATTTCAGGTTATAGTTAAAGCTTTCTTGTGTATCTTTATTTGATGTTTCAAACTATAAATCTTGGATGTTTAAGGCATACAATATATGTCAATTCGCCCGAAAGATAACTGATAGAGATCCCTTTAAGGGATAAGTTCGCCTTTGTACATTTGCTTTTGTTCTGTTATCTGTTATTTTTTGTTTTTGTGCAATAAAGATATATAAATACATACATACATACGTACATGTCATATTGATCCATAGACGTAGCTTACATAATTATATCTTATGCATGCACCCGTATGGTCACGGGTGAGCAAATCAATTGTTTTTATGTCATTTCTAAAGGACCTCGGCAAAGTAACACCTGTTTCAAATGGGCGTTTTCAGTGAATCATTAATTAGTTAGCTATGGTTAGCAGTCGTCACAAAACTGACGGTTAATGTCAGACACATACAGTTCGTCACAAAAGTTACTATTAAGACATGATTTTAAATTTTAAGTATAACTCTTGACATCACAAATTAAATGAAAATGCTCAAATACATTTTAGTGAATTGTAGTAGGTAACTGAATAATAAAAAAAAATCCTTTAAAGCCATGACTTTTAGGGCCTAGCAGAAATATTGAAGTCGGTGCGGTGCGAGCGGAATATTGTTTGAATGAAGCACCGACTTCATATTTCTGCTAGGCCATAAAACTCATGGCTTTTTATATTTTTTTTCTATGGTTTTTTTTTTGAAGGCGGTTTTACTTTTTGTTAAAAGATTTTCTATTTCACAATTTTAAGTTACGTTAAGGACCAACTAGAAAGTATACCCTTTCAAACAAAAAAAAAGAAGTTTTGAAATCGGTAGAGCCGTTTTCGAGTAATCGGGGAACATGCATAAAAAAATAAAATAAAAGATTCCGACGAATTGAGAACCTCCTCCTTTTTTTTGAAGTCGGTTAAAAATGCTTTTCATGCTAAGTTACTAATATGTAAGTACTTTAGTAATTATCAGAGTAAACATGTAGGTTTAACAAAACTCTGCAGGGGTTAGATGGTTCGGCCACTTTTTATTACTTTGGAGGACAATTTCTCCGAATAGTTTGAGTTTGAGCAGCTAAAAAAATGCGTGTCCGATGACTGTCCGAGTCAGTTGGTTATTTATGTTGATGTAGGTATGTTTATGAAGGATGACATAAGTACTTTGCATTGCGTTGCATAGCATTGTGCGTAACTTACACGTAATTTAGTGCTTAGTGATGCTAAACGCAGCGATTTAGGCTCGAAGGATGGCTTAGGTCCTCTGTCCACTAATGTTCTTTCATCCACAAATATCCTGGGTTATACTTTTCTTGTCTTCGTACCTAACTTATTTTTTTAACACCTTTACTGTGGACATGCGTTTCTTCTTAATTGACAACATTTCATATTTTTCACACCTGGAAATTAATACAGTTATCGAAAGGGCTTCGCCTCCTGAACACACCACTATATTTATAAAAAAACACTTATTTTTTGAAATACAAGAGATGAAAATAAAATTACCAATTGAACCAAAACTACGCAAGAATGGGTGTAATACTTTTGCTTTTGTTTTACTTTTTTTTTTTCACGAAAAAAAATAAGCAGCAATCACACGTAGGTTTGACAATGTCAGATAAATTTAACATCTTGGTTTTGTTTTTTGATAGTGACAAGACAATAGTTTTTTGTTATACAAGGGTGCAAAGTTGCATTTTACCCGCGAGTGTGGAATTGAAACACAAGCTAGCGAAAGGATCCTATAGTTGAACCACGAGCGAAGCGAGTGGTTCTAACATAGAATCCTGAGCGTAGCGAGTGTTTCAACACACTAGAGGTAAAATACATTTTCAAAGTAGAATACAGACAATTAATCAAATTATAGTCTCAAAAATATGAAATGTTGTCAATTGCTAGAAGTAATTAAGCGTATTGCTTAGTGCTTACTCTGATTACCTGTTGACACTGCTTAAACAGTGTGCAATAGACTAAGTATAAGGCTGATGATGATGAGTGCCTAAGTCCAAGTATGTTAATTTATTGAATCAGCCGTTATTTTGCGGAGGAGGTCCTTATTTATGAACTACTAGCTGTTGCCCGCGACTTCGTTCGCGTAGATTTCGGTTATCGCTGTCCCGCGGGAACTAGGTATATAATTTTTCCGAATAAAAAGTATTTATTTATTTATTAATTGGTCAAGTCATGTACATATACATAAAGATGTTACATTGGTATAATAAGTCAGTCCATGACGCCCTGTAAGGGCACGCAATAATAATTAAAACTAAGTTTATCATTAAATTCTGTTGAGATTATGATTATAAAATTACATTAAAGTATTGGCATGCATTGATATTATCAAATTTTCTGTTACTATTCTATGTTGGAGCTATTAAAACCTATGCCTATAGCCTAGTAGCCTATGTTATTCCTCAATATCCAAACTATCTTCTTACCAAATTTCATCTAGATTGGTGCAGCGGTTTTCCCGTGAAGAGGTAACAAACAGACAGACAGAGAGACAGAACAGAGTTACTTTCGCATTTATAATATTAGTTAGGATAATAAAAATAATTAATTTGCTCACCTGCGAGTCCTGCGACCTTATTTTGAGTTGGGAAATATGTTAGCTAATGGTTAGCTACTTCCAAAGCTACTGTGGATGAGAACCCATGTAGATATCTGAATGATTTGTATGATGGCACATTACGTATGTAAATGAATAATTAACTGGTTGACTCAGACAGGCATCGGTAGTGGGCAGATACGACACGATTCAAACATCGAAACACCGCTTATTTATTAACCGACTTCAAAAAAAGGAGGAGGTTCTCAATTCGTCGGAATATTATTTTTTGACAAACGGTTGCTCATTATGAGATAGGTCTTGAAATATTAATAAAAAATGTTGCTAGGTAGGTACTTTTATATATGTATCTAACAGTAGTAGGTAACTATTAAGCACTCTGTGATAGTAATGCGTACGGAATGGTCCTATTTGCCCCCAGACCCCCCACCGGTACTTAAAGGCGCCTTAGATAAAACTTTCAGTGTCTCAAAAGTCTCAAAACAATTGTAACCACAATACCTACATATAAACTAAGTACCTATTTGTTTATTTTATGTAATCACAAGATTCTGAAAAATAGAGCCAAGTAACACAAGCCGAACTATCAAGCAATCGTTTCACAAACAACCAGCAAAGTGAAAATGTTTTCAAATGCGAATGTCGATGCGATTGTTCGAAATGATCCGAATTCGCATACAGTGCGAATGCGAGTATTCGTAACTTCCCTAGGTTACCTACGCTTTTGCAGTATTACTGCCAGTAGGTAATCTGAGAGCCCCTGATGCTCTTTATGTTCATACCACAACGTCCGCTCCTTGCACTAAAACCGCGTATTATCGAGTGGTCATCATGGCGGACGGAACCTATCGAAGAGCAAAGTATTTCAGACGTTTTAAGTTTGTAGTTTGCCACAAAGGACGATGGTTAATACACAGTAAAAATTTTACTTTTAGGTAGGTAGGTACTTTGTTCCTAGCTGCCTGCAAAAAATAAAGAATTTGGTTAGGTTGGTAAAAAAAAAACTACGAAAAAAGTACGAATCGACTCCGTTAACATATCTATGTGCATGCTACTAGGTATTGTAGGTATATATCCATCTGGATAGTAGACCTAGTAGCTACTTGCCATGCACTCTTCTAAATGTAAACAATATCTGACTAGGTACATTGATATTGATAACTTACTTTATTTACATAATAAAAGCAATTTACAATGACATTAAATCTAAGCTTAAACTAAATACACTACTACTTAAAACTAAATTAAATCTAAATAAGGCCCCCGTGGCATAGTGCCCAAAAGGCTGGCAGCGTTGCCTCGCTGAATAGCGATGCTGATTCTTTGAGAGAGAAAACTGCCAGCCCTTTGGTCACAAGTTGCATCAGTTGATATTGATTATGTACAGTATTAACACTTTTCAATAAAAATAATAATAATAAGAAATACATACAGTGGAACGTAGAACCTCTTCCTTTTATTGAAATCGGTTAAAAAATACACTTCATCGTGATCAGAACGCGTTTGTTACAAAATTGTTGGACCGAACCGAACAAAGGTACAAAATGATCTGTATAATGTTAAAGTAACACCTGAAAGTTCGACGAACTTTGCTTTCCGAGTTAACGAGGAAGGGTAAACAGACAGAAACAAGCTCTGATACTTACACACGTACTTATGTAGGTGGCAACTGTGGCAAGTGCTAAAACAAATGACTACCTTTTGTATTTCAAAGCCTAAGCCCAGTTTTACATTAAAGAAAATGTTATATTAGCATTGAGTATAGATTGCGGCACTTGATTGATCACTTGTAGGGCTGGCATCACCAAAATTGCCGGCGTCCGACAAAAAGTTCAAAACCCCAGACATTTGGGTGAAATTGAGTTTATGTCCCGGACACCCGTAAAAATCATAATTTACATTAAAAATTAAACAAAAACGAACGTTACGTCGTCGGCTATTCTGCAGCACCGGAATTAGCTTGGTTGGAGGGATGCAGCATCATGCGGTTTATATAAGCCTTCAATTAATCTGGATTCCCCGGAGACTTTTCCAAGACCCCTTCCGGACGCTCCCCAGATGCTCTAAACTAGGACAAATCAGGGAAAACCCGGACGGATGGCAGCTCCTCGGTCACGCAATATAAGTATTGCATTGCTACCTAAAAGAAATACTTTATTTACATAATAAAAGTAATTTACAATGACATTAAATCTAAGCTTAAACTAAATAAACTACAACTTAAAACTAAATGGTAACTTTATTTACATAATAAAAGCAATTTACAATGACATTAAATCTAAGCTTAAACTAAATAAACTACAACTTAAAACTAAATTAAATCTAAATAAGGCCCTCGTGGCATAGTGCCCAAAAGGCTGGCAGCGTTGCCTCGCTGAATAGCGATGCCGATTCTTTGAGAGAGAAAACTGCCAGCCCTTTGGTCACAAATTGCATCAACTAAGCGCTTTTGTAATTCAGAAATAAGCTTGTAAGCGCTGGCACCCCATGGACCCAAAGTTTCAAACCCGACAGGAACAAAATTATAATTCGGACCGAGAGATTGATACTTAGATTCTTTTCTATTTTCGGCCGTTTCTGCCGCCGCACCAGCTTTTTGTGTGGTTCCCTGGAGATGTGAAGGTGCTACTGTATCGACACAGGTCGCATCCCAAACCAGAACCCTACCCATTCTCCAGGGAATCAGAGACATACCGTCCGGCCTTTTGCCATCGTCGCGGGCAATGCCGCTTGGCTCCAAAATGGCCGGCACGTTTGCAGAGGCAAGAGCCCGGCGGATTATGTCATTGAGCGCGGCATGACGGGAGAAACGGCCGGCGCTCTTTTGACAGGAAAGACCATGGTGTCCCGTTTCGTCCACATTGGTGCCACAGAGGCAACGGTGTGGTGAACACAGCGCAACACCCAGTCTTAGCCCGACTGCAATTCTCAGTGTTTCAGGCTCAAGAAAGGTTCCGGTGTTAACGGAAGGATAAGCATGAAGCCAGTCACCGGATTCCTTTCTTGCCACAGCCAAAAGCCTTGCGCGGTCTGGGCCTGAACTGGAACTGAGAATATTAGAATAAGTTAATTTGGATAGTGTGTCATCCGTTGGAAATTTGGATAAGCGGGAGGATTTTCACCCGGACAAGATATAAGCCAAGCATTCCTAGCATCGACCAAACCCGTCGTCTCGTAGTTTGATTCAGCGCACCTAAAAGTAGACAGGTATATTCTATAAGTTACGTAATGGAACTTTAAAAATGACTTCTCCATACTAACTTCCACGCACCATTTTCACTTCCTTAGGGGTAAAATTTCGTAAAAATTGCATCTTTCTAGGTGGATTTGGGCTGGGTGTTGATGAGTCAGTCAGCCAGGACTTCTATTTTTTTTTTGTAACCTACCTACAATCGAAATCTTTGCCTCATACCTCTGTGGACTCTACTCGTAACGAAGTGACCACAAAAATCTTAAGAGAATGTGGGTGCAACGGTCAACTGCAGTTTTTGTCTCTTAGACCTTGGCCATCAGTGATCGTGACACAAATATAAAATTACGTTCTAATTTATTTTGGGTTGCTTTATACCTGCTCTATATGATGGTAACTGCTGCTTAAAAAAATAATTTACCTACTGAAAATACGTAAAAGTTTTTTAATCTTATTTTTTTGCAAGAGAGGAAATACCGACAACTTACTGTTCAAACAACGTACTGGTCAATAAATAATAGAGAGATATTATACTTTTATCATGAAACTACCGTGAGACTCAATTATATTCCCAGAAGAAAGGACTACAAATTAGTCCGAAACATAGTATAGGGATAAACTGGATTTACATATATACGTGAGCGATCCGTTTGTTTCACTATGAGAGAGCTATTATTGTGATTATAACACCACGTCCTTTCTTTTAGCCAACTATTGTTTGCTATTAAATGATATGAACACTAAGTATAGTCAGTACTTAAAACATGTGGAGTTATGAGTATTATCCTGGTTTAGCCCATAAAATGATCGCGGACCCACCCCAAAGGCCGCACCTAACTCGCAACACGGCGTATTGTTTTAGAAACCACCACAAAGTTATAAATAGCTCGAGAATGCGTGTCCTGTGCCCCTCGGTTGTGGGTGGAAAAAAATGGCCTGGGATGATGACATCCGCCGCCATTAGTCTACAAGCTACAATAACTGAGGGGGATATATAGTTATGGCTAGACTGAATAGAATACAAAAGTCATAGATCATTGCGTTTTTACCGTGGACAGAGGCACCGTAGGCTCTTTAAAAGAATGTGGTAAGATGATGAAAATGATGGTGGTGAATGATGAGATGATGGTGGTGAGATGATGTGGTAAAGGACAATTGAAGAGTGAAGACTCAGCAGTCGGGTAACAAAGGCCTGATATGTGATACACATAAAGTTAGTTAGCAAAGCTCTCACGAGACGCGTGATTTGACAGATTTTAGAACAGTCAGTGAATAAATTTACGCTGAAAAGTGCAAAGTTTGCAGTTTTGGATAGGTATATCAAGTTAGCTACTTGAAGGCCTAGGGTACACTGAGCTGAGAAGCGGTCAGCGGAACGTAATAGATTAAAACAAAACTGAATATATTTTACGGGCGTGGCTAGGTACGAGTAGGTACACTACGCTAAAGCAGTGCAGCTACTAAAATTTAAATAAATGGAGAGTACGGTAAGTACGTAACTCAAAGAAGAATCGGGTCTCTACATTTTTTTCAAATACGTTTTTCAACTCAACCATTTGTCAAAGCTATACAAAGTGTCCGACAGGTTGTCGGCTTGTACCGTATAAGGAGACAGGTTTAGTATTAAAACAATGCAACTGACTGGTCTATTTGGGGCTCATTAGCATATTTCTCACACTATTTAGCTGCTACAGTTGTCCGTTAGGTACCCTATTAAAGTAAAAAAAAAAAAGCAAAAGGTAAAGATGTCTATCTTGTAATTGATGTCCCAATATGCTTTTTTAAGGCCTCGTCACAGAGATGCTGTGTTAAGCCACCCAAAGTGTGACCTGCTCCTGTCATTCTTTCTGAAATGCGGTGTTATTGGTAGGTATGATTTGGAATATTTTGAGACGCTTCAATAAAAAATAAACTGGCAAAGCTTTGCAATTTGTAAAGTTCAGGCCCAGTTCCAACCCTGTCAGGTTTTGTGTTGTCAATTGTCAAGCGCAACTAGTAACTGTGAACATTGTTTGTTAGGGTGAGCTACGCTGAAGATATTCCTTTTAAGCTTTTTTCAACCCGAACAGAACCTTTGGTATGAGGCTTTAAGTTAATCCATAACTTAATGTGAAACCCACATAGTAAGGGGCTGGACTGACAGACCCTGACTGTGCATTACATTAGTCCAGTTTACTAAAGTTTTGGGTCCATGTGGGGTATGTATATATGTATACTTATACTTACGTGACGTTGATCTAACATATACATTAAGTTTTTGTCGACGTATCGCAAGTCACACTAAAGCCCGATACCAGAACTGATGGGACTCAATCTGTATCACATTATACGTGCGCGTATGTCACTTTTTGTAACGGTAGTCATGCTGGCATTAGCATTGGAATTTAATAGGAACACTTGCAACAATTTACTATACGGGTGTAATGTTACCAACGATTCGCTGCGGAGTTGGCAGTGCAATCGGATCTGAGATTGATGCTATGCACTTTGTAGATAGGTTTTAACACGATGGCAATAATAATAATGTATAAATAGATAAATATCGAAAACTTTACCAAAGCTTTACAGTCTCCAGGATGCTGGCATGACCTCGCTCGATGGCTTTCCTCATGATGTAGGAATGGCCAGTACCAGACCAGTCTGGGTTTAGCAGGCACTGTCTCTACGACCAGGCTCAACGCCACGTTGACGTTTGACAGTTGTAAATGGGCGTTGACGCGTACTTTGAGATCATTGGTTTTCAGAGGCCTAGTGTAATAGACATCAAAAAAATCATTAAAATCGGCCCACTCGTTCGGTCTCTAGAGTGCCACAAAGGAACCAAACATACATACACACATATATAGGCTGTTAAATACATTACCCTCCTTTGCGTTTCGCAGTCGGGTAAAAATACGTCTTGATCGCGTTCGCGTCAAAGTGTCAAATACCCACTATGACAATACTTTGTTTTCGATACGTGCCTAGAGGCGCTGCCAATTTGCCCATAGTGATCGAGACGTTTTCTTGTGTCAAGAATGACACTAGAGGTTTTGATCGCTTAAACTTAGCAATTTAAGATTATTTTGAGATCTTAAACTATAGCGGCTATTCACTCGTCATTGTTGAACTACCATCCGCCACAGTGGGTGGCAAGTGTTCCGATTTAATTACACCCATTCTCCATGTAACCCGACACTTGTGTAACGAGCTAAATGAATAACAAACAGCGGCGCGCGCGCACCCATACACTTTTAATTATCGATAATTTTTTTGCCGGTAGCTCTGATTTAATTTAATTCTGATCGATCAAACAATTGACGGCCGGATAGCATAGTGGTTACAGAACCCGATTATGAAGCTTGTGATCCCGGGTTCGCTCCCCGTCGGGGTAAATAAAATATTTGTATAATGGATGAGTCTTGGACGTTTATTAATATTAATTTATGCATATGTATGTATTGTTACATGTATCTAATTTATACTTAAGTAATGCGTGTTTATCCGTTGCTTAGTGCCCATAGTTAATAAGTAGGCAACGAACGGACAATTGACAATTGTCTCGGTAAATGTCCCATTGATATTTTATTTATTTATAATAGTTCGATGAGTTGTAAAAATATTACTTACCTGGATTTGATGGTCAGTTGTTCACTCTGCGATCTGGCTGCAAAGGAGCTAGGAATTTTCATTGGGACTTGACCGGATAGAATCGACTAAGTATGTTTATTGTAAATTTTTTGAAGTTCTCTTCAAATGTTTTCAAACTAGATTTTTTTGTTTCAGGATACAGTGCAGCGGACAGTGTCAAGGATAACATGGTTATGAGCCATAACTTAAATAGGTTTGTATTAGGAAAAAATTTACTAACGCTAAATTTTTTTCTTTTTGAAATCAAAAAGAAGGGTTGTTACAGTTGTTGTCTAGTACTTACCCATAGTACAGGCTTTGCCTAGTTTGGGACTAGGTCAATTGGTGTCAATTGTCCCATGATGTTAATTTATTTATATAATACCGACGCGTGTAGCTATCTGTCTCTGTGTATATTTGAGTTTGTATTTAAACGGATCGAGAGATTCAGACGCGGCTTTTGCTAAATCGAAAGCTAGTTTTATCGAAATGGTTCTTACCTAAGTTTGATCAAAATCGGTTGACACATAAGTGACATTATGCTTACTATGTATTACTATTACATTTTAGTAGGTACAAAGAGTCAATTATAAATATGAGTTTTATGAAGTTTATTCTGAATAGGTTCAAAATTAGCCACTAAAACTTTGCAATGTAACATTTACATAATGAACTGATAAAAACAGTCTAACCTAATTAAAAGTGACTAACAAATAACAGTGACCATGGCTGGTAGTAAATAGGCATTGTTTGTGTCACATCACAATGGGCCGGTCTGATAGTGAATGGCCGGTTTATGGTCACTGGCTATATGGGCGTTGCGAATTTGCGAATCCTGTGTTGGCTTTGACTTTTTACTTTTCCCAGACTGATACAAATCCTAGGGTTAGTAGACTGAGTTCAAACAGCTAATCGAGCGTAGTATAATTATTTTCATTGCGACTGGGTACAAAATGACCAAGCTACTGTTGACTTGACGCTGATCTTGCATTTCTAAGAGGCGTTGTATTCCATATTTTCATTGGCTCTTTGATGGTGCGCAATAATTTTCGGGTCATAACAGCACGCTGAAGCACCTTTTCGTTGCTGACTTTCTAGGTCCAGCTTATACGGAGCATGCGACGGTAGCACCACATCTCAAACTCTTCTAAGCGCCGCCTGGTAACTTTCTTTATGGCCCACGATTCGCTGCCGTTCAGTCCGTAACGTCCATAGTGTTAGTACTGTAGCGACCCGAGCGCCACACGCCGATGACGTCATCACTGTTCTACATCGCGCTAACGAAGTTTCTCAAATCGGTTGCATAAATACAACTTCCAACTCTCTTCCTCCGGACTTCGGTCCCCAGGCATAACATCTGCCTGGAGAGAGATCTCTCTATTGGAGTCCTCCCCAAAGTACCTAAGTCAATGCATGTTTTACTTTCCTTCAAAGCTGACCCCAGGTCGAGCCCAAACGGGCTGTCAATAAGTTCATCCGCCGCAGGAAGTTTACACTGCGATTGCATTACATTTAATTTCCTGAATGCACTTCAAAGGGCCACTATCCGTCAGGAGCCGGGTGCACGCTAACCAGACCAGATGGTCTAGCACGCTGGGATTTTTCGGACACATTACTCACCTTTGTAAATTTGTACCCATTTGGCGTGTTTACGCATACAGCATGTAGCCCTCTGGCTCCATTCTTGCCCAGCTGGTTTGCAATTGCAATCCAGTGATGCTTATCGGCTGACGGCGCGGCGTCTGATTCTGTGGCGCTATAATGTGACTAGACTTAAGTGTAGCCAATTTCGACTCGAAATATCACATCTTCACGTTAGATACGATTTATAATGTAATGCATTGCTACAATATGACGTACAACTCTTTTTGTAGTAAAAAACTAACTAGGTACATTCAAGTTCTGTTCTGTGAAAAACTGGTAGTAATTTTTCAAACATTAATTTATTAATAATATAAAAGCAGAGAGATCCCGACACAGTTAGCACCAGAGAGTTGCTCTTTATCATGTCAACCCAGAGTAGGTCACTTAGGAGTTAGGATATCGTTACCAGATTTGTCGTGACCTCTTGCCTATAGCTGCAGTGTCGCGCACATTAACGTCGGTGTACTGTACAATATCCCATTTATTAATACATATAAAACTACGTCATTAATATTAGTTATAATGTCAAATAACAGGCATTTACATTGAAATACATCAGCAAGAGGCCTCGTCACCTAGCTTAACCTAAATTACAAAACTTCATCAGCAACATGCTTCGTACTGTACAATTGTACATTGCTGTAGAGAAAAACTTGACTGATTTTATGCCCAAAATTTAGTGACTAAAACTAGGATTTGACCATTCGGTTGGTCTGACCCCGGCTGATACCGTAAGTAAACACATTAAACTGTATCAGATAGTTTGTTTCGTTGAAGAGTTTTGATTGAAGCATTAATTCGAAGCTCGTAATTTATGGCCTCTTACTTTCAGGGCGTGAATGTTATTTGTTATCTATCGAATATGGTGGTCTCTTTGAGAGTTCGTCGAATACATGTTCTGTTTTTGCGTTAAATTACTTTAGCATACATATACGAATGATAATTCTACCTATTTTTGGGCTCTTTTAGTTGACCATTTGAGAAGCAAACGCGGGGAAGGACCCTGTCACAGACGCTAATATTTGTTTAACAATAATGACTGTTGCTTTCCTTTTACCGATACCAGAGACCCTTTCGTTCCAGTCCCCAGCTATGACAGAATTGCTCATTATACAATAAGCAATCAGCAACTTTCTTCGAGTCCTGTGTATAATTTTACACGTTGTTTTTCTAGGCATAAGTAAATTTTAGAGCAATTGTTTGACGCAAAGTAGAAAGTTATACATAGATGCTCCGCTACTTACCACTAGGTACCATCAATCTAATAAAGTTCTTCCGTTAGTGACGGACAGACAACGCACAGCCGAAACCCTTTGCCCTAGAAGGCTGAAATTTTGTATACAGGTTGCCTTTATGATGTAGACAAGCACTAAGGACGGTTTTGTTGAACTTCCCACGAGAAAATGGGATGGGATATGGGATGGGATGGGATAGTAAATGGGATTTATGCGCGTACGAACTCGCGGGCTAAAGCTAGTCCAGTATAATAGTCAAACTAAAACCAATCCACTTACTTCAAAGTTCCTACCTAAGTACGTAGCTATAAACCCTATAGAACACAGTGCACGTGCGCTTCCGAGCAGCAAGCTGTAGTAGCAGCATACCTACTTTATATAGTTAGTTATACTAGTTATCCTTTTAAGTCGTTCTAAGAGTATAGAATACCTGCCTACCGCATATATAAAAATAAACATTTGTCATTGAGTGAAAATGAAATGTCGTTTTGTATCTGGCAGTAGAGCGAATCCCGTGTGCGATACTAGGAATAATGGCAGTGAATTTTGACACTACAATGCTGAAACACCCTGGAATGATCTTCCAATCACACCCCTGATGGCTCCTGGTAAACTTAGATAATGGTGCAAAGTGAATCCCCCCCCCCCCCTCAATTATTGGATTACTCTTAGCCAGAAAGAGTAGGCAATCTCTCTAACCTCCCATTATTTCTGAGAAAACAATAAAACTCTGATGACCGGATAGCCTAGTGGTTAGAGACCCTGACTATGAAGCTTGAGGTCCCGGGTTCAAATCCCGGTCGGGGCAGATTTTTCCATGATGAATATGAATGTTTGTTCTCGGGTCTTGGATGTTTAATATGTATATAAGTATGTATTTATCTATATAAGTATGTTTATCCGTTGTCTAGTACCCATAGTACAGGCTTTGCCTAGTTTGGGACTAGTTCAATTGGTGTCAAATTGTCCCATGATATTTATTTATTATTGAAATGAAGCCCAGATTTTCCTCCATAATTCATAAACCGCATCTAAGCTTGGCAGCGAGGTTTGGCACGGCGACTCCGTCGACTGTGCACTGCAGTTCTCGGCATAAATTTAATATAGGTCACCCTAGTTAGACTGGAAAACCGATACCCATCTTAATGAGGTCATTGACATGAGATCTCGGTGATCTTTATCTATTTTATTCGTCTAAAATTGGATTCGTATATTTCCAATATCCTGTATCAATTGACGACCGAATAGCTTAGTGGTTACCCTGGCTATGAATCTTGAGGTCCCGGGTTCGATCCCTGGTCGGGGCAGATGTTTGTATGATGAATACGAATGTTTGTCCTCGGGTCTTGGATGTTTAATATGTATTTATATATTATACCTAATAGGCATAGAGTAAGTTACCAATTTAAATCTCCACTACTTAAACCTAGATCAAGTTAGGTCCATTTTTGCTCCCCTTTCCTCATCTATCTCCCACCCACGATGTTCTACATTTAAACTTTGTTGATGCAACTTTGGACCGTATTACCAAAACTTATGGACTGGTTTAGTCTGAACGAAGAGTATATTAAAGTGCAAGAAGCGTACCTGAGTACAGTGGATAAGGTTTCAGCAGGTCGGGTTTTTTATAAAAAAAAAAATTGTGACAGTTAGTTAGACAGTTAATTTAGTTAAGTTCTGTTGGCTTTAAACCCCGACGAAAAAGAGAGGTGTTATAAGTTTGACATGATGTATCTGTGTAAGTATTCTGTGTATCTGTCTGTGGCATCATAGCTCCCAAACGGATGGACCGGTTTCGATGCGGTTTTTTTTCAATCGAAAGCTAGTTAAATCGAGATAGTTCTTAGCCAAGTTTCATTAAAATCGGTTCACCCATTTTTGAAATACTGAACTTTGAAATGACAATGTCGGGGGTTTTACAACTTTTGTACAGTGTGACATTTTGATATTTAACCATTATTCATCTTCGTCCATATTAAAGTTGTAGCTTTTGAACTACTTTTAACATGAAACTACCGTGAGACTCAATAATTGTGAAATAAACGGATCACTCACGTATGTCAGTCGAGTACTTATAGCTCGACATGTTGCGGACTAATCCGTAGTGCTGAGAGCACACGCCACGCCGGTGCCGAAACATGTCAAGCTATACTCGACTGACATACGTGAGTGATCCGTTTATTTCACTATGGGCTTTTGAACTACTCGCTGGTTACAGTCGCCCTTAAAAACAATGTAAGTAAGTAGGTTTTGTATCACCTGCTACCATTTTAAAAACTTACCATATCATTAGGAGTTAAAGCAGAAATTTTTATCAGTCTCCGAGTTAAAACGACTAGACTACTGGTACTACTAGACGAACCTACCATTTACCACAAAACTAGCTAGGTATATTAATTGTAATGAGGTGGATATTTCATTTTGGATTGTAAGGAGGCGCGACCTGATGAACTATAAGAGACTTTTTCATAACATAAGTACTTTAGATTTCTTTAGTTCACACCTACTTATGCAATGGTCCTGCTGTTATTTTAGTATTTGTACCCGAATGCAGTATGCGCCTGAACTTTTATTGCTATTCTATATAAATAACCCGCAATCAGCCCGTTTCGGTTTGATTCGTTTCGCTGCCGAGCGCTTCATCGAGTTCGGGAAACGATGTTATGCAATGAGAATAGGAAAAAAAACTGTTTTTTTTTATGTTAGGAAATAAAAAAAATACAGGTGTCTCTACTCTATGGTCATTTTCTCTGCCACTTGGTGCCATTTACTTCTAGTAATTATAAATTTATCATCCTGACACTGATTTTGTTAAATACAGATTAAGTTTTTGTATATAATAAAATTGACATTCCGTAGACAGGTAGGTATAATATAACAGGTATTGATAGTTCTCAAAATCCTACAACTCCTACAACACAGGAAACGGGCTAGTTTAAATCGACTTTACCTTGTAATGAATGAAACCCAATATTACAAAATAATTATTAATCGAAAATATTATCGGTCGGAGTTGGGAAGCAAGAGTGCTGTTACAATAATGATTATGTTCATATCATCTGTTATTGTTGATTTAATCATCATAACATAAGATACAAAATTATCTTCGCTAACCCACTTCTATACCCAAACTAGAGCAATAAACAGTACAATTTATGAATAGAAAACATTACAGTCCTAACTTCAAACTGAAATTATCTGAAGCTAAAATAAATAGTCATATCTATATAAATAAATCTTTTCTCCGAGCATGTTTGGCAGACGGCCGAATGGCGCCCAGTCGACGCGGGCGTCCCAACGCGTCGGTCCACTGAGACTGGCGCGAAACAAATTCAAAAACGTTCGAAAAAAAAACAAATTTTCAATCCTCAGTCAACGATTCTAAATTTGAAAATTAAAATGTGTAGAACAGTAGTGTTGCGATACGATACCGATTAGTGTTAGACGAAAGTGCAGTGCGCGAATTTGTAAATAAAGTGTTTGATAGTTTTGACGGATTGCTGGCAGGATCAAGTTCAACAAATCGGTTATTACTGTTCGATTATCTAAATTGGAAACGCGAAGCTTATTTTAAAACTTAGTTCATGCTTCAATGTATTTTGAGTTGTGAAAGTTTTATCAAGACATGCCTACCAACCACATGGTGCAGCTGTAACTCAGTAGTACCTACCTAACAACACAAATCCAAAATAACATTTGGTGTCAACAATAAAAGTCATGACCTGAGGAATAAGTTTCGGCTTTTTAGTCTCTTGAAAACTAACTGCATAAGAAATGTCAAAAATTAGAAACAAGGAAGACTACAAATACTATGAATATTAATTAGGAATTCGAAGGCTTGATGGCATTTAAAGTCATTATTGTTAAAAAAAAGCGTTGGTACAATTTTCAAAACGTTAATTCATCTTTTGTTGATTCACGTCACTCGGCCCCAAAAGTCAACCGAAGAAATTGGTTCGGGCAATAAAAAAGCGCTAACGTATAAATAAACTGAATACATTGACCCGCGTATTCACATCACACCGGAATTCGCCAATAACACAACGAGGGTAATGTTGTGAGCTAATTGTCTGGTTACTCTGAAAAACTAAATTATTTAAGTTTAGATAGAACGTTACCTAACCGGAAGCCGGTGGTAGTTAGATGCCAAATGCCGTTCGTTATAGTTACTTATGAAGCTTTGGGGAAAACCTATGTTCGATAGTGGAGGACTCTGGGTTTGACCAAGGAAGAAATTATTTTTAACATAAAACAAAGTACCGTGAGACTCAATCATAGTCAAGTAGGTGAACGGATCATTAGTAGTGAACCATGGTAAACTCGACTTATACAGGTATATTTCACTACATAATGAAGAAGAAGGTATGTTATACGTGACACTTAACCATCAACCGGACGGTATGGCGGAATGGCGCTTGTGAATCCAATTTTAATAGGGAACCTCAAAATCGATACCAATTTCGGTTATAAGTAAGATACTAAACCTCGAATCCAATTAAATAACTGTTTTATACTTTTGTATTTCACCGCATCTAAACTCCGAACTAACTCTAAGCTTTTAACGTGACAGCAATTTAGAAATGTTCCAAAAAAGGCGACACGAATAACAATTTTCAAATAAGTTCCACTGTATTTGGACATTCGTGATAGTTATGATAACGAAAAAAGTAAACATGCTGATGGAAAGAAGATGTCAGAAGCTTTCAGATTTTTACGTAATACCTACAATACCTACATAGCCTAATTGAATCTACCTTACCTACTCGAAATATGCTCTAAAATAACCAGGTTTGTAATTAATGAAATTAAAATTAGAAACACGTACTGCTACGTGTTTGCAAGGCACAGATAGGCAAAGGAATCAATCTGACACCACCGTCTTTTCCTTCGTTAAACTCTAACAAAATCTGATCTGATCCAGTTTGCAAGACATTGCATGTCGAAGTAAACCGGTGGAGGCGTTATGTTTACGACGCGCGCCAATTGAATGAATGAACGAATGGATCTGAACGCATGATCGCGACACGGAATACCACAATCAGGTCAACTGAAACCGTTTTGGTAACCGAGAAATTAAAAAATGCAGGTGACACACGGCCAGTTATTAGTTACGGTTCACTCATCATTTTAACTACTATTAACTACTCGTACATCTATCTGTACCTATAAAACAGTACCGTGACTGATTGAATGACTGACTGACTGACAGACAACGCACAGCCTAAACCACTGGACCTAGAGACTTGAAATTTGGCAAACATGTACCTTGATTATCCTAGAGGTGCACTAAGAAGGGATTTTTCGAAATTACCACGGGATAGGGATATAGCCCATTTTGAAATATTTCACGGGGGCAAAGCCGCGGGGCATAAGCTAGTATTCCGTAATTTCCTTTAAAAAATACCATGACTTTGGCATTATTTACGAATGTCTCTAACTGTACGAGGCAGGTATTGATATCGATTAATGATAATCGATTGTTGCTAAAGCTCAGTCAATAAAGATCAATGTCAAAGCGCTTAGTTGATGCAACTTGTGACCAAAGGGCTGGCAGTTTTCTCTCTCAAAGAATCAGCATTGCTATTCAGCGAGGCAACGCTGCCAGCCTTTTGGGCACTATGCCACGGGGGCCTTATTTAGATTTAATTTAGTTTTAAGTTGTAGTTTATTTAGTTTAAGCTTAGATTTAATGTCATTGTAAATTGCTTTTATTATGTAAATAAAGTAGGAATAACAGTAACTTGTTAGACGATGTTATTTATGACATTATGACGAAGGTGACAATTATCCCTCAATGATGAACTACTACTGTTCAGACCGTTCATGTCCTTTTTACCTTAGTCCTTAAAATCCAGCTGACTGCGTTTTATTGCTTTTATTATGTAAATAAAGTAGGAATAACAGTAACTTGTTAGACGATGTTATTTATGACATTATGACGAAGGTGACAATTATCCCTCAATGATGAACTACTACTGTTCAGACCGTTGATGTCCTTTTTACCTTAGTCCTTAAAATCCAGCTGACTGCGTTCCGCAAGTTGGCAATTACGCACACAAACTGCTCATTTAATTCAACAAACAGCGCACTTACTTAACTTTTCAACATTTTAATGCAGTTAACTTTTACGTTAAGCTTCAAGTACTAACATTTGACAATGCTTAATCACAATAGGTTAGGCCCATTGCTACTCTTGTTATTAATTTGTTAAGCAACAGTTGGTAGGCGACAGATCAGGCCATAACAATAAATCTGTCAATGAAACAAACCGCTGCGCTCTCTGCAGAAGTGAATTTCTTATTGTTGGTATAGGGGGAATATGTTGTGAGTATTAGCTTTGTTTACTACAGTAACTCTACTATTCTATTCAAATGTCGATGTCGTGATTAGACCTATTTTCCCGTAAAAGGAGCAGAGGAGCATGTTTGCTATAATATTGCGCATCAGTAGGTTAGTTCTCTCCCGCAGTCTCCAGTTCGAACACTACCTGTCACTTTTTGATACTAAATGACAACTAATTTGACACTTGAACGCTGTAATCGCCGTGAATACCTTAGAGAAGAACACCCCTGTTCCGCAAAGTAACTTACAGTGGTGTGTCTTTAATAAGAATCCCAGAGTCATTATGATGTGTTACGCTCACGCTAGAATTAGATTAACCTCACTATCTAGAAATTAATGGTTTTCTGGGTGGCAGCCACGTGGCAACCCTTTATCTTTTCGCAGTCATTAAGTAGTCGATGAATAAGTTGACCTCTCCAGACTTCATGTCTCCTAGCATTTTTAAAATTTTAGTCACAAAAATACAGCCGTGACCTCAATGTTTCACAAGTCTTAGGATTTATTATCCATTTCTTTTTCTAAAACACACATTTCAAACTGCGCCGAATTCAGCTTCTTCTTCCACAACACAAAAATTTGTTCGACCCTTTTTTTTCTAATTCTATCAGACAGACGCGACATATCAACTGTTTACTTTCTCCAACTCGTATCTACCTAAACCGTATTACCACCATTACGCTTTTCGACATAAGGATGTTTTTGGAACTGCGTAAGTCGGTGACATATGAGGTTTGGGAAGTGGTCGTTATGTTTTCGGCCAGCTACACGCCAGTTGTCACTGGCTGGATATAGATCGCTGCGTGCGCGCTGTCTGCCCTACTAATTGACGGATTCAAGTGCAAATTAGATTCTACATGATGTTTTTTTAAGCACAAATATCAATGACATTAATTGAGATGTGCGATTCGTATTTAGTGTTTTAGATTTAATGCCTAAGCAAATTTTCAAAACGACCGACAGAAAGATTATTTAATTTTTTAAATATTTATATTTATATGTTAATTACTTTTAAAAGCCCTTTTTTTACACAATACAATACGATGCACATTTATAATCTTCCTCTAAACAAGCAATCTGAATTGAACTATTTCAAGATACCTAGATACTACAACCAATGCGTAACATGATACATTATTGACTTAATTTTTTTACCTAACTTACAGTCAACAATGAACACACTACGACCACATCTGTTCCTCCCTCTCCAACTAACAATGTTAGATAAGGACGAGAATAACTTCGTCAGATTTGGCCGGCTCTTGGAAGTTCTGACACTTTGGTATTACGAGCCATTAGCAAGATTACTGTTTGTTATCTAAATGATACTGTAGTGTTGGATTTTCCCACGATGTTCGTTTGATTTGGTTTGGACAAGACCTTCAGAAAGGGCTGTGATGGGAATATTTTTGGACAAACTTTCGACTTATAGTTTCTTATATCGGATAAGGGTTAAAGCATCGGGTCATCTGTTGGAAACAATGATGTCTATGAAAAGCGCACTTACTTTTAAAAGATGGTTAAAGTTAATAATGTTAATGTTAATGTAAAGGAGTTTAGAGCCATCACGACAGCGCAGGTAGAGCAGTCATTATTTTAAAGTCCATTTTGAATGAAAAGTCCCGTATGTTACTAGCATGAATTGCTTTTGCGATTAGGTATGAAACCAAACTAAATTACTGACCTGAGAGTCTAATAAAAAAATATTTCAAGAGTTCTAAGACAAAGCTATCATAACAAAAAACCTCTTTGATAAAAAAAACCGTTGCGTCTGTACTTATTTCGACAATGACCTAATCACTTCAGTGCTGTTCCAACTTCTCTTCTACCATCAGATTTTATCAAAGTTGTAGCCAAACGTTCCGAAACTACCTAACAACAGACAGATTGTTTGAAGATAATAGGACAATAAAACTTTATTACCATCAAGATTTCAATGAAGCTATGCCGACAGAATGCCAAAGTTAGAATCAATTGTGGAGATTTATAACCTCGCATGCGGGTGACGTGTCAATGAAAATAAATGGATATAGGAAATTATGAAATTTTACAGCGGTGGCGCGGGAAACAGAAACGAACGAGGAATTGTTGTATAAAATATCCTCATTTGTTTTTATTTGTATTAAGCTTTGGTAGGAGCTTACGTATCATTAAATATTATTTAATACTAAACTATTATTCCACGTTGTACCAAGGTACCGGCACCAAATCCCTCCTATAAATCTAAATTAGTTATTACTTATTCTCCTACTTGCGCTTCATCTTGCTTTTCGTCATCTGTAGTTACTTTTAATTTTAGTTGTACTTAATGGTACCTAACTGTCAAAATCAATTTACTCTTCAATTGTTAACTTTATTTATTAAGAATATCGTACTTTAAAATCATGATACAAATTAAGTAAGTATCGAGACTACTTGCAAGTTGTAAGCGTCTTAGAGAGAACAAAAAAATAAAATGAATCACCTTTAAAATTACGGCACGGGACATTTTTGGGGAAGTCAACTCAGCTCACGGAATGTACTAAAAATACAGACATAACGAGTGGATGTTGATGTCATTTAGAAAGAACATTTCTGGTGACAGAGTTATGAACCCGGGTAAGGAATAGATGTGGAGAATTTATGGAAGCTATTAATTCCGTAGTTCACGGGGTATTGGTAATTGAAATGGAATTGAGTTGTCAGCGCTGCCATAAATGTGTGTTGCTTTGTCCTGATTTTGGTTCTACAGCAGAAAAACGAATCGATGGACATGGACAACATGGGATCTTTAACATCCGTTCACAATGCTCAATCTATCTCTTAATTTGATCTATTGTGACGAATTTAATAAATGTAAAATCCAAAAATTCGCTATCTGGTATACCATCGACAGATAGCAAGCAGAGGTGCCTACCGAACCGACAGTAAGGACGGCAAAATTGAAGTAAGTTAAATGTTTTTATCGTCAGTAGATCAAAACAGTTTGTTTGCGAACCCTAAGTAGTAGTTTACCTACTGTTGTTCGTGTGAATAAAGAAGACCTACTAAGTATAATCGTTTTTCACTTGAGTGACCGAGATGCCGCGACTACGACTGAATACTAAATAGGACCAATAAGATAAAAGAAAGGAATTGCCGTCTAATTGTACAAGTCTCAAAACGACTACAAAGCTAATCTTTAATAGTAATTACTTACAAACATGTACAACTAACGAACACGTTGCAATACAAATATTTAATCCCACGTTCGACACCTTACAAATGAAATGACAAAATAAAAACATTGATTTATTGTAGCGTCAAAAATTAAGACGCAATATCATCTTGACGCCTACGCATGACCAGCGAGCAAAGATCCCTTGAGTAACACTTACTGTCTCACTGATGCTACTTTTTATTAGGTTCAGAGGGGAGTGAGGGAGGTCTTGGTAGTGCGGTGCTTCAGCTAATACCCTGAGTCAGAGGCTGGGAGCAAAAAAGCGTGTAATGAACCGTAGGTTGGATACCACGGGTCGCTTGGCTTTTAAGGCTTGGAAATAGAAGGGTCAATGGTTGTCGTAAAAATATCATAGGCACGCCAAATTACGCTGTTTGAAGGTTACTCATACATTCAGTCCCGTAAAATTCTCAAAAAAAAAATACTTTGATAAATTCCCAATTTTCAGCAAACATGTTCTACCATCCTTACTTTGTATAACCAAGAAAGTGTGCTAGGTTCTATCTAGTAAAGAAGCGCCATTAAGAGATGTGTTTCAATCATTCACTTGCCAATATCTTCATCCGTTTCAATAATTTCAATAATTTTATCATATAAAAGCTTTGCTTTTGACTCCAGCAAAATTCTACCTTCTTTCTCACAATAGCCACAATGGTCACGACCATAATACGTGAGATCGCGGCCTGTAAAATCGGTCAGCCGAACGGTCTCGAGAGACATCGCTGTGACTAACGCAGTAATCATGGTGTGGCTAATGATCCACAGTTTACACGGCTTAGAAGCAGTTCCAAGTGACTGTGATTGGCTATACCTAACAATAACCTTGCTGCTGTTGCCAACTTACAGGTTGCACATTTTCGCGACAATGCAAAGTTCTGTTGTGGTTGTGACTGCATATCTGAGCGTTACATTTTATTTGAAACTAAATCACGTGCGTATATAAGTGGCTGCAAAATTCTGGGAAAAGTATAGATTGTGTGTATTTATTAGATGACAGGATAACCTAGTGGTTAGAGAACCTAGTCAGGTCTAGCCAGGTCAGGTAATCATGAAGCTGGAGTTCCCCAGGTTCGGTCCCCGGTCGGGGTAGGTATTTGTGTGATGAATACGAATGTTTGCTCTCGAGTCTTGAATGTTTCTTATATGTCCCTATTTCAGCATGGATTTATCTATAGGTATAAATAAGTATGTTTATCCGTTGTCTAGTACCCATAACACAAGCTCTGCTCAATTTAGGACTAGGTCAATTGGTGTGAATTGTCCCACGATATTCATTTGTTTATTTATTTGCATACACATTTATCCTTCATAGTTGAATAAACGGATTAGGTACCTACTCTCATATTTAAATAGAGTATCTTTCTTTTTCTTTTCTTTTGCGAACTGCTAAGGAATGGAATTCGCTCCCACCGTCTGCATTTCCGAACGGGTACAATCTAAGGCTCTTCAAGGCTAGAGTGAATAGGCTGTTACTGAACCAGTGAGTTACACCTTAGGCCTCATCTGCACCTTCCATCAAGTGAGATAGGGGTCAATCACTGGTCAGTTTATAGTAAAAAAAAAAGTCATAGTAAGTACCTAGTCCGTCCTCTGGGAACGAAAGGAAGGGCTACGGATCAGCGCAAATCATGTTGGGCTCATCTCGTCTCTGTGCGAAGTAGGTAAGGGTCGCTCATCTCGTCGCCCTAATCATATTTGGCAAAGTGGCCATCAAATTATAGTGATTAAAAAACTTGGCAGCGACCGCAAGCATACTTAGCCAGTTAGTCACTAATCACGCTTCTTGTCCTTGACTGTGTCATTGTCATTGCCATTAGTCAGTGCACAAAAAACTCGGACAATATCACGTGTGTTTCAATATTTATCTTATGGTATGGAAGCCATTACTGTTTTCAATGAAGTAAAGCGTTGCGTTTACAAATATGAAGGACAATTTGAGATACATAAACTCGAAAAAAGAAGCGACTTTGCTAGTTAGAAGACTTTCTAACTGGCTAACAAGGTAAAGCTATTTTAGCTAAAATATATCTATGAAATGAGAAGCATCAGTGAGACACACTTGTTGTATATTGTATACTCATATGTAACTACGTGAGAGTTAACTCGGTAATATAGCGTAGGTACTTACCTGTGAAAGATAATATTTTGTGTGCTACTAAAACTAATACACAACCGGGATACTGTTTCAGCCTGTAAGATCACCCCCTGATCACCCTCGGATCCTGTATGTGTGACATACAAATCAAAACAATTAAAAACAGATCTTTCTTTCAAATAAAGTCAGCTGTCACATCCTCACAACATCTTACCTGAGCTATGTATGTGAAACCGAACATTTTACAAGCTATTACATCGAATTTCCGAAACTGGGACGATCTTAACCGAAACAATTAGCGAAAACTACATTTCGTCACATGAATAGTCAGAACTGGACCAATCGCTTCTACCTCCAAACATACGAAACTTCCGATTTAGACTTTAGTACAGAGGCTACAAGAACTTTGAGAACTGCATTCGCGAGTTGCAAGAGCTAAACAATCGTGAACAGAGTCAACGTTCGGTGAATCACCGGCGCCTAGTAGGTAACAAGAAACTACTAAATTTAACTCACGGGCTATAAGAGCTAAGTGAGCAGTAGAGGTAAAATTGTCGTTTTTACAATTTGTGAACAAAGGGAAAAGGCTATGGCCTATGTGTGCTCCCTGAGGTACGGACGATAACGTGACGCTTGATTGATTTATTCGAAATGAGTTGAGGTTGTTTTGTAGTTGGTATTTAAAGCATAAAAATTTCAATCAGTATCAATACCTAAGTAAATATGTAGGTATGGTCAACTTGAAAATGTGCTCTAACCACAAGAATAAATAATAACATAGTAAAACGGAATCTTTTTTGACCGAGTCCAAAACGCCGCCATTTATATATCTACTTCCTCCTTCACGTCGTTACACCCCTCTGTCGTCAAGGCGTGTTGCTAGGGTTGGTTGCTGTTAAATGATGCTTACGTCTAAAGATAATATCGCTTAAATATTAGTTTTTCTTTACTTTGAAATCATTATTTTTATTCTAGTTTTACAAAATATGATATTTATAAATCATTACGAAGGTCTACATATTATAGACACTTCTAAATAAGAAGTTATTATAAGTGCCATACCAAATGAAACCATACGGTGATTTAAGTAAGTATTACTTATCTACAAATATAAAATAAAATACATACAGGCTCACGTAAAACTATTACCACCAAATTATAAACAACCAAACGCGCGTGCGGCGACGCCGGCCGTGACAGTCTGACTGAGTAGTCTGTTTAACAAATACTCTAATATCGTGACCTTGAGCCCGTCCGGAGCGGGAGTTTCCGTTCTACTATGTTATTATTTATTCTTATGCTCTAACCGCAAAGTTGTTATAATATTTTATAAACGTTACCTAAGCTGATCCTACAAAAGCTACTTATACACAATTCAACACTTAAACTTTTATACCTACTTAAAAAAAAAAATACGATTATGAATAATCTGGGGTTTTACGATAGTTAACCATTATCCCAAAATCAAAGCCCTCCAAAAGGTTAAAGACAGCGCTGTTAAAGGGTCAATTAAAGGTGCTTCCAATAATATCCCCTGTGGCACTCCGTAAATGACCTAACAGTATTATAGTTATGTGAACATCGCATTTCTAATCCTCAACTATCTATGTGACTATGTCTAGCCTCTATTTGTATGCGTCTCGCGCCTCCACGGTGTCTATTTTGAATAGTTAATACATTGCACGCATTTAAAGTAGTGTGACCGTCTGTAACTTCCTTTTGTGGAACTGATGAAAGCGATGAATGGATATTTTTAAGCCGGTCGGACTAGTCTGGCCATAGAGGAATGAAGAGTCTTCCTAGTTAGGGGAATTTACAATTATAAGTACTTTAGCATCATAGTAGAGATGGTTAAGTTTGACATTAGCATGGGACCTCTTAAAAACATAGGGCTTGAAAATGCTAGGGATTGACACTACACACAAGCTGAAAACGTCGTCAAAGTAATGTAATAATACGTATCACTCTATGGGCCAGTATCCAATATAAAATTAGCCTCAGTTGGTCAACTTTGTTATGATTTTCACACATTCTCAGAAAGTTTAGAGAAAACTAGCGCAGTCTAAATTTCCGAGAACACAACCCAAGGACACATGTTCAAACACAATGGTGCATTGTGTGGGGTCCAAAAAAGGTCCTTGAAACTACGTAGGCGGTGCCAAGTGCTCTATAATGCTGGATGCACAAGATGAGGCTCAAATATTTGGACCGTCCTGTTAAATACGACGGATCCGACTAAATGTTCTTGTTTTAAAAGTCGCGAGTTCCATGCTTGAAACAAATTGATTTAGGTAAGTAAGTAAGGGAAATAAGTGAGAGGTCTAGGCTCGTTATACGGTCCCTGCAAAGAGTTTTGAGAAATACTTAGTTGAAGGCAGAATTACTTGCAGACAATCGTCCATCCCGTCGTGAGTACCCGTCATAACGCTTTGTACAGTTTAAGGTGTAGGAGATGTTTCTTACTAGTTTGGAGCTGCCAACTACTGAATAGATTGCTAGAGTACGTGAGGATTTGTTTTGTACAGAGGCTATCCAAATTGTAAATAGCAGAGATGAATAATCATTGTAATGGAACCTCGAAATGTTGGATACTGTTGGATACGAGGTTAGCATTACCAACTTTTAACAGGCTGGTACTCAGAAGGAAAAGTACTCATAATATGTGTATAAATATTTTTAATAAAATACCAAGCACCCTTAAAATATTACCTTATCGCGAATTTAAAACCAAGTTGCGAAGAATGTTGACTGAAAAATGTTTCTACAGTATCAACGAATTTTTAAATTACAAATTTGAGGAAATGCATAGTAACACAAGATAAGATTCTTTTGTTTTGGCTCCATTTGTGGAAATTTATTTGACAGTCCATAATTTTACACAATAAATTATATTCAATTACATTAATAATTTTTAATTTTTCTTAATGAAATTACGATGACATTATAATTATAATTATAATTACGTATAAATAAATGGGTTGTATTCCTCAAAGACAATGTTTATTAATATAGACCGAGTGACTAAATCACTAACCTCAGATTTTCACATGCCTAACTTGGCTGAACATGTCATGGGAAGCAATAATATGTATACTAAGACCTTATGTAACCATATGTTCATTGTGAATAAATAAACATTTCATTTCATTTCATACTGAAGAGTGAGAGTGACTCTAAGATGATTACTGGAAACTCTCATTGTTATTTTATTTGTTATAGTTTTAATTAATCACGATTTGCTTTTATCAAAAATGATATTTATCTTGCGCGTCGTGATATAGCGATTGAATAACGGTTCCACTGCTCTACAAACATGATCGAATAATCTTTATAATGGTAATGTTAATATCTTCAAAGTACAGCTAACTAGAATAAAACAATTAGGTAATTGCTGATCATCGTGGGATGTTAGTTGTGGGCTTGTTAGGAACTGTATTTGATATAATTTGTGTAATAACTTCATACAGTTTGAGATGGTCCGGTACTGTTGTACATACCTACATATAGTACCCTTCTTCAAGTACACTTCATAACTCTACCTACTAGTTACTGGACATTCCTAATAACGTATAAGTAACGATCTAGTAACGAGCAAAAAGCTCTTATTTGATAATAAGTAAGTTATTTATTTAAACTACGACTTTGTTTGTTAAGGTTATCAATGGGATCATCGCCATCGAACTTATCGATTCGAATTACAAAAACTGTGGTAAAAACGATGCTTTGTTTCCGCATTCGTTGCCCTTTTGCCTATGAACAACATTGCGTATAAATTTTATATGCATTTCAGAGTATTTCTTTATTCGGGTGATATTTGAACTGATGTTCGATAGCGTACACATCGACCGTTGATTCCAAAAAAATCGTAACTACAAAATGCTGGTTTCCAGGAGAGCGCAAAAACGATTTTAAATACTTTGAGTCTTAATATTATGGTTTCTTAGTTAAACATAATTAAATATTTATGTGGCATATGTTTTAGAATTTTTCGTTTTATAAGAGAGTATTGTTATTTTATTTAAAAAATGATTTATTTCGATTTTAGAAAGAGTTACGACCACAAATGTCAACAATTTTTTTATCGAGTATTATCGTAACTGCAGAAACTGTTATATCATTCCATATATGAACGTATTTTACTAGTGGAGTATTATTGTAACCTATAATTACACTGTGCTCCTTAGTATTATTTTGTCAAAATACTGTTGTTTTCAGTAATACAACATCATAACCAAAGTTGCATTGCAAAAATTAAAAAAAAAAGTTTATGTGAATAATAATTGATGATGCTTGAGCGAATATTCTATAAAGCCCAATGCACAAAATTATCAATATAAATGGGTAATAAAGTAATCTTATTTTCGTGGCTACTCGTAGCTCCAACAGCGCGAGGTTTTACTGACAGGTAAAGTTGTACCGACAGTTACTGATAGAACAGTTGCAAAAACTTCGATGGACTAAGATGGTAACTCGTGATCCGACATTATTCCCACAATAATATTTCGCCTTTTCGGTTTGTACGGTACTCAAAATTTTTGTAAGTCGCTAACGGATTTTATTCGTTAAAACATTTTACTTCAAACCCTTACTTACTGTGTTTTCATACTGTGTACCTTTTTTAATTATCAAAATTTTTAAAAAGTATAAATAAATTTCGATAGGGTTTCAATTAATTAGCTTATGATACAAAAGTCACGAAATACATTATTTTGAGTTACGATATTTTTCGAATCAACGGTCGACATGTCATCTATAGGTACGTATCTATGCAAACCCTAGTACCACAGATTAGAGAGACTACCTAGTACACCAGTACTGTAGGTACAGCTTCTATAAAAATTCAATCAAATCGTCGATATAGCACACAAAACTTCAAAAAGGTAAACGTAAAGCTTCATTCATAATTACGTTAGCGTCGGTCCTTTTGTGAGTCAGGGCCCAAAAAACGCGCCCCCGAGGAATCCGCATTCCTTCACGATTGTGGCCCTCTGTTTTTTTAAAGAAATGTGAGCCCTTTTCGACTTTCATTGGACTTGGGTAGCGTATGAATTGATAAAGGACTTTCTACTAGTATTAAGTGTAATTGATCCTTGTGATTTGAAGCTGGCGTACGTATCATAAGTAATGTAAAGCAAAACAGCATGCGATACCAATGTAGGGTTGATGTAAATAAAATTGAAGCCGATTTTTGCTTTTACAGTTGCTATGCATTACGAAATACTCCAATTCTACACACCAAACTTATCCAGACAATAAAATGGTAAATGAATGGCTTTTTTTTTCAAGCTATGATTAAACTCTAACCTGCTCTGACTTTGAGTTCATGTTGGTAAGTTCATTTATTTAGTTCACGTGACCGATAAAAAAAACAAGCGATTAAACAAAGTGTCTGGAACATATCGATGTATATTTATATCGATGTTAGCTGTCATTAAATGTAAGGCTGTCATATTTATTTACCCAAATTCTCTCTAGACGTTCAACCGAGTCCGGTTGAGTTAGAGCTGTGACTGTCGTTGACGATGGCAGTGTTGACAACCACAAAATAAATAAAACAACGAAATACAAAAGCGACTAAAGCCATCACCGAGGGACGTCATGTTAAAAGATGTCTGAGCTTATTCTGTCCAAATTCTGTCGCTGTCAACGATGAATGAATATCCTAGCTCTCTCATTTAACTGCTCTCTGTTATCAGGTACGAATGATAGAGAAAATACATCAAATATTTCGTGATATTTTTTTCTAAAAACTATAAGTCTATAACAAAAAAGCCCGAAATCGTTTTTGGACAAGCGCCAGACCAATTCAGCTTACAGTTAAAAAGCTACTTCGAGCAATATTTTACACAGTTCACAAATAATCTAACCACGTACAAAGTGTCAACAGAGAATGTTTATGTTTTGAATCGCCGTTCGGATTGGTTGACCAACTGTAAAAAATGCGATAAAAAATGTGACTTGTGCTGAATAATGTATCAGGTAGGTACCTACAGTAATACCGCCCGTTAATTTTTATTATACCAAAAAAACAAGGAAAAGCTTATTAATTACTCGTAGGCAATCCGTTGATCTTTGAAAAAAAAACACGCCTCTAACTTTTTTTTTTAACTGTCAAGACAGTTCACTTCCTTAGTCTGTTCCGAACCAAATTAGCAACACTCATTCGCGACGCGAGATTATATAATTTATTAAACAATTTTTACATTTTGTCATAGGACTATCTTAAATTAATAACTCATTAACGTACCTTTCTACTGATACCTGCCTGCCTAATTTATAAGTATAATATCTTATCTTATCTTTTTAGATGTAATTGCCGGTAGGCGCACCCGAAATTGTTACTCATATCTACAAGTTTTGTTTACAACTCAAACGAAATTGAGGTTAATACGTTTGTAGTCCCGCTAATGGTCGGACGTGCCTTTAAAAAACTTTCAAATAAGTAAACAGTTAGTTACATACAATTACTTTGTGTCCAACATGAGTGAAAGTGTTTGGTTACCTAGAACTACGACTGAATAAATTACCTACCTACCTTTTTTTTCAACCATTTGGAACAGAAAATGTTAGAAGTGGCCAGTGCTTCCCGCCAAAAGTAAAAAGACAGTCGTAACTTTTTAATAATGCCGTCAGCCATGGAAATAGAGCCATTCAGCCAGCCGGAATGGAGTGACTCTACGGACTCAGAACCAGGCCCACTGCCTCAGTTGGGGTATTTTGTGCCAGTGCGTTGCAGATGCGATCGAGCGACCAGCCACGTGTGTAGGAGAAGACGAAGGTAAATAATATAGCAGAAAAATCGTAAATAAACTAAATTAGTTCCTCGAAGACGGAATTGACCATCTAAATCCCAAGACTAGTTATGATTTTGTAGGTAAGTATCTAAACCGAAAAATTTGTGGAAGAAGTTTGAAACATACGGGCCATAAGTAGTCCACATTTCACTTATCTTGAGAAGCGAAATTGATGCTCGTTCAAAAGAGCAGCATGAAGAAGTTTGTACAATACATTACGTTATGCAACCAGATAATACACTGAACCAATTACCTGTTTCACATTACGTTTAGTTTTCTCGCTTACTCACAAATTGTATCAAGTGACCGTGACATTACCGGTCGGTCCGTAGATTGGACTAAATTTGAAATTAATCAGTTCAGTCATTTTGTTTAAATTAAAATAATACATGCTAGTACAGTCGAGTTCTCCAATATCTATACAGTCAACAGTTCAAAATTATCTATACACAGACCTTATTGCCAGTTACATAAGGTCCGTGTTTAGATATTTATGATCCGTTGGCTGTATAGATATTGGAGAACTCGACTGTAAGTGAATGTTACGTTTTATTATCATCTCTTTTTGAGGTTCTAGGATTGTGAAGTTTATTTTTATTACTACGCCGATCATTCATTAAAAATATCGGGACGGGCAAGGACCCAAAAATATGGGAATCTTATTGTATTTTTCCCAAATTTACCTATATTACTAATTATGCTAGCCGTAGTGTAGGGGTTATGGCACGCGACACGGAATGTCGAGGATCCGGATTCGATTCCCGGGGTCAGCATTTTCTGTTTTTACCCGACTGCGAAACGCAAAGGAGGGTAATGTTTTTATTTTCTGTGTATTCATGTTTCAATAAGTATTTAAAAAGTAGGTATAACAAAGAGATGTCAATACGAATTCACCCGAACTCGAATCCTGTTCTATTCTAAGTGCTCAAGGACTCTATATGTAATCTGATGTTGACTGTACACTTGAGCCCTACAGAAGACTCCATACTTATTATGACTGGCTCATTTTAGTCGTAGAAACCTATAGCGTAAGCATTAGGTACATATAAAGAAGTGTCTATGCTCTATAAAGAGTCTGTCTTGTTTCTAAAATAGCCATTCCATTTATCAGTCCATATTAATACTCCAACCTATACAACAGTGGGTTGTAGTTTGTAGTTATTTGTGTGGTCTACCTTTAGATAAGAGTTAGATAGTTGATACCTGTCTGGCATTTTTAAATCCTTCTTCAAGTGTTATTTTTTAAAGGAAAGGGAAGCAAGTCCGTCACGATTATTGTGATAATGTTTAGGTTGCCAGTTATTTGAACATGCCAGAGGGTCGAGCACGACTTTTCGAAACCTGCGTCACGTAAAATCGAATAGTAAACGTTGTCGAGTTTGTATGACGTTTGAAACAGCGCCCGCCCGTGAGCGTATTTGGAACTAAAATTTAGTGTGAGGTTTCTCGATCTCGCTCGATACGATAACCGTAACATTACGCAGCATTCGTAAAGTCGTGCTCGACCCTCTGGATGCACGCACACTGGGGCTGGAAAAAACCGATAATAGTAATATCGAGTTTAGAATCGTCAAAACGACCGAACCGATTAAGTTTGGCTGTAAACAGTAGGCCACAACCCTTGTCTCTGATAGGATCCACCTTAACAGAAGATTTACTTGAGACTACATAATTTAGTGGTAAATACGAGCACTAGGATTTTAGCAGCTCAGCAGCGCCGACCTTAGCCCTACACCAAGTAGAGCGAAGACCGACATTAAAATTTGATTTTCCCACCCTGATTTGCCGATTTTTTTATTTCTTTATATGACAAGGAAGGCAAACGAGCAAATGGGTCACCTGATGTTAAGTGATCACCCTGCCCATAGACACCCACAACCCCGGGCGGTTTGCAGATGCATTGCCAACCCGGAGAGCTAAGATGAAATGCCTAATTACGGGCACAAGTGCCCGTAATTACACCGGCTGTCTTACCCTCCACATCTGATTAAGCTGAAACGGAGATGCTTCGCGCTCGCTCGGTCATCAAGTCTAGTAGTACTCCCGTCGAAAAAAACTCCCATAAATTCAGTAGGTACCTCTGCTGGTTGACAATAGTACTTTTTGATATAAGTGCGGAAAGTATGTCATTATGCACGAGTTCCGAGGTGTCTAGACCCGAGCCGCAAGGCGAGGGTCCAGTCTTGGGACGAATACTTCTGCACATGTACCAAACGACGTTTTTTAATACATTTGCGAAAAAATTACAATGAGGGGGCGGGCCGCCTCACCACCACCTGCCGGCGCTCAGGTGGAGGTAGGCGTAGGCGTGGCGCCGGCGCCTTCGAAAAGTAAAAAGCACTAGTAAGAAAAATACAACTTTCCGCATAAAACGTAGCTACAAAATGTACCACTTTTTGAGCAACTATATTAAAATACAATTTTTTTGACTTGCTGAAATACTTACGGTTCACAATCTGGAACCCAGTATATTCCTCGTTTCCAACATCTCCTTCTTTGTCCTCAGAGAATCTCCCCGCTCCCGTCGCTCGGTGTCACAATGCTCGTGCAACAGTGTGTCGCGGCGGTCGTCGGTGGCGGCGTCGCCGGCGCCGGCGCAGCTGCCGCCGCTCAACAACACCATGGAGATGTACGTCGAGCCGGTCGTCGAAGATGTAAGTCATCTTGTAAACATTTCTTAAATTTAAGGATTAACAGTTTTAAATTATTCGCGGTTAATTACATTTTAGACATTCTACCTGTCAGTCTACCCGTGATCATGATGCATGTAAGTCCAGGCCACAGTTTCCGCAGAACACTCGCATTGTAGAGTTACACTAAATAAGAGTACTTACCTATTCAATCATAAATGCATGACCATTCCATAACTTTTGTAATCGCATAGCTTTGAAAACATTGCGAAAGAGAAAAGTAAACAATCGGTTCAAACGCAGAACAACATGAATCAACCTTTCTTATTACTTATGTTAAAGCAAGTTAAAAGCTTGTTTAAAAGCGGCTATAAAATAAAGTCTACCATTGAGTGCACGCAAAAACAGCTACAACAATAAAACAACAAGTCGATCAGTTCCGCTTATTTATTGAGTAAGTCGAATGCTCTCGTTAAAACAGATTAATTTACATCACTAAGCAAACTTACCCGGAGCAACAAAAAAATCTGTGTACATTAATATGCTCCCAGTTTCATTTCGCTCACTGAAAAGAGTGCAGAAAGTCTGTATTCCATTTTCGACATTAATAATATTTAGAATATGTCTCATGTTTCATACATCGAACTGCTCGTGTTTGTATTTGTCTAAGACCTTCCTCATGGCCTTAGCTATTTGTTCCGGCCGACTGTAGAAGAATTTGTGCTGATTGCTGCCATCTTCGTTAAAAATTTCATGGTCTACCATTCCGGTCGGCGACAAGAACATGATCCTAAAAAGACAATCAAAAAGTCCAAAATAAGCAAGGCCTAGCAATGAGTTACGATCTCAATTCTAACAAAGTATACGAAGATTTATTCGCATCCATCAGACAATAACTGTTTACATGTTTTGAAGCTTTTCCCAGTCCACCAGTGTTTGTTTATTCTAAGGTATTAACGGATCGTGCAAATGCGGGAGGATTATCTTGTAGTTGTTATTGTTTATAAAGCCCTTGTTCTCGTTCAAACCAGTGAGACAAAAACAAGCATTTAGCATCGCTCTTCGCGTGGTTAGCAACCCAAGAGATAAAGCTAGGCGGTAAAGCGGTTTAGGCTCGTATACCTAATTAAATTTATTAGCATCTTACCTAGGTATGTAAGTACCGTCAGGAGCGAACAAAGCACTTTCTGGTTCCTCGTCGTCCACCAAATTGACCATTACGAAGTTTTTGCTCAGTGCCTGGATCTCACTGGAGGTCGCGAACTTCGGCTTCAGGTTTTTGCACGCCGTACACCAGGACTTGTGGATTATCACCATCACCGGCTTCTTATGGTGCTGAGCCATCTGTTTACCGGCTTCCAGCGAGTTGGCCCATATGTAGCCGTTCCCAAACCCATTGTCTCGGCCTTTGCCTTGGCAGTACACTGTGTCAAAAACTAGCCCGAAGAATGCTCTCGCCAAAGCACCGGTCGGCATTTTATGCTTGTTGAGAGGTTTGTCGAATTGGATGGGGAGACCGACCGGGTGTAGAAGGTTATTTACATTTTAAGCGATTTGTTGTTATTTTCCGTTGCACGGCCATTTTTGACGATTACTTTAAATTTTGAAGTTTGACACTCGTCCATAGAGATTTCTGTTGATTTTGAAGTTTGATTTGGAATTTCGGAACGGTTGCGACATGGGTACATGTGGCGCCATCTGTGTTAGTTAAGTGAAAGCTTGAAGTATGGTTACTCACTCTAGAGCGTTAGCTTGTGTAAGCGGCATTTTAATGCGTGATTTGTTCGCTAGATGGCATACCCAGTATTAAATCTATCTGCTGCTCTTCTATTGAACCGAAAAGTTGCGTTTGCTGACTATAGGATATGGCAGATAATCGAACTAACTGCCGTATGTTAATTATTTTAAATTTAGAACTAACCAGCTAATGTTAATCTAAATAATATCATCCAGTGTCCGTAGAAATATTAAGATGTGAAATTTCGTGAGATGTTCTCGGATGTTAGGAATTTAACCAAGGAATAAATGCCTCCATTAATTCTGATCACTGAATTTTACGGGCAATACTAAGCAGTAGCAAATAAAAAAAGGTTAGGCTAAAATAATTATATTTTTGTGTCTGTATTCCACTGTAAATCCGCTGACAACAATGATGGCTGCATCCTCCGGTGCAAGCGACAAAATGCAATGACAAACTTTTTAAAGCCACCCATGTGTATCGGCGCGTAGTGGTGCGTGTGCGCATGTTTTTCACCCATTTTCAAACACAGCAATGTCGATACGTCTCGCTCCACGTAGCCTATTGGAAAAAGCAGATAAACTATGATAATTAAATGAACGCGCGTGATTGTATCACAATGTAGAGAGGATGCGCATTTCAGTGCAGCTCCTAACCAGAACGCCCGCTCGCATCAACATTCAACCCAAGAGAGTCCTAATAAAAATATTCGTTAAATATTTGTATATTAGAAACCTTGTGGCCAGCTGAGAACTCAAAGGATTATTTTTATTAAATAAAATAAGTTCTGCTTTCGAGTTTTAACGAAATGGGGCGCCATTTTGAAAGTTCGCGCGCGCTTTTTTACTTTTAAAATCGTGGTGCAGGGTTGATTCATGATCAGCCAGTGTTGGTGTTGTGAAAATGTATGGTCAGGGGCGAAATCGGAGTATGTACGGCACCGTTCGATCCTTGGCTCCGTCGCGGGCGACGCCCATCGCTGGTCTCGAGGATGTCTTGTACACACCACCTTACTTCTACCACATACCGCCGCCGCCTCCATTGAACACTTATCCTGGTAGAAAGAGACGGAAACGAGAGAAGGTAAGTTTTTATTCTAAATAATACCTACTTATTATTAACGCGTTTTGAGCAAAGATTTCCCACCTAGAGCTACTTTCGTTTCATTACTTATGATAATTACCTATATTATGAGCTTTTTTATACCTACCGTGATGTTGAAAATATGCTGCAAGTAGGTACGTATATATAGGAGTTACTGCAATGATATTACATATAAAAAAGAGGACTTATAATATCATCGAGTTACTGAGATCTCAATTTAATTGACTGATAAACTGATAAGTAATAGCTGGTAAAATTGGGACAAAACCACGATACAATTGTGGGTTCAATAAAAGACAGGATAAATGTTCCTAGCACTTGAACTTACCTAGAAAATATGCTATGTTTTAACCTCCTTCTCGAGGTCTTCTAATATTAGACTTTTGCTTCGAAACTTGTCAATCGAGTAAGACATAAGGCTGTAAGAAACGTAGAAGGAAACGGAGAACACCATCGCATCAAACAACAACTTCTTCCCTCTGCCCATTGCTAATATTTGATTTAAAATTAGGTTAATATAACCTAAATTTAATTTAATAATATTTTTAGCTACATTTTTCAGTTTTTTTTTGAAGTTTGCGTTTTACTTCCTTTGTTATCTTTGGTTTTAATGTAAGCAGCCTGTTATTCTTCCAGAAAAAGGATCAACGCTATTTTCCCCAATAATAAAATGAGAACTCTTTCTAAATGAGTGCAAACGAGGTGCAAACGCACGTACTTAGTTACCTACTTACTTTACTTCGCCACAAGGAACTTGTTCGCAATCATCAGCATCACAATTGCAAAAATAAAATCACGAATAGACAAAATAAAATAATTGTGCATTACACAATCACAACAAAATGTGATCAATGCCCCTAAAAAAATGAAGATTTAAAAAAAGCATTGATGATGATGACTAACTAACCCTTAATTTAAAGTCATCTATCTATCCTTTTCATTATGACACAGTTAAAGAGAGACTGTTGTGAAACGGCAAGCAAAATTTAAGGCGAGTGGTAGAAAATGCTGCACGCATACTGCACGAATTAATTTCTACTGTCAACAATAAATAATATTGTTAGAAGAAACTTGACTTACCATTACCAACACTAACTTTCAAGCGCTAACCCGAAGTCCATTGTGTTAAGGCGCTGTAGGTTCAGCGAAAAATATCGTGTCAGGGGGTGAGGCCCCCCGCGAGCGCGGGAAGCGCCCCGCGCGTCTCCCGCCGTGCGCGCCTACAGTAAGAATACACAGTACAGATATTAACAGTATTCCATCCAAGCAGCAATACCTAGTTATTTGTTAAGCAAGGCTGCAAAGTTATTGTTTGGTGCGAGTGCTTGTATTGAAACCCGAGTAAGCGAAGGATTTTAGGATTTTGAGCGCAGCGAGTGTTCGAGATGCAAAACAAACTTTGCAGCCGAGCGAAACACAACTTTTTCATCTCACTACAGCGAGGCAAATGGTAGATGAGAGAAAAACATGTAATGGTTAAAAATACATTATTTTTGGATCCAAGATGGCGGATGATAGTTTGACGTAATTGGCAATTAAAGAAAGTCAACAAACAATCGAATTTGCGTTCCACCTCCGCCATACTGCATTCTAAATATAATGGCAGATTAGTTATCATCGGAGACCGGAACCGAATTACATTAAAATAAAAGTCCTATTTTTTGTATCAAAAGTAACAAACTGTCATCCGCCATCTTGGATTAAAAAAATAATGCCAGGTAATACTACCTAGGACTACCACTATCCCTATTATTTTTGTCTTACGCGAGTCGCACAGGTCTACATCTACCTGCCGTACTGCATTTCACCTACCTGTTATTTATTCTGTGATTTTACTTGCCGTATCGCATTTGTTATTCTAGCATTCGGTCTAGCAGTCATAAGGTGATTTCGACTCCTGCGTTTTCTTTTATTTTATATATTCCCCTTAATAAAGAGTATTTTTATCTTATATTTATTTTGCATTCAGTGGCGCGGATTTAGGGTCCGAGCCGCGCGACACAGGTGCTACCTCGATCGTAGCTCGCGCGGTACTGAGCGCCTACAGTCGGAGCCGGTCCACGAGCGGGATCGCGGTTTTCATTGTTTTTAAATTATTATTTTTGATTATTTCTAATAAAAAAAAACGAATCGACGGTGGTCATCGAAAATAGAATTACGCAATTTTTGATACTATTTCCTTGCTAGTAGCAGGTTTAAAAAAAACAGTTTCGATATATTAAAACGTGTAATTAGAGGTGCGTTGGCGATTTTTTTCCATCGAGCGAAAAATGCTAAATCATGTTGTGAATCGACGCAGGGCCTGCAGAAAGGTTTCAAGATTACTGTCAAATTTTTTCATATTTTTTGGAAGTCGTGTTGTTATAGAAGAGGTGCCTCAAAATGTTTCAAAAACTCTGTTCGATACACCCACGGCGCCTTAAGTCAATGAGAAGAAACATTATTTTTTGTCACGGCAGACGAAGTAAGACCTTCTACTTACTTACTACCTTATTCAGGGAAATCCTACTCAGTCGGTTATCTTCCGTTTACTACACCAAGGGACAAATAAAGCAGCAATATTAGTTTTGAACCACTGCTCTTAAAAAAGCTCTACTCTCTTTGAAAACAAACTTGTCGATAGATCCTTTTAGCTCATCGTTCGCTATCGACTACACATTTGATAAAAGAGGACCTACTTAGTTGTTAAAAGTTTCAAAAGTAGGAAGTACCTATACCTAACCTACCTGCTTGATTCACAAGCCACCCAGACTACAACAGTGAATAAATCTATAGTTAGTATGACTAAATTAGCAGACTAACATCATTCTGAACTGAACAGGCTTAGCGATATTCTTATCGCCATGTGTTGGAGCGACAGGCGTCAATGCATGTGTTGTATATTATTAAATGATTATATATTTCGCAATGCCGATAAGCACCAGAAAATTGACAATTTCCGGAAGTTTATAAATCGTCCATACTCAAAGAAACCATATCTTTTTATTTCAGCTTAATCTTTTTTTGCATTTCAGAAAAAAAAGTAATTTTGTGGAGCAGCAAAGTACACAGTTGTTGCCCTCCGATGTATAAAGAGCTCGACACGTGAATCTTCTACCAATTGTTAACACAACATGAACTACATATTTAGGGTTGGCTGGTAGAGATCCCTTGAAGGGATAAGTCCCCCTTTGTACTCGAATTTGATTGTTTGTAATTGTAGTTATCTTGGCAAAATAAGTTTCACTGTAGTCTATGTGTAGGTGTAGTAGTGATTGGCCAAATCTTTCAGTTGTGATTACTGAAAACAACATTAAGACGCTTCTCTGAGAGGATGACCTTGAACGCTTCGCGTCTTCCTCACCCCACCTCACTTCTACTAAACAACTTCGTTTTAGTGATGACATCTATTAATATCGGTCTAACTTCATTTTACAGTGTTATCACAAATAACGCATCTTTTCGAAAAAAATTTTTTTTTCAAAATTCGCACCGATTACGTAAATTACCTACTTACCTATTTAAAATTTTTAAAATATTCTAAATAAAGGCCTGGTGCCCAGCAGTGGGACGTAAATAGGCCGATGATGATGATAGTGATAATGATGATGATTATAACAAGGTATTTTAATAATGTTAAACATAGAAATTCTAGCCTATTAAATTCTCTATGTATACATTGGTGTATGTCACAAGTCAAAGTAATTTATGCTTATGATGTAGTAACAGAATATTAATTGCAACTTGACTTACTTGTGATGCAGATATCATAAGTATTAAACAGGAAAAAAAAATGAAACATAGAAAAAGAAGTTAAGGTGTTATAGATACTTAATGTATGTATTATTGTAATATAATCAAAGGGGTAACGCGGCGAGCGTGCTGGGCACCTTCGCGCCTGGAATGACGCGGGGCGGGTTATTTGATTAATTTTGACTTTCTTGTTGTTGTGTGACATTATTTATTTTGCAATGACATGTAATTGTATTAGGAATAAAATAAAATGGACTATACATTGAATTTATATATTTTGTTTTTATCGTTTCAATAATCTACAGAAAGGCTCAAAAAAGCAGCCATTTCAGCGTCTGGGTCAGGGAAGCGCCTTAACCTCTCTCTTTATCTTGAGTGAAAAACTCAGTGATTTGTGTGTTTTATTACATTAAGGGAATCGCGTGAATTGTTTCAAGTAGGTAGGTAATAATTAAGGTCGTTAACCAACTATAACATTTAATAACAGTAAGGTTGAACTAAAAATCTTCAATTACACTTCTGAACATATTGCAAAGGGAAAAATTGTACAGACAACAAACGTGCTATTAGATATTGCAGCTCTCGTTACCAGTTTGGTCGAAATGTTTCAACTGCTTTTGAATAAGCAATTCTTCGATTTCGGCATGTGCAGGCTGTCTTATGAATATCTCAGGATCAAAGCAACTGCTGCCCAACATATTCCTCCATTTACTTCTAATAGCCACAATTATAAAGCACAATTTAGCTTAAAATCACTAGTAATACAGGTATAAAAAAAATGTTTTCTGTTGTTTGTGATTTTATTCAAAAAAAATCCGAACAGGCACTTGCACGATCTTTCTCAAAATATAGTCAGTTTCAGCGATTTAAAACTTAGCTGATATTGTCAAGTTGTGAGGCCGTTAAAGATATCGTTCCCCCGTCGTTTCTATTGTCTTTCGACTGTGTCCGAGGAGGCAATTCCTCTGTTTTCCAATGTGATGTGACAGTAGGTGTGTGCGGTGAAGATCTACTGAACATCCCAAAAGACCATGCCATTCCAGTAGCCATTGATATAGCCACACAAATAAGTTTTAGCTGTTCTTTTTTATCCATGTCTATTGTTCCGTCTGCTTATTAAGTATTCCATTTGCCTTATAACCACTTGAAAATTATTAGTGAAATAAAATGTTTTTCGATGTCTTTTGATGTCGTCCAAAAATCTATCAAAAATTTCATATCTGTCTGGCTATTCAAAGACATTTTATTTTGGTTTTTCTTTGGGCTTGTCATTTTTGCTCTCCCACCTTTTTACTTAAATGAAAATATCAAGATGAGCATAGCAAGAGCAAGACAGGATGGACACGATGTTATAGCGCGTAGTTATAGCAGAAATGTATTAAGTATTACACTTCTGTGATTGATCATGATCACTGAACATTATTGAGGTGGAATTAACACTCATTCAAAACATGAAACTACCGTGAGATTCTATCATAGTGAAATTATCACGTATGTCACACGCGTTTTAGTTTGCGTTTCGCTACCGTCGCAGGGTGTGCTCCTCGAGGAAGGACTCGAAACATGTTCGGGCTATACTCGACTGACATACGTGAGTGATCGCGTTTATTTCACTACCTTTAAGTATTATTTGTTAATTTTATAGATAAACGCATTGCTGCACATCGACGGTACTCTGACACAACCTCGCATAATAAACTTTTTTCATTAAGCATTTTAACATTAAGCATAAAGCATTTTACAATGTCCTTAAATCCACGCTAAAACTAACTAAACCTAGTACTAATCAAATCAGAATTGTTACACATTCAATTACAATAGATGGTTAGCAAAAATAAACCTATAATTATGTTAGTTACACATACACACATAAATAACAGCCCCAAAGCGACACACAAAAGAACCTAAAACACTAAAACCTAAGAACCACCACCCCGCACCGCACCCGGCTCAAACGTGCCCATCACGCCAGCATCATGGCCCCGCTGTATGGCTAGCGCGATCTGCTGAACCAGGTACGACCCGGAGCGGGGGTCGCAGCCCCTATCCCGCAGCCTACGGCCCAACTCCCACACCAAAGACTTGGCCTCCATGCCAGCCGTCTCGACCGCAAACGGCACCAAGTCGTACGTCGATTCCAAGGCCGAGTATTTAAGGTGCTTAGCCCGCGCGGCATTTTCACCCGCGGATCCAGCTGACCTCGACGTGTAACTCAAGTGAGATGGTGCAAAGATACTCACACACGTCGCATCCCACAAGAAACAACGCTCTCTCTGCCAAGGAACCAACGTCAGTCCATCAGGCCTCTTGCGGTCACTACGGCGTAACCCCGGAGGCTCCAACATGCACGGCACATTAGCAGCCACCCGCTCTGTGAATAAGGGCATTTATCGAATGATGCCTCGAGAACCGCCCAGTATACCTTTGACAGCTGAGGCCGTGGTGGCCATCCTCTTCCAATAACTAGGTATAATAACTAGGTACTTTAGGTTCGCGGTACCTATAAGAACTGTTAATGCTACAAATAAATCTCGCCTATAGTTTTAGAACTTTTATTGCGTGAGGTTATTTCTTCTTAGGTTCAGGGTTGTGGACGGGACAACGAGGCATAACAGGCGGCTCTTCAGGCGGGCAGGGATCCCGAGTCTTCGATGTGAGGCATTTCTTCTTCACCGGCTGGCACGCCTTAGGAGGTTCAGGCACCTCAGGACTAAACTGGCCAACTGAGTATAAGATTCCCACCGCACATATTATTGATGTTCCTAGTAGCGTCAACATGTCTTTTCTGCTTTTAGCGGTGTGGGGATGGGTCACAGCATCGTGACGGTCTTTAATCAACTTCAAGAAGTGTTTCTTGCCGGTTAAGTGCCAGAGGCGAGTTGGTTTGATTCCGTTATTCATTTTGGATACAGTAGGGCTCACGATTGATCTATTGTGGGTATTGTGACTTGATTCGGCTTAATGTTGCATCATTTTGAAGTAGTGATTAGTTCTTTGATATCTTTATTACTGGTTTGAGAGTGGCGCGGTGGAGAGATGCGCCCAATACTGCGATGGGTGCCATTGTAGTAGATGTTATGTTTGCGGCTGGAGAGTTAAGGGGCCTGAGGGCGAAAATAGAATTAAAAAATAATCAGTACAGTACAGTCAGCAGAAGAAGTAGCTAAGCAACATCTGCACAAGTTCATATTAATATGTCTATAACAATAGAGCCCTGCTTAGATCATTGTGACCACTTCGGTTGCTTAGCTACTTCTGCTGCTGACTGTATATTAGCCAAATAAGAGCAGGCTAAAGGCTCGTAGATTTCTGAACACTTTCTGATACCTGACTTCTAATCGCTATGTTCACCTTATATGCCTTGCCAATTTAGTCAGTAGTACTACACATTACTTAGTTTTTAAAGCTCATACCCAGGCTGATGAGAACAGTTTTCATACACAAGACACGGTCGAATTAAAATGCTCCTAGATTAGCTAGGGAGGGGGTATAAGTATAAGACTTGGGGTGTATAAGGATAATCTGGCCCTGACAAGAGATAGGCCTTTCTTTCATTCCTCAACCAGACAATCCTAAAATAATCTGCTTATAAGAAGTACCTTCATGGCCATCGGGTTTTGCCGCCGTTGTCCCATAAGGTGCCGATACAGGAGGCGATCGCGGATACAGTTACGATGAAAATTATTTGCTGCCGGTTCATGACATTTTTAACTAAAATATGACGTTCGTCTTTTTTTTAGTTGCCAGTGACTTCATTGAACTGTAGATTGGCAAAAAGTTTACATTTTCTAAAATGATTTTTTTTCTGGAGTTGGTATTTCACAAAGGTACCTATTACTTATTTTATAGGCTAATTATAGTCTAATATAAATTCAAAGTCCAGTTTTGTGTTATGAATACCTATGAAATACTTAGGTACCGCATTTCCCTTTCGTGTGAAATTTTTAAAGACTATAGTTAAGACAGAGTCGGCAAAATAACTAACTATACTTACAAACTTACATAGCTATACGTTGTTACAAAATGTTGCGAATCGTCTCTTGTAAGTATTGTAATAAGGGTTATTAATTTGCTCGTTTGCTTTCCTTGTCGTATGTAAATAAAAATCTCCTGAGTGTTGAGCTCTACAGTGTACTTATGACACTATTATTAAGGACATGCTGATATTAAGACTCCTGTCACTTAGGAAATGTATTGTAAGCCCCAGTAATATTATAGTAAGTAAGGTAAGTATACTGTTAAAATGAAATGACGACAACCCGTGGCTTACCTAATAGTCTTTACGACCGACATCAATGTTGTATAAGTACCTAAATAAGTACTAAGTAAGTATAACATGTTCATAATTAGATATTCTAATGATGAAATCTAACGTGGCCTTTACTTAACACCATTAATAACGTTTATTCCATCAAAAACATGTCCACACCTGTCCAGTCAATAAAATCGTTAATTATGCGTTGTTTGTATTTATAGCGATGGCATTTTCACAAAAAAATGGCAATTATTGTAGCCATTTGGACAAGTCCAGGTAAAAATAATCCCTGGTCCAACATTGTGTGCGTTAGCTGACATTTCCGGACAGCTGTGTGCGACGTGTAAGACGGGATTGCGCCTGTGTGCGTGGGATCCCTGCGCAGGAGTGTCCCATGTAGAGGTTAAAATTCTCGCGGCCTTCACCAGAGATGCACTGGGACCGGTTTGATTTATCGATCGGATCGATCGTTTCTACGATTGCTTGACTAGTTACAGCACTATTGAGTATTGGGCTTCCTTGTTATGATAGTTAGTCAATCGCGATGTAATGATGCTTTGTTCATATTACCGACCTCGAAATGTTAATTATGGGCGGTTTAAGTCGATTTTAATTGTGTTGGTGGAGTATTCGTAAAAATGACTGAGATTAATGTTAAGTCGTAGGCGTAATAACCGACGTTAAATCATTAGAGACGCTTTTGATGGTCTCGATCGATCGAAGGTGAATCATTGCGAGATGACCATCTAAACGCCTTATCTCGATGGACCAACGGACGATGGGCCGCGTAAAAAACCGCCGGTGTCTAGCTAGGAGCCGGCTGAGCGACTATGCAGCGCTTGTTATGTTTTTTTCAACAACTTTCAAGCTCGGAGTCCGCGCCATGCCTCCTTGTAGTGGGAGAGCAAAACCTGTAGATACTGTTCGTCCACTTCGGTACGGAGTACCTGCCTCTACCGCCGTCCCTTTCCGTCGCGCCGCGAAACACACCCAAACAAGACCGTCCGTTTCACCGCACCACACTGGTATGCAAAGATTGATAGCTTATATGACCATTTGGTTTTGAAAGCGCCCAGAAATCACGCACGGTTAAAAGTTTTCGCCGCCAGGCGTCCTTTGGGCCGGCCAGACGTCTCCGGACAAAATTGTAGCTAAAGTTAAAGTTTTGTTTGTTAATATTAGTGGTGGTAATGTCATTACTTATGCGGTTTATCGATTGAGCGCAGTGGTGCAACTAGTTTGTTTAAAGTAAGCCAGAGAAGCCTTACCGAGGAGGTAGTGTTGTCAGTAATTATTCAGTTTTCTGTGTCTAGGAGTTTTAAAGTGACTAGCTCGTGCCGTTGGTGTTGCGACACGGAAAAACAGATCGAAAGTTGACTCCGAAACGTGTGTTATATCACTTATATCAAAGAGATGTGTATTGTTTTTCTAACTGTGAGTGGATAATGCTTTTACGATGGATCCGATGGCAGCAGACAACGGTTTGGTGGTGAATAATCTGAACCATGTCCGGACCGAGTCCCAGGTAAGCCGGCTCGAGGTATCGATGAGGCAAAACACGTTTGCCATTGCGTACCTATACCTACTCGTGATAAGTACAATGACTTCTCAATCATTTGATACATTTCACGGCCTAGTCGTAAAGTTAGATGGCGTGACTGTGTTTGAGATTGATATTAAGACTTTTTTTTAGTTACCTAGGTATATCAAGTTTGACGGGTGCTAGGAGTTTAGGCAACTTGGATAGATTACACTGGCTTAGCTTTGTTCTAGATAACTTGAATTTTTCAACTACTTACCTATTGAAAAGTTACTTTGTTATAACACATCACTACCTAGCAACCTTAGTAAGGAATTTATAGGTACTTATATGTATTATTTATTTATTACCTACGAATTTTGCCCTTTGGTCACCAGCTAGAAGGATATTCCATCTCATGTAAAAGTCAGGAATTAAACATCAGAACATTATTAAGCAAGTAAAGTATTTCGTAACTTGATTCGTGTGGGTAGATTACGTGTTTCTATTTGACTACCATAAATAATTTTCAAGTCACAACATACATCAATACTCCATAGTGTAGTGTTAATAGGTATAATATACATACTAGTAGCAAAACAATAGATCTACTTAACTCAATTATTAAAGTCAAGTTTCCAAGCGCGTTTAAGTCTTTTAGTTTGAATTTAATAAGAGAACTAAACGAAGATATTAATCAATGACACGTTTTTGAACATTCTTGTATTGCCACCGAATTAATTATATGAATTAATGACAACTAATGAACCCCCATTATACCTACAACAGTCAGGATTAACCTAGCTAGAATTAAGGACGGGATTCGCAAAGTTCTACAAGCCGTGGTACCTACCTAACCTAGAGTGGTTTTGGCCTATGGCCTGCAGCTACAGTCTCTGAAGTTTTTCGGAATTAAGGTACCTACTTAGGTATGTGCGAAGTTACAATTGTAGTTTTATCATGAGCGTTTCGGTGACGGAAAACATTGTGAGGAAACCTGCAAACTACTACGAAAGCCTAAAACCTAAAACTAAAGATTAAAGCGTAAAACTATGCCTATCCGAAAGAAAAGAGTTTTTTCAACTAACTGCATACCTACCTACCGAATTAACTATAAGTACTTACTTATAGTAAATGTTTGATTTAGGTAAAACGACATTTTGAAATGTTTTGTAAACTACGCCACGCGAGATTCGAACCGGGTGTGCGATTTTTCTTGTTTCAATTCAATAAGTATCATGTAAATATAATAAGACGTAACAACAACATAACATACCTTAATCATATTGTGTAAATTTAAGAGCTTAATTAACTGTACCGGTAGGTAGGTTAACATCATTTACGATTTGTTGAAATGACAATCACATCTGGGGTAATGATAACGATGAACTGTGAAATAGGTAATTAGAGGGGTGTACAGAACAATGTGTCTTTGTGATGTAAGTTAGGAATGCCTTTTAATTATGACTGTTCATGCGGTTCAGCCAGTTATTTAATTAACAATTAGAATTAGTTAGGATGGAGTGAATAGGCTCTTACTGAACCTGTGAGTTTCACCTTTGCCCTAAGTGTAGATACACTTTCCAAGAGGCGAGACAGTAGAGGTCAATAGCTGGTCAGTTTTTTTGGTACCTAAAAAAAAATGTTAAGCATAGGTACCGCTTACGTAAAACATCATAATCATAACAACGTATTCTTGAGCACCTTACCACATGTTGCCCATGGGCTTGTGATTGGCATATTATTGCCCATGGGCTTGTGATTGGCATATTATTGCCCATGGGCTTGTGATTGGCATATTATTGCCCATGGGCTTGTGATTGGCATATTATTGCCCATGGGCTTGTGATTGGCATATTATTGCCCATGGGCTTGTGATTGGCATATTATTGCCCATGGGCTTGTGATTGGCATATTATTGCTAGAGGTGCCTTTTACTCCACAAAAGATTAAAGCGGTAAGGAACCTCGGCACAAGGCAAAAGTGGACTGTAGTTTGTTTAGCGTTATATGAAATTTCATTTAATTTGTAAATCACAAAGAACACTTGCAAAGACCTGTGGTTGGCTTGGAAATAGAAAAAGGTCGAAGAACGGGATAAAGGAAAAGAACATGCGCACTCACCTGATTTTCTCGTATTGGCAAGATCGGGAATCGAACTCCTATACAGCCAGCAACAGCAGAGAGGGAAGCCACTACACGAACACAGGCTCCTGATTGTCCTTTGCTTATAATAAACAAGTCACTCGCGAAACAAAGTTCATGTGTTAGCGTTACAGCGGTTTTCGGAAGAGTGCTTCACAATTTAAAGCTCGAGTTGCAACGGCCGATGAGAAGGATAGCCGCTGCAATAGTGCACATGTTTGATAGGGATGGAAGATGTGAAGGTTTAAGTCTTTGCAAGCGTATAAGTAAACTACCCTAATTTTAAATATCAAAAATACAAAAATACGAAACCCAACAATTGCATTGGGTCAAAAAAAGTCGACGAAATCATGCATAGGACTTATTGTCCAGAAACATTTCACCTGTCAAAACCTACACAAGACATTAACCCTGTTATTCATAAACCTATATTAACTAAAATGCCGTTAAAGTTCGTTTGTCCCTTTTCATCACATTGACATTTTCGCTAGTAAAAAGAAGACAAAACCTATTTTAGCTAATCGAGGTTTGAGTGACGTTTATGAATAAGGGCATAAGTACCTATGAACTACAAAACAATTACTTTGCTCACCCGCGACCACTAGTGAAAAATTGTTAATCTGTGCGGCAAATATATGTTTCCATGCAGCTCCTCCGCCTCCACTGCTACACGAATCAACACATGCCACACAGACCCAACTATCACCACCACCACTAAACTACACGCTGACGCGTTTCGGCACTCTCCACAAAGTAACGCCTGATTCAAAAAAAAAATTAAGTACCTACTCAAAGTAACAATAAACTGCCGTAAAATCGAACGATACTCTCTTAATTTTTTGCAACAAAATCAAAGAGCCGATCGTCATGACATGACGTCATTGTTCCCGCCAAAAACCTGTTTCGCGCCAATTCGCAGCTGTCGGCCAGTTGCGAATAATTACTTTTTATTTTTTATTTTGGCTTGGGGCTCGAGAGCGTTCAGCCTCCGTGATACACCGTTAACCTGGCCATGCGCGTATTTATGCTAAGGTTAACCTCTATGCGTTTTATGACTGTCGAACTGTGCGCTGAGTTATTTCATTACTTCAACTCGGCTAAGTAAATGCCATAATGAGATAATTATGCTGGTTCTTTTTTGTGAAAGTATACAATTTTTCAAAGTTCTACTGTCAATTGAGAATGCTTAATTTTGACAAAAAAGTAGAGAAAAAGTAGTAGTTTGGTGCGGGTGAGTAAAGTAATTGTTTTTAGTTCATAAATATGGACCTCCGCAAAGTAACGCCTGATTCAATAAATTGCTTTATTAAAAAAGTAGAGTCGAATTTAATAACATGTACAGTTTACTGTGCGTAAACTCTACACTATAATATTAAATAAGACCTTTTACCCTCTTACAATCATTTTAATGCCATACATAAAACGTTATAAACATTTATATCTAAAATGTAGAGTAATTTTTACTTACCAACCCAACAAATTTACTGCACACTTAAAAGTTCATGACTTCATGACTCATAAAAGGTATTTTGGTTTAAACCCAAAATTTGCAAACACTGCACCGGCAAGCCGATTTCCAAATTGCAATCATTATTGCCAGGACGATAAAACCTCTTTAAAAAGGATCCTTTAAATTGTTGCCAGAGATAACCATCCACTAACCATCTATTGTTAGCTTGTACTTAAAGTGTGGTGTTTCAAGTATTTTTTTTTTTGTTTTTATGGCTAGTAAATGCTGGGCGGGTTAAATGAGTCATAGTACGTCCACTCCAGCGTTCCCACGTTGTGGGCTCCTGTATAAGTCTTATAGTTTCCGGTCAAACCAGTCGCTTTCGTACAAAACAATAAACATGACAAATATTATTATAATAATTATGATGATAATTTTAAGCACTAAAAAACACACAAAAGGCTAACCCTATTATTTATAAACCTATTTTAAGTAAAATGCCGTTAAAGTTTGTTTGTCCTTTTTTGTCACATTGACTTTTCCGTTAATAAGAAGAAGATAAAACCTATTTTGGCTAATGGAGGCTTGAGTGACGTTTATGAATAAGGGTATAAGTACTTATGTGTTTTTTCTACTAGACGACATTATAATACTCCATTAAATCACAAGTCTCTATGATCCTTTGTCAGGGGTACGAAACAACCAAACAATTCTGTTATTAATTTAGAAAAAAAAGGAGAATTCTGAACCAGGATATGTCAAAGCCTACCTTTCCCTTGACTTGATCCATTGTTGCAAGAAATAACGTGATCGATCAGTTAAGCATTGCCACTCTATGACGTCATTTAGGAATTTATGCATTAGAAGTCTGTTCTTGTCCTTTGCACGCGAAAATGTAGGTCTGTACGTCGAATGTCATTCAAAAGTACTTGAATTTATGTTGCTACATTAGGTAGGTATCTAATGAATTATGAGCCATGGGACATATTTTCGAGTAAGTTGTATGCACCCATATCTTTGCACTTGACTGTACCTACAACTTTGTAGCGCGTTTTGTAAATTTTGTTTGCCTCCGCCTGCACTTCTTATTATACCTAGGTATTCGAGTTATGCTTTTTGTTCAAAATACATAAAGTTTTATTACATTACTTGATGCGCATTTTTCTTGGCAATCATGGTCTTTCCGAAAGCACTGGTAGAGTCGAATAAGACAAAAGAGTTTTGACCGCCTTTTTTCAAACTTAAGTTTTGTTTTTGAATCAATGACTCTTCACAAATAAAAAGCCATCAAGCCGTTTAGCTTACATACATACATTCGAAAAACATAATCCCCCTTTTAGTGGCCGTTAGTAAAAGACTCATGAAATTTTAAATACAAGAAAATGAACACCCTATATTATTAATTAATTCACTATCACCGCTAATAAAAAACGTATTCGAACAGTATTTTCTTAGCAACCCAGATTTAAACCATTTCAAATATTATTTTCAAACTCAAAATAAAAAGAATGAATGACCAAAAATTTCTATCTACTAAACCCTACCCCTCCGAGCTACCCCTATAGCTAAGTAACTCAGGTGGCATTAGAATATGCCTTATGATTATGCCCTTTTGAATTCAATTGCTATCGGTAGTGGCTTCGTATCGCAGTTATTTACTTACTTAATGGTCAGAGTGACCTTTCTCTTTAACGAAAGTATAGTTAATTCGCTATGTTAGTGCAGTAGTGAACAGCTAAATATAGGATACCTTAAGTAGGTCGTCTGCGGTACTTCCCGTCTTAATCTGAAAATAGCCGAATGCGATATTTCTCGACAACTTGACTCACTTGAATAATTAAGACATTTTTATTTTGCCAATGATATTCCGTGAAATGTCTGTAAATATTATTACTTTTAAATGGATGGCACGGTTTTGAATAAGTACAAATATAAACAGGTGCTATTCTAAGCCAGTACAGTACCACAGATTACTAATCTCTAAGTCTTTCATGTGAACAAAAAATAAAACATCGGTTTTTTTTCGAATTCACTGATAATTTTACTGAAATAGGTAGAGGTACCTACTTACCTTATTTAATTGGTAGGTATGCTGCTAGAAAAACGCCAAGTATGATTATAATTTACGATAAAAAAATATTCCAACTTTATACCTTGATTAATGACCATCGCAGAACTTTTCCCGCCATCTTTGACAGTTAATGTTTTCGCGCGTTTTCACTGACCATAACATATGCGTTCGGCCAGCTCTGGCTGAATGGACAACTCTCACCATGGTCATAAATGGACTTGATTCGCGATGTTCGAGCCAACACGCAGTTGTCTGGAAAAATATACCACATCTAGCGAGAACTAATTAAGTTGAACTAATTGCTACAAATAAAAGTAGTCAAGTGTGACTCGCTTTAGCATAGCAAAGAAAACACACGATAATACTTAATGATCGTTAGATTCCAAATATCTGAGCGTAAACACTTCGAGGTCGAGGTAATTAATTAGTCCTTAGGAACACAAAATTATGTAAATCAGTCAAATGTAGAGCCGGCGCCTTAGAAAGGTAATCTCAGAAATTACCAAGCCAACTTTGAGCTGGTATCTGGTTTTCCACAAATGACTGTTATTTGTGTGTTATGTAATGAAATGCAGTAAAGTACCAACTTTATTACCGTGCACCAACGTACAACTCCAACCTTGCCGTACTCATTTCGTTGGTGATGTTGGCATGCCGTTAAGTATATTTCTTGGGGTCACGCTTGGAGCATGTTGGGTAGCTTTCTTCCTAAGGCATGACATTGTGACGTCCGCTTTCAAGCGTTAGATAAAATACCTAAGTACTGTATACTCCTACGTAATGCATCCTAATCCTAATCTCACTCTTACACTTTAAGATAAGTTCCAATAGAAATGGACGTTTCTGAATGCGACAGTAGGTAAGTGGGTACTTAATGCAATAAGTAATTAATCTTAAACACTAACATAAACTGAAGCCAAATAGAAACAAATGTCAGGAAAATGCTCAAAATATATAAAAAAAACATAATTAGCTTGCCCGAATTATGTACAATAGCATTGTCGCTTTTTATAGCGATAAACATTATATAACTACGAAATACTTACCTGAATAATGAATATTCAAAAGTAAGTAACATTCTATAATTCGACATAATAGGTTCTGTTCCTTCGATAAGTCCAACTTTTACTTTTCTTCGAACCGGTATAACGCACCTGGCCAGAGACCCAGCGTCTTAACTCACTGAATATTTATAAGACTTCCATCTAAATTGCATATAAACGGGTCAAACAACAAAACCATCAGCATTTTAATTGAAAAAAAACGAAAGAAGTTAACTTTCAAAAAAGTTTAGTTGATACCTAACTAATTTAGTTGAAACGCACCGCAGAAAGAATAAATTAAACTGAAGTCTATCTGACCATCACGAAACGTAAGACAATAGAGATTGATCTCGATGACATCGAGAAAGAGGGTCGAGCATGACTTTACGAATCCTGCGTCACGTAAAATCGAATAGTAAACGTTATCTTTGTATGACGTTTGGAACAGCTTCGCCCGTGAACGTATTTGAAACTAAAATTTAGTATGAGGTTTCTCGATCTTGATACGATAACTGTAACGGATTCAAAAAGTCGTGCTCGACCCTCAGGGCCTAAACCAGCTTTTCCGTCAGTAGGTAGCTAATATTAAACTTTCTCAGACTGTTATCCACCCCAGTAAGTACATATAGGTACCTATATCGTTATCAATCGTGACATAAATATCTCATTACTTATTTTAAAAGCTAGTAAGTACTTAGTCAGGATCTGGTTCGCTTATTAACTAACCCGCCACTCCCTTTGGTTCCCATCACGCTTCTGGCCCGTGACGAAAAAAAGACAATCATCCATCACGAATGATCAAAATCGTGCCGCAGCAGGCGCGGTGTACCTACCTATTGAGTATTGAGACACTAAAATTTTTAAATAAAGGCGCGCAAATTGAAAACACAATACATTCAGAATTTCGAAAATATTATTATTTTTTTAGTCGAACACACAGTACTAAACGGAACAAAACTTATCTTGTTAAGTAAAAACTACTGACTTTCATTATTACACCTCTTTGGTTAAGTTGGATTGGTTAAATCGAATCATAATCTGCGTGGAACGAAACGAATTGTTCTCAGCCTGGCCCTAAACTAGGAAGTGCAAAATTCGAACTTCGTGTCGTGCCGTCCCGCTCACGCTAATATGATTTAATACGAGAGCGAGCGGGACGAAAGGTAGTTGTAACGTAACAAGAATTTAAAATAGGTAATCGTTTTCTGTACTAGTCCTTACCTCAAATCTTATAACGATTTTTTTTATTTCAAACTTTTAAAACTCTACCTCAAGTCAAGAGTAGAGTGAAACGGATCGCAGCGCCACGTTAAAATAACCTTCACTGTGATTGGCTCGGCACCGACCGTGCCTACGATACGCGATACGCCTACGAACGGAACGATCGTCCATTTTGACATTTATCACGTTGTGTGATGAGAATGTTGTGGAATTTTAATTAAATAACCATGGCTATGTTGGCGGAGCCTCGTCGTAAACAGAAAGTGATTAATCTGCGAGCCAAAAACAATGCGTGGAGCAATGATTCGAATAAATTCGGACAGCGTATGTTGGAGAAAATGGGATGGAGTTCCGGCAAGGGGTTAGGTGCGAACGAAAACGGAATTGTTGAGCATGTTATAGCGCGATACAAGAATGATGAGAGAGGCCTGGGCTTCGAGGACCGCAACGATCAGTGGACCAAACATGAAGACGATTTCAACGCTTTACTCGCGAATTTATCGAATGGTAAGTCTCCACACAAACATCAAGTAGTTCTAATTGAATTGAGAAATGTTTTTACATGTGTCAGCGTTTATGACCTTGACATAAGATTGATTTTTGCCTGATCTATGGAAAAACTTTTTTAACTAACATGTTTACAGTATGATTTGATGAAAATTTTATGAGTTATTTCTACATCTTTACTGAAAGAATTTTAACATGGTATTATTTTCAGGTGATGACAAGGAACCCCAATTGCACAGTGGTGTCTCATTGGAAGTTAAATCTAAGAAAAGTAAAGCAAGAGTTCATTTTCACAAGTTTACACGAGCGAAAGATCTATCCCGCTACAGTGAAAAAGATTTAGCCAATATTTTTGGTAAAAAAACTTTAAAATCAAAAGAAACAAAAGAAGAAGTACTAAAAGAGGACATTAAAACTACTGAGCAAGTTTTCACAGAGAAAGGCAGCATGGCAGATTATTTTAATAGTAAAATGAAAGCTTTAGGGTCTAAAAACAAAGTGCCTTTGACTACAAATGAAAACAGTTATGATAATGATGCTGATTGTGGGTTCAAAGGATTTTCCGGAGCTATAAATGATGATGGGGAACTTGGAAATGGTAGTGTTGACTTTGGGCTTCACCCATTTTCATTCTATGGCTCAAATATAGAAAAGAATAATGAAAACAATGAACCTGTAGAGGAAACTATTGATGACAGTATAAAAGTAATTGCGGAAAGTTCAGAAAGTGGTAAAAAGAAGAAAAAAAAGAAGTCTAAAAAGGATTCCAGTGCTATTTCTGAATCAAATGATGATGTTAATGCCAACGATGAAAGAAAGTTATCAAGCAGTGATAATGATAACTGTATACCTTATAACCTTCTTGAAGAGACTACTAAGAAAAATAAAAAGTCCAAAAGAAAAAAGTTACTGGATAACAAGCCTGTGCCTGTTGAAAATGAAGAAGTTGAACAGAAGAAAAGGAAATGTAAAAGGAAGAAGAGTTTAAATCAAGATCAAGAAATTGTAAATGTAGACGAAAATCAGGATGATGTTCCCAAGAAAAAGAAAAAGAAGAAAAATAAATAATTTTAATATAAGTAAATCTGTTTTATTTCATATAAATCTAAGTAAGCTGAAACAACGAGACAATTTGGTAGATCGAATAGAATAATATAATGTTTGTAATTTTGTGACCAACATTGCTTTTTTTTTATATTTTTGTGGTGTTCACAACTGTATCAAAACGTGCAAAAGTTGTAAAACGGAACGTGCCTAGCCGCCATGTTGAATCGTTTGCGCGCTCCCCTCCTTTGCAGCGCCTGCAGCGGCCATTATACTTTGTCTGCTTTGTATTAATAGTGGCGTCCATGTTTCATTTTATTACACAATCGATTGAAAATAGTTATTATTTTGCTAAAGTAAAACCATTTGTTGTTTATACCTACTTGAGTACACGTAGAATGTCATATTCAGTGGAGTTCATTGTTTAAAAAAGACATCGCAACCCGAATATAACCTTAAAATTCTTATTGTCTGCGTAATCGAATCATTGACTCAAAGTGCCTAAATCGAATGCTTACAACACTACCTACTGTCAAGTGCCAAAATTTGACAAGAGGGTGGGAGAGAGCTGGCTGAATACACTGCACGTGTTGTTTTCTTATTTTTACCAAGGATTCTAAGGATTCTTTATGTATGAAACTAGAAATGGTAATTCACGAAGAAAGTGAGTCTCCTGTGAAAATATCGGTCATTAGAAAACCTGCAATCCTGGAGCCGAAAAAGTATGTTATGGTCAGTAATCATGTTCGGGAGCTCCCAAACTGTTACAGCAAGCAATCGAATGATAATCCTTTCAAAGAAAAGTTAGTGGAAACTTCAGAAAATGGCCCAAGAAAACAAAAAAAAGCTCAGAAAAGGAAAATTGTTACTTCAGAGGAAGACGGTGATGCAACTCACATCAGCGAAAGTGACTTGATCGAGCTGAGAACAATTTACCAGAAGTGCCTTGCAGTTGTAAATAAGATAGAAACTAAGTATGGCCATTTGCTAAATATTAATAAGCCTGGTTCTAGCAGAACTCTGCAAAACGAGAGACTTAAAGAAGTTTGCAATTGTGCAAAAAATAAAAAAATAGTTTTTGACGATGATGGAACACAACATACAATACATGTTTCAGATGAAGATCATATTTGTCCTGCAATTCCTAAGAAGCCTGTTCAAGTACGAAATCAAAAGTGTGATTTAGAGGAGGACTTTGAGGACTACATTTCCACAATACCTGATGATTTACCTTCGTTATCTAAGATGCTCCATGATCCAGAGTTAAGTCTTCACAACCGGAACAAAATTTTACAAAAGATGAATAACATTAAATTTGACAATAACCAGGAGATTCGATTTCATCGGCCAGCATTAATACAGAGTGTCAAACAAGACCCCGATCAGGTATTAGGGTTCAAAGGTGTTAATTTTGCATCCATACCAGGTTACTTATAATAGTTATAATTTTAGAAGTAAATATTAGTATGTAGTGTAGTTAGTACATTTTTGGAATTTTTCCATTTAATTTTTACTGGCATTCACCAACATAAACATACTCAACAGTGTAAGATTTACAAAAACGAAATTCGTTTAAGCACATGTACCTTCCTAGTATTTCTAACTAGGCAATGCCGAAGCTAAAACTGGCTATGCCCATGCCTCTGATTCCAATGTGTGAACATAAGTGTATATCCAACTGCTAACTTCATTACATGTGTGGAACTGAATTTGAATGTTATTGTTAATTGAAATTTTGTTGCATTAATCAACATGATTGTATTAGTTCACATGGAAAGGGAAATAATAATAATATGGTCAATTTGAGCGGTAAAATGTTAAAATCATACATAATCAAATAATTTGTGATTTTATATCATCTAATAAAAATTGAAAAATTAGTTGTTTAGGTAGTGTTGTATCCATTTTTCAAATGTCATACTTACAGCTTCCTAAAATGTATTGAAATAAAACTTTATTGACTTTTGAATTATAATGTTGATGAGTGTTTTAATAAGTAGCATTTTTATTTTAGCCCTTGTACCTACTTACATATAAAGTAGAATGGTAACAGACCAGAACATAATAAATTATAAATGTGGTAACACTTTCATAATTAATTACTCAGTATGCTTGCCCTATTTTAGGTACTACACATCACTTCACCTTAAATTTACTTAAAAGAAATTAAATACTATACTAGTTGCCCTTTTTATCTGTATTTACAGTTTGTAAGCATTTAGAATAGCATTTTAGAAATACTTCAGCTGTCAATTCTCATGTCAAAGAAAGAGCTATTTAATATGAATTCACTCAAACCCGAATCCTATTCTAAACACTCACAGTAAGTAAGTAATTACAGCTGTGTATATAAATTCTTTGCTACATTAGCTTAGAGCTATAATTTGATATGTGACTTTACCAACTTGTGGTATAAACAAAGTGTTTTAACAACCTAATTAAAGAAAGATTAAAGTAAAACCCAAGCTTTTTTTATCACAACTTATTTTAGACCATAACAACAACTTCACGGTTGCTGTTTGAGTACTGGGATTCAACTCTTCTATTTCTACTACTCCAGATTGACTGACGTTGACTGGTAGAGATCCCTTAACTCTTAAATGCATTTTTTGTTTCGTTAAAACAGTTTTAATATGTGATACCTAATGGCATTATAAATAAAAAATATAATTTTCACTAAATAAAATATTGTTGGTTATGTAAGCTGCACCTCCACCATACATTTTAGGGTTAAAAAGATAAGTTCGCCTTTGTACTTGTATGTATCTCATTGTAACATGTTTTTATTTTCTGTAGGTACAATAAAGTCAAATTCAAATTCAAATTCAAAATCGTTTAAAAGTGCTTACTTCTAGCTACTACTCATGCTAGTTTTACACCTGTACAATATTCATCTACTATGAAATAGAACGGAAGCTCAACTGTGGCTTTTAAAAGTTCTGAAATCGTGAATCCTTGTTCAATTTACCTGTCACAGGCGTGTGTAGCATCATAATGAGATAATTTGAATACCATTCTATCATAAAGCCACCAGATCACATTGCCTGTACTAAATTGGACTTTATTGTCATTCATGCAGAGCCGACACAGACAGCAACCAAATAAATAGGATATCTGACACCACAGAGTATAGAATGACCATTGTCTGGTTCAATCATACCAAATTAGATGTGCGTGTGATGAAATAATTTAACACTCGAATTACGGCCTTACGCATTTGTATTAAGTTCGCAAATGTTTTTGATAAGAGGATAATGTGGTCATATTGTAGTCTGAACAATGATGTGGCCGCATACCGTTTGCTAGAAACTTCACTGCTTTATGGAGTTACTGGAATTTTGATTCGCATAAATTCGGGTTTTGTGCGTCTATTACCTGCATAGGTAACTACTTATCTGATACATAGCTAGTAGGTAAATAGATAAATAGGTAGGCACCTTGTATAGCGACTGGTCGACCTCTATAGAAGAAATAAACTTAGAAAAGTTGAAAAATCCCCGACATATATCTCAAAAATGGTTGGCCCGATTTTGATGAAACTAACAACCATCTCGATTAAACTACGTAGCTTTTCTTTAATTAACTGCATAAATCGTTATATCCGTTTAGGAGCTAATCATAGCTCATAGATCATAGATCATAGCTCCTGCATAGTTCTGTGATATCAATCACAGACAGATACGTCAATGTATACAAATATATCACCCCATTATTGCGTCGGGGGTTATAAAAGAGATGTAGTTAAGTACTTTTCGTACCACCACCACCACTTAATGAGTTAAATATTGTGATCTAATTAACTTAACATGAACCTGAAATTGTCTCGATTGAGTACAGATACGGAAAAAGAGGCTGCTCTCGGTCATGCAGGAATCCTAGCTTGGATGTATGTTTTTCAGTCTTCTTTCCCTTTCTCCCACATTTTCAACGAGGTCAAATGCACTACCATACTGTACTACATTGTTTTTACAGTTGCTCTCAAACGTAAAGTTAATGAAACCTTACGCATACCTAATTAAGTAAAGTAGATAACAAAGACTAGGTCAGAAGGGCTTATCGAATCAATACTCTCAAGAATGTTTCCCTGGCTTTCTACAGATGTTTAGTCAATACGGTCTACTTGACACCGAAGGCCCGCTAACTTCTGAATAAACAAAACAGTAGTCGATTTGCATAGCGTACTGTATGGCGGATGGTTGTGTTTAATAATGCTAACCCGACCACTTGAAAAATAACTTTAAGTCGCTTCGGTTCGCGCGCGCTGAGCACTTCTATCTTTGGCAATATAAGCAGTTTTGCGTCTTCTGATTTCAAATGAGGCAGTTCTGTAATCTCATATGGCAGTAGGCTGCGTCATCATTGGACGCCTCCACAACACCTTCGCGGGCATAAGATAAAAAAAAAGTAAAAATGCTGACTGTAAAATTCAATACTGGCTGTTGCTAATTGATCGGTGCATGTTTTTGTGAAAAAAAATGTTTAAAAAGTTACGCCGATCGGAAAACTAAAGTTAATTAACTATCTAATTAAATGCAGTGAACGAAATTTATTGATACAATCCGTTATTTGATAGGTAACTCGAATGTGTAACACGGAATAGGTACGTGAAGTGAGTTATTTGACACCACGATACTAGTACAATGAAATTGGATAACTTTGGATTTGAAAAGTTGCAGGTTTGTGTTTTCGGCTAACTTAGTCAGTAGGTATCATGTTAATTAGTTGGTGTGAATTTTCCAATGTAACGTACTAACTGTCTTAGGTAGGTACTGTACTTAAGTACATGTATTATCCATTGTTTATGTTAAAAGAAAAGATTTTACTTACTGTTTTTCATCTATGAAAATAAAAACAAATCTTTCGTTTCGTGCCCGGAAATAGGTTCTTGCCTACTCAGTTACTTACTAAACTTAGTCCGAAAACTTATGCTCTATTTTTTACAAGTGACTACCCCAATTAATAAGTTAAACACGTAGGTACATACTTTTTAAAACCTAGTTTACTGAAGCGTCGTGAAATAAAACAGGTCAGACTTTGCGTAAGTGACTCTACCAAGCGATGGAGAGTGTGATATAATACTCTATCTTTCTGTGGTTTTCCATAATGCTGACTTAGTCACATTTTGGTGTACCTACCTACCTACGCAAGCCTCATTTAAAATATTATATTAAAAGAAAAAAGCGTTGGAATGGCACTTTATTATGTGAACTCGACGCTACACTACAGAGTGGTTTCTAGGAGAACTTTGAGGTTTGTTGAAACGTTTCACATTAAATCACAATAGGTAGGTATAATTAAAAAATATTCAGGCTTGGGTTCACAGTGTTTGTAACCGTTCACCTGAAGGTTGAGTTGAGTTGTTTGTGTCAAGGTATCTTGTCCTGTCGTATCCTAAAGCACACTTAGATTAGAGCAACTTAATTTTCCTAGGATCATTTTAATAATTTATAAAGATAGGAAATAAAATTTATCAATGACCTCTTAACTAAATTTAATTGAATTACTTATAATAATAGTGTAATTAGATAATCAATACATGCACAACGTAAAAAAAGGCACAGAAAAAACTAGTGTAATATAAGTATAGTAGTGTACCAACCAACGACTACGTAATCAAATATTCTACTTAACTAAATTGCCGGTTCAGCTTTAAACAATGCAACGTAATAGTACATTATGATACATAAGTGTGTTAAGTTGGTATGTGATAGTGATAGGTTATAGTTAGTATATTTCTAGATTCTACATTTAGTTATTTTTCATTAAGTACTTAAACTCTACATTTTCAAAGTACCATTAACAGAATGCAGAGCTACAAATCAACAAAATATTTGTGTAAAATGAGAGCAGATTATTTTAATTTTTTTGCGCTTGTTCCGCAGTTATGTTAAATTACCCGCGCGCACAGGTTCCAAGGCGCAAATCAAACCGCCATAGAAAAAATTAAGCCCGCTATTCGTTAATTTGACTGCTATCAACCAACGTAGATTCCACTGTTAGTCCGTTGTTTTTGAGCTCGCAGATTGTATAATATGCCATAATGTAGAATTAATTCATAATTCGTAACACTAATGAATTTAATAACTTAGAAACCGCAGATTATGAGGGAAAGTGGTTGTTAAAGTCATCAGCCGTTGCTGTAGCATGATGAGATTCGTGATGATTGTTGGTTAATGCATTTTACGCCCACATCGATAACATCTCGTGTTGTGACAAACGATGGATCTTCGCCTTCGCGTGTAGGTTAGGTACTGTAATGTAGGTCACGAGTTAGAGTTAACTAGAGTGTTTATGAGTGTACGAGTATTACATAGTTATAGATGACGATAGATAAATTTTAACACGTTAGGTAGCTGGGTAGTCATTTTAAATGCGAGTTTGTAGAATAGAGAATAGGCCCTAAGCCGGATTTCCGGGATTGTATAATATATTATGTATAATTAAAATAACGATTTTGATCGGATAATTTCCTATAATTGTTTTTAGATTTCAGTGTTTTGGTAGAGTCGGCAAAGAAATCGTTATGCAGCCCCAATTTTAGCAAGAACAACATCCGCAATAATTATGATATATGATGAAAAGGAAGCTTTGATACTAGATTTAAAGAGTATGTTTCGTCATATAGGCATGATCATCCAGAGAAATCAAACTTTGCCAAACACTTATTAGAAACGAATCATTCGTTGATAGACTCAGATACGTACGAAATATTACATTATTGTGTTATCACAATCTTGTTGTTGTTGTCTTATGGGTCTGCGGCTTTCGGTTTTAGAACAATTAGAAATAATTAGGTACAACAACACTGGTACTATTATTAATGAACAAGTACATTTAGTTTCTTCGCCTTTGTTACGACTTGGTTCTAATTTTAATAATGTGTCGTAGTAATAATGAGAACATAACGTTTCTTTTTACCGTACTCGGTTAAAAAATTAAAATTAAAAAGGGTAGTTTGGAATTCATAAAATATTAGTGGGTACTTTGGTTTTGTCATTAACTAAATTGAGTCAGTAGTGGTAATGGTGTCTTGGTGAACGGTTGTTGTAGTGTTTAGCTTGGATAATGGCCTCGTGGAGAGTGCCGAAACGCGTCAGCGTGTAGTTTAGTGGTGGTGGTGATAGTTGGATCTGTGTAGCATGTGTTGATTCGAGTAGCAGTGGAGGCGGAGGTGCTGCATGGACACATACATTTGCCGCGCAGATTAACTATTTTTCACTAGTGGTCGCGGGTGAGCAAAGTAATTGTTTTTAGTTCGGAAAAGTAAGGAGTTTAAAATTTCTGTGTCGACAAAATATAGCACAATCTGTTTAATTTCCTTCCGAAAAATTGGCACCTCCTAATTGGGGTCGCATACAAAAACCGAACAGGTTTAGGTGATAATTTTTTAATCACTCATTTTTTTAATGCAATCCTATCGACGACCCAAAAGGATACAAAACAGCAAGGCCCTCGGTGAGTCACAGCTATGAAAGAAACATTATACTTGCGTATATTATCAACACACGCAACTAACAAGTGGGCGGATGCAATATCTGAGTATCCGATTTCAAATTATAGTGCTGGGAATTGTGCGAAAGTAGGAGTAAGATGGCAATTAATTACTCAGATTTATAGACACTGGAAAACAATTCTAAAATGTTCCACTACTGAGCTTTCCAGTTAATTTTGGCATAGGATGATGATGATGATTTTATTAGTATTATTAGATAGATAGATTAGATAAGATAGGTGTACCTACGCTCAGAGCTGAAATGGATAAAATAAAACTACTTTAATTCTCTTTGATCGATTTCTAGGAAACAAAAATAATGTTAAGCTTTTAAATAAAGGAATAGGAATAGGAAAGTATAGCTTACACCGGGAGTCGAACCCAATTCCTTGACATTTTCGTCCTGTAATAAAGCATGCATAATTAAATTTATAATACCTACCTACTTAGTTAATTTTCCAAACAACTAGGTAGGTACGTAGTAGTTATTTGTGTAATAACATATAATGTACTTCCTTCATTAATCTGCTAGTACTTAAATTCCTTATTAGGATCTTGATAATGCTTTACTTAAGACAAACTCTACTAATTTGATAGGACAGCAGACAAGTTTAGACTTGCCCATACCTAAAACCAGACATTTTTTTTTATAAACGGCCAGACGGTCAAAATCATACGATGCGTCACTTGGTTGGACCCTTTGCAAAAATGTAAATAAACACTGCTAAGGAAAGACCGAGTAGGTACCTACTTAAATAACATTGCAATGAAGTTAAAGAGAAAAACGTTGTTTTTAAAGTTTAACCCATTGCTGGCTAGGAGTCAAGGCTTCTACGTGGGTGTTCAACCCACATAACCTCCTAACCGGTTAGAGACAATATCTCAAGTTAGGCCGAATAAGGTATAAATTATTACCAACGTCATTGGCTATTAATTGCATCACTTTACGCTATTTTGTAACTTCTGTTATGCAATGAAATTCGGTATTATTTTGATTTATTGTAAAATGTAGTTTGTTTGGTGAATTCGATACCTTTTGCATAATTATGGACATTAAGGTCTCTGTGTGAATTTAATTTATTATCTAAGGGTTCATTGATCCCGTATTCTTTCATATTTTTAGATGAAAATAGTTTTTCTTCATCTGGGTGATATTTATCAAAAAGGTAGCGCTACGGCTTCCCTTCTCTTCTGTTGATGTTCTCACAGCTCCTGTTTCTAATTACCGACTGTTATTCGAAATAACTACTACCGAAGTCACTGTTTACTAAACTGTGTAAAAATGAGCGTCTGTATCAACAATTATACATGTGTGTATTTTTAACACTACTCTGTTATTGTACGTATAACCGTAAGTATAGTATGTGCCATTGGTAGGTTCCTACACCTGCAAACCCCGTGAGCATTCGCTAAGTGCAAGTTAACTTTAATCGCTACTTAATCTTGTTTCAACATTATTCCGCCGGCCATTAAATTGCGTGTTAAAATGCTAATAAATTCTATGCAGTAGCACTTAAACAACTGTCTCTAGCATTAAGGAGTGTCGCACCACTCCCGAATCCTCGTGAGTAACCTTTACTTTAAGTTGGGTCTAAATTATTTGCTTGCAGAATCATTAATATTGAATCGTGGCTCGTTTCCGAGTCTAATCGTTTTACAATATTCAACTGAAGAAGCTTATTGATGTCCATTGAACCTATAGTATTAGGTAATATACCTACATATTATTTAAACTGTTAAAGTTACCTAAATAAGTAGTTGTGTGAAAAATTATGAATTGCTATATGTATTAGCGTACCCATGTGCTGGGAAGGTAAGGCATTGAAAGCAGACAGAACGCGATACAGTGGGATATAAATTTTGTCATTTGGTCTTATATTTTACCTCTGCTGATTTTAACTTTACTTTATTTTATTTTATTTTATTTATCTAATTTTCAACCTACGTGTAAAATATTATTTTCGTAAAATGTTTACATTGTTTACATTTATTGTGTCAATGAACCTGTGTTCCTGAAAAAGTCAATCAGAATCTGAAATTCGCTTCCCTTCCCAATTTTTCCCACCAAACAGAAAAATCAAAGCTCATTTGTTTGTCTAAGTTACTTAAGTAGTTTCATTCAAAGCCAAACCGAGTCTCCAGTTTCAACATCAGCGTATTGTACGCGGATGGACGTTGATAATCGGGTGTTCAATGTTTTGCATTGTCGAGATGGAAACAAAGCTATTGTATCGTGCCCGTCAATTTTATCACGGCTCGTATCGATTCTGCGAGGTCGTTTTGGATTTAGGACGCAATATGTAGCTCGGTAAATCTACCTTACCTTCTAGTTTTAAGATTGTGTGGTAGTTAGATGCAGAGAGTTAATTTAACCCCGAATGTACACGAGTTACAAATATTGTGCAAGTTTTGTTACATTTGCGGCCGTGGAGCGAATCAGTTAGATTTAGTCCATCGAGCGTTGCAATGTAACATAAGTATATGTGACCTAAAAAATAATCTCACTGGTGTACATCTGGGGTAGGTACATACTTAATTGCTACTACATTCTGGAAACAATCTGATATTCTTAGCTTTATGAAACGAAATACTTGAATGTGCGTACTTACAGAGTCTACTTACCTGTTCCCTGATTGACGCTTTACCAGTATTTTTACCCAGCATCTCCTTCTTTCCAGACGGCAGACCGCAACAGTGGCTGGGAGACTCACCGGGTCCGGTTGAACCGCGTGCCGGGATACGGTTTCGGCATCGCCGTTTCCGGGGGCCGGGATAACCCCCACTTTGCTAGCGGCGACCCCTCGATAGCCGTGTCAGATGTGCTGAGGGGAGGACCCGCGGAGGAGAAGCTACAGTAAGTTCCTGTTGCATCACCTATGAGTACGAAAATAGGTACTTAGATACAGTGGAAGCACTTTAGACGTCAATATAGCGGTTGCAGAGGTCGCTCCCGTATCGGTCTTACTTTAAGTGCCGCACTACTTATTATGGACGCTGCTTAATCTATCTTCCAAAGATAAAAACAGGCCATTGATGCTGAGATGTCAATAAACTAATAGCGATCTTGCTATAGGAGATCTTCTTTTCTTTCGAGACTGTATCTTCTCGATGTACACTGTCTGACATAGGTACTAGAGCAAATTAGATTCGCGCGTATAATGTATAATGCTTTAGAGTTTTCTAACTGGAAATAAATTTCTTAAGCCTATACAAGCGGGTACAAATAAAGGAATATATCGCTAATAATAAACACCTCTAAGCGTCCTTGTCCCTAATGCCTCCTTGTACTTCACGATCTAATCTGGATTATCCACTGACAGCCAGGTAGGCAACGCGCTGTGATTACATAATCAGAACACGACAAATTCCTCACTGCTGTCACCAGGTACCCTCGAGTATTTGCCTAGCGCTAAACAGTGCGTGTACACATCCTACCAGCAGGTTTTTCTTTCCAAACGCAAGTTTAATCCATGCGTCTTGAGAACGAGGTTCACTGTTCAATACGCAGATTGTATTGCTATAGGTTCTTGTAGCATTGAGTAAGCAATGTCGAGATACATTAAACACTGCTGAATAGGTACCGTATGAGGTGAAATACGCGCGTTAGTACGTTTCTAATTCTAACTTAAAAAAAAACAGATACTTAAGCCACATATTTGACGTAAGGTTAATGACCTTTGGCTGTAGGTTAACTATGATAATTTTATGCTAAGTGTGTGCATTAAGTAATAAGCTTTATCCTGTTTAATTTATATAAGCTTTGCTTAATCAATAACAGTCTAATGACAAATTACATCTCTCTAGCATCTCTCGCTGATGGAATCAGTCATAACATTTTTTTATTAACTGTCAGACTTACCTAGGAATTAGAAAAAAAAGTCTAATTCTTAAGACATCATCAAAGTTCAACGAACTTAAATCGGCTAAGATGTTCAGCACATTGGTTGTTGTTTGGATATCTTTGAGTTCTGATACAGATACCAATGTTGATTATAGTCAACATCTATCCCAATACCCGGTATTTTGATAAATGGGGTCATGGATAAGGGCATAGGATACTTTTTATCCCGGAAAATTTGCATAGTTCCCGCTGGATACCAATAATCAATTCTACGCAGATGAATGAATCGTGTGGGTAACAGCTTCTAGTTCATTTATATACGCCGCGGCTGTAGCAACTGCAAGTTTTATGAAGGTAAAGAAACGGGATCTGTTAAATTAAAAGCTTTGTTTACCCTATGCATGAACAGATCTGTCGCTTCAAATAAGTTGTTTACATGCACAGTATTTCTCGTTTCTCTTCGCATGGATGAATACAAACAGACTTTCCATGGCAATTGAGATGGAGCGTTTAGACGTGTTAATCCGGAATTATTTCACCTCATAGAGCTGTTACGCTTAATAAATAATTCAAGAAATTCAACATAGCCTCCGAGTTTTTCCAAATGATTAATTCCTGGACATTCTTAGTCAGTCATTGCCATGTGTAATGTGCACGTGCCGGAAAATACAGAACGTGTGTGTACTTATTACTTAATAGTATGTTCTGATCAATTGGTAGGTTGTTATAAAATAATAAACAACAGTCAGTAAAATTTCAATAATCAGAGTATTTTTACTTCAGCTTTTGTTCTGTGATGCTTTCACAACTTGGTAGTTTTTACGCATCAAGGTATCTACTGAACGTATTTTAGGGTTTCACGTCTCCTATTTATTCGTTGATCGAAAATAAGAACATGTATTTTTTATTACGTAAAGTACACAATAACTTTCGTTTGGTATGACACGGGGATCGTTTGAAAATGATTTAACGTTAACATGCCCGAGTGCAGCAGTTACCTCCGAAACACTCGAAAACCTACAACATTCTCTTTCAATCTTGTTCCTCTCCTATTTCCAGAGTAAACGACCGTATAGTATCCGTCAACGGGGTGCCCCTGGAGAACGTGGAGTACGGTCGCGCCGTCCAGGTGCTACGGGATTCTGGAGCCACTGTCTCCCTCGTGGTGCGCAGACGAGCGCCCGCGCCGCCGCCCACCGCACCCACAGCCATCAAACTTGCGCTCACTAGGAATGGGAAGAAGGAAGGTCAGTAAATAATGAGAGAAGGTAGAACTGACTGAGCGAACCTCCTCAAGATGTAGCTACTTTCAGTTCTGCACGACATTGATAGCTGATACACCTCTGTTGTGCCATTTGATGTGACAGCGGAATGCATCTTGTGCAGCCGATGTTTGGTGACAAACTGTTGATACGGATGGCGACGGTTTATTATGATCACAAAAGATAGAAAAATAGAAATAGAAAAATATTTATTCAACGTACACAACAAGTATAATAAAAAGCAATTAAAAAGTAAACAAAGACGTTGAACAGGATCCCTCTCAGCATTGTGCCGCGGCAGGGGCCACGGCGCTGGTTTTCAGATCACGAGTAAATCAGTATAATTTTTATGCTTTTTAAAATTCATGATGCCACATTCCCTATCTATGCGTCGTTAAACTAAAACACAGTCATTCCGTATACAACAGATTTAATGTTTGTTAAATACACTCTTGCATTTGTTTATGACATTCGAGCTTCCTTACTAATCAATCATCTGGACTTAACTGTCCGTTCTATTTCCGGGATCATCCAGAACTATTTCACCTACCTTAAACTATTTTTTCCCATACGACTGACGTAGACACTTCATCTTGAGAAATACTGTAATCTTCCCCCATTGACTTCCAGATTTCGGCATAGTCCTCGGTTGCAAGCTGTACGTCAAAGAACTGACCCTGCGAGCGAGGGAACAGCTGAACCAAGCCGGCCAGGGTCTCTGCGAAGGCGACGTGGTCACCAGGATAAACAACACAGCAATTACAGACGCCATAACCTTGAAAGAAGCGAGGAAGCTCATAGAGTCCTGCAAAGACCGCCTAAACTTGGTGGTGACGAGGGAACTGATCAGAGAAGAAACTGTTACGAATGGGAATTATCAGAACAACTATAACAGTTTAGGTGGGTCTTTTACGTATTTTCTTACTAAGTTTTAAATGTAAGTATACGAATACTTACGTTTATCTCACTATGGTTGAATCTCACGGTAGTTTCACGTTAAAAGTTATGGTCATTTCTTCTTTTCTTTGGCGTTGAGTAAGTACAATTCTTTCTAATCAGCCTTATTAGGTAGCTACCTAACGCTAATTACCTACATCAATCATTATATTATAACTTACTTGTAGAATTAATTAGAACAAATATTCGAAATATCTTGAAAGCACTTGATCAAACACAGAAGAAGGTAACACTTATTTTATTAATATTCATGTATACCTACTTGACTACTTGGTACATACCTACTTGATGTTAACCTGCACGGCACAGTCATACCGTTTTGAAGCCCGCGTATTACAACAGGAGGCAAGAAGTGAAATATACTCGTACCGATGTCTAAAGCATAGCCATATTAAATGACTGGGATTAATTTCAGCTTCTATAACATCGTAAATCTTTCCAGATGGATCCCACAACGTGTATGCCGGCGCGGAGCCGCTATCCTCAGCCTACTCCAGCAGTGGGCAAAACCTGTACGTGGCGGCGCCGGTGCGCGGCGGGCCCGGCGGAGACACCCGACGCGGCCCGATGTCGCACGAAGTCGAGCAGCCGCCGCGGCCACCCCCGCCTAGGAACGATGGTACTACTTTCTTTTAATCCTCGACGCAAAAAGATGGGGTGTTATTTCATGCCACACTACTCTACTTTTTCGGTATTTTTTTTCAGAAAGTTGGTTGGTTGTACTAATTTTCCTCTCCTCTCTTATGTCTTCTCCGAATAAATTAACACATTGTCAGCGCGAAAGCTGTTTTGGTAGAGGTTTGTAACTTAAAGTCTGTCCTCTTCAGTTTGCAGCTGTTATTTTTATGTAGATACCTATCTACCATTGACCATATAAACATTGATTTTACATGCTTTATTTGTCTTCTTTTCAGACTATTATAGCAGCAGAAGACAGTTATATGAAGAAGATGGGATGAATAATCAACGAAACAAGCCACCGTAAGTATTTTCCATCAGTTTTTACAAGGAAGAGAGGAATTGGTTATTAAAATTGAGAAAAATGTACTTGTAATGTGACCAAAGACTGTCCATCTTAATTCGGATGATATCCTTTTAAAACCCATTTTTGAAAAGTCTGACGGTAGTTTCAACTAATCCAGTGAAAGGCGGAGTGAAACCTTATATCTTTACTGTGAATAAATAATTATGCTTTTTTCTTTTAGGAGCGAGCCTCGCTTGATCAGTTTCCAGAAGGAAGGCTCAGTGGGTCTTCGACTGTGTGGTGGCAATCGGTCCGGTGTGTTCGTATCTGGAGTGCAGCCAACCAGTCCAGCTGCTCTACAGGGGTTGCAGCCAGCTGATAAGATCCTTAAGGTAAGGCTATAACCCTTATCTATACTCTTACCCTTACTTATTTACATGTGCGAATGAAAGTATTTATAAACGGAACCCTTTACGACACAATCGCTGCGCCACGCCATCCAATTTACGGGAAAAGGGAAAAAGCTATAGAATTAGCGCGAAGTAGTGGTCAGGTGTCCAAAATAAGGGTTAGATCTTCATTAGGATTCAGAAGTCTAAATGTGAGCCATCTTTGAGCAAAGTTTTGAGCTTATTTGTTATGGTGGTTTGGGCCTTAGTCACGTGATTATAGCGAAGAGATGATCAGTAAACAGTAAGAACGTCTTCCATCCTCCTCGTGAGCATCAGCGTTTCTCAGTGCTATCCTCAAACACTAGGCAAAAAGAGATCCTTAGCCAGAAATAAATAGAAGAAGAAATAACCAATTAAAAACTGACTTCAGGTAAACGACATGGAAATGAAAGGTGTGACGCGGGAAGAGGCGGTGCTGTTCCTCCTAAGTCTTCAGGAGAGGATCGACCTCATAGTGCAGCACTCGCCCGCCGAATACAGCGCTGTCGCCGGGGGACAGATGCGTAAGTGATACTTAATAGGTATTGGACATTTTTACGAAAGCAAGGATAATACGGAAGCGTACGGAGCAATGTTCAAATGTAGAATTAATGAGCCAAGACAAGACAAGCCAGTCGCCAACAAGTAGCATGTTTTCTTAAAATGTTATGTTTTGTACGACTAAATTACAAAGACACTCTATGCTATAGGTACTTCGTTTTTTTTTAGAACTAGAAAGAAGGTAAACAATCTTGTCATGTCTTTTTATTGAAAAACGCTTTCTAAAAATAAGTAATCGTTACGTATAAAACCATAACAATATAAATAATTAAATTTCATTGTTATTTCATTGTTACTGGCTGTTACTTATTATTAAAAAGCGTTTTTTGACAAAAAGACATGTCAAGATTATTACCTTCTTTTTAATGCTACAAAAACGAAGTGTAGTTACTGATAAATTAACCATGCTAGGAGCCCTTCACAAAACTTAATTTTAACTGTAATGGCTTCCTGCCTCCAGATCCAGGCTGATTTGGTCTCTACGATAACTTAGGCATTAGTTTTATCATTCCTTACACCTTAGAGGTTTTTGATATAGACTTTAGAAGCTTTCTTCCTGCCAACAAGACCAGTATCAGCGGCTAATTTTCGTATTGTATTGTTTATAATTGGACAGCGGGTGACTCGTTCCACATAAAGACGCACTTCCACTACACGGAGCCGACGGACGGCGAGATGTCGTTCCGCTGCGGGGACGTGTTCCACGTGGCGGACACGCTGCACAACGGCACGGTGGGCGCCTGGCACGTCTACAGGATAGGTGAGGCGCTGCGCACAGGATAACACTCGAAGGGGTTCATTTGATTGCCTGGGCCGTGTTTTATAAAGCTACAAGTTACACCTGCCGCTTACGTCTTCCGCTTGTAAATTGTACCTGTAGCTGTAAAACACGGCCCTGCTGTCACAAGAGGCATTTCACTACCGCGGGGTTGGGAAATGTTAAGGAAATAGTTGGCTTTCACTCAGTGACCTATCGCGAGTCAAAAATTCTCTAGGATCGCTAGTGTCCAGTGAGGTCTATCTTGTCAATTTCCACCAATCATAGGTCTTAGCTTGTCTCTCATTGGTGGAGAATGACAAATAAACCACACTCGATAAGCGATCCTAGCGGATTTTTCACTCTTGATAATTGATTTCTGATTTTTTCATCTTCTCTTCCTTTCCCTTCGCTGTCTCATTTCCCGCCCCTGTTACTTTTAAAATACGGATAGGTAATTTGTTTAAATGTACAGTCGAACCATTTGATTCTTAACAATCTTGACCCACCGTAGAACGGTCTCGCGGTAAGTGTCACAATGATTTTCCTTGTCAGGCAATGCGATGTCACCATGACATTTTCTACGAAAAGCTTCCACAGTGAGTCACGATTCAGCTGGTTCGATAGTCCCTCAGGGTTTGATATTGTGGTCGCAGGCCGCAACAACCAAGAGGTCCAGAAGGGCACCATCCCCAACAAGGCGCGCGCCGAGGAGCTGGCCACGGCGCAGTTCAACGCGACCAAGAAGGAGATGTCGGGCAACGACGGGAAGACCAACTTCTTCCGCAGGCGCCGCTCCACGCACCGCCGCAGCAAGAGCCTCGGCAAGGTGAGCTTGCCGCTGTACACGTTGGGCCAAGGTAGGGGACCAGCATGTTGGGCCAAAGTGAAGATCTACTTGGCGGTATGTTGGTAGTTGGCGCCAACATTGGCCGGCCAACCGAATGTCGTCAGTTTTTCGTGCACACATCAAAGGATCTTGGCTCGCTCCGCAAACAGTAACGATCGGTACATACCTACACCGTTGTGCAAACAGCGACATTCGGAAATCGTTATTTTGGCCCAATATGCTGGCCCACTACCTTGGCCCATTGTGTAAAGTGGTCATAAAAATTGTTGTTAAAATATATCATTTTTTATTGAAAGAGGGAGGAAAATGAGCAAGCGGGTTACCTGATGGTAAGCGATCACCGCCATCCATGAAAACCAGCAACTCCAAGAGACTCACTAGTCCGTTGCCGGCCTTTATGGTGGAAAAGGTGTAGAGGAAAGGGGGAGGGGGAACGGGCCACGGCACTCTCACTGACCGAACGAAACGCAACAAGAGGGGGAGGGTGCCTTTTTCTGTGAGAGAGTGGTGCTTCCCCGGATGAGCCGGCCCATTCGTACGGCAGCGAATAGCTGCAGTATCCCACTACAATAAATCGATGAATTCGTTTATTTTACATCGCTATAGTTGACTTTGATGTTGCGTTGGGTTTCCAGGAGCACTGGGACGAAGTAGTCCTCTCGGACAGCATCAGCAAGTTCCCGGCGTACGAGCGCGTGGCGCTCAAGCAGCCCGGCTTCGTGCGGCCTGTCATCGTGCTGGGCGCCGTGGCCGACATCGCGCGCGACAAGTTGCTCAACGAGTCGCCTGACAAGTTCGCCTCGCCTAGTAAGTGGAGCGGTCACTTCGTACTTCTAAGGGCGACTTGCACCAATGTTTACGTCACGTCAGACGCCAGCTGCAAATACGGCAAGTTAACCCCGGGTTAGTGTCTAACCCACGTGGTTTAGACGGTGCAAGTCGGTTTACTCTTGTAGACTCAAAAAAATTAAGTGTAAAAGAGCATTCAACAGTCAGATACCTACTTGCTGTATAATTTTTTTTTTTTTCAACTAGTGCATAAAACGCATCATTTTACCAGAGAGGTTTATACCGACCCGAGCCGCAGGCGAGAGTCAAATGGCGCGTTGTGTGCACTAGTTGCACAATCTACATGTAGAACTGTGGACGCATCCGAGTGTGACACTAGGGTCGCTGCACTCGTTTCACCTAATCCTTTCAGGAACCTTCCACATCAGGTTGCTTCAATGTAACTTTATTTTCCAGAAATGGACAGCACCCTGGAAGACAACAAAAACAAATCGGCAGGCATCATACGCCTATCCAGTATCCGATCTGTCATGGAGCGAGGGAAACACGCCCTTCTGGACATCACGCCTAACGCCGTGGATCGCTTGAACTACGCGCAATTCTACCCCATAGTCATATTCCTAAAGGCTGATAATAAACACATTATCAAGCAGCTGAGGGCTGGGCTGCCAAAGTAAGTTTTTTTAAAAGTAATTTGTTCTTCGGCAAAAAACTGCCTGCTTATGGAAACAAGTCAATTATAACATCACCGATATACACTTTCGGTAGAACATATTGGGGCAGTCGGTGAAACAAATCTTCTTAGGCATGTATATTTTCATTCGCCTACAGCGAACTAGGTAAGTACTTCATTCATTATAGCTATTATTCAGTGTCTCCAATCATGTATTACATAAGTAATAAATTTTAAACCGTCTGTCGTGGAGATCCTTGGGGAAGGCCTATGTCCAGCAGTGTACGTCTTTCGACTGATATGACGAAATTTTTCTTTTCAGGTCGGCCCACAAATCCTCAAAGAAGCTTCTAGAACAGTGCCAACACATGGAGCGTGTGTGGGGACACGTATTCACGCACACAATCACACTCAGCGAGGCCAATCAGAACACGTGGTTCAGTAAACTAACGGACCTCATACAGAGGACGCAACAGCAACAACTATGGGTGTCTGAGACCAAGGTGAGAACTACATAATTGATAGTGGAGACTAGAAATCTAGTCATGATAATTTATAGGTACTTACCTACCTTACCTAATGTTCTGGGTGTGGTATTCTGAAGTCTTTAACAAAATAAAACTATTACAGCAACTCTTGGCTGTCTATATTTCCTAAAGAATCTGAAACTGGACCTTTTAGAGACTTTAGGAATGTTAATGTTTTTTTTTACATTTTTTTACTATTATACAATTGTGTGTGGGAAGGGTGCCTTATAATATGTATATCTGTCTATTTACAACAGTATGTCGCATCATGCTTCAAGATGGTCGCTTGGTAAAGGCAAATTGGTGCATTTGGTAAATTGTATATGTGCTTTATACCGAACTTTCTATGTTTTATCGTGACCGAATAAATAATAATGCACTTTCAGAAGAGCTACAAAATACAAGTAGTTAAGTGGATCTCAAACCGCAAACACGAACCTGCATATATTTGTTCGGTCACTTCTATAAGTAAGCATAAATGTATTAACCTATTTCGTTTCTTCTGTCTTTGCGGCGGTGTAGCACGTTGAAATGGTGTCGGACATTTACTTCCCGATTCCACCGTCCCCTTACCCGGCCTTCTACCCTATTTCCTACCCCATTAACAACTACCCACAGTCCCCTCAAAGGCCTGTGCACTCTCCACAGAACATGCCATTTAATTACGCTAAACCAACTAAGCATCACAACCAGCTGTATGACGCTAACAGGAACCATGTAGTGCCTTATTACTACTCCGAAACGCTAACCCCTTGCACGCCTAACAATAACTACAGCGTACCTAACACGTATTTGACAAACAAAAACAGGCACACGGTAGCCAACTACCCTGTTGAAAGACAGTACTATTCTGGACGTAATTTGAGCCCCCGAACAGCCGCTAGTCCAGAAATGTCTCAAATCTTCGCTAAGACCAATAGACACCCGCAACAAGGTTTCAGGCCTTATAGCGTCCTAGAAACCTCCGCGAAATCTCCAATTCCAAACGTCCAAAGGCCGTCCTCAGTCGTTCCGATGACAGAACAGTTCCGTCCAGCTTCAGTTTTCTTTCAAAACAACATATTGGAGGTCAAAGAGGAGATTCCTGAATGGAAGGCTCGGTTACAGAAAGAAATGCCGATGCCTCCGTTGAAAACTTTAGACAAACCTTTCAGGCAGATATGCCGTATTCCAAATTGTAAATGCAGCTCGAAACCCGCAGTAGATCCCGCCAGATTTAGTGAAGTGAGGACGCTTCCAACAGTCACGGAGCGATCTCTTCATAAAATTAAGAATTTGTCTTTGCCAACCTTAAAGTTAGATGAACATGATCTGGATGAAAAACGTGATATGAATATGACAGAGGCAGAGAGAGATGTCAGCGTCCTAAACAAACCTATTTCTGAACTGCATTTGGGATACGTTTAGGTTTAAAATATTAACAAAGATACGAAAAAGAGTTACCAAATATTATTAGGGTTAAGCACAAGATAAATCAAATAGCGCTTATTTTTATTTCGCTTCTTACTGATTGTGTGTATATTTTGCTGCATGTAAATAATTTGCATTAATTGTTTGCTTTGTGTATTTATGTAAGCTTAAGGTAGATAGTTTTTGTTTTATCTAAATTCTTAAAAAAATTAGCAGAGATTGATATTTTGTCACAGGTGTTTTTTTTTATTATGACTTCACTTACCAGTGTTAAATACCACTTCGTCAAACAAATAAACATTCAAAGAGATGTACAAACCGTTTAAAAAAGATTTGAATGTTAATTTGCCCAGTGTGTACCTACCCATTAATCATCAGACGCTAAATCAAAAGTTAGTGACTGTAAGATTTTACTGCAATCATTCATTTGTCTTGTCTTGTCACCCCATTCCATAAACCCACCCTACCGGACGCTGGAAACATCAACAAAATGGCCGACGCACAAAATGGCGGCGAACAGAGGCCCGAGCCGTTGTCGGACGATTTTTTGTTCTCAATGTCATCGAGTACGGAGAACCGGCTCTCTTACGCTTCGAGTCCGGAGAGTGACTTGGAGGTCAGCCCGCCGCCGGCGCCGAGACTCGTCAAGTCTTCCTCGGACCCGTCCATAGCGACCACCCAGGACAACATGGATCGCGACGACGACTTGAACCATATGGCCGACGCCGTACCGCCGCCTTACACGGTTGGTATCATTGCTTATGCTATTGTGACGTTATGTCGTTATGTCCTTACCATTACTTTCTTACCTTACAGATTTGATGTTATTTATGACATCGCTTTAAGTTTATAAGCATTACGTATCTGTCAGTATGATTAATTTTCATTTTTCTGTCGTCAGAAGTCGTCTCCAAACTTCTCTTTTTTTTATATTTACACCTAGGTAGCAAATATCCAAACCAAACGTTTCAAAACTTAGGTAAGTACGACGAATACCTTGCTTTAACCAAATCATTCTAACCTCTTGTCAATAATTAATCAAAGCTCGTTTTAATGGTATTTGGATTTGAAGCTATATTAAAGCAACACTTTGTTACCTACTCATGGTTTAGGTACTCGTAACACGAATTCAACGCATTGATCTACCTACCAAAGAAGTCAAACTGAGGCAGACTTGCACAAACTTGAGTTAGACACTCTGGAATTAACTTCACGTATTTGTATCGTCTGACGTCACATTAACTCCTGGTTGGAGTCTTAACATAGGTTGGCGCAAGTCGGCCTTATGTAGTCAACCAATATAACCCTCACCAACACAACAGCAAGGTGGCTACGACAGCAAATACGGCTTCGCGTCGAACGGCACCGGAGCGCCCAACGGCGTCACCCACAACGGCCAGGGCTCCCAGCCGACGTCGCAGGAAGCGCCCCCGTACCAGTGCAATCCCATGGCACACTCGCCGCCGCATTCGCCGCTGTATGGGACTGGTGAGAGATTCGTCATTTTTATTGCTGCGAATTATTTTCTGTAATGCGTGAAGTTGCAGTAAGAAATTTAACATAAAAAAATACAATATTTATTTGTAATACAAGGGTGCAAAGTTGTATTTTACCCGCGAGTGTGGACTCTCACTCGCTACGCTCAGGATTCTATTTAAGAACCACTCGCTTCGCACGTGGTTCAACTATAGAATCCTTTCGCTTGCTCGTGCTTCAACACACGAGAAGTAAAATACATTTGCACCCGTGTGTAACAAAAAACTTTTCACCTCACTAATGCGAGGAAAGCGCAACATGCAAAAATAACAGCTCTTGAAGTAAATATTCATCACTGAATTCACTATTTTTTTTAACGATATTATAACAGAAAACTCTGGAAGTTGTGTATTTTTACGTGAGTGACATCGGTCAGTGACAAAATGTTTGTTGACAATGTTGACATTTATGACGATGCGTTTTGAAATAGCATCGACTCAACTTGTGCGTTCAGAATATTCAACATCATTATAAAACAAAACGTTTCTTATAAAATTTTAAGGTTTATGATATAAAATCATTAAATGAAGCTAAATTTGGTATTCTTTAATAAATTCCCAAACCATTTATCATCTATTTAATAATAATTAATATCGAACGAACCTTTATTATGAGCGTTTTACGTTTTGTTATCTGTCAAAAGCAGCTACTTGAACACGCTCCACTCCAAGGTCAAATTACTTTCCCCACTAGTGGATAAAATGCTTTTTTACCCGCTTGTTTCAAAGGATAAAAGACGGCTTTCCGAGGTAGTGAGAGGAAAAGTATTTATTCATGTAACATGGGTAGTTTAATGGGGTATTTTATCATGCATTTTGAAGAGCAGTAGATGGATTTCCCCAGGGGCGTAAGCAGCTTTAGGCCCAGGGGATAGTAGAAGATCTTCACGTTCGAATTTCAAGTACTTTTTCCACGGAAAAGGGCTTTTGCGCTCAGACTCCAAATGATAAAGAAAGCCTTTCCGAGCTGGTGAACTTGAAATATTAATGCATATACCTACTAAGTACACATTATATTTTATTTTTTTGAAGTTTGATTGTAAGATCCATGAGTCCAGGGGGGGGGGGCGCCCCTCCCTGCCCACCCGTGACGGCCATGGATTGTCCCGCTGGCCGGGCACCGCGCCCCTTACGTAGATGATGTTGTGTTACCGTTCAGTTCCAGAGCTGCCGCCGCGCGGGGGGGCGGGGCGGCCGCCGGGCGGCGTGCTGCTGCCCGCGCCGCCGCCCGGCCGCCCGCCCGTCGCGCTGCGACACAACCCGCAGGTAACACAACCCTTTGCAGCCAGACACCCACTCCCGATACCCAATCTGTCTCTTGTTTAAATCTACGGAGGGTCGAGCACAAGTTTTTTTTTATACGACTAGGAAGGCAAACGAGCAAGTGGGTCACCTGATGATAAGTGCCCATAGACACTCGCAACCCCGGATGGTTTGCACAGCACATGTGTTGCCAACCTAGAGAGCTAAGATGAAATGCCTCTTGTGCCCGTAATTACACCGGCTGTCTTACTCTCCACACCGGAACGCAACAGTGCAAGCACTGGTGCTTAACGGCAGGATTAGCGAGTAAGATGGTGGTAGCGATCCGGTCGAACGTTATCGAGAAATGTGTATAACGTTTGAACAGCGACCGCCCATGAGCGTATTTAAAACAAAAAAATAGTATTGAGATTTCTCGATTTCGATACGATAACGTGACGTTACGCAGGATTCGAAAACTCGTGCACGGCCTACAGATGATATAAACATTGTCTTCAATTCTGCTGTCTTAATATACTTGCATAATGTTGATAGGTAATTCAATCTCTGCTTGCTATCTGTAGATAGCAAATTGTTCGATTTTAGATGTATTAAATTCGACAGAAGATCAAAACAAGAATTTAAACATTGGGAACATCTGTTAGAAGAGACTCCTAGTGGCTTCCCAGTCATAGCGAATACCATTATCAGATCAATACCCTTCAGGAGCTTATTTGCATCACAACTTATTGAAATACTAACTTACCCAATGGTAACTTTGATAGAGACGTGTATAGTAACTCTCCGCAGCTGGGCTATATTCTTTTGTGAAATCAGAAGTTCGGAGAGACTCCTTAGAGAACGCTGCCAAAGCTACGTCGCTTGCGTCACTTCTTATTCCTAAAATGAGAAAAGTGTCTACCATATATATATTTGTTTTTAAATTTTATGCAAGCACAATCTTAATTTTTATTTTTCTACAGAACCCTCGCCCAAGCGCTCAAGAGCGTCTCTTCGGCCCCCCAAAAGACGCGAATGGGGATGAAACGGCAACGTACACTGCGCGCCCGACTAGCATGATCATACAGCCCACACAAGGACAGGGGTCGTTGGATCGCCACAGGCTGGCAGGGAATACGGTAAGTCTAAAATTTATAAAGTTCTCCCTACGGAACTAATAAAAAAAGTTTTATTCACATACATTCGACACATTCCGAAAAAGAAAACAGTACATTTGAAAAAATAAAATATACAACAGAACTGTGGCTATCTAATTTTACAACAAGACTGCATCGAACGATGTGAAATGGGCCCTATTACCGGACATAATGTTGTGGCAAGCTGCTGCTGATTTGACCAACTAGCCAATGAGGGCTATAGAGAGTCGAAAATCCGCTAGGATCGCCGCTAGTGTCGAGTGAGGTCAATCAGTCAAATTCAAAATTCAAATTCAAAATTTTATTCAGCAAATAGGCAGTTGAATGCTCTTTTACACGTCATTTTTTTTGAGTCTACCAGCGCTTTCGGAAAGACCATGATTGCCAAGAAGAATACGCCGCAAGAAATTTGGCACAAAGTAATTTTTTCTAAAAACAAGTTACAACAAGTTATTAGCTCTTACAATACGTAACCACAGACAAATTACACAAAGAAACCTCACTCTGTCATTAAAAGATTAAGAGAGAAAAAAAAATACCGCAGTCAATTTCCACCAATTATAGGGCAGTAGCTTGTCTGTCATTGGTGGAGAATGTCAAATAGACCTCACTCGACTCGATCCTAGCAGATTTTTGACTTGCGATAGGCTTCATTGCCGTATTGTAGAGCCTAAAATGATTTATCATCACCAGTCCTTTTTTCGTCCCACTGCTCGGCACAGGCCTCCATGATTTATATTTTTGTTTAAATAGTGTATTTAAGCTTTCTCGCACAGTGTACCAGTCCACCACCCGCCACCAGGCCCCTATGTCACCAACTTTACAATTGTCAATTTTCAATGACAGTTCGGTGTCAACTGCTGACTTGAAGAGCTTTTGTTTTAGCGCGCTTCACATTGTCAAAGAAATGTAGTTCGAATTGTCTGTCATATAAAACTGACAATTGTAAAGATGGTGGAATAGGGGCCTGGGCCGTGTTTTATAAAGCTACATGTTAAAATTAACAAGCTGAAGTCTCATCCACCTTTTATTAGAAAGAGACTTCCACTTGTAAATTATAACTTGTAGCTTTATAAAACATGGCTCAGCAAACTTAATTAGATAATACAGACGTCCTCAAGGAAAATGGGTCCCAAAGAACGGCCAAGTAACAATATTTTTGTCAACAGCAAAGTTCATACGACGGCACATCGTCGTACGACTACGGGGGCTCCAACAACGGCTCGGCCATCGGCTCCTGCAGGCTGCCGCCGAACGCACCAGATGACCTCAAAGTCGCTCCGCCCTCAAAGTAAGTTAGTCATGAGGCTTCTGACGAGATCACACGCTCATACATATAGGTATAGTGAAAAAAACTTTTTTAATACAGTTGCTGTGAAAAGTGGTACTTTTGGTGGCTATGTATCGTGCGGAAAGTTGGATTTTCGCAGTAATGCTTTTTAGGCACACCACACCACGCTCGCCGCCTTTGATTTTTTTCGCAAATGTATTAAAAAACGTCGTTTGTAATGCTTTCCGCACTTGTACCAAAAAGCACTATTTCTACGGATCAGGCGAAAACCAATCTTATTATTATAACAAATGTCATAAAGAATTTGACATGGAAAAACTTTTCTCACTTTGACTCTCTTTCTTTAATTCCCTTCTTCCCAACCACCCAATCAGAATTGAAATAATTGCCTACTTAAATCTTCCTATTAGCTGTTTCGGTATCTTATTGAAATTAGAATAATTTATTTTACTGGGATTTAGGGGAGGCTGTGTCAATCCGGACCCATAACCTATGTCTATGCAGAAAATCACTATAATACGTCCTTTAGTTGTGTGTGAATGAAACTCAACACACAAACACAGTTTCGCATTGCGTAATATGCGAGGTCCTCCTAAATCCTCCTATTAAAGATGAATTATTTATTTTGCAGTAAAATTGAACCACCTCCGCCTCCAAACCCGACTGCCATGTCCTCGCAGAGTCCGCAGAGAAATTCAAACTCGCACGAACACAATTCGCTCGAATACAGAAGTTCGGACAATAATTACAGGTAAATACTTTCATTTATATCTAACTAGTCAAGGTTCTAGAACTTGGCTATTCGTGACGTAGCAGCTTTTTTTTTAAAATGAAATTCGATGATCTGTAAAATACACTCACCGACGCAACTAATCGCCGACCATATTTTCGCTGATTACCTACTTGATTATTATGAAAACTGTTGTTTAAATGAATGGATCATTTTTACAATAAGTACAGTCGGCAGCAGAAGTAGCTAAGCAACCGAAGCAGTCACAATGATCTAAGCACGGCTCTATTGTTATACATATTATGGACATAAGAGTGTTTAGGGGACGTCTCTATTTGACAGCTGTCACTGTCACTGAGTTTTCCCTCGTTTATTACTTGTCAGTTTTTAGATGACGCAATCATGCAATGGCGAATACAACTTCTATGTGTAATCTTAACGGAAGTTTTATTAAAGATCCATTCCTAAAGTAAATACCATAAAAGAAGATAAACAAAGAGGTTGTCTAGATCATGTGACCGCTTCGGTTCTGTTGGCGACGTGCTCAAAAACGTTAGTAATTCTAATATTTTCATATTGCGGGTATGACGCCTAAACTTTGCACAACTGATTATTTCTAAATCATTATTTTTGAGGGTAGATGTAAGAATGCGTGTAATGTCACAGCGTTTTGTTCCAAACAGGGATCGTACAGCGACCCGCCACGCCAGTCAGCCTCCAACTATCGCGCGCGACACACGTACTTTCGCTTTCTCCCTTGCTCTCGTATATCTGTCTCTTTCTTGTATATTGTGTTTTTTTTAATTAAACGGTTTCTTTGCAAGTTTTCGAAGTATTTTTTTCATCCCGAGTGTACGACACTAACAGGTTGCATAGCTACTTCTGTTGCTGACTGTACCTAGTAGAAAATGGGGTGCCGGTGAGTGTAATACAATAGGTTCAGTTTCAGGATCAGTTTTCATCCCAGAAAAAAAATCATAAATAGCACGGCGCGCCATTTTGTCGCTTGTCGCGCAGTGCGTCCCTTTCATAGTGACGGAATCAGTGAAGGACGCACTGAGCGACAAGCGACAAAATGGCACGCGTGCTAGCCCCCCTGGTATCACTTGAAGTATCCTCTCATATTGTTTTGTTTTGCCTCGTAGCAGATCTTCAGAGAACTTCCGCAGTCCGGCACAAAACCGGCCGCCGCCTGTGAACGGCAACAGCCAGCACACGCCGCTGCACGCGCGCGGACCCTCGCTACCCAACGTTCCCACCAACGACCATGCCAAGTACAGGTAAAGTACATGTATTATTTAAACATGACATTTTGATAGCTCTTTAACATTGAATAGTAACAGAAAATTAAACAGAATGCATGACAAATATAATATCATCATGGGACAATTGACACCAATTGACGTAGTTCTACACTAGGCAAAGCCTGTACTATTGGGTACTAGTACTTGTAATTAAATGTAATTTTATGATCATGATTTTATATTTTTTATAAACTCACTGAAACATGAATACACAGAAAAAAACCAGAAAAATGCCAACCCCGGGAATCGAACCCGGATCCTCGACACTCCGGGTCGTGTGCTTTTCCCCTACACCACGATTGGACATAGAGGAAAGGCCGAATTTTTTCCATGTATTCAAATCTTAGCTTGTTTTTATCACTTTTTGCAGTGACTAGCGCCATCTATGCGATTACTTCGTAAACCGAAAACAACGCACCCTTTCGAAACTTATCAGTTTACCCAGGCTCAACAACGAGATGGCGCACTAAAGCAATCAATTCATGATCTCAGTAGGAGTATCTTTTTGTATTTTTTCTCCCAATTTTTTATTTTTACGGTTTTCCCGTGAATATCAATTATATTTTTTATAAACTCACTGAAACATGAATACACAGAAAAAAACCAGAAAAATGCCAACCCCGGGAATCGAACCCGGATCCTCGACACTCCGGGTCGTGTGCTTTTCCCCTACACCACGATTGGACATAGTCACTGCAAAAAGTGATAAAAACAAGCTAAGATTTGAATACATGGAAAAAATTCGGCCTTTCCTCTATGTCCAATCGTGGTGTAGGGGAAAAGCACACGACCCGGAGTGTCGAGGATCCGGGTTCGATTCCCGGGGTTGGCATTTTTCTGGTTTTTTTTCTGTGTATTCATGTTTCAGTGAGTTTATAAAAAATATAATTGATATTCACGGGAAAACCGTAAAAATAAAAAATTGGGGGAAAAAATACAAAAAGATACTCCTACTGAGATCATGATCATGATTTTAACAACGTGTAATGTTAAATTTTGTTTTAATTATTATTGTGTGCCGTTACAGGGTGTCATGGACTGTCTTATACCAATGTAACATATTTATATTGTACATGACTAAATGAAATAAAAATAAAATTAAACATCTACTACCAGTTGACAAAATATGCATTGCACCTGTGGGGAAGGACCACAACAGAGAGATCTCTCCAGGCAGATGTTATACCTGGGGCCCAAAGTCCGAAGAAAGAGAGTTGGAAGTTGTATTTATGCATCCGACTTTAGAAACTGCGTCAGCGTGATTTGGAACAACTCTTGGACTCTCTATTATATGTTCGATGACTAGATTTATTTATTTATTATTACATGGTGAATTAACAGTTAAGACCAAATCATTCACAATGTTAGAAGAATTACATTCGATTTATAATTATTAATTAAATATAATGCATATTAAAATACCATAATAATTATAATATTACTTTAGCTAGGATTAATAAATCTTAATGCATGTTAATTCAAATTACTAAAAATTCAATAAAATTACAATAACTACCTATGAATTAAATTTAGTTACAATTATTACACGTTAAATTACAATTAAGTATTACATTTATGTCAAGTACACACTTAAAAATGCACCTAATTTAATTACGTAAGTTGTCCACTTATCCACAAACACATCAACCTCCCGCATATCACTAAGCATCGCGATTAAAGGGGCAATCGCCCTTGGCGTGGGAGCATTGAGCGCGTGTCTCGTGCGCAGGCCCGCGGGGCCGCGAACAGGCGCAGGCGGCGGCGAACGCCTACTCGCATGTAGTTCTGGGGGACGAACAGACGGAGACTCTCCAGGATAGACGGGCAGTTTATTAGATGGCGCTAGGAGTCGCTGCAAGTATTCCTACTGGATGACAGATGGCGCCAGGGTTCAGCCCATTCACACCCATTCGTTTCAGGACAAAAGAGTGACCCTTCTCGGTAACGCATTACGCATTTATGATATCAACAATATGAACACTCTTACATAACTGTCTCTTCAGCAGCCGCACCAACTCCGCGTCGCAGGCGGACTACAGCGGTCGCGGCGCCGTGCCGCCCTACAAGCCGGTGCCGCCGCCCAAGCCCAAGCATTACCGCCCGCCCGACAACCCGCACCATCGGAATGGGGTAAGGATCTGGCTTTATGTAGTTAACAAGGAAAGCAAACAAGCATGTTGATTTTCTGATGGTACATGTTCTCCACGACCTGTACCTCTGCAGTACGCGACGGATTACAGATGCGTTGACAACCTAGTCTGCAAAGGTGAAATGCCTTTTGGTTGTGGTAGCAATTTCCTTGAATTGACAATCTGTCTTAAAACTGTGTATGTAGAATTAACCAGTATTTTTCATGAAATTCATGATCGCAAATTATAAGAAACTAACTTTGTTTTAAATTAATGAAACTACGTGCTCCATATGTTTGTTATCCAACTAATGCACCACCGACATACAGAGTATGGAGCCGGCGCCGCCCCCCGCGCCCGCTGCGTCCCCGCGCGCGCCAGGCCCCTACCCGCACCCGCACTACTCGCACCAGCACTCGCTGTCGCAGCCCCACCACCGCCCCCACCACAATAACTACCCGCAGGTACTAACAGGAACCACAAAACATGTAATAGTCTTGCGTACAGGATGGCCACTGGGACGCCGATACCAGCTGGAAGCCGTTCCGCCGCCCCCCAAGGTGACGACAGGCGAGAAAAACACACTAACAACCGCCATCATTGCAGTTTTTTTTTTGTTTGATCAAGCAAAAATCTAGACTGCACACAAATTGAATTTCTCTACCACATCATTGAGAATAGTACTTCAAAGATTAACTGTTGCGTGCAGCTATCATTCATCGATTACCATTTTTGCTTAAATCTAAGCAACAAGAGACTTGGACATAGTATAGTGCCTTGTGAGACTGAATAACTATTCAGCCTATCCTATCATATTTTGTGTAGGTATATTCCGGCAAACTTCCCTGTCTATACTGACATAGGTAAACTAAAACTATGCCTCGATTATGCTAGTATTTAATCAATAATCATTCTTTCCTTTCATCAAATTCTTATACGAGGGGCGGCTGATAAGTAATCTCCTTGGTCTGAAATATATACAAAAATAATGCTGGCTGGTATGGATTTATATTCGCTTGTTATTCTATTTTCAAAGTGTATTACATTAATTTGTTTATTGCATCACGTTTATTTGTCTCCTACAATTGTTTCAAACATGTCGGTAGAAAAAGTGAAAATGGATAAAATCGAGCAGCGTGCGGTGATCAAGTTTTTGACTAAAGAAGGGAATACGCCTTCGGAGATCAGACAGCGTATGTTACGTGTGTTTGGCAGTTCGTGTTCTTCCGAATTTGTTATAAAGTTTTGGTCAAAGCAGTTTAAGTTAGGTCGTGAGAGCCTGGAAGATGATCCTCGTAGCGGAAGACCAGTTTCGGCCTTCACCGATGAAAATGTAGCCAGGGTGAAAAAAAATATATTAGAGGACCGACGAGTGAAGCAGTGGGAGATAGCTAGAGATGTGGGCGTCAGTAAAGAGCGAGTCAATGAAATAATTCATGAGCATTTGAACATGTCCAAGGTTAGTGCACGTTGGGTCCCCAGAATGTTGACTGCATTTGACATGGAGAGGCGTGTCAAATGTTGCGAAGAGTTTTTGGACATGAGTCGAGGGAAAGAGGAAGAAATAATTTCTAGAATTGTAACATGTGATGAGACTTGGATTCGACAAAGGGACCCGGAAAGTAAGCAAGAGTCGTTACAGTGGAAATTTAAGGATGAGAAGCCGCCTCGAAAATTCAAGGTCTGTCCATCGGCAGGTAAACTTATGGCTACAATCTTTTGGGACACAGAAAGGATTTTGCTCATAGATTATTTACCGAAGAAAACTACAATGAATGCTGATTATTACTCAAACTTACTATATCAACTAAGAGAGACAATAAAAGAAAAACGGCGAGGTAAACTAAGCAAAGGAATTCTGATTTTGCACGATAACGCACCAGTGCATACCGCCCGCACAACGAAGCTAGCAATTAAAGACAATGGCTTCGTAACCATTGACCACCCCCCTTATAGTCCAGATTTAGCCCCCTGTGACTATTTTCTGTTTAGACTTCTCAAGAAAGACCTCAGGGGACGAAGGTTTATGACCGATGACGAAATGAAGGCTGCGGTTACTGACTTTTTTGACGACAAACCGAAAGATTTTTCTTTTAATGGTTTAAATTCAATATTTGAAAAATTTTATAAGTGCATTTTACTAGCAGGGGACTATATAGAAAACAAAATAAAAATTGCCACGACAGTCTTTTGTTTCATTGTTAGGTAGATTACTTTACAGCCGCCCCTCGTATCTCTACTTAGTCGAATGCTTTTCTAAGATTCAATAAGTATTAACGTTTGCCGTTAAACAGCAGAACATGTCTTACGGTGGTCAAATGCCGCCACAGTCGCCGCCATACTCCGGCCCGCCGACACACCACCGCGCCATCAACCTACCACACAACCCCCACCTTATAGGTAAGGTTACTACTTTATAAAGATCCGTTAAAATATTTTATTCAATATGTACCTATGGAAGATACGGGTGATGTCACTACTTGTAACAGACATGAACCAGAAACACTTAGTTCAAACTCTCTTATTTGGCAGTTAGTTGAAAATAATTATGTCAAACACATTATTAATTTAAATTATGTCCAACAGATCTAGCGGGTAGCCGAGAGCAACGCGGATCCGCCTTCGAACTATATAGGAAACCCCAACACATGCACAATATAAGGTAAGAAATTCCATCACAGCTACTTTTCATTGCACTACAATGATCAATCCCCACTTTACAAATACATTCAAAATTCTCAAAAATAAACTCAACTGTTTTGCCTTAATCGTTGTCTGAAATTGCATGTTTCAAAAAGTCATTTCTTTTCAAGAATCTCCAGCAGTTTCGGTCCCGTACCTATACATATATCAGCCCTGTACAATTTGCTCTAACATGCAAACACCAATCGCTTCACAAACGACTAACAATGTCTTGTCGGGCCACAGTATTAGTTTCGGTATTGTATGTGGTTATAAATATACATAATACATATTTTGTAACATATACATATCTCTGTATGGGGTAAGTCTGTAAATTGTAATAACATTGTATATTAGAGTATTTAGAGTTGTTTGTAATGACAACTTTATTGGCAGTGCGTGTCTGCATTTTAGTGCAACTTGAAAATTCTATAAAAGCATATTGAATTAAGTTGTCTTTCTTGTCTCTTAATTTTTGAATCAATGTCTTTGGCATTTGGCTTACCTACTGTCTTCTTCGAAACATTATATTTGATATCGATCATTAAGATGTTCCTATTTTTCCTTATAACTCCTTCTACATGGCATTTATTTCAATATGCTTTTTAAAGAATCACAAAATTCACCTCTTGAAAATGCCATTCAATTTGGACATTTCAGATAGTTCTGTAGTTTCTGGTCTTCAAAGTTATATCACCATTTTTTGACTAACACATTAGTAGAACTCGTCTGAAATGTCCAGATTTTACATTCATAGCGTAACTAAGTGGGTGTTTGGTTGTGGGTTTCCGCAGTTCATCCGACGCCATGAACTCGAGCGTGGAGCGCGACGAATCTTTCTCGCCAAAAACAAAAAAGAAATTGTCCAAAAAACCATCGTTCATTAAAAACGCCGTGCTCGACTTGTTCCGTTCGAAAACGAAAAATTCGCAAAAGGTGTCTCGTCAAAAGTCACTGTGTGACGCTGATTTACTCCAGAGACACCAACAGCAAATGCCGATGCTCAGACGTGAAAAGTCTGACCTATCCGATCTGAATACTCACATGAGGAATACTCAAATCAGAAACCAAATGTTGCAACGTAGCAACTCTTCCTCATGTGAAAAGCCTATTATGAAACCCATTCTAAAACGGCAGACCTCCTTCTGCGATGACAGAAACGGCGTAGTATGCACAGTTAGAGATTACGATGCTAAATCTGTCATGAAAAGTCTTAGACGACAGAATTCCATGTGTGAAATAGAAACTGAACCCAAAGTTACCCCGCTGTTACGTAGACAGAATTCCCTCATAGAGTATAATAGACGCGGCATCTATGGCCCGTCACCCAGCTTTAATTTGATTACCAAAATAGACCCGATTTACCAAAGACAACAGCAAACGAAACACGAACCATTCCACCCCACGCAGCCACTACCTCCAGAGCCAGTATACCAAACCAAAGAACACCTCGTATATGACCCTATCCCTAAACCGAGAAGAACGTACGCTTCTCTATACGATACCTCAAGTGAAAACCCATATGCCAGCAGGTCTGAAGTTACAAATCAAAGTTTTGAAAGTCCGTATGGAAACCGACAGACTGTCAGTATGCCCCTTATGGACCCGCCTTACGCGAGTAGAGCAGAATGCTTTGGAGAAAATCCTTATGCGACCAGATCCGAATGTATAAGAGAGAGCCCTTACGGAACAAGAACTAATTCTGTTCTAGAAAGCCCTTACGCAACTAGGTCAGAGTCCATTATGGAGAGTCCATATGCAACAAGAAGCGAAATAATAAATGACAATCCGTATGCTACTAAACAAGATGTAGTTAAGCAGTCGGAATCTTTATACAGTGAATCACCGTACTCTAGCAAAGATCATATGTTGAGACAAAGAATGATCTCCGAAAGTCCATATTCCACTAAAGAGGACATGTTGCGATCGAGATTTTCCGAGTCCCCTTACAATACGAAGGAAGAAATGCTAAAACAGAGGATGGATGGGTCATTTACTGCTAAAGAGCCTTTATATGGCAAAAGGACATACGATCCACCGCCAAGTACCTCATGGTCAGAGAATATGTACAGCGTACGTCCTGACAGAAGGCTTCAAACGCCAGTAAATTATCCTGCAAGGATTTCACCAATGAGTAAATGTATGAGTGAACCGCCGTATTTTTCTAGAACGGAAATGATGGCACGATTAGAACAGTCTGAATCACCATACGCGACTAGATGTGAAATGAAATCTAGCTGTTCAGAGTCTAACTATTGTACTAAAAGTGAAATAAACGACAGACAAGACATAAGACCAGCATCAGCAGAATGTACATATGTTTCAAAACAAGAGATTTTATCTCAAAAAGCTGCAACGCTGGCTAGCAAAGAGTCATCTTACGGTATTAGGTTAGAAGAGAAACTGGAAATGATAAAACAGAGGAATCAAGCTAAAAAAGATATGATCTACCAAACTAGGAAGGAAGCAAATGAAAGCGATGCTGCAAAAATGAGAGAACCTCTGTACGTATCTAAAAGAGAGCTTAAAGAAAGTGTTATCTATGAATCACATCAAGAAGCTAAAGAGGTAGTCCAAGCACAGGAAGGCAGTGCTAGAAGTAGTCCATATGAGCTAAGTGACGCCAATCATTTATCCCGTCGAGAACCAATATATCAGACTAAGACAGAGGCGCAGGGTAGTACTGAAAAGGAAACATTCCACGAAATCGATTTCTCAAAACTGCGGTTAACTGAATCTAAAACCGACGCCGAAAAGGAAAAGTCTTTGAATATAGAAAGTAGCGTGCTTAAAGGTGAACCTATATATTCACCTCGATTGCACGCCAAAACCGAACATATATCTAGTGCTTTAAAAGCTACTGCCTCTCCTGTACCCTATGAATCGACTACATCTATGGAAACTCAGTATGCTTCAGAATGCAGCATGAACTTTGAAAACAAACCGCAAAGTACACCATACACATCTCAAGATATGGAACCAGGGACACCAAAACCAAATAGAACTGTAACGTTTTGCGAGAAAATTTTGGAAAAAAGTCCTGAGAGTAGTCAAGATAATTCGGAAAATATGTCTGCGAGTCAGAACGAGACGACTGTTATTGCTAATCAGAATACAGTGGTACAGGCAACTTTGTCTGAGGAGAGTGCCGCGGAGAGTAAAGAAGAAGTGCAGCCTGATGGCCCACATACGACTTGGGGCATATTTGATAGTGAAGGGGGCATATTAGAAGATAGACAATGGGGTGTTTCACTGATCATTCCGCCTAAAGCTATAGCCCCTGGCATCAAGCAAAAGATCTACTTTACGGTGTCGGATCCGAGACTGAGCCAGCGCGTGGGGGGACCTCCGATCGATATGGACAATGGTAAAGCTTTTTGTAATGAAGCACGCGCCTGTAGTGTAGACTGCACATACTAATTGGGCATTAATGATTGCGTATGAAGGAGCAACAAATTGGAATTGTGATTGTCCCACTGTTTTGGCTACGTAGTTTGATTTTGTAGGAATTATTACAATTATGCATGAGCTGTTGTCTAAAGCATGTGGGTTGTAGATATCACTGATTTATAAACATAGTGGTAATTTTATGGTCCTTGCACTATATATTACGTTAATTTATTTATTGTCTTGTAAATATTGTTGTTTGTTATATGTACAACGGTAGTTGCGTCGGTACGTGACAAGCTATCAGGATATCATAATTTATTGTATTTATTATTTATAGTTGTAAATATTCTGTTAAAAATTACATACACATTCATCACAGTCATGACACACCATGTAATTATTCACTTTCACAATTAATGCACCTAATAAATGTACAGCACATAAATACCATCTAACTACATTACCTTTTATGATATTACGATTATTTTTTATAACTTCATCATCAAGGTGAATCATTTAATATTTATTTGCGCAGCTTCTACCACACAATACACTCGTACTTAGAGATTGAGGAGAGGAGACGTCGTCTATGCTTCGTACAACAGACCATGTGATTGTATGTTTGTCAACCATTTCATCTAATATGACCACACACTTTAAGTATATTAGCAACAGCATCATCTCATCACAGTATCCCTACTTTCGTTATAGTACACACTGTATTATGTTCTTATTTATCTTCATCACTTTTATTATCATATGTATTTTTCACGGTTTGAGATTCGGTACATTTATTATTATAATTCTATCTTCGTATACTTCAAGGCCCATTTTAAATTCTGTTCTTGGTCCGCGTTCATTACTCGTTCTAATCTACTGCTTTGCTTGCTTAACATTATTGCATTAAAATGTTGCGATTTGTGTTTGTGTGTTACATTGTACATTTCTAATGTTGATCCAATTAATTCTTTAATACGATTGACGTTACTACCAACTTGTCCACGATTTAGCACTCTAAAATTGTTAATCGAATTCTTTAACCGCTGAAATTAAAGACACCGTTCCTTTATTTACTATTTCAAGCCCCCTTAAGCAAACTTACTACAAATGTTAATCTTTGTCTAATAAGTCTTTGCAAACCGCATTTACTACCAATTTTCTTACTTGCATAGAAATCTTCACCTCAAGTATTTACGCGAAGTACTTACTTAAATTCTCATACACAAACGAGTTCATATTGTGTTTTTATACTAGGCATCGTATCTTTCACGTAAATACTTGAAGTGAAGAGCAGATATCTTATTTTAACCGATCATTTAAAAGCATTCCGAGTATCAGAATAATCAGCCAAATGACTCCCAAACTTTATTATCATTGTCACAACTTTTTCATAAAATCGGCTTGCAAAGATTTCGACGCAGACAAAAATTGCAACGTATTTTATGTAACAGGTGAAGCGATGCTATCCCCACTAGTGATGTGCGGTCCCCAAGGCCTAGTCTTCCTCCGGCCGGTGACGCTCCGACTGCCGCACTGCGCCAATGCAGTCCCATCCCTAGGCCTCACGATAAAGGCAACTGACACGGAGGCCCATCTCAGCACCGATTGGGACCAGATACACCTCCCCGCTACTACCACTTTGAATACAGTTGCTGTTAAAGTTGACCATTTTTGAACGGTGGTTATGAGAAATATGAGTACTGAAATCTGTTGTTTAAGTGAGATGGTTTGGTGTGATTTCGGATTAAGGGGTGAATCTAAATAACCGGTAAATTGATGATTGATTGATCATTGACAAGGGTCACAGGTCACAACAAAGACCAAGTAAATGTGACAAGTTTTAGATTTTCTGAATCATTTTGAAATGAAATGAAATACCCTAGAAATACCCTAACTAGGTACTCGTATAAATTTTGTATACTTTTTGTAATTTTAGTAATTAAAATGGTTTGGGCTGGAACTAACTAAGCACATGCAGAAGTGGGGAGTGTTGTATTTTTTTCTGGATTTAGTCAAAATTGTCCTAATTTATAGGGTTGGTTGTTAGGTTTCTTTCAAAATTTCTAAATTCCCACCTTTAGGCCTTATCGCTTTTGATTTATGCAACAATAATCAAAGAGATATGTTTAATGTGTAAAATAAACATGGTTATTAATATTATGTAGAATTAGGCTTAGGAGCTTGGTTTCGACACGGTAAAATATAGTGGTGCTCTAGTTTTGAATATACCTATAGATATGTTCTTTATACAATGCATTCAAATAAATAGGTACACTTTTCATAAAGAATTTCATATCTAATGTAGCTATGGTTAGAAAAGTTTTGTTTCTTGGAAGCATTTGATTATGAAGGTATCATTTAGGTACGATATTTGAGTCGAAAGTCTAGTGGTGATACTTATATGAATGATTTGAATGATTGGCGTTGTAAAAATATTGAATGAATAATTTACTTATCTGCATGTATCATATTTTAAGATGCCTTACCATAACTTAGAAATATCAGTCTAGTTTTAATAATGTTGATATTGTAATATTATTTAACGGAATGCATCTGTATTTTGAAAGTAAATCATCCGAAGTGTATATGCATTTTTATAATTTGATGTTTAAATAATTAAAAACTTGGCTTATATATTAACAACCACGGGATAGAAGAAAGGTAGAAAATGTACTGTCTGTAATTTAATTACCTATAAATCGTGTCAGTTTAGTTGCGAGCCAAAAAATGCATTTTCCCTTTTTTTCTAGAAAATGGTTTCTTTTTGTATACATTTTGCAAGTAATGCAAGTTGCTGAAGCAAGTTTTACTTTAAGTTCATTGATAAAAGCTCCTCGTATGATATTCTCTTACCATTTGTCGCCTTAATACCTGTATTGTATTGTATATTTCTTTGTTATTAACGATGAGTTTAATTTAGACTCTACAATAAAATTTTATATCGAACTGGAGTTTTATTTTTGTCTTTTTATTTAATTGGATGAGTTTATTAAATAATTCTAAACAAAAATAAGCTAAGACTTACATACTCAGCCGATTTAACCCTCACCAACCCCGCAGCAAGGTGGCTTCGACAGCAATAAGACGCAAATATACTCGTATACACCGCAAAGAGTATGATTCGGATATTACGGCTCTACCTTCTCCAGCTCCACGGTGATTGTATGTTATTTACACATGCAGCTTAATGGTAATCGCAGATGATCATGTAGGTACAAATGCACGCGTTCATGTGTACTTTATCGGGTTAATCTTTGGGCTATAAAATGGCGCTCTGTCACTAAGGGGGGCAGTGCTGCACACTAAAGGGCATTTCTCTCATTTCGTGCAAACTCCCAGAAATTGCGAGATTTTTTATTTTATCTTGAAGGTAAAAAACATTTAATTTACTTATACTAAATTATAAGCAAAATTGGGCGAAAAGGGGACAACATTTTCACATATGCCATGCGCCATGCTTCTGAAATTATGGTTATCATTATCAGCATTGTGTGTCGGTAGAGCGACGTTTGACACAAGAAAATAAATACGGGTAGGTAGTTTTACAAAAGTCACGGCACGAAACAGAGGACTGCTCGTAACCACGGTCGTTGCAATACGACGGAAGACATTAGCTTTTCACGCGATAAAACACTGAATTATGTACAGGACCCGCGAAATTTTAACCGTAGTCTGTAACTTAAAAACATTTTTATGTAACCTGTAGGTAGGTACGGAAAAATCATAACAAGCTAAGATACCGCAGTTGAATGTAAAAGTGGTATTTTACCGCCAGCCCTCTGTCGCAAGTGTCATGCGATGAGTGACGTGCAGTATCAATCGTAGTCGCTGCAAATGGCGCACTTTATATTAAGTACAAGATGATGCAGTACAGTATGCGCTGGTGCATCTTACCACAGCCGCCGTGCCGGACGCTCATCGATAACAGTGCCCAGCCCACAGCTTTAATCTAGATAACTGTCGTAAGTTTGACTGTCGTTCTACAGGCGTTCCCGATATTCAACCTATATCAGCCTATATCTTGTTTGATCAACTGACTATAAAAATATCTAGGTATATTATCTATATTCAATTTTGCCGTCTCAATAAACTTACTGTCAGTCGGTTGGCAATCCAATCTCTGCATGCTATCTGTCGATGGGAGCATGGTGGGAAATCTACAGATAGCAAATTATTTGATCGTACCCACCTACATTTTTATTATACTCGTTAGTAGATCAAAACAAAAGATTGGTTGAATATTTGGAACGGCTGAAGGGATGTCAAGAATATTGTACACCGTTTTGTCAAATTCAGTAGGCTACAGAAAAAATGTGTAGGTTTTAACGCACATACCTAATTGAAAATTTGATTTTATATCTGACTTCAATAGAGTTCTCAGAACCCTACCGACGACCGTGAGTCTTTTATTCTTACACTGTTTGGGATAGATTTTGACTTTTAATTGAGGTTTAATCTTTTTAAATCTTCATTTAGTTACGGGCTTTGATCCTTAATGGTCATACCAGCCCGATAAAAAAAAATAGAAAAATTCCAAACCAGAACTTTTTTGACCACGACTGTACATCGGCATGATATGGGCATTACCTCAGTTATTATTCGTTAGTTTAGAGGTTGCGACAGCGCAGCGACACCGATGATCACTTGCATCCTTTCAACGGGAATTAAGTACGCGATACAATAATGTTTCCGATTGTTATTTACCTTTACATTTAAAAGCAATAAAATAGTACATTATTGCCGAGGCCCGGAAAGTAGGGAATTGTCTGACGAGGTGGTTTGCAAGCCGAGCATCGCGAGGCTTGCAAAAATGCGAGTCAGGTAATTCCGGTTTCCGTCGAGGAATATATAGTGCTTTTCTCAAATAATGTGAGGAAATTAAAAAACCTCATTTGCAATAAAAAAAGTAATTTAATAGATAAATCACGAAATACGTTAACAAAAACCAAAGTGTTCAATTACTTCATGTTAAATGTGATTAAAAATTATGTCAAATTCGAGCTTACCGCTGCAAAATTACACAACACCCATGACTTTATTTGGTGAAAAAAAAAAACGCCATCTTGGGTTCTACAATTATGTCAAATTCGAGCTCACCGCTGCCAAATTACATGAAATCGACACCCATGACCATTTTTAGTGAAAAAAAATTTTCAAACTGTCATCCGCCATCTTGGATTCAAAAAATGATGTCAAATTCGAGCTCACCGCAGATAAATTACTCGAAATCGATATCCATGAGCATTTTTAGTGAAAAAATGTCAAGTTGTCATCCGCCATCTTGTGGATTAAAAAAATAATGTCAAATTCGAGCTCACTGCACCAAAATGACATGAAATTGACACCCATGACCATTTTTAGTGACAAAAATGACAAACTGTCATCCGTCATATTGGATCCAAAAAATAATGTCAAATTCGAGCAAAATTACACGAAATCGACACCCCTGTGATCATTTTATTTACAAAAAATACAAACGTCATTCGCAATTTATGATGGAATAAAAACTTACACACGCACTGCTGTAAATCGGGCTGGCTTGGCTGTATGTATGTATTCTTTGGTCCATATAATTAAAATTTTACATGTTACAACTTTTAAAAAATTAATAAGCGTGAAAAAATGGAATTTCATCTAAATCCGTCTCCATCTAATCTAAAAATCTATTTCCATTCACCTTCTTCGACGGCTTCTTCGTTTAAAATTTTGAATGAAAAAATTAGGTGCTTCCCGAGTTCTATTTTCAAATGGAAAGCGAGAGTTTCCGAGCATGTTTGAGCAAAATATATTATTATAGTAATGTTCCCGATTGTTATTTACCTTTACATTTAAAAGCGATAAAATGGGCACGTGGTCAGACCGTAGAGCAAAATGGATTGATGTGACATTTTTATTTGCTGCAACTGGGATGACATGTGTCAGAGATAACTTTAACTTGTATAGTCGTCCCACGATAACTCTGCAACGAACTGACAACAGTAGAAATCTAAAGTTTGTTTATGGCAACACTGATTTATAGTCAAACAACACGTTTTGAACTTTTAATTAGATTAAACATTAAACAGGTCATCGTTCATTCGAATTATTCGAAATCCTCCATTAAAATACTTCTCATATTTCGTTTTCTACGCCACAGAGTGGGTGCCACAGGATGGATGGCGGCGGCGTGGCAGGCCTAGACGACGGTGATGGGTTGATCTGGATGTCTTTCTTAACGATTAGCCTGAAACCGGTAAAGATCGGGACGCGTGGAGGACATGGGGGGAGGTACTTGCCCAGCAGTGGGACACTTCATCAGGCTTACAATAATAATAATATTTTTTTTACCGTACAACGGCAAAACTTACTAAACACTGGCAAAACTGTCCTCCAATGGACAGAGCCATATTTAAAAAAAAAACCGCTTTTGATTGCTACTATCATTATTATTTTTAATTAAAGAAATGTCTGAGTGACATGAAAAAAGTATTACCACAGCGTGATTTTTCTGAGTTGCCAATTAATATCTTATGCAGAGTTATCGTGGGACGATTATATTCAGTTTCAAATTGAAAGCGCCTTACGTACCCATAATGTGAAATTAAAACATGGCATAAAAGTGATACCACATGGGATCGCTGGCCTATATTTAGGTAATGGGTTTAAATAATATATGCCACAACAAACGCACTAAGTACCTAAACTCAAATATATACAGGTACAGAGCCAGAGTCAAAGTCAAAAATATAATAATTTATACACTTACATTAAACACGGAACTGAAACAAGATAGTATCTCATCATTCATCAAATTAACAAGGGTACCTACGTTGGGTCTTTTTCATTGTACGTATACATTTCATGCCATATTGTTATAAAGTGCAAACCATAAAGCAACGTCGCAGATAACTATATCGCACTCTGAATTATGTCCGACCAAACTGTCAGCAGTAACCGGAGGATGCGCGTGAGTTGTGAAATGCCCGCTCTTGACTTTACCGTATCACCTAATAGTTACTATAAATCCAACCCGACCTTGCCGCGACATAATACGGTTTCTGTATAATTAAGAGAGGCAGGTACTTACCTAATAAAAATAAGCGGTTAGTTGATGCAACTTGTGACCAAAGGGCTGGCAGTTTTCTCTCTCAAAGAATCAGCATCGCTATTCAGCGAGGCAACGCTGCCAGCCTTTTGGGCTAGTGCATAGTTGCCACGGGGGCCTTATTTAGACTTAATTTAGTTTTAAGTTGTAGTTTATTTAGTTTAAGCTTAGATTTAATGTCATTGTAAATTGCTTTTATTAAATAAAAATATAGATATACTAAAGTGTTTCCAAACTGGCGCGATCACGGTGGCGGTCAGTTGTATACGATGGTAGTCCTCGGAATGATTCGTACTGACGCGGTTTCGAAGCAGTCAGAATGCGGTACTTAGCGGTAGGCCGCCACCGGTGATTGCGCCTGTCTAAGAAACGCTTAAAGTTTAAATGTAGGGATGAGTTAAACAGTTATCTGAAGAAAAATTAGAAACTGTAAAAAATTAACTGTTAAGTACTTACATGAAATTACGATGTCGAATGTGAAGTATAAAACTATGGAGGTAGCTACATTCAAAATTGTTGACCAGGTTCCCAATTGCTGTGTTTATTACAAGCTTTTAGGTATTTAACTTGCACTGTTTGAATGTAGGTTTGTAATTTCAAAATTGGCACCGACTGAAAGCTTGTAAGTACTAGAAATGTTTTTTAAACAGAGAACTTATTATTTAACACGGTCGAAAACGTAGTTGATCAAATAAAATCTGCAGGTATCTCTTTCAAGTCGTTTCCCCATACTCACCTTGTTTTGTTTTGGTTTGCACAAGCCCTTTATTACCTAGCAATTTTTGTTTATTTGTCGGCATGTTAGTTTAGGTCAAATCTTGCAAGTTTTTGACCCACAAGCAATGATCGTATTGATTCGAAATTTGATAAGGATGTGTAAGTTAGATGACAATGTTAGTACCTAAGATGTAAACGAAAAGGACAGTCAGCAAAAAAGCTCCTATTAAAAATTTAAAATATAATTCTTTATACATATACATACATATATATCTTTATTCTTTGAATACATGGAAAAAATTCGGCCTTTCCTCTATGTCCAATCGTGGTGTAGGGGAAAAGCACACGACCCGGAGTGTCGAGGATCCGGGTTCGATTCCCGGGGTTGGCATTTTTCTGTTTTTTTTCTGTGTATTCATGTTTCAGTGAGTTTATAAAAAATATAATTGATATTCACGGGAAAAACGGTAAAAATAAAAAAATGGGAGAAAAAATACAAAAAGATACTCCTACTGAGATCATGAATATAATTCTTTGTTTCATGTTTCGTATGTATTCAGTCTCCCAATTTTTGGACAAAGGGCTTGACGTCAGACTTACAACTCCCCCTGTCGGCACTTAAGTACCTACCTACTTGCTTGTTCTTTAGTTTATTACAAGTTATTATTTACCTAACTTCAACAGTTAGCGGTTAAGGCTACCGCACAATGCGACAGGTAAACGGTAACACCTACTCTAACCCCACCTTAATTATTCCAAATTGCAATTTGAATACTTTTCATTACTCATTCGCAATTCGTAACATTATTTTTCCATTAATCCTAGGTCTGATCAAAGATAGCCAAAGTCGTACTTTGCCACTTAAAAATTAGAAAGCTACCTAAATGTTAGCAGATAAACAGGTAGGCTGGCGGTAGGCTTATTAAAGCATGACAGATTCTGATTACACGAGCTTTCAAATAAATTTACTTATTGCCTCAAAATCCTTGCACTCTTACGTAAGTGATGACTGCTGAGAAGCTACACTTTAGTATCCGAGAGAACTTAAAATCTTAGACATAGAAAATTAATTTAAATGAAGTAGGTATCTATGGAAACTAGTCAGGAGCCTTTGATAAGTATTTTCAAAATGTTTTTTACGCTGTTAGAGTCAGCAATGTGCCACCGCCTCTAGGAGTTTGTGTAGAGAGAGCTAGAGTGGAACTTCACAACGGAAAAAAGGCAAATGTCCCAATGATTGACACGTTAATTCCTATAATTGACACCCTGCTTGACACCTTTATTGCTACGTATTATGATTGAAGGTGATACCTAACTATTAGGCTAACGCCGGGCATAATAAGGACATTTACCTTTACCATAAAATCTTTAGTTTTAGAACCTAATATTACTGGTCCTATTGAGTTACTACATGAGATTGTCGGTTGTTGGTACTGAAGTGTTTGTACTTTGTTTGTACCTGATATGCTTGCTTTGATTTCGAAGATGTTTAAAATAACCTTTATAATCACAATGACCTAAACAATAAATGATCAACAATATCGCTTTTGAAAATATGCTGACGCATTTCGGACTTAAGATTAGATTAGTTCCGCTTTTTACCAAATTAAACAATAAACGGTAATCAGTTGTAACATGTTAATTTACGCTTTTACTTCGAAGGTCAACTTAGTTCACACTACGAGCGTAAAATCCAAGTTAATTTATTGTTTATATAATGTTTATCCCAGTCACACTTAGAGGTACTTACTGTCAAATGCCCTATTGATAAGCAGATGTGCCCACATTGTTATCGGCAAGCCTTTCTCTAATACAAATAATATCAGCTCACAAATGCCGAGCCGTTTCGCACGTTTTTATATAAATTAGCGCAACACTAAGTATCATAATCTTTTCACACATCATAATCATAATCGTCTAATTTATTGTAACGACCCCACGATTATACCATTATAGCCAATATCAAAAAAATACTTTAAGTACTCGAAAAAAAAAGCTTTGAAAGCCACTGGATCATACAAATAAATAAATAGGTACTTTTTTTAGATTTGCTTTTTCGCCTTTACGTTATGCACGGTCAAGTGCAAAAATAAGTATCGAATGACATTAAATCTAAGCTTAAACTAAATAAACTACAACTTAAAACTAAATTAAATCTAATTATGGCCCCCGTGGCATAGTGCCCAAAAGGCTGGCAGCGTTGCCTCGCTGAATAGCGATGCTGATTGTTGGAGAGAGAAAACTGCCAGCCCTTTGGTCACAAGTTGCATCAACTAAGCGTCGTAATAACTAAGTATCGAATTACCATGTTAGTTTACTTAGCTTATGGTGAGGTGTCTCAAACAAATAAATTAAAAAAAAACTATTTCCTATTCGTAGCAAGACTAGGCTGTTTTAAATGCGAATGCAGTCTTCCCACACTCACATACACCTTTGGTTAATTCAGAACTGGACAGTTGGGGTACAGCTTTATTCATAAAAAAAACTGTACCAACACCACATGACCGTTTATATGAAACCATGTACTTATTGTATGGCCGGCGGAACGCCGCAGGGTTCTCTAAGTGGATCTCGCATGCGCACGCGACGATCTCGTGACCTATCGCAGATCCCTGTTTAATAAGGACGCAGAATAAGGCCACATGTCGTTTGTGTAATCCCAGATTTATCCTTTGTCTTAATTAAGTCTTTGTGGTAATAAAATGTGAGTAATCAAGAAAAAACCTACCGTTAATAATATTTTATGCTCGGTCCGTTCAATATACCTAGGATAGACAGCCAGGAAAACAAACGCCATCTATATTGTCATATAAAATCAAATATAAATCAAATTTTTATTCAGTAAACAGGCAGTTGAATGCTCTTTTACACGTAATTTTTTTGAGTCTACGCTAGCGCTTTTGGAAAGACCGCCAAGAAGAATGCGCTACGACTTACTGAAACTGGCGTAATTTTTGATGATATTTCTGAAAAACTGTGCTCTCTAGAGACATATTCATCTTATTTTTCATGCAAACTTTACGTAGACATCTATTTATATACATAATTATTAAATATCTAGCCGTTCGAAATAATTAGCAACCAATTTCGAACGCCTCCAAATTTAGCAAACTAAGTATCTTCTATGCTCATCAACTGCAAAGATCTCTATTATAGACGTATCAGGCAAAGCCTTTCAGGCACGTATTTTTTCTAACCATTAGTAGGTATAGGCATCGACTTTAAACATTAAAGACAGGCCACGCACCTCTTTAGCGCTGACAAAATGCGGCCTTCACTCATTAGCTGTCATTAGACTGACATGTCAAACTTCAAGGGAATATACCACCTGGCCCCTGTTTCATAAACGTGACAGGTGACAAATGACAACGACAGTTTGGTGTAGGTTACTGGCTTGAAAAGTTTTTATATTACCAGACTTCATATTAACTTCGAAGTGTAGATCGAATTGTCGTTCTCATTTATCACCTGTCACGTGTATGAAACGGGGCCCTGGATAATGAGTATATTATTTACTTACGTATGAAATGTATTCCTTGTGCTTTGTTTGTCTTTTTTGTGTTATTTGTACAGTTCAAAAATGTGCACGACGTCATTTTGAGCGGTTGAAACTGTTGCAATTGGACAAGTCAACGAGATGTCACCTGCGCGGCGGCTGTTGGCGACTAAGTCACCGAGTAACCTAATCACCTATATTGCTTGTCCGCGCGCTGTGAAGGGGTGGCGTATTCGTCACAATTTGGTACATCAATGGGTATAGGCTTACAAGCACAATAGTATAGAAATAGTGAGAGTCTTTCGCACATGTTGTGACCTCTCTGTCACGGGGCGGATTCTAAATGACGCCTAAGGCGAACATAAAAGATGCGCCTCTTTGTAATTTCAATACTTCGTATAAATACGTAGGTATGCCAATTATGAGTAGGTACTTAAATCTTACAAAAATACAAAAAAAATTCGTTTTGTAAAGTATTTCGCCTATTTCGTTGTCCTGCCATGCTGGTGAATGCACTTGGTTGCGTTAAGCATAGATACCTAAACGTTGTTTTTCCATGTATGTATTATAATACAAAACATTTAAATACTAGGAAACTTATTTATTTATTTACTAAAAAAAAATTTAACACAGCATGACAGTATAAAAAAAACGCTGGAAAATTCAAACTTTAATGTATACAGAAAAATACAGACAAAACACAGTCTTAGTAAGCTTAAGTCTGCCCCCGTCAACAACCATTAGGTAACGCATATTTTTGCATGCACCTGTGTTACTATTTAAAGCTTTTTTCCATACGAACGTATCACGGTACTTTTCATCTAATTACACTTTTGAGCAATATGGCATCGAGTGATTACGAACAGGTCAAAGGTGGCCTGTTATTCCCAAACGTTTTTTTTAATACGGTTTGGCAAAATTGCCCGTCACGATACACCTGTCTTGACAAGATGATTGCTCTATGTATTTCATACGCATACTTAAGTCTAAAACAATATTATAAGGTTCAACACGCGATCGTCATTCGCTATTGTTAAATTGGTCTTTGGAATGAAATTGTTTAAGGCGGTTTGATAGCATGTGTTTTTATAGTTCCAATATGTTGAGTAGACTACATTAGCCTAAGGGGGTACATTAAAACTTGTAAAATATTTACTCGTTGTTAATACACATTTAAATATGTATACATTTTCGAGGCTTCAGTGGATTACAAGGTTCTACTTAAGAAAAATACTTAATCTGTGGATGATTGTATCGGAAGACAATTTTAATGATAAGATTGATAATTAAAGTAAGTAGGTACTAACAGGTTACATAAAAAAAAATACATACAGTGGAACGTAGAACCTCCTCCTTTTTTTGAAGTCGGTTAAAAAAAATTGTATCCAATAGTTAGGTACCTAAATGATAGATAAATTTGTAGTGTCTTTTAAACTCGTATGACTGAATGACAGAATGGGCTCTTAGATAACTTGAAACGAGCCAGCATATAGTGTGGAGGAGGTAATAGTAGGGTCTATGTGACATACGTCGATTCGTGTGGTTATGGAGGTGATGCATGAAAACACTTTTTTTTTTAATAGACCTAACTTGTCTTTAACACATGTGGTTTCAGATGAACAAACCAATTGCTTTTAGTTCATTAATATGGACTTCCACATTACTTATTAATACAGAACTGCGTTATATTTCAACTTTTTATTACATCTCTTGCAAAAACTTTGAACTTTGCGTGCAAATTCAGAAGCTCATGTAATACCAACATAGTTTCAAAATAAAACGGATAATTGAATGACAAACACGCTCTCACGGTTATATTATTTATTAAGTATAGTTATAATAGTAATAAAGTAACCAAAGCACTCATTTCATGGGTTTATCTGACCTATACGTGAATCACTAGAAGTTGTATAAGAGTCCGAAATAAAAGAAATTGAGTCTTACATTTAGCGAGCCGCGGCTCAGTATCGCTTGTTCTTGGCGTTAGATGATTGATTTTGGTGATTTTTTTAGGGTTCCTTCGACGACTAAGGTACTAATGTTTTTACAGAGATCATTCTATGAAACAGCGAGTTTAAGTGAAAAGGTTCTTCTATTACTCGTTAACCTGTAAAGCTTAATATTTTCCTGTAATAGTTTTGTTTATAAATGCATCACCAGGCATTGCCAATATTTTTGACACATTTCCAAATACAACAGTTGTGCTGTTAGGAATGGAGAAAACTTGACTCTAATAAAAATGAGCACTTTAATGCTTAATATTTTGCACAAAAAAACCATAGAAAAAGAAACCTAAAATAATCCTCTAAAGCCATGAGTTTTATGGCCTAGCGCCTAGCTCTTATATCTAGCAGAAATATGAAGTCGTTGCGGTGCGAGCGAAATATTCTTTGAATGAAGCATCGACTTCATATTTTTGCTAGAGCTAGGCCGTAAAAGCCATGGCTTTAGAGGATTATTTTAGGTTTTTTTAACGAGGATTTGGATCTAGGGCGGATTTAGAGGATTATTTTAGGTTTTTTTAAGGCAGTTTTACTTTTTTGTTAAAAGATTTTTATTTCACAATTTTATGTTGATTTAACATTTTCAGAATAATCCTCCAACTCTTAACCGTTAAGGAGTTGTACCTTCCATCATCAGCTCATCGTGAGATGATGACTACCAGACGCAAATACTTGAATAGCCTTAGAAAATGTATGAAACACACCCACACACACACGTGCCTATAAAATTTGAGGGTTGCCCTCGATTTCGCTGGGATCGCATCATCAGATCATGATTTGGTGACAATGGGACCACTCTTTCGAATAAAAAAATAATTTAGAAATTCGTCAACAATTGACGGAGTAATCGATGTACATACTTACATAAAAAAAAACCGGCCGAGTGCGAGTCGGAATCGTGCACGAGGGTTCCGTAGAAAGACTTTAACGCTTTTCCCCAGTGTTTTAAGAAGTCCAGTGTTAGCAGAGCCCTGCTCTTAAGCAAAATGTACGCAGTGTGGGGTCAAGTTATATTGGTCTGCGAAATCTACAGACAGACATGAAAATTTAAGATTTTGAGACTTTTCTGAGTGGTTGTGCTATAAGAGCTACCTTCATACCAAATTTCAAGTTTCTAGGACATAAATAAATAAATAAATACCACGGGACAATTTGACACCAATTGACCAAACTAGGCAAAGCCTATGGGTACTAGACAACGGATAAACATACTTAAATAGATAAATACATACTTTTATATATATTAAACATCCAAGACCCGAGAACAAACATTCATATTCATCATACAAACATCTGCCCCGACCGGGATTTGAACCCGGGACATCAAGCTTCATAGTGAGGGTCTCTAACCACTAGGCTATTCGGCCGTCAACATCTGGAAGTACCCTTCAGGTTTTTGGAAATCGGCAATTTGTATGGAAAAATTTTGATTGCGTTGACTTAGTAGGTTGATTTTTTCACGGTTTCAAGGGACCGCAGGCTTGAGTATTTGATATTAATTTCAGCATGCTACCTCCACGCGTTCCAGAGAAAAAGGGTCTTGACAGACAGACAGACAGACAGACGGACTACAAAGTGATCCTACAAGGGTTCCGTTTTTTTCCTTTTGAGATACGGAACCCTAAAAAATACATACAGTGGAACGCAGAACTATAAAGTGCTATAAAGATAAAGCTTTAAAGTAACTAGGGATAGCTATGCCGAGGACAGAGACACGGACACACAGACAGACAAACGGACATGGTGAGCCTATGAGGGTTCCTTGTTGACTACGGAACCATAAAATGTCTCTATTTTTTTTTCAAAACAAAGCAAGCAAAATTCTGCCGAGAAACACGAAACACTTTTCTACTAAAAGCTTATTTAATTTAGGTATTTCAGCAAAAAAGAACCCTTCTAACCACATCTTACAAGCACAATTCTTCCGTAGCAGTTACTCGGTTACCGCCCAGCGTGTAATTTTACTATGCGCACACGCAAATGATACCTTAATGCGAGAGCAACCGTCCGTCCACGTCTCATAGGTGAACTTGTGATGTAATGCGCATGACATGCTTCGAAGTGTGTTCTGTAACTCGACTAATTACCGATCGAAAGTTCGGTTTTTTAAGGTTTTGTATGAAAGGATGGGTGAAGACATACCCATTAAATACTGCAATGTCTGAGGAAATCTTGTACCGAATGTCATGAAACATGACTAACACATAACTGATTATTATTCAAGTAATTACCTAATTAATATTACCCATGAATTATGGAACAATGACTCATAAGCTTATACCTATTTCGCGGGTGGCCTCATAGGTCAGTCTAAAATAGTTCCACAACCGTTAACTAAGTCCCCGGTGACGTGTTCTACTCGGAGGTAGTGCGTCAGTTGGTCTTGTTGAAATGCCCTTTATTAGAGAGCTTATGCCCCAAAAGCTTTGCCCCCGTGAAATATTTAAAAATGGGCTAGTTCCCTATCCCGTGGGAATTTCGAAAAATCCCTTTTTAGTGCACCTCTAGGATACTCAAGGTATATGTTTGCCAAATTTCAGGTCTCTAGGTCCAGTGGTTTAGGCTGTGCGTTGTCTGTCAGTCAGTCAGTCAGACAGTCACGGTACTGTTTTATAGGTATAGATAGATACCGACGTTGTGCCCACATTACTTTTTCAATGGGTAATTTTTTATTTAGTTTCACCTGTCCCGGTGGCTAACTATACCAATCAAATCCTGCAATTTAAATTAACCCACTTCACTTCTATCTAGTCCACGAATAAACCTTAAATTTGGCAAGGATGGTTGTACGGCAATTAAAGTACAGTGAGCAAGAAGTACAGTCAACAACAGCATTGAGGGTATAAAATTGTTGCCAAATTTAAGCATTTAATACAAATACATTTAGCTCCCTTGTTTTTTTTCCCTAGAGGAAGACTATATAGTTTCGGTGGGTTAAATAATATTATCGCTAGTTAAGGTTCTACTGAGCTATAAATATAAACATTTCGAACACGAGTACTTAATTATACGAGTTACACGAGTAGGTAATTTGTATAAACACACTATTACCTATTGGAAGGGTTTTCAGTTTAATATTTAGATATTGCGATCTAGCGGCCAGGAAAAAACAGAGTGTCAAAACTTATCTTTAGATAATATTAATATCATTGACGAAAACTCCCTACCCCAACAGGCTTATGAATACCCAATTAGTTAAAACCACATAACTCGCACGTCGGCAAAAAAGTGTGACACTCGCCACAATCATACAAAGTAGCACCAGAACAAATGGAGTGTTCCTCGGGCAAAAACGTGAGCATTCAGCACTCTTGCGATTGTTGAGTTGTCACGGTAGACGCGAGATAAGGCCCACGTGCGAGGTGTCTTTATGAAGGAACTTACGCAAATATTATATTTATTTACATAATAAAAGCAATTTACAATGACATTAAATCTAAGCTTAAACTAAATAAACTACAATTTAAAACTAAATTAAATCTAAATAAGGCCCCCGTGGCATAGTGCCCAAAAGGCTGGCAGCGTTGCCTCGCTGAATAGCGATGCTGATTCTTTGAGAGAGAAAACTGCCAGCCCTTTGGTCACAAGTTGCATCAACTAAGCGCTTTTGTAACTCAGAAATAAGCTTGTAAGCGCTGGGACCCCATGGACCTAAAGTTTCAAACCCGACAGGAACAAAATTACGCATATACCAATTAAAAATATTTTCCAAAACAACAACAGAAAGCCAAGTAAAGATGTTCCCAGAGCTGAGCATACGTGCGTGAGAAACGTCAATAACTTCACGAACTATTTTACGAATTGTTGACTGTTAAACTTCTTCTAGTAAATCATCTTTATTAAGCGCTGACGTAAATTTCCCTGCGCCCGACACTGTCCCAATAGTTGGCACCTTCAATCAATCTTAATACGTAGCAATGAAGGCGACAAGCAGGGTGTCAGTTATTGGCATTAACGTGTCAATGATTGGAACGTTTACCTTATCCTCCTTAAAGGCCGGCAAAGTGACTCTCTTGGGGTTGCATGGTTCTCATGGGTGGCAGTGATCGCTTACCATCAGGTAACTTTGCTTGCAATATCATAACCTTTCCCGGTCTCTATTCAGGAACAACCAGTCTTTAATCTGGCCACTTGTAAACCCGGGTATGAAGATTGAAGAGTTGCAGAATGGGGTTGAATCAAGATGTGGTGTAGAATCAGCACTTACTAGATGGACTGGATGTTTAGTTGAGATCGCCAGATACAGTCGTAGTCGCATACAGGATGCGGAAGCGAAGAGACTTACAGTTTCAGCTGAGCACGTTAAATGGAAGAAATAGGCATCTACGGATGTTCATAAAACACAGGTATATGTGTAATGTAATCTACTCAAGGTATTTACTATTCTAAAGCACTAGGGAAGATCCGCAACGTTGCGTGTCTCGAAATGTTATTAAGCCTTAATTGCACCTTTGATTACACCCAGAAATTGGGTATTTTGTATCAGCCGTAGAGGTCAAATCTATGTGTAATTTGATGTAACGTGTCGTGTGGTGCGTATGAACCTGACCTTCTGTACTACGGAACCTCGTCAAATCACCTGTTAACTGTTAGTACGTAAAGATCCTCAGCTTTTTACATGTCAATTTTCCGTCTATGGAGTGTAAAAACCTAACTTAACCAACGTAGAAAAGTTGAAAACCCCCCGACATTGACATAAAACTTAACTAAAAACTAAACTAGCTTTCGATTGATAAAAAACCTCATCGAAATCGGTCCATCCTTTTGGGAGCTCAGACATGGACAGACACACAGATACACATGTCAAACTTACAACACCCCTCTTTTTCGTCAGGGGTTAAAAATTAGCTAAAGTGTTAAATAAGCATGCGGTTAGCCCAGTGGTTTGGATTTTGAGACTGTTTGTAACCTGTGTTTTTATCTTGTGTTTTTTTTACAATAAAGTGTTTACTTACTTATAAGCCTCACAAACTGGGCACCTTACAAAAATACAATTTTCTCTGCTTAATGAAACGGTATGAGCTGGGTATGAGGCTATGCTTCACCTTGATCAATTCGTGATCGAACTGACGTAAAACGTCAAACGTGCATGGAGTCCGATGATAACGCGTTGATAAAGTACCGTCACCAAAGGAGTTAAATAAAACATATGAAGTACCTAATGTAATTTTTTTTATTCTTAAATTTCACTATGAAATTACACCTCACAAATACCGTCTTGTGCGTCACCTATTCGTCAAACAGCACTAGAACCATCACAAGCGGTGTAATCAACAAGTTGTTAAGGACATACAGGTAATTTTACAAAGAAACGCTAAGTTAGAACAAATGACATAATTACACTTATATTTTCTCATAAAACGTTTCTATAACTAATGGGATGGATTTACCATGCCCTAGGCTGTACCTTCAACAGCTATTAAAACGCCAACTCAAATATGGGATCTTATAGTTTTCCTTATTGCTTTACGTTTATAGTTCCGTGATTTCTTTAAATTAAATTGGAAACATTTAAATTCGACTAAACTATAAAACTACTGCGTTCCTTCTTACCATGCCTATTGCACCAGTGGTATTCATAAAATACATTTTTTATTTATTCTCACTGCGCTCACTTAAACCACAGTTGTTAGTTTAAATTCTTTGGTTTACGAAACTGGGAAAAAACACCTGCCTTAGCAACGTTGATTGGTCATCAGGATAGTAATTATGATCACTACTACTCATAGACAAGCCATCTGCAAACCCAGAGGAATTGTGTACATCGTCGGCTAAGTTTAAAAACCCTTTAGCTCCCTTTCGTCAAACTTTACGGTAGGCACTAAAACTTAATCACCGAGTTGAGAAGCTGAAGAGTTGCGAGATTTTTAATTTTGCTTTTTAAATTGATCTTCACATAATATAGCAGTGGTGGAAACAGGTGCAATGAATGTAATTGGTAGATATCAAACGCATCCATAGCAACGTAGCATAGGACATCTCTGGTGGAAAGGCACCCTTAATCTTGTGTCTGTCCTACCTCATCTTAAATTGAAACTTGCTTAATTTAATTAACTCTTCATTAAGGGATATGGTTACGACCTGAACGATGTATTGAAACACCGACACAAAAGAGACATGCATACATAGCTGACGTAAACGCGCATTATTGCTCGTAACAGACAATCGCTTTTAGAACGCGTCAATCATGGAATTTGTTCATAACTAATATGATATTCACGCACGATTTAGTAAAGGGCATAAAATAGGTTCAAATGCACAATTAAATTTATACTCACATTGAATATTTTGTATTGCCATCATCATTTGATGACCACAGGTAGGTTCCTACGTCACACCTATAGTCAACGTCAAAGGTAGTAGTTGTCTGTCATACTACTTAACTTGCTACATAACTTGATTGATAACTAAGTAGGTACTGCGACAAGTTACAAAAGTGTAAGTTTAATTCGTACTTTTCTGCATTAGAAAAAAGTTAAAACAACAATGACCTGTCTTTTTTAACCGACTTCATATTGGAAACTATTCTTGTCCTATTTTTCATTAAGTAGGTACTTACTTATCATTGTCAACTAGCTTTTTTTAAATGAAACCTTTGTCATCTTGTAGGGTCCTGTGAGCTTCGGTGGTCCTGTGACCTTTGGTGTTAATGACAACCGCAATTTTAGGTTGTTGTGGACGTTTCCTAATCAAACCATTACATCGGGACTAATTTGTTGTTCCGTATAAGGAAGTGGAGCCCCATCAACTTACAACCTATTTCATTTTTATGAAATCCTTAATGGAGTAAAGAAACAGAATTGACAACGTTTCATATTTTTGAGACTATAATTTGATTAATTGTCTGTATTCTACTTTGAAAGAGGAGCAAACCTACGGTTTTAAATTTTCATTAGGATTTGTAATTAATTTATTAAAAGGTACTTATTCCAAAAGAACGTAACTCCGAAATTACGCTAGGATGGATCAATTGCCTTTGTCTTGTCACGATCAAAAAAACAAAACCCAAGATGTCAAATCTGACATTGTCAAACATAATATGTGTCATGTCAAATTATTGTTGTGCCTGTGGTTTGTTTGAAAAAGGCAAAGGTATTACACCCATTCTTGCGTAGTTTTGGTAGAATTGGTAATTTTATTTTATTCTCTTGTATTTAAAAAAATAAGTAATATTAAAATTTTATAAACATAGTGGTGTGCTCAGGAGGCAAAGCCCTTTCGATACCTATATTAATTTCCAGGTGTGAAAAATACGAAATGTTGTCAATTGCAAAAATTATCAAGGTTTTACTTATCTAGGTACAATCGTTACATTCATGCTTTTAAAGGACTTATGCCCGTTTTCACCAACGACTCCTAAAATTTAAGGGATCCCTTAGCTCTTTTAGTTAACACCTAAGATCAATTTCCGTTTCACCAACGCTTAAGTAACACCTAACTGCTAAGGGGGCCCCCTAAGTTTAGGGGGTCGAATATTGACCCCCTAGCGCTAAGTGACAGTTCGCGCAGTCGCAGATGCGTTTTAATTTTTATAGGTTATTGTGCATTTGTTATGCAATAAATAACTTGATTGATAAGATTTATATAAAATGGAAGGCTATTTAAATGATTTTGTAGAGTTTGGAAGCTGTTGAATAATTGGATTTAATATTCACATCAAACTTATTTAGATCAGACTGAAAATCAGATGATTTATATCAAAGTATGATAGGTACTAAAGATTTGTCATAAGATATACCTACTCGTAGAATGTCGAAAGAAAGCGTGCTTTTCATACTTTCGTTCCGTTCTGTATAAAGGAAGACCTCATCGCAGCCGGACGAATGCCTAATACTTATTCATCATCAGTCTATTAATGACCCTCAGAATACAAAACAAACCAGAAGCCGCGTTCAATCATAACAGAACGCCGCGCACTGTGTCAATTTATATTGATTTCGCTATCCGTTTACACTTAAAATATAATCCTATTTTGTGTTTTTTATATACCTAACGGCATTTCTGCATGTAGGAAACACACGAGAAGCGATTAATTAACATCCGCGCTCGCGGGTTCTGGGCAGTTCTGTATTATACGGGTTTCAAAGAAATCGAATAACACAATACTTTGAAAATATGTACAGTTCATGAATAAATTAATCAGATAACTAATCATTCCAGTTTCAGTCAATGAATGCTAATAAATTTCAATCATCGCACCGAAAGTTCGGAAAAAATTAGATACTTAATTAAAAACTGTCCCCGTAAGTTCTTATTTTTCTGAATGGCAAAGATAATGCCATACAGCCTAGTTAACATTTAAAAATAAGAAATAAGACGTCAATTTAGTATTAACAATATATTTGTCTAGTTTTTTTATGTTTTTAAAATGTTGTTTTAATTTTTTATAGACGATTTTTGAAGTTATTTCTCTTAAAAAAAATTATCGATACAAAACTGGTTTTAAAAAACACTATACCTGAAACAAACCGTCACTTAGTTAGGTGACCCCTATTAAGGTGTTACCTGGTATGGTGAAAATGAAATTAGGTTAGGGAGAGATATAAGGGGCCACTTAGGATGGGGTCCCCTGACTAGGTGATGACTTAGGTGTCGTTGGTGAAAACGGGCATTAGGTACCTAAAGTAAACTCCTGTGAAGATGATTTTTAAAGAAATACAAGATTTTATGTAGCTGTGGGGCAAGGTCAGAATTTCTCAATCAACACAATTAATTTTGATGTCTCTGCGCACTGATCGCCTCGACATATTTTTGATGGCGTTAACAGTATTTAGGCAAAAGAGAAGGTCAAACAAATGAAGTTTGATATTTTTATGAGTATGAAGACACGCGTTACTTTTTATCATTCATGTTTACGTTTTTCAAGATCACTCTTACGAATAAAACAAGCACTAATTGAAGTCAAAGACAGGAACGTTTAAGAACACCTAGGAAGTTTAGATGATGGTGGCCTATGTACGGTCCAAGAAATTAATTGCTGACCCACCATAGAACCTTTTCACAGTAAACATCATAGTGACATCGCATAGCTTGACAAGGAAAATCGTTATGACGTTTACTATGAAAATGTTCTATGGTGGGTCAGGAATTAATTTCCTCGACTGAACTAAGACGGACAAACTAAGGGCTGCTATAGATAGATAGAGAGAGATGATAAAATAGACAAATATATATGTAGATGACAAAGCGAGATGCAAGGTAAGGTAAAGCCAGAAGTAAGATCAAAATATAAGATATTATAATATCTCCCTATGTTGACACTCCCCCTTTTTGACAAAGCAATACAGGGCTCTAAAGTGTCAAGGTTCAATTAAACAGCACATTATGGCTATAAGATATATGACTCTACTAATTATAAATATAAATAAAAATACATAAAACCGCCTTCAAAAAAAACCTTAGAAAAAAAACGTAAAATAATCCTCTAAAATAATGATAAATAAATAAAATAAAATAAAATGTGTTTATTTCGGACAACAGAAACTAAAGCCTAAAGTTTTATGGCCTAGCACTAAGCAGTAGAAATATGAAGTCGGTGCGGTGCGAGCGGAATATTCTTTGAATGAAGATCATGACTTGGTGACAATGGGACCACCTCAGGAGTATACCCTTTCGAATAATGATTTAACATTTTCAAAATTATCCTCCAACTCCTAACCGTTAAGGAGTTGTACCTTCCATCATCAGCTCATCAACATGAGATGATGACTACCAGACGCAAATACTTGAATAGCCTTAGAAAATATATGAAACACATAATACGTGCCTATAAAATTTGAGGGTTGCCCTCGATTTCCCTGGAATCCCATCATCAGATCATGACTTGGTGACAATGGGACCACCTCAGGAGTATACACTTTCGAATAAAAATTTTTTTTCAAAATCGGTCTACAATTGACGGAGTAATCGATGAACATACATTAAAAAAAAATACATACAGTGGAACGTAGAACCTCCTCCTTTTTTTGAAGTCGGTTAAAAATCAACAAACTTTCGACAGTCATCCATATCTGTCAGTGCTCGAGAAATCGAACGAATGTCGAGATGTCATCGTGATTGCGGAGTCGATTGTCGATAATTGTACGGTGATCGCATTGCAGATGGTTCGGTATGCCAATGGATTCGATTGTAGGTGAAATGGGTGATTAAAATTATAAGAACGCGGAAAAGAACATGTAGCTGCAAAATTAGACGTTCCTGACTGAATTACGCGTAGATGCTATGTCGACACTCGTTTGTAGGGGTTACACTTTATCTAGGTAAGTAACTTTTCCCCTCACTACCTCGGAAAGCCGTCTTTTATCCTTTAATACAAGCGGGTGAAATCGCATTTTATCCACTAGTGGGGAAAGTAATTTGACCTTGGAGTGGAGCGTGTTCAAGTAGCTTTTGACAGATAACAAAACGTAAAACGCTCATAATAATGGTTCGTTCGATATTAATTATCATTCAATAAATGATAAATGGTTTGAGAATTTGATAAAAAATACCCAATTTAGCTTTATTTAATGGTCTTTCAAACTCTATAAAATTCTATAAGAAGTAAGTATTTGTTTTTTATAATGATGTTGGATATAATTCTGAACGCACAAGTTGAATCGATGCAATTTCAAAACGCATCGTCAGAAATGTCAACAATGTCAATAAAAAAATTTTCACCACTTTTCTGTCATAATATCGTAAAAAAAAAGTGATTCCAATGATGAAGATTTCATTTTATGAGCTGTTTTTTTGCATGTTGCGCTTTCCTCGCTACAGTGAGGAGAAAAGTTTTGTGTTACACACGGGTGCAAATGTGCTGTAGGTACACAAGAATATAGAATTAGCTAAAAATAAATATACCTATAATAAGCTAGAACAAGCTAAAAAAAACACATGAGCGTGACCCAAAAACAAGTAAGCATTCAATAATCTCAAAAGCTCTCCCATTTACGATGGAGTCGTGAGAATGCATCACAGCACAATTCCGCAAGGAAAGTCACTGGGATAGCACATGAACTCGCTCTAGCGCGAGCGCATCACGTCGCCTCGTTAGGTAACGCATATCTTTCAAATTACATTACTAAAGCTGAAATCAGGACTGGATTGTGAAACGGTTCAACTGACTTCAACTTGCTGAGTACCTACAGAGCGGGATGTACTTAGTATGGAAAACTGTATTTTTAAACGATAAGTCTTCTCTCACGGTTCACGTACTTACGTATAAAATTCAAGTCCTAACTTGATTCGGACTAATTCGTAGTCCTTCCTCTAGGAGACTGGACTCAGTCGCTCGATAAGAGCTGTGGCGCGCAGCGTGCGTTGCGTAGTTCGAAACTCGATTTACATACGTGAGTACCAGCTCATTTTAAGCAAAATAAAGATATTTGTATTTGTATTTGAGTGATCCGTTAATTTCGTTATGATTATTAGTTAAGGAGTGATGTCCTTATTCATTGTTTTCTAAGGGCCAAAGCCATTGACGCGCGGGCGCACGGAGCGGGTGTCCACTCCGGGTGTATGTACGTCGCGGATTTGGTATGAAAACCCATCGCACGCGCCGCGAGCCGGCGACGCTGCTCATACTTAGCATGTGTAGTTTGACATGTGTATGGGTGTATCTGTGTATTTGTATGGCATCATATCTCCCAAACGGATGGACCGATTTTTAAGCGGTTTTTTTACTCGAAAGCGTAAAGCGGTCCTTAGCTAAGTTTGACAAAGACAATGTCGGGGCTATTTCGACTTTTCTAAGTTGGCTAGGTTATATTCTATGGTATAACCTCCATTTCAAATATGATCCAAATCCGTATAGAACATACAAAAACATCCAAACGTCTAAAATACAAACTGTCATATTTAAAATATTATTTGAATGAATTAGTTAGTAGAATGAGTGAGTTACACCCTTAGCTTCATCTGCACCTTCCATCAAGTGACATAGGGGTCAATCACTGGTCAGTTAGTAGTAAAAAAAAATTTTTTTTTCAGAAAAAAATATACCGAAAAAGTCACACCAAACGTGAAAGAAGAGTAAGTCATTGTTGAGCCTTACGCTTTTCTTCCACCGGGTTTTCTTTTAGCTGTAATTTTTGACACTATAAATTAATTAATGCCTCATAAAATAATTTAAATCCATGTACTATTTAAAAACAATGGTAATAAACAATGAACTGTAGCATCCGAACCTTGCGGTGACCCAGTTGCGCGCATCCCTTCGAGTCGCCATGGCAACGCGCATAAAAGGCTGCGCGGGCGCCGATCCGTGCAGTGCGACCCGCTAGCGCTCCGTACGCACACGGTGAGTTGCCGAGTTCATTTTGGTGTTTTTTCTCTAAGTGTTTTCTTAGGGTGTAAGGTATAGAGTTGTTGAGTGGATTATTTTGTGTGAGTGGATCGTTCGTAGTGATAATTATTAGATTTTTTTTCAACGATTAAATAAAGTTAATTCATGACTGTAGATAGATAAAAAAACTAAATATTACTACGTACGTCATTAAATTTTTTTACTGTTAATTCTAAAATGTTCTCCCTGAAGCTCCGCCCGCCCGCCCTGAGAATAACTCATTAAGTAGGTACTTTTACTCTTAAAATTGTCATACCTACAAAGTAAAGGCTCATAAAACACATAAAACGTTATAAATACGCTTTGTGACATACAGAAACATCCCAAAAGTGAAAGACAAAATGGTGAATTCATCTCTAAAAAATCACCTATTTTACTGTAAAATTAATTAATTTAGCATGTTCATCAAAATTGATCGAAATTAAAAACGTTATCAAAAACAAGCCAATAATAATAACAAAACCCTTGAAATGAGTAATAGTAATTCAGATCTCTACCTAAAACATCAAAATAAGCTAATAACAAAACAAACCATAAATCCGTACCTAAAGACTACACCATATTATTATCCACTGTGAGTACGAATTAATCGGAGCCCAATTATAAGCTAGAGTCGTGGAGGCATTTCGTCAAATTAATAACCCACAGACAAACATAACAATAGCCTGTCCATTTTATCCAACTGTGCATTCATCAAACTGTTGCACAGATACGAAACCAGAGCAGTGGATCCATTTTTATACCGGGGCGCTCTCCCTGGTCGCTCCCCTGTAGGCCGAGCACGAGTTTTCGAATCCTGCGCAACGTTACGTTATAGTATCGAAATCGAGAAACTTCATACTAAACTTTAGTTCCAAATACGCTCACGGGCGGGCGCTGTCCCAAACGTCATACAAATATCTCGATAACATTACTACTCGATTACGTTACGCAAGATTCGAATATTCGTGCTCGGGCCTCTGGGGTGTTATTCTTCACGTTCAGTTCAGCTGTCATATAGTTTTCTTAGGGTAGAGGACCATATAGTTTTCTTGTGGTAGGACCTTGTGCGAGGTCCGGTCGGATCGCTACCATCATCTTACTCGCTTATCCTGCCGCTAAGCAGCAGTGCTAGCACTCTTGTGTTCCGGTGTGGAGAGTAAGACAGCATTGCCCACACGCTCTATTACCAGATTAAAAAGGTTGCGGTATTTTTTAATGATCGTCACAAAGATTATTTTTTTCACTCGACAATACCATGTCAAAATATACGGACCTGTACAATCCATCGGCTTTTTCGCGGCAGTACATCTCCCAGATATCATCTGTACTCTGTACGGCTTCTAATTAGAGTCGTTACATTTGCTCTGAACGACATAATGTTATTCAGTTTCGTTATATCACTTCTTCCGTGGGATAACATAGTTTACTGCCAACTGTAACATCTCGACGAGTTGCCACAAATTTTTAAAGCCCATTGTTAGAATTTGTTTGTAATATAGGTAAGTACCTAATGGCATTCATTCAAGTAATTCTTGACAAGTTTCGGCCCATCGAGCTAATGCTCAATAGCTAAGATGAGACAATTGGTTGAGACTTGTTATATATCATTTGTAATGTTGCAGGTACGATTTTAACGCGTGTTACCTACCTTTAAATTCTGAAAATAAAATATCCTAAAGACAAGAAACTACATACGGTTACTGGCTTTTAATCACCTTATAATAGACGAAAATAGGCACAAAAAAACTCTAAAATTATTTAAATATTACTCTAAAACGAGCGCAGAATCCTATTCTATATGCTCACAAATTGTAAATTAATTTCTCCTGTAACGATAATAATTGAAGTATCAACTTCATCTAAAAGTATTGTACACAGGATCACCTAATCATGATAACTAGAAGGCAGACCAAATTCGTCTGAAAAGTCGATTCAAAGTATCTCACTCACTTATAGGCTCCTAAATACCCACGAGAATCGCAGCTTCGCGACTCAATTTGATCGAAAGTTTCAAACTAGAATTTCAGTTACCTTTACATATTATGCTACTGTAGGCCGAGCACGAGTTTTCACGAAAAATCGAGTAGTAACGTTTAAAATTTCATAGCACGGACCTTACGAACTACTTAAATATGCTCACGGGGGGCGTTGTTCAAAACGTTATACATATAAATCTCGAAGACGGTACGTTAGCGATAACGTTACTACTCGATTCTAAGTAAAATCTCGCGCTCGACCTACTGCATTCTCTGTAAAAACAACGTAGTTCTCTCTAGCATACTTAGCATCCTTAAACAGGACCCCCCTTCAGCCCTAATCACCTCATGAAGCCCCGAGTCACGCGTCTATTCTCCGCGACAGTTTCAGGCCGCGGTAACATGGAAATGCTGGTCTTAGGTTCAGTTAGACCACATGAATGTTTCGTTTAGCCCAGAATCAGTATTGGACGTAATTAGCGGTGCTTGTTTCAATTGAATGTTGGGAATGTTGACACGGGTACTTAAGGTTACGTGGTTGTGTCGAGTATGAATGTAAATACACGACTAAATAACCAGGGTAACCTAACCAACTTAGAAAAGTTGAAAAACCCCTGACATCGTCATTTCAAAGTTCAATATTTCAAGAATGGGTGAACCGATTTTAATGAAACTTAGCTAAGAACCATCTCGATTAAAAAACAGCATCGAAATCGGTATATCCGTTTGGGAGCTATGATGCCATGGTACACAGTTACACAGACACACAGATACAGAGGTCAAACTTTAACACCCCTCTTTTTCGTCGGGGTTAAACAGGTATGTGTCCTGTTTCACTTCTGTGTAACGTCATTCCATCATGAGAGGGACAGCTGCTCTATTTTGATTGTACCTCTACAAAAAAACATACATACAATGGAACGTAGAACCTCCTCCTCTTTTGAAGTCAGTTAAAAAGGGGAATTACTTACTCTCAAAGAAAATGAACTAAAAAACAATTACTTTGCTCACCCGCGACCACTAATGACAAATAGTTATATCTGTGCGGCAAATGTATGTTTCCATGCAACACCTCCGCCTCCACTGCTACACGAATCAACACATGCCACACAGACCCAACTATCACCACCACCACTATACTAAACGCTGACGCGTTTCGGCACTCTCCACGAGGCCATTTACGAGGCACAACAACAACCGCTCAACATGCCACCACTTCCACTACTGACATATGTAAACCATGTACTCAACTTAGTTAATGACAACACCAACGTACCCACTAATATTTTATAAATTCCAAACTACCCTTTTTATGTAAGTCCTAAACTACCCTTTTTTTTTTAATGAATTCCAAACTACCCTTTTTATTTTTATTTTTAATTTACGCCAGGTACCCCGTTATTTTTAACCGAGTACGGTAAAAAGAGAAGTCATGTTCCCATTATTACTATTGAATTTTTTCCTATTAATAACGTACCTATCATCAAACTAAAATTGCAAATCATCATCGCTTTTGACAAGTTATTTTTGTTTGCTTGCTTGCTTGTTTGTAATGATTTTGGCAAGTTAAACTTGACTACCTCCAGTGGTCGGATTGACTTGAAAGGTGTGGATAAGTTAATTTGACCAACAATGCAAAGTACGCCATCAAAAAATATCAGAGAATGAGGAACTACTTTATTCATTTGTAATTTCATTCCAATACAAACGTGAGTTTCCATCTCACTCCGTATAATTCATGTGGGGTTTTACAAACTGGCTAGATATTATTCAAATCGAAAGAGCAATTTATAAATACACTTTTTAAATATTGTAATGTTATTGATGTTTACGATAAGTTCAAAATGGCATTAATCTGTGAAGAAATTCATAAACTAGATTTACTAAAAAAAAGGTCTCGACCTGCACATTTTCGTAACCTATTATAACATGTCCTACCCTTGTTTGTTAATGTTTACGGAAAAAGAACCTGGGAGTATTTACTGCCATGATTTACCCGATGACATGTATCGCAACGTTTGTGAAAATCCCCTTAAATGTAAAAAAAATCTAAAAGCCTATCTTTTGTCGGTAAAAAAATCGGATTGTATTGATATTTAGCTATGTTTGGTATAATTTATGATGCAGTTTAATATTAAGCGACACAGCGACAGATAAACCGTGCCCGGTTTTTGTTCGCTTCCTAGGCTACTCCTGCTGTGAACTTTTAATATTTTTTGTGAATAATTAATAAAAAAAAAAAATAATAATAAAGAAAGTAATTCCTAATTGTTTGAAAGCTACTGCAAATAATCCGCTCAACAAGTCAACCTAAATTTCATCTGATATTTAATGAGCAAGATGCACCTCAGAATTAACGTCGGCTCACATTAATTTCCGTGCTCAACGTGACAGGCGCGTTCACCGTGAGCTATTAGATGCGCCCGCGCATCCATGTCAGAGATCAGCTACTATCGCCGATTTAATATTAGAAAGGCCGTATCCCGATAAAGTTGAGAACCAGTGCGTCATTACTCATTAGTCAACGTAACTGAATTGGAATTTTGAAAATGTTGCTATCTGATTGGTAGTTTTTAACCGACTTCAAAAAAGGAGGAGGTTAACTATGTTCCACTGTGTGTTTTTTTTTTGCATGCCAGGCAAAGGTCCCAGTGATCTTCTATAGCAATAAAGGTGACAAGGTGTCAATTATTGGTGTAAGGTGTCAAACATTGAGAAAATGTAAGATTGTTATGTAGGTTTTAACTAGTTGGCCCCTATTTCACCATCTTTACATTGTCAGTTTTCAATGACAATTCGGTGTCAACTGCTGACTCGAAGAGCTTTTGTTTTGGCGCGCTTCATACTGTCATAGAAATGTAGTTCTAATTGTCATATAAAACTGACAATTGTAAAGATGGTGAAATAGGGGCCTGGTGACGGGACCAAAGGACCTAAATTAGTTTTAAAAAATTTGTTGAAGTGGAAATAAAACACAATTAGTATTCAAATCAGTTATAAGTACTGCAGGTAAATAAACTAATTGTTGTCTTTGTGGAGTCGTAACTAATTTAATACACCGACGCTGCGAGCGAACTGCGGTTGAACTGCGAAACTCGTGTAAAATGTATGTAAAAAAGTGATGATTCGCATTTCTAACGCAGTTCGGTGTATTATAGGCGTAAAAACGTAAAACTACTACAAAGAATCAACGAATCACATAGCAACAAAATTCACTTTTTATTGAGCAATAGGCAATGTGCCTAAGCTTATCGTGAAAAATATACTGTTCTCATGTTCTTGAAGCATTTCTGGCGGAGGTTTGCATAATCTGCGCTTGAAATAACTCCAGAGCTGACCTCACCACTGCCTTACATATTTCATTACACAAGTAGGTATTAAACACCCTAAAGGCGATAACTACGGGCCTTATAAAAGCGTGACCGCCGTGCCGTAACTAAGTATTAATATAATCCACTAATTATAGTCTCTGAGTGACCCGGGACGCGTAGTCGCCCGGGGCGAGCGTCCGTCGAGCCATCAGTGGGACCATCTTAGGACTTTCTCTAATCTAGTTCACAGCGTTACATAAAACTATGAGAGGATACGCCTTTACGCATTCCCAGGGCATGTGATGAGTAGGTCAGAGAATTAAACGTGGCACCGGTCCTTGGACAAATTAACATAAGTTTTATGTTAAAAAAATAACACTTAAATACAAGTTTTTTTGCTGAACGTAAGTTTTGTTGACTTTGCTTGCAGCCATCAAATGTGCATAGGTATCCAATCCATGCCAAGTTTCAAATCAATCCAACCACTGAAGTGGTTCGAATTTTACTTGCAAGATTTGATAATGCACAGACAGACTTACAAACGGGACAGTAAAAATTGTATACCTATCCAAATCAATGCTCAACGAATCTGAAAATTCGCACTGTTCATAAAATTAGATTTTGCTCTTATAGGTCGATGGTATAAATCTTAAGCTTAATTATTATACAGCTTGTCCAGTTATTCAATCTTATTTAATATTGTTTAGATCTACTGACCATAAAAACATCTATCTATCTTCAATTTTGCCGTCTCAATAAACTTACTGTCTGTAGGCAATCCAATCTCTGCTTGCTATCTGTCGATACGACTAATGTTGTGTTTTGTATTCTAATAGTACAATATTGTCTGTTGGTTTCAGATATAGCTTAAGTTCTTCAAAGCAGCACCAGCAAGATGCTACGTTTGTCAACTTTTTTTGGTAAGTTTCCCGTGTTCCAGAAACAAACTTGAATATGAATCTGAAGCTCAGGCTAGATACCATGATATACGGGGTGTTACAAAATTACCCGTAAAGCCGAAAGGAGGTTAAATAGTCCATTATAAAGAGTCCATTTACAATATTTGAATCACTGTATGAACAACAAAAAAAATTGTGCCATATGCAAACCCTAAGCTAACCCTACATTTTACGGGTTATTTTGTAACACGTTTTTTATAAAATATCGACCGAGGCTTCGGGGACAGTAATATTATAAGAATATTAGACATCGCCGGTACTACATTATGTAAAGTACTTACAACGCATGACAGAGGCTTTAGCGCGTTATAAATAGTTTTTTTTTTATACAACGAGGAAGGCAAGCGAGCAAGTGGGTCACCTGATAGTAAGTGATCACCACTGCCCATAGACACCCGCAACTCCGGAGGGTTTGCAGATGCGTTGCCAACCTAGAGGGCTAAGATGAAATGCCTCTTGTGCCCGTGACACCGGTTTTATCATAGACATAAGACATTATTACGATTTAATTCGATTTACGCCCGAAACAAAAATCTGAGGGCTGTGCTTGGGCAATGCAATAAAGGCTATGCAAAAATAGATCAATAAAGTCCAAAGCTGGTACAAAACAGTAATTGCCGTTTTCAAAAATAAAAGCTCATGAATCCAAGATTTATGATATCAGTATTAATGATATCAGTATTAATCGCTAGAAATCTCTGCGATAACATTTGACAACTCGAAAGCCTTAAATTACAGGTTAAAACTTCGGGTCACTTAAATCGAAAGTGCTCCGAACGACATTCTATTGTTTGCAGACGTTTATATCTTTAGGTATTATATCGGTATTAATTACTAAGCGGCTTTAATTGTGTCGGTCAAGTTTCACTCGGGTAATTAGAAGTGAGGGTAAATGAAAGTACTTTTTTTATAGGCTGTATCATAATTATGTAATGACCTGTGTCATTTGAAAGTTGGATGATATTTTTTTCTTAAATAATTATAACAAGTTGATGGATTAGGTTAGTATCTCTGCAGCAGTAGTAAAATTTCAACGGCAGTCAATTGGTCTTAACGGTACAGCTGAATGTTTAAGTCTAGATTTACGTATTTTAACTAACTAAATGCAAAGGCACCACAATAACATTGAAGTAATTTTAATCATTAGCCCTGGTCTAATTAAGTCCACGCATTTCAGCACAGTGAAACAGCACTTGAAAGTAAAACAGTTTTTTTTTGCGCAAGTGGTCCTAAATCTCTCATGCCTGTCGTCCAGCCCGCCAGACCGACCTGCCAGCATTAAAATCGAGGCTTGTTGTTATGTTTGTTGTTGTGGTTGTTTTTAGTTTAGTTCCACTTCATTATTATTAGAATAGAAGTCAAAATTAGACTAAACTGAAACGTGAATATGTTGTTTTTCGCTGCTACCAATGATTGCTCGGATAGCGCAGTTGGTAGCGCGACGCCACGGTATGGTGGTCCTGGGTTCGTATCCCAGTTGGAGAATTTATTTTTCTGGTCTTTCTGTATACTTACGTTTAAGTTTGAAATTTGAGAAATAATAGAAGTCATCGGATTGTCCATCAGATTAAATCAGCTTGATAGAAACTGACTTACTATGAGACAACGGACGGGTTTAATTACAGAGATAATATTAACTATATTATGCCATCCTGTCACGCCTAGATGGTTAGTCTTTAGGCTTTCACCGCGCCCCTGCTGAGTTAGTGCCAACATTTAACCGCAAACGGAATGGTTCTACGGATGGTACTTTTTAAGACATTCATACAAAGCTAACACTTTTTTTGTTTTCTCTTATTTTTTGATATGTTTGTGAAGTAGTAGAGCTACTCTACATTTTATAATGTTAATGTGTGCTAGTTGGCGCTTACGGACTTGGTTTTTGTTAGTATTTGGACAGAAACGTAATTCACCAGGTTCGCAATCAAGTAAAATGCTTTTCGTATCAAATGTGATCAAATGATAAATTACTTTTCTGCCCTGATACAATTTATCTTTTCAAACGGATTTTATTATAATGCAGGAAAGTAAGTCAGAGGACCCCAACAGAAATTCCTCAGTCAAATAAAACTTTATGGTATGATAAAGTGTCATGGTTTAAAAGTATGTTATAAATATAAAACAAAATCCCAAGTTATGTATTTTTACCTAAATTCCTATATTGCTGATATCTTTGTTCGGAAAAATGCTCAGTTATAATTTTCTTCACTACAAATATTCACTACAAATATGTAAACTGTAGGTGAAATATCCAATAAAATGTCTTTTTACTTTTTTTTTATTATACTTAACTTGCATCGCAAAACTGCTCAGTAAATTTTTTTCAGTGCAATACTAATTTATTTCCGTTTTCTATACTAACATCATAATTAAAACGGCTCTGAATCAGTGTAGGTAGCTAATAGCCACGTTTCACGCTTTTAAGTTTTGATTAATTCAGAATTTGCACACTAATTGAAATAACTAATTCTCTTTATAGTTTAATTTCTTTTACCTACAAAGTTAATTGACCATTGTTTTATAAATATTTAGTTGAGCTGAGGGGACCAGCACGGACGCCATTTTGTCGCTTGTCGCTCAGTAGGTCTAGCACAACTCACAGTGCGACTTCTATCTCGCACGAGAACAACTGCCCGTACTTTTCTGTCACTCAGAACGCAACGGGACGGGTAATATAATAAATAGGTTTAGTTATGCTAGCTTTAGGTTAATCTTGAATAGTTTAATTTTTAGTTCATTTGAAATTTCTGTTATACTTACCTACCTAATTGATGTTTTATTTTTCATTGAGTATTTAATTGGTAAAATGATTAGATTTTGTGCAAGGTAAGGTAAAGGTACAGATTGTGGTGGGTACCAAGTACCACATCATGTGTTATTAATGTACATTGACCAGTACATCGTGGAGTGGCGCCAAATAAAAACTTATTTCACAAACTCGAAAGCAAACAATCAAATGGTCCGAAGATAGGAAAGCAATACAAATTATTCGGCCACGTATGCTAATAATTCCATCTCGATGAGCCATAATGACAGGGGGTCAAAGAGCGCATGTCTACGGCAATTCCATGTCCATAGAATAACGGAATGGGACTCTAATTTACAAATCTCTATCTATACCTACAACGTTACAAAATAACCCGTAAAAATATAGGGTTAGGGTTCGCATAACAATGGAAAATTTAATAAATTTTATTTTCATACAGTGATTCAAATATTGTAAATGGACTCTTTATACGTGACCATTTAACCCATTTTCCGCTTTGCGGATGTGTTTGTAACACCCTGTATAGTGTGTTGTTGGATAGGTCTTTCAAAACAATTGCGGATGTCCGAAGACTATTTTTAGATTTAGCGATCCATATGGGAATTAATTAGCTTTAAAGTGCTCATTTTTTGGTAGAGTCAAGGTCAAGAGAATCCCCCCCCCCCTCCATCTCCCCTACCAGCAAAACTGTTTTATTTGGAAGTGTGAAAAAATTAAGGCCGCAGTGCATAGGTTTTACACGTTAACGAAGAATTTAACCCACCCATTTCAGTTAAAATAAAACACCTAACAAAGATTTGATATTAGCAATGACATTTTTGTAACTGGTACGGAACCCGACACGGTCTTGGCCGGTTTTTCTCAATGGCTATTGATACCTTGTCGTGTGATCGGTGACTTGAGCACTTCATTATGTTCGTATGGGTAATAAAGTCATTAGGACTATAAAAAGTTGTAACAGATTCTGTAGAATTAAGTGCGGTACCTACGTTGCAAAGCTGTGTTGATAGTTTAGTAAGTAGAATAACCTAACCAACTTAAAATTAAAAAAGAAATCCCGACTACAATTTCGGAAAACAGAACTTATAGCCTTTTTAGATCACTAAATAAAGAGTGTGAACCGCGGGACCTCATGGACCCAGCGTTCCTACTCCTACACCAACAAAATGAAATACAGAACCAAGATCCTGATAATTAGGTCACGAAAGGCATAAAATTACCATGAAAAGTCGTCTGAAATCCTTCGGAGTTTCACACGGTGACATTAGAAGCTAAATCTTAGGGGCATAGTTTCAGGGTTTTTTCTTGAGTCAATTTCTGCTCTATTCTATGCTAGGTCCAGCATTAACTAGGTACAGTCAGCAGCAATACTTGCTAAGCACCCTAGGCGCTCACAACTACAAGCTTTTGTTATGTCTATAAAAATAGAGCCGTGTTTAGAGCATTGTGAGCGCTTCGGTTGCTTAGCAACTATTGCTGTTGACTGTACCAACCTACACAAGTGATTACGTTACCTACTCGTCGTCTTGGCTTGCTAATGATTCGTCATTATCAATACCAGTCTTATTTTACTCCCACTGCTGGGCATAGGCCTCCTCTCAGAATGAGAGGGCTTGGGCTACAGTTCAAACACGGGCCTAATGCGGAATGGAAAAGATCACACACACCATTGAATGGCTTCGCCGGAGTATGCACGTTTCCTCTCGACGCTTTTCTTCACCGAAAAGCTTGTGAAACGTAATTTCGTACATAAATTCCGAAAAAGTCAGAGGTGCAAGCCCGAGCTCGAACCCACGAACCTCTGCTTGAGAGGCCATGGGTGTTTTGTTCTGTGTGGGTTGCCACTAGGCTATCACGGCTTTTTAAACGCTGACAATTACTGGTGCAGATCTTGCAATGCCCTAAACCACGCCTCATCGCTCTCAGAAACTTGCTCACGTCCATAAACTCGGCTGGGAACATGTCGTATATGGTATAAACTATGAGAGACCAATCTTCTTGGATATCTATGAGTTTACGTTGCGAAAGATAATCGGAGTTTGATCCTTTGTTAAGATCTCATAATTTTCATTATAATATAATATAAGAATTTTTCTTTTGTTTTTAAGGTTCCTTACCTCAAAAGAAAAACGGAACCATTTTACAGGATCACTTTGTTGTCCATCTGTCTGTCTGTAAAGGCCCTTTTTCTCTGCAACGCGTGGCGCGTGGAGGTAACAAGCTGAAATTAATATCAAATATTCAAGCCTGCAATCCCCCGAAGCTATGAAAAAATTAGAAGTATCATCCAGCGGCTGAATTTAAGCAACTACTAAAACTATTTCGTATTCGTATTTTTCAAACAATTGAAATAGAGATGAGTCTGTGTGTAAATACTTAAAATGTGGTGCAAGCGTTGGACGTAAAACGCATGCATTGAAAATCAATCGCGGTTGCGGTTCTTGTGGCTGCGTTGTCAATATTACTATGTTACATTATAATAACATGATGGTTGAATCAGTAAAACTATTGTTCATAGGGAAAAGTGTACACTACGTCCAACATAACATTACAAAGCAGTAATCACGAGTCGTCGCGGAGATCCTCCGGGAATACCTATGTCCAGCAGTGGACGTCTTCTGGATGATAAGATGAATCACGAAATCACTATTGGCCATAATATAACCGTAATTAGTTAATTCAGAACCTATTGTGTGTGTGTGTGTGTGTCCGTGTGTGTGTACTATGTTCGTGTGTGTTGAGTAAAAGCCACCCCCTCACACTTCCAACTGGTCCCGGTCTTTTGCAACGAGTGGTAATCCTGCAAGAATTCCAGTTCATTCTGCCATCGCCGTCTAGATGTGTCTGTGGCTCGATTTTACAAATTGCAAGTGTGAAAATTGCTACAAAACTACCACTCGAATTTTAATTTTGACTAAGTATACTTACTTAGTTGTTAAAAATAGTCGGGATGGTATTTCAGTTCAAATTCAAGACAGCGTTTCTCCACCTTCAAATTGTACTTTCGCTGATGTGTTTTCAAAAATCGGTCACATGGTCGCTGTTTCAATTTTTAAGAGTCCACTCCAATCGGTGGCTATCCTGGCCCTCAACTCGTAACCCTAAACCATCTCATCGCATTATTGATACACAGATTGACATGCGTCTCCATTAACCCGCGTGCCGCCGAGGTCGCGCGGCTGTCGTGCGGTGCGTAATGGAAATCTGATTAATGGCGGCAGGCGCTGCACGGCTTTGTTTGAACTGCGCGCGCGCTTTGACTATAGAGTTTTCAGAATTAAGAAGGTTCGGTTGATGGTCGATGTCTGCGTTTAATGAAAGACGAGAATCTGAATCGCTGAAACATGTGTTAAGTTAAGAGCACGTTGCTCCGCAGCTTTTATTAAAATAGAATGTACTAAAGGAAGAGGAATAAAATGTTTATTGTTATTTTGTTAAAGAGCAGTCAACGGATTAAAGTCTCAAAAATACTTTATTGTGCTGGCGATAGTTTCATTATAGTGATAAGGTTATTGTATACTTACATGATTTTGCAATTTTGTGGACACTTAATATTTATTAGTGCTCTTAACCGCACTTGCCTAATTTCGTTATTTCATGCCGTTGAAAATAATGAACAAAAAATTGTGATCCTAATCACTTTTTTTCTCTAACCACGATGCGATGAATACAGTAAACAGTAACAGTTAACTAACGAAACAGAGAAATCCCAGTTTCGATGAAAACGTGATGAAATGCGCAAAGTCAGATGCGACAAGATAAATGGAAGTTAAGGAAATTTTCTCTTAAAGGCATTCCAAAGGGTTATCAATGAACTTAACCCCAAATATTCATACCTTACCTTTACGTCATACCTGATGGTTTCCTAACAAAGTCCATAGTCTGAAAGTTTTTCTTTTAAGTATCTGTTGAAGATTAATCGAAAACTTTTAAAGTTACGGAAGTACCTAATAATAATCAATTCGTCAATTTGATTTCTCTGGAATTAAATGGTTTCGTGTGTAATATTTTCGTGTGTATAGTTTTGGTTTGAAAAATTGTCTATGCTATACGATCACGTCTATCCTATATCTCATTCGGCAGCAAGTTTTGAACGAAAAAAAAATTTGCCATTCCTTACTGACATTCAAACTTTCGAGATTTTTATACAAAATTATACGTTCAAAAATGCCTGCGAAATTTTGGACACCATACTGATACCTAATCATGGTGCCCCGCCGCTATGAAGTCAATCGTGACACATTGCACAGCTATGAAGCTTCTGATTATTGACTATGTTAACCATAGGAAAAAAATGCTAGACTTGCTTGTTGCGTATGGTAAACAAGAAAGTCCAGCATTTTTCTCCTATGGTTAACTTTGTCAGTACTTAATCAGAAACTTTCATAGCTGTACAATGTGTCAGGATTTACTTCATATTTAGTGGCGGGCACTATAGTGAATACTTTAAGCCTCTATATGCGACTCTAAGACTACTTTTCTCCATTGTCAATTTGACTATTGTAATCTTCGAAATGTCAGAACAATCTCAAACAATTTTTCGCTTGATTGAACTCAAAGGTCAGGCGATGTCCAGTTAATTTTGGGTCATTTTGATATCAAGGAGTTTTGTTTGCCTAAAGACGTTAATGTCATGATTTCATGATGATTACCTTTTGATACAAAAACCATTATAATACCCAATTTGAGAGATCATTGTTTGCGAGTACTTAACTATACCTGTATGTAAACATAAACGGCTAATGATACAAATGGAACTCGGATAATGATCGCCTTAGATTACCTAATTCATACTCACTTGCTTTGTGTTATTTTCAATACTCATCTCTAAATTTTAAATACTGACGGTCTTCTACTTTTTTGTCAGGCTTTTGTTTTCTGGTTTTTTAGAACCGTGTGTTTGAAGGAACAGGTAATTTAATTAGTTAATAACAATAACATCTTACAATTTAAAGGACAATGGGTATCAGGAACGGATACGTAGCCCTTCATATTGGATTGGTTATGCTTATTATCGTCATCAATACAACTTAAGTCAATCATAATAGCAAGGTTCCTGTCCTATAACACGTAGCGTGTAATACTTAATCGATTTAAAATTAAATGTCACTTCCGTTCTTTTATCTTAGTTTCGTTATAACAATCACATCATGAAATTAGCTTCCCTACTACTTAGGCATTCATAATTCACAATAGCGTACCTACTACACACACACACACAGTATACATAATTATGAGCCGTGATAGCCTAGTGGTTTGCCTGTGGCCTCTCAAGCAGAGGGTCGTGGATTCCAGCCCCGGCTCGCACCTCTGTGTTTTTCGGAATTTATGTGCCAAATTACATTTGTAATTTACCACGAGCTTTTCGGTGAAGGAAAATATCGCGAGGAAATCGGCACACTCCTGCGTAGTAATTGAACGGTGTATGTTAAGTTCACAATTCGCTCTGGCCCGGCGTAGGAACTATAGCCCAAGCCCTCTCATTCTGTGAGGAGGCCTGTGAGCACATTTTTGACTTTTTGGGTAATTTGGATTGATTTTATTCGCATACAGCGTATAGCTCAAATAAATGACTTGCTGTCTACGTATTTTTCCGGATTCTACAAATGAATAGTAAGAATGTTTTGAACGTCGATTAATTGTGCCGGTGAGTATATTATACTCAAGAGCAATAAAAACGGGTCACTTTGTATGAACAATTCCATATAAAGTGACCCGTTTTTTTTTGCTCTTGAGTGTATGTTTTGAATGCTGCTACTACTACTCGTGATACCTAATAATCTTGCATCTCAAATTTAAACATTTAATCTCCCAATTATGTACAATTCCCCACAACTTACAAGGACCGGGCTTCGTTCTCGTGACCAATTTGCTAAGGAATAACATGACGTTTAGCACTTCTGCTTTACCGCGTCTCCCAATAACACGCCACCCATCACTTTAACTTGAAGTTAACTTACTTGAACCTTATGAATGTAATCGCGCCTCAATTATAAATGGGTTTGTGTTAGAATGTATAATATTCAGTTGCTCAATAATCGATTAACTGCTGCTATCTGCTGATAATCTGCTGTATTAGAGGGTGCGCAGGACAAAACTATTTAGTGGAAGGTTGAAGAGTTTATGAAGTATTTTACTTAAATACGAGTCCAGTTAAACGACCTTTTATTTGTTGTCAAATCAAAAACAAAAATCAAGACTAAATTATACGAGGAGCTTATCGCTTTAAAAAACATACACTCTTGACAGTAAATATGCCTTCTCAGTTACATTTCTTTTCAGCTCTATCTTGATTTTAAAACATTATATATAAGTATATATAGGCTTCCACACGTTACTCGAAGATTACGTAGATTCCACGTGACGTAAACATTCCCAGCCTATCACACTTCATTGCATTCACAAAATCTCAATTACACAACAGTGACAAACTGAGGCAAATGAACATCTTCGCACGTTATCGTGGTCGCCAACGAATCTACGTTTACGTTTGCCAACTTTGGCCGCCACACCAATGTAGACATTGAGCCACTACTATTAAGATGTAGAACACCAGGTCTGGTGGTTTGCCAAGTGTAAGGGGTTCAGATGGTAGCTTCCTCGTTTCAATGTGCCATTTCGTGACGGCTAGACACGAGTAGCGCCCTCGCGTGGCTTTTGCTTAAATATGGAACACTTCCCGATTTCTGGCTCGAAATTTTGATAGCCTGTTACAGCAGCGGCATAAATACAGGATCTATTAGCTATGTGGTCGGTTATCTAACATATTGATGACTCGAATTTTCAGTGCCCAAAAAGTGGCTAGGTATCAGCTGAAATTTCATAAGTGACCTAAATTCAATTCAGCTGAATGTTACATCTTCTTTTCTAAGGTATTCAAGCATCTTTACAAAAAATTCTGTCGTCATTTACAGATTTTCAATACCATTAAAATTTAGATTTAGGTACCTAGTTGAATTAGGAAATATACATTGGGTATATTTTCTTATCATAAGTTAAGTTTGTTGATTTCCCCATGTTACAATCACTGCACCTTTTGCACTATTCATTCCATCGATTCAATTCAAGCCTCGATAGCTCCACCATTACCAGCATTTCTAGCCGCTAAGAAACTAAATTACAGATCATCCATGCCCTGAGCTAGATCATTAAAATTTGCTGCGAGAAATCTAACTTTAGTCTCACGAGACAAGAACTACAAAATCTTGCAAGATTCACACTTAACTTAAAGTCGTTTCATCATTGCGATTTTAAGAAATCGGCGACAATCACTACCTTCGAACAAGTTAGTTATATTATTGCAAACATAATACCGTTGAACTGTTCATCAGTTACCCAACTATAATATTTTATAACTTTTTGATAAGTATTTTACCTTAGTTATTAAAAGCAATTCTGCAATTCTGCAACCTTAGCGTGATATGGGAATGAAATGTGGACCATAACAATTCGGATGATTGCAAAATGGCCATTGATGGGAGATCTATTCGCAATCGTACGATAAAAATACAATTAATTTGCCTATCCATTGTTTCGTATGATTATGCTGGACTGTATTCAACCATCAAATTTAGTGATCTACATCCACAATATGTACCGACTTACCACTTCTGTATACACAGACCACTAATCATGCATGAAGATTGAACTTTTGCCAAATCAATGCTCTGAACAACTTTTGGAAACAAATTAATTAGAGGTAAGACTAATTGCAAAACAAATAATAATGGAAGTAAAGCTTTAAGTAAATTATCATATTTATGACTTTTGTGGTCTCATATACCTTTAAGTATAATAAAGGTCTCGTCGCGCGAACACGGATAATTGTCAATTGCTTCGAGTCGAGGCTATGTCATGTTATCAAAGCTTAATAATAGTGTAATCGCTAGCTTTTTGCCTTCTGAATTTGCCCATTTCTGTTTTTTTATCAAAAGTAGCCAAAATTGCAAATATGTTGTGCGAAAAATCATCGTTCATTTTGACGAGGTCAATGATAGGTCAAAATTTCTTGTTCATCCGGTTTCTCAGCTATAGGTACTTAGGTGAATTTACTTCTCACATGGACCATCAGATCAGTACAATGGTGTAGGATACTCAAAAGTGCTTCTAAATAGCGCTGATGGAACTAGCTACCAGTTGCGCCCTGGTCGTCAGCACGGTGTACCAGCGTAAGAAGAAAACCGTCCTTAAAACGGGCTAATAATGACATAGCGAAGCCCGAACGCAAATAAGCCTAACTCATTATCGCGACATTGCGCAACCTCCAATGTCAAGTTGCGCTGGGAACGCCGCAATCAGCTGATCGCTCCCAGCTCCGCAAATCGCTGTCGCCCGGAGGCCGAGCTCCGAATTACAGCGACACTTATAAGAGCGCCTCTTAAGTATGTAGGTGTCATGGGCCAGATCATTTGGAAGCCATCATCTTTTTAATACATTGCTAATACACAAGAACAGACGGAATTTCTCTAGTTTCTAATAACTGATATATCCTCCAACCGATTACAAAATGACAAAAAATGTTTCCATTCAAGATGCTCACTCAGATTTTCAGAAACGTCAACCATCAAGAACTAAAACGAAAAAGCAAACCTATTCTCTTTAAATCAAACCATTTTAAATTACCCTAACCGGATGTAAAGTTGCTTCACTGAAAATCGTTTAAACGCTTTGCGTTTACTCGAAATAGTAGATTGTATCAGATGGAACAAATCGTTTCCACCACAAAGCTTAATTTTGGCTGACCTAAATAAATTAAATGAGATGCAAGATAAAGTCAAACCAGCGAGGATTTCCAAATGATCACAATAACTATGGAAACATCTGAAGGGGACCTACGTATTATGAAGACGATTATCTTAAAAGGACTATATCCGGTAAAAGGATGCCATAAGCTGTAAAGGTTTATCTAAGCCACAAAGAGTTAAAGACAAAGACAAATTAAAACAACCACTTTTGCAAAACTGTTAATATGTGAAGAATCACCGATTAAACTATTTTCACTCACGGGTCACTCACGTTACACTTCCTCAAGAACTTATCCATGAAAGAAAAATAACAATCTAATTCGCGTTCCTAATCCAGGTCAAGAGATGACATGGGAATCCAAAGTGCTGACAGCCAATAAAAGGATGTCTTAACACAATCGTTACAAGGTCACTAGTCATTGCAACAGAAAAAACATTAAACCACAATCAAAAAATTAGCAAAACAACCCCTTATTAAAGCTCATAAGGCAAGTTACTACTTAGCTCAACAATAGACTCTATTTCAAATTGTTGTGTGTTGGAAATTGAGTGCTCCAAATTGGTGATTACTGAGTTCTGGAACTGGATCATTTATTCATTCACTCATTGTCCAATTAATGATGAGCCAGTTCTTCGGCAGTTCCCTACACTTTGCGAAATTTCTTCTCACGCGATTTCATCTGCGGTTAGCCTATTGTCCAAAGAACATGCTGATGTTACTTAACTTACAACTTTATTACTCTCAAACTATGGATGGAATCCTGAAGTTAACTTATATTCTTTGTGGTTTCTTGGCTTTTGTTCAAAGATAGTGAACAGTTTTGATTTTTTAAAGGCTTACTTCAGCATACAATGACAATGCAAAGAAAAATTCGTTAAGCAGCTGGACTTGAACCAGCAACCTCGGTAATCCGTACCACGCTCCACCAATTAAGCTACACTTAACGTTGGTGTACCTAACGAATTTTTCAATGCCTTGTGTCATATTTTATTTGGAAGATCTCTCCTCAGCGCCATCTATGAGTAGCTTAATCAAGCAGCTCACCCACTACGGAACTTCTACAGTTACGCATTAGTGGCAAGAGATGGAGCTATTTTCTGAATCAATGAAAACAATCGATTTATTGATTATTTTTGTTTTATTTTTATGAAACATTCATAGAATGAAATTCAACATACAATGACAATGCAAAGAAAAATTCGTTAAGCAGCTGGACTTGAACCAGCAACCTCGGTAATCCGTACCACGCTCCACCAATTAAGCTACACTTAACGTTGGTGTACCTAACGAATTTTTCAATGCCTTGTGTCATATTTTATTTGGAAGATCTCTCCTCAGCGCCATCTATGAGTAGCTTAATCAAGCAGCTCACCCACTACGGAACTTCTACAGTTACGCATTAGTGGCAAGAGATGGAGCTATTTTCTGAATCAATGAAAACAATCGATTTATTGATTATTTTTGTTTTATTTTTATGAAACATTCATAGAATGAAATTCAACATACAATGACAATGCAAAGAAAAATTCGTTAAGCAGCTGGACTTGAACCAGCAACCTCGGTAATCCGTTTTATTTTTTTAGGCTTACTTCAGTGCACGTTAAACTTCATTTGTTCAGGTAACGATTTCGTATTGCAGTGGATACTTGGATAGTCGATTCAATAAGTTACAAGTGCCGAATATTTAAAGGACACGTTTAAATCAACTCAATTTTAGGCAAAAGATATCAACGTTTTCGTTCGAGAATTTCTCAACAATCTTGAGACACATAATAAAAGCAAAAATCCAAAACTTTGGCATTTATTTTTTTAGAAGTAACTCCAAATAGGCGTAGAAAACATGTTGTGGTCGCGGGTGAGCAAATATTGTTTTTAGTTCATAAATATGGGCCTCCGCAAAGTAAGTAACGCTTCATTCAATAAATTGTATCCCCATATCCAACCTCCAATGAGACTGAGTTAAGAATTATACAATTTAATTTTTTTTTTATACAACGAGGAAGGCAAGCGAGCAAGTGGGTCACCTGATGGTAAGTGATCACCACTGCCCATAGACACCCGCAACTCCGGAGGGTTTGCAGATGCGTTGCCAACCTAGAGGGCTAAGATGAAATGCCTCTTGTGCCCGTAATTACACCGGCTGTCTTACTCTCCACACCGGAACACAACAGTGCAAGCACTGCTGCTTAGCGGCAGGATTAACGAGTAAGATGGTGGTAGCGATCCGATAAAGGATATCAATAGATATGAACTAAAACAATCGTCTTTATTCTGCATCGTTAACATTTTTGACAGACGCAACAACAGTGGCAATCAACTTTTTATCAACTCGTAGCATTTCGTTAACGGAGGGAAAGTGTAATTGTAGTTTAATAAAAACAACTAGGTATCTGAAATGATTGATTGACAAAGTACCCTTTTGTTCGTACACAATGACCTGAAGGCGCTATTAGACTAGAACTTTCTAGACTTTTCGTGCGATCTATCTAGTACGATGTTTTGGGAGTCTAGTGTGAATGTGAACGTAAAAAAGTGGCCCGCGTGAGAACTACAGCCCTCTGGACCTCTTATTCCGAGAGGAGGCCTGTGCCCAATGAGACACAATTTTTATGTCCTCATTTGAGACAGTCTGAGTATTTTGAATGTACCATTAAACATTAAAGTCTTCTATGTATTAAGATTTTGTCATTAGATGCATCTGCAGTAATATTTTGTGCTGTAACCTGTTATGGAAACCAAACGATGCAATGGATTAGGTTAAGTTTAAACAAAGAGTATCAAAATTATAAATCTGCATTTACCTATCATCAACAATCGCAAGCGCTTACATTTTGTTCCAGATAAGGATAGATAAATTTGGTACTACAAGACTACAAGCTACAAGTATTTTAAGAGTTGGAGGACTCTTATGATATGAAACTACCGTGAGACTCAATCATAGTGAAATAAAAACGGATCACTCACGTATATAAGTCGAGTTTAGCCCGACATGTTTCGGACTAATTCGTAGTCCTTATTCCCTAGTAGTCGCGCGAGCAGAGCCGCGGCGCGCAGAGTGCGTCTCGCCGCCGCTGGGTCGTGCGCTCCCAGAGGAAGGACTATGAATTAGTCCGAAACATGTCGGGCTAAACTCGACTTATATACGTGAGTGATCCGTTTTTATTTCACTATGACTCTTATGATCTTTCGCTAATTACTTTACTGAGGTGATACATCAAGACTTTTTTTTGGAATTAATGTTATTACTCTGTTGTTTAAGACTGTAGAGTAAAATACATATTATTTTATTCTGGTTTGTGTCTAAGTGAAATACACCTATAGCATATCGAATGATAAAATAATTCAATTTGTGTTCAACATGGGCATTCTCTAATCTAAACAAATGTGACCGGAAATAATTAAACAACGAATTAAGAAGACATTAGTATAATTCAAGAAAAATCATCTTATTGTTACAATTAAGTACAATGGCCATATTAAGGCTTAGATATCGACAAAAACGTGCGATTTCAATGTGCATTGTAATCTAGAAACGACTAAGTAATTCGTGGGAGATTAAGTATAACTTATGACAATACAGATTGGTTTTAATTGTTCCGAGTCGGCACCAAACAGTTTAACTTTGATATTTTTAGATCAAGGTTTCCATAACAATGTTAATGATCTTGCAAACTACGCCTAAAATTGTCTGCATCTCGTTAATTATAATGTGTTTATTTTAAAAGAGGTTTTTTAACGTTTTATTAATTAGCATTTTTTTGTTTCTATATTAAATTCTATGCGCGTCAACATTGTACCTAAACACGATAACAATGCGTTAAAGTCCTAAAGTAAATGACAACTTTAGGGCATATACTTAATTTTCCGTGATTTCTATCAAGTTGTGTCTTTACTCATGACCCGTAGATTCTGAAATAACATTATGTTTTACATTGTTTCCGTCGAGATGAAAGATTACCTTTAACAGTCTGTCTTTTTGCCGGCCCATTGAACCGAACACGCCAAATGAATGAACCTATTGTGCTTAAATGTTTTTTTCTTATTTCAGCTTTACTGGCTCTAACAGTTGCCCAGAGTGGCTACGAGTACAATAAGCCGGGTAAACCCTTCGGCCAAAACACTACGCCCAACCGGCCTGGCTTCCCCGGAACTTCTAGTGGCTACCCAAGCTCCCCCACCTCACCAACTTTCCCCAACGGACCCCAAAGCGACGAGTACCCTAGCACCGGTGCTGGTTCTACCCCAGGAGCTCCGAGCTACCCTACTGGTCCTAACTCAGGCTACCCGCCCTCTAACAACCAAAAACCTGGACAGCAAGGTGGTTCTGGATATCCCGGGTCTTTTCCCAATCAGGGGCCTACAACTGGTAGCTTTCCTGGACAAGGACCCTCAACTAGTGGCTATCCCGGACAAGGACCTTCAACGGGAGGATACCCCGGACAGGGACCGACGACTGGCGGATTCCCCGGACAACGTCCAACTACAGGAGGATTCCCCGGACAGGGTCCAACCACAGGAGGATTCCCCGGACAGAGCGGTCCAAACTACCCAGGACAAGGACAAAACTATCCAGGACAGCAAGATGGGGCACCTTCTAGACCCGGCTCGCAAGGTTTTGGCTCCAACGACGACTCCGGAGCTTACGAAGGAGGAGACTACTCGGCGATTCCCGGAGAACCTGACAAGGACTACCCCATCCTTACCGAGGTCCCTCAGACGTCCTTCAGATGTGATGCTCAAGCTTATCCGGGGTACTACGCCGATGTTGAAACCCGCTGCCAAGTCTTCCACGTCTGCGCCAACAACAGAACCTATGATTTCCTTTGCCCTAATGGAACCATTTTCTCTCAGCAAGTATTCGTCTGCGTTTGGTGGAACCAATTCGACTGCAACTCTGCTCCCAGCCTTTACGACCTCAATGCTAACCTCTATGACTACTCAGTGACTGGCTCGAGACCTCAAGGAGGGTTTCCTGGTTCTGGACAAAATGATTACCAGCAAGGACCGCAAGGACCCTCGGCTTCATACCCTGGAAGTACCGGACCTTCTGCTAACTATCCAGGAAGCACTGGGCCTCAAGGACCCACGGCAAACTACCCTGGCAGCTCAGGACCTCAAGGACCCACTGCGAACTACCCCGGCAGCACAGGCCCCCAGGGACCATCAGCTTCTTACCCAGGTAGCACCGGTCCTCAGGGTCCATCCACTTCATACCCCGGAAGCAATGGTCCGCAGGGGCCTTCGTCGTCATACCCTAGCAGTTCTGGACCACAAGGCCCTTCAGCCTCTTATCCGGGAAGCACAGGTCCATCTGCTGGTTACCCAGGCTCTAGTGGCCCGCAGGGACCCACAGCATCCTACCCAGGGTCACAGGCTCCGTCGAGTTACCCTGGCTCTCGTCCTGGAGGCTCCCAGGGTTATCCATCAGGAAAGCCCACTGGACCCAGCTTCCCTACCGGAGGCAGCACAGGTGGACCTCAGCGGCCTTCCAATGATAACTACCCCTCGCAACAACCTAACAGAGAGTATCTGCCTCCCAGAAATTGAGCCATCCCAATCTACTGATTGATACAAGCTTATCCGAATGAAAAGACTTAGATTTGTTAATTAGCTTTATCGTAGTCGTGTGATGAGAGTACTAGTTGCCAAAATGTTGTATTAGAAGCCAGTAAGAGCATTAACTTCTTTGTACAAGAATGTAACGAGCAAAGAATGGTTGCCAGTTGTTATCAACAGGCACGACATTTCAGCTATGTATCGTTTCCTGTATGTGTAAAGGACAGAAAAGTAGACAAACGAAAGTTGGTGCTGCCTAATCTCTATCTGTAAGTTTAGTTTTTAAGTTCTATCTATACTGTTTATAGTCTTTTAATCTTAGCCATTATAATTTCTTACTCTAAATATTTTCACTGTGCGATTGATTTAACTAATCTTTATACGTAGGAGTACTTTTTTACGTTACTATTCTGTTTAACGTTTTTGTCTTCGAAGTAAAATCATTCTTCTGTAAAAATGTGATATTTGAGAACGAAAGTTACCAAATCTAGTTTTCGTAATCTAAAGTATTTTTTATCACTAAATCACATCACTGCCTAGTATAAAATTCAAGTATTACCATGTACCAATATTATAAGTATTTGTAAATACACTTTAAAAAATACAATAAAATATAATGTGAGCAATGTGTGTTATTTTCTTGTAGATTTCGCCACTGCACTTGGCTTGCGCTTGCCATCAGGCGCTGCGCTTGAAACATTTGTCATTAAAAGCTGACCGATAATGTCAATTTCATTACAATTAGGAAACGGGTTTCCATCTAAAACGACTTTCATCAAACCACAGTTAGGGATCTTGAGACCTGACTGATACAGCAACACAGCTTTCAGTCTTTTCAGACTTAGATACGATAAACTATTGTAAGCAAAGTTTAAATAGGCAAGTGCAAGATTACCTTTGCAACACGACAACCCGTCTTTGATTTTTGTACAATCAGGACTGTACGGATCCACATAAGGCCCTAACAGTTCAAGCGACATGAGTCCTGCTCTAGTAGCGGCGTCCACGTCGCCTGCGCTTTTCTTATTTTTCCCAGTCGAGGTGACGGTAGAAACGATACTAGCTTTGCTTCTTTTAACTATCGCAGACTTCCGACTATATTCGTCAACAGACCGCACATCGTCGTCGAAATAATCCATGTAAATGGCTCGTTTTCGTCTCAAGTAATCAATGTACCTCGCCCGTTTCTGCATGATTTCGTCACACGTCAGAGGGAATTCTGTTAGCACGTCAAACAACTGCAAGGCGCCTTCGTCAGTGATGCGGTTATTTGCGAGATTTAGATACCTCAAACATCTATTAGTTTTAAGCGCCCGTGCGAGGGATTTTACTCCTACATCTGTTATGTGGTTGGAAGATAGATTTAAAAGCATCAGGCTCTTTGCCGCAGGAGCTATGAAATCTAACTTTGAAGCTATAAGTTCGCACACCTCATCGTTGATACCACATTTTGATAGCGATAAGTTTCGTAGCCTAGTTTTCTCATTAAGAAGTGTGGCATAGTTCGCCTCGGATAGAAATGACTCGTCCAAATAAACGTCAGTGAGATACGACATTGGTAGCATTTTGCTTAGCTCATGGAGGGTGTAAACGTTAAGCTTGGATTTAATGATTGATATTTTTGCGAGATATTTGAAGTAGGGGCATAGGAGGCCGATGCACTGCATGAGTTTTCTTGGGATATCTTTGGCTCCGGAGATCATTATTTCCGCTAGTTCATTTTGGTTGTCGTATAAGGCGTCTACGACCAGCATAGTGGAGTCGTCAGTGAAGAACGTAGTGCTCGTAGAACCTGTAATGTCATCGACTTTCTTTAATTCGTCAGGGACAACTGTAGTGGACACTGTTGTCGCACTCATCTTTCTAGGCACCACGACTTTCTTGCGAGGGTCTTGAGACTTCAGATTTTTGTAAAATTCGTCTATAAAAATAGAAAAAAAAACACATGGTAAAATAAAAAATAAAAACAATAAAATAATTTAGCTAAGAATGGGCTGTCCAGTGTGGATAAAAAGTGCACACAATCTGACAGGTGTGATAAATAAAAACTGACAGTGAAACCGGAATGAATTCACTACAACAAACCCATCAAGCGTGGTCAAACACAGACAAAAAAGATACTTAACTAGATTTCAATGCTTATCTACTTAATGAATTATGTTTTTGCTATAGTCTCGAAAACAAATTGGAAAAAATGGAATGGAATGGAATTCGAAAAAATGGAACCAAAAGATGAACAACCCCCATTAGTTGAACAATCGTCCGAAATATCGAAATAATAAGATTATTTCACAACACACATAGTTGAAAGTTTTTTTTTCTTAAGCGTGATCACTTAGTCTATGCGTCTTTTTTAAATCACTGGCTGTTAGGCGTCAAGCACGGCTGTACTTGGTCGTTGATTCCATGCTCCACGCTGAAGACGCCATTACTATGGGAGTCTAGTTAAGATAGTACATTCAAAATTTTAGCTTAAACTTGTTTTTTGAAAAAGTTATGATACCCTGCAGTAAAATTCTTATCGAATGCAATTAATGGTTATTCTATTCTTCATCTTATTTATACAAAACCATACTTTTGTTAGTAATTATTGAGATATTTGATGTTCAAGTAATGGTTTCAATATTTAACTGGAAACCCAATACTTGAACGGTGTTTATATTCTAGCTACTGAGCATTTTCTTTCAATGCTTAAAATTAAATACGTTTCGTGTGATACACGAAAACTTTGTCACATTAATTAATCTTTCATTTATTAGTGATTTACTTACCAAAAGATGAACACGAATATCGTTAATTAAGTCTGTTATTTGAGGATTTCTTTTAGTATGAGAATTAACACCGTTCAACTTAGAGTTTGATGCCCAGAACTTGAACTAGTAAGTTTATTAGTTCAGCTTTTGGTTATTGAAACTAATAAATGAACAATTGCATAAGATTCCTAGTTCATTTAAAGGTTAATATGCCTAAAACATGAACTAATGTTTTTATTGTATTTCTCTATTACTTTGTGCTGATAATTAATGAATCTTCAATACTTGTTTTACAACGGGTATTTTTGTTGTTGTGATAAAATAAATATTAAATTAATTAACATGTGTTGTCTCAACATATTCCCAAGGTTTTAAATATAAAAAACACTTGAGGGTCAAATATCACTAAAAAGCACTAAATATATTGCATGTAGTTTAGACGGGTAACCATTTTCCAAGTAAAAAGATTGCGTTAACATTATTAGTTCAACTATTGGGTTTAAACGTTCATAATTAGGGCACACGTGTTCAACTATTGGGGTAAACGGCCTGTTTTGTGATTCAATCATTTTTTATAAAATACCGTGCAATAACATTTAACTTTAGTATGTACTGGTGCATTCTAGAACATATAAGAATATGTAAAAGAAATATGTGACACCCAAAAGTACTTCACGTCATAAAAAACGAGCCGTCGAAAGTTACTATAGTCGCTTAATCGTTCATCTATTGGTTCCTCTACCCTAGCATAACAATTGACAACCAATCATAGACCATCCTAGTTCACCGCATTAACATGTTAAAGATTGAAATTCTTTATAAGGAGGAAAGCCTCTGTCAAAGTAGCTATGAGCTGCACAGTACGTATCATTTTGCTTTGACCCAGAGGCCCTCGTTTCGTTACCCAACAACTGCTATTGTAAAGCAGTTGACAGCGTTCAAAAGATCTTTTGTGTGTCTGAGCCTATGCTCTATAGCTCAAGGCGTATTTTTGTGTCATCAGGCGATAGATTAATTTCGAAGACCGCTGAATAGTTTAGTTTAAGTAAGTAGGTAGGTAAGTTATAGTAACTTGATTACTTACGTAGGTAAGCTACCATAAGTAGGTATCTATCGCGTCACACGATCGTGAGTCAAGACGGTACAACTTGTCACCACTGATAGGAAAAATATCATGTTTATCCTGTTTATCTCATTCAAGTTATTAAATATCAATTTCGAAGGCCAATGGCAAGAAACCTTGCCCCCCCGACTACGAAATGCTAAATTCTGACTTCGTATCGTGCCGTCCCTCTCAAGCTAATATTATTTAACACGAGAGTGAGCGGGACGATACGATACGAACTTCGATTTTCGAATTTCGTAGTATGGGGGCTGGTGTGAAATGAAATTTTGGGTTCTGCCAACAGTTTATCTGAAAACATTACTATGTACTGACAAAAAAAGTGTTTCCATTGGGGCGAAACGGAGAGGAGACTTGCCGAATGGACCTATCACATTAGTCGAAAATCCACATCTCGCTCCGCTCCCCTTGCAATGTGATATTGTGATTGGTCCATTTTGCAATATCTGTAGAATATATACCGATTTGGTAGCATACATAAACATTGTTCTTTACCTTACCTCATTGTGATTTTTTCTATTTAGCTGATTTGGGAGCTGTCACTACCTAAATTTGGATTTTAGGTTAGAATTTGTACGGAAGTGACAGCTGCCAAATCAGAAAAATAGAAAAAATCCCACTGTACTTACCCTGACAATAGGCTGTAGTGAAACAGTTAAAAAAAGCCTTATCACCTACCATTCTGCACTCCTCTATTGACCACTATCCCAATGCATTCGTACTTCGCACAGGCTTGAAACAGTTCCTTCTCGAAGTCCAAGTCCGGTGCGTAGAACAACGCCTTGCTGGCGCCATCCTTGTTCTTGATTGACTTGCTCGAAAATGCACTCTCAGACAACGATCTACTAGACTTCATTGAAAAACAAATTAAAATAATATCAAAAGCAAAACACGTAAAATAGGTAAATTGCTAAAAATAAATCAAAAATATACAAAGATAAAGATAAGTCGTCGTCTAAAGTCATTATGAAGTGTCTGGTTTTTTTCTACAACCACAAACATTTTTAATCTAAGTGGGTGAGGTACGTGGCAGTCAACCAAACTTTATGCTGATCTTTACCTCAAAAACGTAAATACCTTGTAGCGATTTATGAATCCCATTTCACCTCGACGATCATAGGTATATTTAATTTTCGCTTTTTACTCTAAGTTTTAGTCGCATTTCACTTCGATCGTACATTTAACTACGCGTTAGGTAGGTATGTCTCAGTCGTAATGTCGTAATAAATTTTAGGTATGCAAGGGACTTTTTCGTGATATTTAAGGAACCCTATCCTGAGCGTGTCCGACACGCTCTTGGCCGGTATTTTACTTAATCTCATTTTACTGTTATTGTCGTGTTCAATAAATAATATTTAAAAGAGAGAAAGAACTAGGTACATTTATTAACTCAAATCACACACTCAATTCCACACAGACTTAAAGAATAAAAAAAAAACCGACGAATTGAGAACTTCCTCCTTTTTTGAAGTCGGTTAAAAAGATACAAGAACATAAATATAAAAAAAAAACTTATGCATTTGTATTGTATTGTATTAGGTTTATGGACTTATGTTTCACCAGTCACTTGATATAGTCTCCTGAGAGTTAGCTGGCTGATTCAATGTATTCCAGACAAATACTCCTAATATTCTTTCTGCATTTCCAATGAAATCTGTCAGATAGAGCAATCAAGAATTTTTTTGTGAAACAAAAAAAAATGCTGTTTAGAAACGAAATGAAATGAAATGATTTATTGCCGAACATGTGTTACATATCGGATCTTGAAATTATTTTGGTATCATGTTCTGCCGTTTCCGGCATGCAGAATCAAAAGAGGAAATAATACTTATGTTATGATAATTAGCAAACCCGATAAGAATATCAAGTGGTCTTTATCAGTCCTTACAGACAACTTATTACTGCAGCTAGTTACGTGCCGTCACAGAAATAACACAACAGAAGCAGAGGTATACAAATACCTATATGTAAGTATACCTAGCACAGATAACAATGATTCAGTTGACGCCAAGATGTTGATCCAAGCCGTCCTCTTAGCGCTATTCGCAGCCAGCGCACGAGCCGACGATTGTAAACTAAACAACATCCTTTTTAACGGGAACTATGACTTCTTCGATCTATCCCACGAGTTTGACAAGCACACCATTTACTGGCCTAACACGACAACCTTCGATTTCACTAAGAAAATTGGGATCTCCGGAGAAAATAATACCTGGTACGTTGATGATATCCTATTTTCGTTAGTCTGCAATGGAACTGCTTACCTGAGTACCACTTTTTTCCACTAATCAACAGCAATCTTATTTGCTAATCCTGCCGCTAAGCACCAGTGCTTGCACAATTGTGTTCCGGTATGGAGGGTAAAAGACATACATACATACAGTCACGCCTGTTTCCCGGAGGGGTAGGCAGAGACCATGGACTTCCACTCATCATCATCTTTCATGTTAAAAGTGACTTCCACTTGCTACGATCCTGACATACAACCTTTGCTTCCCTTAATCTCATAACATTCTTCATACATGCTCTTCGGTTTTGGGTACTCCTGACCTGTCCTTTTTCCAAAATATCACCGATTTGAACGGAGTACGTTCGCCGAGGTGTTCCCTTTCCCACTTTTCCATCCACTCTCCCTTCATACACCCTTTTTGTAAATCTGCTCTCACTCATTCTCTCTACATGCCCAAACTATCTTAACATACCCTTTTCAATTGTCGTCACTACATCTTCATTCACACCGCACTTCTCTCTTATCGCATTATTCGTCACTCTATCTCTCAAAGTCACAACACACATACTTCTCAACGCTCTCATTTCCACTGCATTCACTCTACTTTGGTGTTTCTTTTGCCACACCCAACTTTCACTACCATACATCAGTGTCGGTACTAACACTCCTCTATGTACTACCAGCCGTGCTTTTCGTGACACTTTGCGGCTACTCATAAAGGCGTGGAGTGCCCCATTCACTCGATTTCCAGCATTCACTCTCCTGTCAATATCTTCCTCATACTTACCGTCCCTAGTAAACAAAGTCCCCAGATACATAGCGTAAAAGACAGCTGGTGTAATTGCGGGCAACAGACACATTTCAGCTTAGCTCTCTAGGATGGCAACGCATTTATAACCCCCCCTCCCCCCGGGTTACGGGTGTCTATGGGCAGTGGTGATCATTTACCATCACGTGACCCACTTATTCGTTTGTCTTCCTTATCATATCTCTTCTTCTTCAGCGCATTTGCGCCCACCGTAGGGCAAACGCCTCTCCAATTTTCCTCCACTCGGCCCGGTTTGCTGTGGATCTCGCCCAGATCGGGCTTATCATATATAAAAAATTAAAAACAGGTCACTCACGTACATACTTGTTGTCAAGGGACCTATGTCCAACATGTTTCGAACCATGGACAGTTCTCAAGATTGCTCGAACGGACGTAGTTAAGTGCTCGATTAGCGAGTTTCGTGTGTTATCTTTAACGCTGTGATTCTAGCCGTTAAGAAATGCAACTGCAAATACCTACCACTGACAATTCCTTTCCCGTGAATGGCGTGGGCTTGGGTAAAAAACAAGAAGATTTTGCGAGTTACCTATTGATAAGTGATCATTTGAAGGAGTGGTTATTTCTACTGATGACCCTCATCCACCGAAAGGCTGGTGAACAATAGGGTCCCAAAAATAATACTACACTTTGTCTTAAAAACTACTGTAATATATTACTATAACCATAACCAATGTATAAATAACTTATTCAGGTATAGACTGAATGACATTTCAAATCAATCGACGGAAGGTCGCTGTTACGAGAAAAATCTTAACAGCGCCATTTAGGAATGTCGCCGGACGGTACAGCGACACCTATCGGAAATTTATGAAACTAAAAAATAAACAATAATTTGTTTGATACAAAAGCTGTGTTACAGTCGCCCGCGAGCCGGGAAACCGTATTTTTTGAAACTAAAGCAAATCGAAATTAAATGTTGAAGGACCTTATCTAATTGAACTAAACTAATGCCAATGAAAGCAGATAGAAAGTGCAGGCTGACTCACCTTGTGCGGCCTGGTCTGCTGCTCCGTCGGTACCGACTTGTGGTCTACGAGCTGATGCTGCAGAGGAACCTCGTCCAGGGGTTCAGTAATTGTCTTGACACGATTGAGATTGTCACCCTTTCTTGCTTCTCGACACAACATATGCGATACAAGACCAAAATGCGACTGTCATGAGCAGCCCACCCAATATCTACCCTCAATTGGCAATGATAAAAAAAAAAGAAAAAACTATATCTACCGCGAATAACTGTCACTAATAGACTAATAGATACGTACCAATTTAAGACAATAATAAATTCTAAACTAAACTAAATGTTGTTGATGTGCGGACGTAACATTCCGCCCACCAAAATACGACGTATTTTCAGCCGATTACGAAATAGGTAAAGGACACAACTATACTAGTGGTCTTTGCATTAGACCTGATTGTGTCTTGACAGTAGCTACACGAGTGATTCCGTCCTTCCCGGGATGCAGAGTAGTGATTCGACCAAGAGCCCAATTGAGAGGTTTACTTTGCTCATCCTTAATAAATACTAAGTGGCTGCGCCAGTTTTATGTAATTTTAATTATATATTTATTTAGTTAATTTCATACTCTCACATCTTACTCGAACGCACTACATACATTAAAAAACACTGGCAACACGATCCTTTTCCTTTTCCCCTTCCCCGTACCTCAGGACGAGATGAAGAAGTTTTGAAAAACGAACGCTCTGAAGAAACAAGTGAATCGCGAGTGACGCTATAATTTTCTCTCTCACGCAAATGACTCTTTTAATTTTATAAATAACGCTAAAAACTGTGAAAAGTGATATCTGTGTGCACACATTAGGTTTAAATATTCGGACATAACGTATAAACTGTGTCAAGAAAGAAATCTTAGAAAAACTCAATTGCTGGAGTCAGGTCAGGTGTGTCCTGGATTAGAGGTACGTGTCCTGCCCCTCCAAGTCTGGTCCTTCGATCCCAAATCCTTTCCCACATTCCTATTATCCTCCTCAATACACTTACGCCATTTAATTACTCTTTCAAATACGCAAAAACTCATATTACAAGTCATTCCACCATTATTTCTCGCACGCTACTCCCCAACTTTGTTCCGCTCTAATCTCACAAATCGCGTCATATTCCTATGTATATACTCATTATTTCTCAACAATAACATCTAAAGTAAAGCATTAAAGCATCACTTACTGTATATTTAACGCATTTCATACTTATTTCTCGCAATAATTCCCTCGACGCACCATTCATTCATATATCTACCCGCCATATTTGACAAGCGCACCGCCAACTAATAATTTATATTTATATCGTAATTCTGTTGAAAACTCTTATTCCGATCTTTAACCTGTGCTTATTACTAAACTCAGTTTATTTTTTGAATGTAAATATTGCTCTTTGCTAACCACAATGGGAGGCACAGAAGAAAAGAATCCAAGCACAAGTTCTAGTGAGGAAAATATTATGATCAAATTTCTTGAAAGTAAAAAGCAAAGTTTGTTCCATATAATACAAGAAGTGTATAACCTAAGCCTAAAGGTTGTTGACCCCGCATTTCACATGCAATTCCTTGCTAGGACTCAAAGCCTAGACAAGACCCGTGCTGATTATGTAGAAACAGTTGATAAACTTTTTTTTGAACAATTCAAAGAAAACCCAAACGCACAGCCGAGTTATAGCACTCTCAACACATTTGATGAATTGTACTGTTTCATTAAACAAAAAGAAACTACTCTGAGACAGGAGCTTGAGGCTCAAAGCAAGCATAGCAATTTTAACATCAAACTGCCTCCGCTTCAACTCACAGGTTTTGATGGCACTCCAAGTAAATGGCCAGTGTTTTATGAAAACTTCCGCAGTGTCATACACTCTAATACTCAACTTACCAATACAGAAAAGGTTCAGTATTTAATTGGCTGCCTCTCTGGTAAGGCACTAAATGTATGCTCAGGTATAACTCCTACATCTCAAAATTATGATATCATCTGGAATGCTCTTCTAGCTAAATACCAGAATACAAGAGTACAAGCTTCTATGTATTTAGAAAAAATGTTGCAACAAAAGCCCGGTCAATCACCTGATAATATGCTGGATTACTTTTGTTCCGCTGAAGTTGGCTTACAACAATTAAAAATTAAAAATTTGTCGGACTTCATCATAACTCACATTGCCTTAAGCAAAATTGATAAGACAACTCTTAACCTGTTTGAGCAATCTCATAGACACCTTGAAATGCCAACATTTGCTGACTTAAAAAAGTTTTTAAGCGAGCAAAGTAAACTCCAAGCTCTCCATACTCCAATGCAGTCCTCATCTCAAGCTAACTATAAACAAGTTAACAAACCCGCGCCGCAAATAAACAAAATAAAATCATTTTGTGCTCAAACTGAGATCCCTCAAATGCCTAACACTCATAGCTTTGATAATTGCAAAGTCTGCAATGCAAATGCTTCTCACCCTCTCTTCAAATGTCAACACTTTCTTAACCAAAACACTCAAACTCGCAATGATATGGTTCGACGACATGCATTTTGCATTAATTGCCTAGGTTTTCACCACATAAATAACTGCAAATCGTCACACAGATGTTCGATCTGTAACCGCAAACATCATTCGCTTCTGCACTATGAAAATAACAACAATTTAAATATGAACCGCGCTCAACGATCAGCTGATTTCCAACAAAATGTTATCACTGATAATAATAACCAAAGCATTCCGTCAGTTAGGTACCAACCCGCTTCGCAAGTTCCCAAGTCGCCCGCAGGCGCTGCCGCCGGCACTGGCGCGCAATACTCGTCTCACTCGCACTCGCCGCCGCCGCGACCGCCGCCTGTGAGTACTGCTCGCACTCATGATGAATCGCAAACCCAGCGCTGCTCATGGCGCGCGAATTCGAATATTGATAACAACGACAACCGGGCGATGTCTGTTACTGTTCCCGCGCGCATCTCAAATAATGATACTACAGTATTATTACCTACCGCGTCTGTTCACGTGTATAATAACAATAAAGTAAATCGCATGCGCTTATTTCTCGATACAGGTTCGATGAGTAATTTCGTCACGAAATCTTGTTGCGAACGCTTAAATTTAAAGATGACTCCCGCGCCTTCGGTAGTTAAAGGTATCGGTCAAATTGAAAACCGCGCATTTGGAATAACGCAGTTTAAAATATTTTCGCGTTTTGACTCGCGCTGTTTCTATACAGTTAACGCTCGTGTTATTGACACAATAACCGACTTTTTGCCGAACGCTGAAATTGATAGGACGGAATTAACGCATCTGCAAAAGTTGCCAATGGCTGATGAATTTTATTACGCACCCGGAGAAATCGATTGTCTGATAGGCAACGAATTATTCCCGCTTTTGCTCGGTTCTAAGAAATCGACCTCGCCAAACTCCACGGTTGTAGGTATCGAAACTACTCTCGGATATGTAGCCATGGGTAAAGCCCAATGCATCGCACGCTCGCTGAACTCAACTAACTCGACGCACTCACACTCTATGAACTCAACGCAATCTATTGACGCTTCACAATCGCAGTCTGCTGACGCAACGCACTCGCACTCTTTCAACGCAACTCATTCGCACTCACCTGATGGAACTCACTCGCATTCTCAAAACTCGCACTCTAATAATAAATTCGCTCGCACTCACTCTCATCCATCTTGCTCTTTTACGCAAAACGCACGCAACTCAAACACTCAAACGCATCACGCACAAATCCAAGACGAACCCGCACCCGCTATAACTACAACCGCGCTTAATGCTCCCGCCACACTCGCGCCTAATGCTCCCGCCACACTCGCGCCTAACGCTCCTACTACACTCTCGCATAACTTTGACAAAGCGTTCTTCTGTCAAGCAGAATCGTTTTCGCTCGAACAATTAACGCACCGCTTTTGGGAAATAGAAAATGTACCCGATAAAAAACACTTCAGTCCCGATGACGAAGCTTGTGAAAAAATATTCCAAAGTACTTACTCACGCGATGAAACCGGTAGATACACAGTAGATCTCCCGTTCAAATACTCACCCTCTGAATTAAGTCACTCATACGCTATAGCTAAACGTCGCTTTTTAAATCTAGAAAAGAAACTCGACTCATGTGATTTACGCGCCGATTATAATACAACTATACAAGCCTATATTGATCAAGGTTACTTGTCCAAAGTTCCAAATAACTTTCAAGACGATAACGAATATTACATGCCACATAAAGCCGTTTATCGTCCGGAGAAAGATACCTCCAAAACCCGCGTTGTTCTCGATGCTGGTTGTAAAACCACATCAGGCAAGTCGCTTAACGACATTTTATATGTAGGTCCGATTTTACAAAGCAGTATATTCGAACTACTTCTCAACCTCCGCATGTTTTCAATCGCGCTAACTGCTGACATAGAAAAAATGTATTTTCAAGTAAAGCTCGCACCTGAACACCAACCATCTCAACGCATTTTGTTTCGGTTCGATTCTAATTCACCAATAGAGATCTACCAATTTAATAGGGTGTGCTTTGGTGTGTCTAGCTCGCCTTACCTCGCCATGCGCGTTGTGCGTCAGCTCGCCGCTGACAGCCGCGACTCATTCCCGCTTGCCGCTTATGAAGCAGAGAACCATATGTATGTCGATGACTATGTCAGTTCTATTGACGGTTTAGATAACGCTGAGTATATTTACAATGAAATGGTAGCTATGTTCAAATCCGGAGGTTTTAATTTAGTCAAGTGGATCTCAAATGATCATGCACTCATGTCACGCATTCCTTCTTCTCATAAGAGCCCGCTCTTTGTTAAGTTTGACGACGATCCCAACGCTGATACAAAAATTGTAGGTATGCAATGGCAGCCTAATGATGATAACTTTCAATTTAAAATAAATATTGACTTACTGCAAAATTGTACCAAACGCTCAATCCTTTCAGTTACCGCACGCTTATTCGATCCGCTCGGTCTCATAAGTCCAGTTGTCGCGTATATGAAGCGTCTCATCCAGGAGTGCTGGAAGTTACAGCTCGACTGGGATGATGAGGTTCCTGATTACATAATATCCAAATGGGAAAACTTTCATAAAGAACTTCCGCTTCTTTCTGACATTAAAATACCGCGTCACATAGGGATAAATTCTACGCATAGAGTTTATTTGATTGGTTTCGCAGACGCTAGCGAAAAATGCTACGGTGCTGCCATTTACGTACGCATTGACAACGATGATAACGCGCCAGCACAGTCAGTAAAACTACTTACCTCGAAGTCTAAAGTCTCAACTCCGAATAAAACACTCGCTCGCTTAGAACTTTGCGCTGCTGTCCTGCTCGCAAAGTTGATCGACTCAGTACGCACGGTCCTCAGTAAACGCAGCAACATAAATAAAATATGCGCATTCTCTGACTCTACAGTAACTCTTACCTGGATCCACTCACCTGCACATAAGTTCCATACTTTTGTAGCTAACCGCATCGCACAGATTAACAAACATTTACCCGCATCTCATTGGTTTCACGTACGAGGTGTAGATAATCCCGCGGATATCGTCTCTCGTCCTGTAACACCAAAAAGTTTAGTCAATAATGATTTCTGGTTTCACGGTCCGCAGTGGCTCGCCGCTCCCGTCGTCTCCTGGCCTGTAAAAGAATATAAAATTAATAACAATGAAAATTCGGATACAGAAGAATCTAAAACTATATCGCTTCCTACGCAAAATGTAAACGCAATAGAAAATACTCACTTTATCCACGATCTCGCCGAAAGCTGCTCGTCTTGGTTGAAATTTATACGCGCGCTTGTATACGTACTTCGCTTTTCAAAAAAACTCGCCTCACGCGGTTCTATCACAGTAACCGATTTAGATCACGCTGAACAATACGCAATACGCTATTTGCAAAACAATGCATTTACTCAAGAGATTAACGCTATCAAAAATAATAGACTTTGTCCAAACAAGGCTATTCTAAAGCTCAACCCTTTTCTAGACGATCAAAACCTATTAAGAGTAGGCGGTCGTCTAACGCATTCTCAATTGAATTTTGACCAAAAGCATCCAATACTATTGCCCGCTAAAAATCGCATAGTTTCGCTCCTAGTTGACTACTATCACGCTTCAAATTTACACACAGGTCCCGCATTACTATTGGCGTTAATACGTCAAAAGTACTGGATTCTGTCCGCTAGAAATTTAATTCGACAACGTGTACATAGTTGTAACTTATGTTTTAAACTCAAACCGCGTAGCACGAACCCATTAATGGGAGATCTTTCTTCTATTAGAGTCTCTCAAGTCAAAGCCTTTGTGCATACCGCTGTCGATTACGCTGGACCATTTTATATCACGCATATCCGCCATCGTGGTGTTAAAAGCCACAAAGCATATATTTGTTTGTTCGTATGTCTTACGACAAAAGCCCTTCACTTAGAGCTTGTTTCTGATCTAAGTACTGATTGCTTTCTTGATGCTTTCAAGCGCTTTATTTCCCGCAGAGGTCCAGTCTCTATATTATATAGCGATGGAGGCACCAACTTCATTGGCGCTAAACGCAAATTAAACGAAATCTATTCCAAAATACAGTCAACTGATTTCCAAAATGATTTGAGTCATTATCTTACTTTACATAGAGTCCAATTTAAAAATAGCCCTCCGTATGGACCGAATTTTAATGGTTTGAGCGAAGTTAATGTCAAATCTTGTAAAACCCATTTATTTAACGCTATCGGCAGTCAAATTCTCACCTACGAGGAATTTAACACAATTTTAATACAAATTGAAGGTCTGTTAAATAGCCGGCCTATTTGTGTACTCTCGTCAGATCCTTCTGATCTGACCGCTCTTACTCCGAATCATTTCTTAAATGTAACTTCACTTAAATTTTTACCCGCTGAAAATATCGACTCTACACTCTCAGACAACAGACTCAACCGCTATCAACTTTTAAATAGAACAGTCCAGAGCTACTGGAAACGTTGGAGCATGGAATATTTAACTTCACTTCAACAACGCAATAAATGGAACACGCCTTCCAAACCTGTGAGTGTAGGGACTGTAGTTGTCGTCAAAGATGACAATGCTCATCCTATGTTTTGGCCCCTGGCTATTGTCTCAGAGGTTTATCCTGGCAAGGATAACATTACTCGCGTTGCTAAAATAAAAACCGTTTCTGGGACGTATATACGTCCACTAACTCGACTCTGTCCTCTACCTACTCAATAGTTCCAAACTCTTTCATATTAGCTTAAGTTTATCAACCGCTTTGATATTAAATGTTATTTTCAGTTCTCAATGTAGAGGAAACCTCTAGGCCCCCCGAAGTTGGCTGCGCCAGTTTTATGTAATTTTAATTATATATTTATTTAGTTAATTTCATACTCTCACATCTTACTCGAACGCACTACATACATTAAAAAACACTGGCAACACGATCCTTTTCCTTTTCCCCTTCCCCGTACCTCAGGACGAGATGAAGAAGTTTTGAAAAACGAACGCTCTGAAGAAACAAGTGAATCGCGAGTGACGCTATAATTTTCTCTCTCACGCAAATGACTCTTTTAATTTTATAAATAACGCTAAAAACTGTGAAAAGTGATATCTGTGTGCACACATTAGGTTTAAATATTCGGACATAACGTATAAACTGTGTCAAGAAAGAAATCTTAGAAAAACTCAATTGCTGGAGTCAGGTCAGGTGTGTCCTGGATTAGAGGTACGTGTCCTGCCCCTCCACTAAGGATCCGATACTGGGTTCAGTAGCATCCACATGCCATTTCGACCGTTGATTTAAGGTATGTACATACTCCATGTGCCATCGTTTCCAAAAATCGCGATGAAGTCTTTGCACTAATTGCCAACGATTTAGGAGTGTCGCGTTTTCTTTATTGATTTGAGGTTCCGGTAACGAAGTCAACGGTTCGAGAGTGAGGCAGTGACCGGGAGTCAATACCGACATGTCATTGGGGTCAGAGCTCATCTCACAAAGGGGGCGTGAATTTAAGGTTGCTTCGATCTGAGTTGACACTGTAAGAAACTCTTCATAAGTCAATATTTGACTTCCGACCACGCGTTCGAGATGAGTTTTAAAAGACTTGATGTTCGCTTCCCACAGGCCGCCGAAATGAGGTGCCGCCGGGGGATTGAAGCAAAATTCGATAGATTCATGGGCAGTTGCTTCCTGCATAAGAGGCAACAAAGCGTTGAAAGCGCCCACGAAATTGGTACCGCGGTCGCAATGTATACGTTGGCAGCGGCCGCGTCGAGCAATGAAACGACAAAGAGCAGCGAGAAACGCCTCCGTCGTCAATCCGATGACGAGTTCTATGTGAACAGCCTTGATCACAAAACAGATGAACAGACAAATATGGGTCTTGAACGGTCTGGCTCCACGGTAGCGTTTAATGTATGTGGGGAAGGGACCCGCGAAATCGATGCCGATACACGAAAAAGGTTTGACTTGCGATATCCTCACTTTAGGGAGATCTGACATGCGAGGGGCTAAGGGGTTTGGATTGACGCGAAAACATCTTATGCATTTGGATAAACGACTACTGATTATACGCTTGGCCGCGATTATCCAAAAGTTTTGTGCAATCAGGAAACCTAAAGTACGCAATCCTGGGTGCTGATTGTCCTTGTGGACCTGATCAACGATTAGCATTGTAAGTCGGTGTTGACTAGGCAATAGAAGCGGATACTTGCAGTCGTAATCGAGGTCTGAATGTGTAAGCGTGCCGCCCACCCTCAACAAACCATTCGTATCGATGAAAATACTAAGCTTACGAAAATGCTTGGGCAATTTCTTGCCCTCTATAATTGTTTTAATTTCGATCGAAAATGCGTTGGCCTGTGCTAACTTGACGAGAAAATTCAGGGCTTCATTTAGTTCAGACTGAACTAAAGGACCAGTTTTACGGTCGTTGGAATTACGGCAGTTGTGTAAGAAACGACGAACATAAGCGACAATTCGTTTAGTTTTGTTAAGACTCGAGTGTCTTTCTAAAAAGTCATCGAACCTTTCCACGGCGACAAATAATGACGTTTGATTGGGGCATTTTTGCTCTTCAATGGTATCGATGCTTTCTTCGAGGGGTGATGACAATTTTGGCCAATCACCTCTTTCAGCAGACAACCAAGTTGGTCCAGTCCACCACAATGGATGACGAATTAGCTCTTCGATTGTAACCCCTCGCGAGGCACAATCGGCTGGGTTACTTTGGGATCTAACATGGTGCCAGTGGGCCGCAGGAATTCTTTCTTGTATGTGGCTCACACGGTTACTAACGTAGGTCTTCCAGCTATGCGAAGGGGAGCGCAACCAAGCGAGAGTCACGGTTGAGTCTGACCAACAATATGTATCTTGAAATTTGATGTCGTCGGCGTAAACGCCTTTGACATGTTCAACGAGATCTGTCAACAATACTGCAGCGCAGAGTTCAAGTCGAGGGATTGGCGTCCTTTTTAAAGGAGCTACTTTGGAACGAGCCATAATCAATTGTATCGTAACTGTGCCGTCACGATGAGTTATTCGAAAAAATATAACGGCAGCATACCCAACCTCAGACGCGTCGCAGAATCCATGCAGTTGCACGCTGCATGACTCTGTCAATGGAACGAAACGAGGAATTTCGAGGGAGGACAGCATGCCCAAATCTACCCGATAACGAGACCAGCTTTGACTGACGTGGCGGGGTGCTGCTTCATCCCAGTCCAGGCCGAGGGTCCAGAGCTCTTGTATTATGCGTTTTAATGCAAGAGTCAGTGGAGTGAGAAAACCGAGTGGGTCGAAGATTCGAGCTAGTTCCGAAAAAATATTCCGTTTTGTGCATTTTTCATAAAGGGCACTAACGGTAAACGAGAAGACGACACGGGATGGATTCTATTCCATGCCCAGCACCTTAACGGGCGAAGAAGGCCCAGGATCTTGCTCAAACGAGAGAGGGCTATTGTGACAGTGAGCTGGATCAAGGTTTTCCAACAACTGGGGGCAGTTACTCGCCCACTTTCTGAGTTCAAAACAGCCTTTGCCCAAGATTTCGATAATCTGAGATTGAAGCGCGCAAGCTGATGCAACAGATTCAGCTCCCGTCACCACGTCATCGACATACATATCCCTTCGGAGGGCTTCAGCCACGCGAGGGTGATATTCATTACCCTCATCGATTGCGAGTTGAATAATAGCACGAATTGCTAGAAAACTAGACGAAGCCATCCCATAAGTCACGGTATTGAGACGAAACTCCTGTATAGGTTCGTCGCGAGAAAATCGAAACAAAATTCGTTGAAAATCACGATCAGCGAGCGAGACTAAAATTTTTCGATACATTTGCCGAATGTCGGCAGTGAATACGACCGCGTGCAATCGAAAGCGAAGAAGAATCGAAACAAGATCACTTTGCAACTTAGGGCCAACAAGCAGTTGCTCATTTAATGACGGACCTCCAGTAGGCTGAGCAGTGGCATCGAAAACCACTCGCAATTTTGTAGTGGTGCTACTGGGCTTCAACACGCAGTGGTGCGACACATAATATGCCTGTTCAGTTGAACTGTGTTCAACCGGCTCCATGTGACCGCTGTCCAAGTAGTCACGCATGAAGTTGTTGTAGTCAACACGGAGCTTGGAATCACGAGCAAGCCTTTTTTCAAGCGAAAGAAGGCGACGCTCGGCGAGCGCAAACGAATCACCGAATTGAGGATCGGCCGTCCGAAAAGGCAAGCGTACGATGTACCTCCCGTCATCGTCACGTGTGTGAGTCGAGGTGAAAATTCTCTCACACATTGTTTCGTCGTCACTCAAGGGTGACGACTCGGGAAGACTCTCTATTACCCAAAACTTACGAATTTGGCTATCGAGTGATTCGAACGAGCAAAACAACGACGATTTGGAATGGTTAAGAGCGCAAGAGACCTTTCCCATGACAATCCAACCCAGTTTGGTTTCCTGGCGGTTGCCCAAAAATATCTGACAAAACAGATCAACTCCAACCAGAGCGTCGATACAACCGGGAGTGGCAAAGCTGGAGTCTGCGAGATTAAGTTCATATAAGTGGGGCAAGTGATCTGTGTTAATTTCTACGGTAGGCTGTTCACTACAAATTTTGGGGGTAATAAAAGCCTCAATTCTTGCTTCAAAAGTAGTCTTAGTACTACGAATTTGAACTGTGGTGCAAGCAGTGGCCAGTGATGACACTTGACCAATGCCTTCAATGGAGGCGGTGGTTTTGCGAAACGAAAGTCCGAGACGCTGCGCGCATCGTTTTGTTATAAAATTAGATTGGCTTCCGCTATTAATAACGGCACGAATTTTTTGATAGCTACCGAAATTATCCAAAATTTCAACTGACGCAGTAGCGAGAAGAGAAGTGTGACCGGTGGGGAACGGGTCAGACGTGAGCATGTTCACTCGTTTGTCGAGTGCGAGACGAGGGTCGACGGAGGCCGCAGATGGCGGCGGTGTCGCAGCGGCGCTGCTGCTCGCCGCCGATCTACTGGCGTTAGGTGCTTGATTACCGAAACCACTATCGAAATGCAGGCTAGTGTGGTGAGGGACATTACACTTTAAACAACGAAACTGCGACGGACAGAATTTAACCACGTGACCAGGGCGCAGACAATTCGCGCAAGTCTGTTGTCCTTGATGACAGCGAAGCGTTCGTGAGGAGACTTATTACGATAAACAACGCACTTAGCGAGGTCGTGATTAGACAGGCATAAGACGCAAGTTGATTCGAATGGCGGGACACAACCAGCTAACAAAGTGGAGGCGTGAGCGGGCCTGACGGGCGCGGGGCGAGCGGGCGCAGCGGCGCTCCAGGCACGCGCGGGGGCGCGGGGCGCGGGCGCGCGGGCGACGGGGGGCGGCGCGCTCTCCAAGGGCTCGGCCAGCTCCAGTGCCTGCCCGGCCTTGCTCACGTATTCTAGCAGTGTATCGAATGAGGGTATGTCCCTGTTCTCATTTTGTAATTCGAAACGACGGCGAGTATCTTGATCCAACTTATTGATCAAGAGATAAAACAACGGAAAGTCCCAATCCTTGACGGGGAAACGCAAATTCTTCAGTACTGCTAAGTTTTCCTTAAACGTGTCAACCAAGCGACGCAATTCACGGGGCGAACTAGATTTCAGTTTGGCGTTTTGTATCTCTTCCCAATGTCGAAATGCTAATTTTCGTTTGTTGTGGTACCTATCGATCAACGCCGCGTAGGCGTCTAAGTAGTTGCTGTCCGACAGTGGAAATCCCTTTATTAATTGCAGAGGTTCACCAGTAAGCAGTGAAATAAGAATCGAAAATCGTTCAATATTCGACAACCGTTTGTTTTGATGCACCATTGTGTTAAACATGTCGTAAAGCGTACCCCATGATTTAATGTCTCCATCAAAGTGTACCAAGTTCAACCGAGGCAACTTCACTGTGGCGCCCGCTGACGACAACAAAGAATGAATTTTAATTATTTTTTAAGTATTTATCATCGAAGTCTTGACGTACTAAATCCTCCTGATCTAATTCGTCAAGTTCGGTTATTTCCGAACAAAGTTTTAGATGATGCGCTTCAAAGCTAGCACAAGTACTCTCTATTTTACTGTATCGCGAAAGAAACACTGGCAGTCGCGAGGCGTCTACCTTAGCCTGTAGGCCTGCCGCTAAGCACTCGTCGACGCGTTTAATTGAAATCTCGCGCTTAAGTTGCAAGTTACGGCGAGCAACCGCTTTCGACATTTTCTACCTAAACAACTGATAACCACAAAGGTTGATTCTTCTTTAAAATATTTAAAGAAGAATCAACCTAACGGTTAGGAAGATAAGGTTTATTGTTGACCACTTCACGAAACAATGTATGTTATTATCAAGCAAAACAAACAATTACTAGTTAGGTAGGTGAATCGTTTCAACTAACGATATTATGTTTACGTATTAATGTTTTAGCATAAATCGAATGCTTATGATTTTAAATTGATTGGTGACTATTATTAAGTTTAATTTAAACCAACTTTCAACGCCGAGTAAGTACCTATTAAAGGACAATGAAGAAAAACCAGTAGGTATAGTACCTGAGTAAGGTCGCGAAAGCAACTAGGTATTCGCTGAACCTTTGGTAAAATGCTTGTGATTGTTACCTCCGTGTACCACTATTTCTATTTAAGCTACCTACCCATTTATTTAACGGAACAACTCTATTGACATTGTAGTGTAAATAATATTAATGAACAAACATCAGTTACGTTATTCAAGAATAACAAACGATGATTGTTAATGACAGTAAATACTCAGTTATTTATGTTAAAGAATCTTAAATAAAAATGTGAGCACTAAATTTTGTTTTAAGGTATTTATCTATCCGCGATATATCCACTTATCGAAATAACAATATTTTCTTAGTGAAATTGTTATTTCTAAAGTCACGCTATTCTTCTAACAATTAAAGTAGAATATGACTGGCATTTATGAGATTAACACTACCTACAAAGTAAATTAAAATATTAAAACTAAAACTAACTTAAAAATTAAATACCTACCAAACCTGGACCTCTCGGCAGGGTGCCCATCACGCAGGCAGCATTCCCGCGCTGAATTGCAATAGCAATTCTTTGCGCGAGAAAGCTGCCCGCGCGAGGGTCGCCTGTTGCCTCTTTCAGGCGTTTGCTCAGCTCCTTGTGGAGCCCGAGCGCACCCTTACCCCAAGGACCCAGCGTCTCGACGCCAAACGGCAAGAACTCGTATTGGGCGCCGAGACAGCTGTACTTGCTGACCTTGAGGCGCTCCCGGGCGTCCGCTGCCGCTCCTGCCCGTTTGCTTGTTAGTGGGACGTAGGACGCTGCCAGGGTGTCCGTACAAGTGGCGTCCCACACCAGCGCACGGCCCATCTTCCAGGGGATTAACGACATCCCATCAGGGCGCTTGCCATCACCCCGCGCAATCTGGGGCTCCAGAGCAGCGGGGACGTTGGCGCTGACGAGTGCCCTTCTGAGGATGTCGTTGAGTGCAGCGTGGCGTGACAGGCGGCCGGCGCCCGAGGAGCAGGAAAGGCCGTGGTGAGCGAGTCGGTCTACAGGGGCCCCACAAGAAGTGCAGCTGTGGCTTGTGCAAATTCCAGCACCGAGCCGGAGACCGACAGCTATGCGGAGTGTGGCGGGATCTAAAAATGTTCCTGTGTTAGGCGAGGGATAGGCATGGAGCCAGTGACCTGACTCTGGCTTGGACACTGCTAGCAGCCTTGCCAGATCCCTGCCTGACGATGTGTCTTTGAGTGAGTTGAAAGTGATGAAAGAGGCTATTGTATCCCAGGCCCTTTGCCTTTTGGGTCTAGTTGGGATAATTGGGCTCGGTCCAGCTAGCCAGGCATTCGTGGCCTCATTCAGGCACGCGATTTCACAGTTTATACCCGTTGGGGTGTTCAGTATGTTACCTGCGAGATCTAACGTGCTGTGGATGGAAGACAGGAATGCCGGCAAAGCAATACTAGAAATTTTGCGGGTACCCAAACCGCCGTGCCTTATCGGTAAAGCGGCTTGGGTCCATGCCTGCTCGCTAAGGTGGATGTTCAAAATAGTTTCGATTTGGAATTTCATAAGATTGTCGATGGGTTGGATCAAATGGGGGAATTTCCAAATTGGGCAGCAGCGGAGCAGGTAAGTAAATTTTGGAACAAATAAGCAAAATTTTAGAATAAATAGAGCGGAGTGACTACTAATTTTGACAAGGCGGTCCGAATAATTGTTAAATTTTGAAGTCAATTTAGTGAGGAGAAGAGGGATGGCCTCGTCGCAGACGGGGGAGCCGAGGAGGTGCAGACTGTCTTTGGGTACTATTTTTAAATTTAGAGCGACGTTATCGAAATTTTGAATAATTTGGGATGTGGTGTGCTGGTCTATTCGATCGGAAATATATAATTCACACTTATCAAAATTCAAATCTAAACCTATACCATTGAATTGCTGTTTAATTTTTATCAGATCTGCTAGGACAGTCTGTGCGTCTCCTCCTAGGGTCCCATCGTCAAGGTACCAAACGTTCAATTTCGAATTTAGATTGCGGATTATCGGATTAATAGCCAAACTAAATATCGCTGGACCGAGGGGATCACCCTGCTGACAACCTACGGCCGAAAGGATTTCATTGCTTTTGTGTACTAGTTTTGAAGGGCAGTGGTAACACTGGAGAAGAAAGTTATAAATTTCTGGGACATGCATTTTAGATTCGCTAAGCAGGGTGTCCCTATTAACCGAATTAAATGCGTTTTTTACGTCTAATTTTAGAAGAACCTCGCACGAGTCACTTTGTACGAAGGTGCGTACAGCATGAACTGCCGCCTCGCAACCTCCGTGGGTGCCGAAGCCAACTTGTGTGGGTTCGAAAAGGGCCTGTAATTTTGTTCGGGTGAGCCGGACGCAGATCTTAGCTGCTAAACGTCGAAACGTTGAGCCTACCGCAATGGGACGCACGCCACCATCTTTTTTTGCCAGGGCAATAAGATTAGCTCCATAGATTATCGGCGTCACGTTCGGGCAAACATCTCCCAGCAGCATGAGATTGACAAGTTTTGTAAGGCTGGTAGTCAGCTTTTCACCAGCAACTCCTGTGCCGTGACTGGTGAGGTCAATCAGATGCTGCGGGGAGATGCCGTCCAGACCTGACGCCGACCCCTTTGGGAAAGAGGCGAGGGCTGTTAGTACATCTCTTTCGGTGGCGTGTAGGCAGGCTGTGGGGTCAGATGAGGGGTCAACAAAAATGGGGGTGGAAGGGCCTGGGGGGTGCTTTGACTGTAATGCGGCTGCGGTCTCCGGTGTATCGGGTGCTAAGGTGTCGTTCGAGAATAAAAGGCGCGTTGCTCCTTTAAGGTCTCCGTCGTGTATTTTCTCCTCGACCTTCGCAAACAAGTCGTACTTCTTTCTGTGCGTTCTAGGAAGAGAGGTAGAATTAGGTGCAGTCGGATGTAGTATGTTATTTTTTATCTTTTGTGTGAGGGATATATTGCTATGAGATTGCTCTGAGACGTGGAGAATTTTGAAAGAAAAAGTAAGAAGTTCATGCCAAGAATTGGAGCTGTTGTTCTTGACGCAATTGTTTACGACGTTTGTCAGTTCTTGCGATACAGTGGAGCGGGCACCGCGTGGTATGCGTTTGATGATTGAAGTAGATTGTTTGAGTTGGCCAAGGAGAGTCTGAAGTGGCGTGGCAGAATTGGAAGATGGTAGAGGAAGAGCAGAGCTGGGGTGGTTTGATGCAGTGAGTACTGGAGTGATACGGACCTGATGGACACGTCCCTGGTGAATATGTAGCCCTTTGGGTGTTGAAAAGGTCCTTTGGCACACACAGCATTCCATCGGAGGCAACAGGCACCGGAATAAATTTAAAAAAATTATAATAAATAATTTAGAAATAAAGAACTTATACTAAATACTTACAAATAACACACATGTTAAAAATATTACAAAAATTGTAAAATTGTTGTTGTTGATTGCTGTTGTTGTTAAATCGCAAATTTCACTTCCTATAGGTAGTCGTGTAATATTCGTCTGTCTAGAAGTGAAGAGTGCTCGGAGCGGGAAGACAAGAAGGCCACTACAACGATGCACTAGATCAGAATACGGAGATTTATCAGAGATTTATCTTCTTTATTTTATTTTTCTCGGTGTTTTTAGTTCACAATGTTGCTTTGACGGCGGCTGTCACGTCCGTGTAGAGGCTTGAAATTTGACTCGGGCTTCCGCAGAGGATTTGTTTAAAGTGCGTAGACTGTTCACGATTATTCTTAATTTAGGACTACTCAATTTGGTCGTATAATGGTTGCATCATCAATCTGGTCACTTTAAATCTAAATTCACAGTGTTTTAATGAAATAAATACGATAAATTTGATATTATGTGTAATGGGGACGTTATCTCAAACTACGACAATGACACAATCAGGTTTCTCTAATCTTTCAAAGATCACGACAACGAAACGAAACGACATAGGTGGATGTGAAGCGAAAAAAAAACGATACGAAACGAAATATAGGTATTAGCGACAGTTTTATCTAAACAAAATTGGTTCTGTTGTCACTCCTGGCCCCGAGGCAGGTTGGCTGCGTTCGGTTTGAGGAGGATCCGTGTTCGAAAGACCAAATTTTACAGTCGCCCGCGAGCCGGGAAACCGTATTTTTTGAAACTAAAGCAAATCGAAATTAAATGTTGAAGGACCTTATCTAATTGAACTAAACTAATGCCAATGAAAGCAGATAGAAAGTGCAGGCTGACTCACCTTGTGCGGCCTGGTCTGCTGCTCCGTCGGTACCGACTTATGGTCTACGAGCTGATGCTGCAGAGGAACCTCGTCCAGGGGTTCAGTAATTGTCTTGACACGATTGAGATTGTCACCCTTTCTTGGTTCTCGACACAACATATGCGATACAAGACCAAAATGCGACTGTCATGAGCAGCCCACCCAATATCTACCCTCAATTGGCAATGATAAAAAAAAAAGGCTATATCTACCGCGAATAACTGTCACTAATAGACTAAAAAAAAAAAAAACAACAGACAATAATAAATTCTAAACTAAACTAAATGTTGTTGATGTGCGGACGTAACAAGCTGCAAGGTATGAAACAAATGATTTAGAGTCATTTAACCCTTTACTTATGTAAACAAAATGTGCTACTGTTAAGGATAAATATTACATAACAACTAAATAAATACAAAAGATGAAAAGATGCAAAAAGATGAACAATGAGAATTTGAACCTACGACACATCAAAAAAGTAAAACATACAAAAAGATGGGCGATTGGGGATTTGAACGTAAGACAACTTCCTAGCAAGCAAGTTGAACAGCTGGTCTGAACAAAGAATAATTTGCTATAATACCAAGGTTAATAACTTTTATGTTCCGTAGAACATGCCGTTCGTTCTTTACAAAAGTAAATACTTAACCTTGTCTACGCTGTTCAGTCTACAACACAATGTTAATCCAAGCCGTCGTGTTAGTGCTCTCAGTCAGCGCTCGCGCCGACGAATGTAAACTAAACAACGTCCTTTTTAACGGGAACCATGATTTCTTCGACTTATCCCACAAGTTTGACAGACACACCATTTACTGGCCAGACATGAAACCCTTTGATTTCACTAAGAAAATTGGAATCTCCGGCGAAAATGATACTTGGTAAGATTATAATTTCCTCACTTTTTATCACGTTCACCAGCACAATAAATTGGCCATCCTGTTTTACCTGATTTTTATGAATACTAATTAATGATTCTACAATAATACTAAAAATATGGGATGCGCGATTTTGTGTCGGAGACAAGATTTATCAGTAACTAGCTGTTGCCCGCGACTTCGTCCGCGTAGATTTCGGTTATGGCTATCCCGCAGGAACTATACAATTTTCCCGAATAAAAAGTAGCCTATGTTATTCTTCAATAATCAAACTGTCTTTTTACCAAATTTCATCTAGATTGGTGCAGCGGTTTTCCCGTGAAGAGGTAACAAACAGACAGATAGAGGGACAGAGAGACAGACAGATAGAGGGACAGAGAGACAGAGAGACAGAGTTACTTTCGCATTTATAATATTAGTTAGGATTAGGATTAAAATTTATTGACGTTCGACGGCGATAAATTATGTTTTCATTTCTCATGCTCTTGAAGTTCGTATTTATAAATACACTTGGTGGTAGGCTGCATTTGAAGTAATTTGGCTGCAATGCAGTTTTTTTTTGGATCCAGGATGACGGATTACAAGATGAGCATTCATTTTCTATCTAATCTTCATGCCAAGCTAGGGTTACAAGTAAAGATAGAGTTTATATCACTAAGAAGCGATAGGACCACCAGCTAGTAAGTATTATCCTACATCTTCTGCTGTCCATTTGTTTATTATTTGAGGTGTTAAATAATGAGTTTCTTGTATTGTAACTGTTGTGTTGTAAGCATCAATGTAACACTCTTTTAAAATAAGGGATAACATTCCTGTTCTTTATTTTTTTTATGCCGTTGCTATTTTGTTTTTGTTAGTGGGGTAAGATTGTAATATCAATACCTACCTTACCTAGCAATTATTTGTAACTAAATGTAGATCCGTTTTTTAATTCCCTATTTAAGAGCCCTTGCTAATCCCTTACCATCTGATGAGACACTAACTCAATTTCTTAAAATAAACATATACCTACTTATTGCAAATAAAAACTTTTGTATATTATGTAGTTTATTAATATGTAATATTAATATATAACTAAGTATGTTGTGATGTGATAATAATCAGTACAATTAACCTTTCGGACTGTACACCAGTGACTGCGTCGGCTGTTTATCAAATTGAAGGAGTTACTGTGTAAAGTGTAAATAACTCACTTCTCCATGACTCATAACTCAACAGTACCTAATCTTCTGATGTACTTATATAGTCCAGGTCAAAAGTCGCGGCTCTACAGCGTCATACGAACCTAATATAATATTTCTTAATCTTCCGCGGATCATTGTTGACATTCCCTCAATTCCCTGTCACGTAATAATCCAAAACAGCGAAAGAACCCACGATGGTAATGAATGGACTCCCACACTGAAATCCAAAAGTCCTTTGCATATTAGTTTGTTAGTTAGTTAGCTCGCAGATTTTTGTGATACGGTGCGAATTTGCAGTTTTGTGAGAGACAACAGAATGATTCGCAGAGCAGATTAGTTAAGTGGAGCCAATGACAACAATTTTGCCGGCGCCCACGCCGAAAGATCACTCATAAATTGGATCATTGCACATCATTACCCATTATGCTGTTTGTCGTTTCCAGGTATGCAGCGAACGAGTTCGAAGCCGGCGAGCACGGCGGTACCCACATGGATGCTCCTTACCACTTCTACAGACCAGGAAAGTTTGTTGGAGAGCTGCCGCTGGAAAGCCTTATTGTACCATGTACGTATAGTACCTATATTCGATTATATTTAGAGTCTATAAGTAGTCTTACTTAAGAGTAATTCAACTGACATTTTAATGCTATTGGTGAAATTTGGACTAGATTCGTCAGCAACAAATTCTTTTGCAACAGATTTTTATGCAGTCATTTGCCACCTCGGTTTTCATTGCTTTAGTCTTGAAAATAATATCCCGCATTTCTTCCTCTAAATACCTAATTCAAATAGTTAAGTAATTTACTGTTACTTTAAGATAATTACAAAATATAATCTATTTTAGCCTAACATTCCCCATTCTGTATTTCGTTCTGCAAACGAATAAAGGAAATAAACTTAAATAATTTTTGCTAGAATCTGCACGTTGTACCTATTAAATTTGACCCCTTCAAACCTTTGACTTAATCGGAAATTTAAATATCAGACTCGTCCTAATCTTCTTGTCTACGACAATCTACATATACTTAGGTACTTACAAGGCTACTAATAACATGAAGGAAATTTGGAATCAAGTGACTATCTCTCTTTGAAATCAGTGATACGTTAAAGGGATATAAAATATTCTTCCAGTGATCATCGTGGACATATCCTCCCGCGTCAACGGAGATCCGAACTTCGTCCTCACCAAGCAACACCTGGACTACATGCTTAACAACAACGATGGAAAACCTTGCATGATCATATTCAAGTTCGGATGGAGCCAGTTCTACACAGACAGAAAGAAATACTTGGGCATCAATGAGAGCGACAACACTTTGAATTTCCCTGGTAAGAATATGTTGAGAAGAGATGTAGTCACCTGCAGATAGGTAAGGCAGTGGAGGTCCAAGCAATGGTCACTCATATAAAATTTTTGACCACGACCTCGTCTGATTCAGAGCCGTTAAAGTGTTCGAAACCACTGAAGGCTCCTGCCTTGAAGGGGTTTGTTTTTGGATGACATGGGTACTTCACAGCACCGATATTGTTGATGACTACAAACTCACATTAAAATATCTTGAATTACTTAGCGTTCGGTGGAGACATGGTGTGTAGCTCTATAATTGCTCCATATTTCTAGTGTACGACATTAAGCAAAAAAAACACCTCATATGTTGTTATGTTATTTGTTATTGTTATATGGTGTGTTGGTATGTGTCATTGTATGTTGAATTTCATTCTATGAATGTTTCATAAAAATAAAAACAAAAATAATCAATAAATCGATTATTTTCATTGATTCAGAAAATAGCTCCATCTCTTGCCACTAATGCGTAACTGTAAAAGTTCCGTAGTGGGTGAGCAGCTTGATTAAGCTACTCATAGATGGCGCTGAGGAGAGATCTTCCAAATAAAATATGACACAAGGCATTGAAAAATTCGTTAGGTACACCAACGTTAAGTATAGCTTAATTGGTGGAGCGTGGTACGGATTACCGAGGTTGCTGGTTCAAGTCCAGCTGCTTAACGAATTTTTCTTTGCATTGTCATTGTATGTTGAACCTCATATGTTATTTATAATTCAAAGTTTTAAGTGTGTCAAGATTTGCTAAGGATACCAAAACCCAAGTACCTAATGCAACATTTTCATTTCACGTAAATTTTCCTTGGATAAAACTTAATCGTACAGTTTCTTTTACCAGGCCTAAGCCAAGAGATAGGCGAGTGGATAACGACAGCATACAAGAACGTGGTAGGGGTGGGAGTCGACTGCCCCTCTCTCGACCCCGGCAGTAGCACCACCTTCCCTGTCCACCAGCGACTGTTTGCTGCTGGCTTGTACGCCATGGAGAATGTCAAGCTTGACACGCCTGTACCAGGTGAGAAAAAGCTGTGAACAAAAGAGGACACAAAGACTACCTAACCCAATTATTCATAAACCTATTATAACTAAAATGCCGTTAAAATTCGTTTGTCCTTTTTTACCACATTGATATTTCCGTTAGTAAGAAACGTTTGTGATGAAGGGCATAAATATTTAGAGGTCGTAGCAGCTTTGTGCAGTAGGTGTCATAGTTAGGACAGTGCCAGAGGCACCAAGGTACTACAGGGCGCAGACCCTGGTGAAATTACCAAACTGGAACCAAGTTTTGTTTTTCAATGACAGTGTAGTCTTTTGAGAAACTCGCATTGGGTCGCCTAAATGGCTGTAGTTACCCCGTAAAACGTAGGACCTTGTGTAAGGTTCCACATCGTATGATTATAATACAAAGAGAATGTCAAGAATGTTAAGGGCGTACACTAAAACCTGTAAAAGGCATCACTGCGAGGGCCAAATGTTACCCCTCTAGCCCAACGCTTTAGGCGCGCGGATTGTACGAAAATAGATAACACACGCCCCATGCCGGCGGCGCTGAAGGGTTACTCTGGTCTGAAATTTGACGTTCGTATGCGACCGTCCCGCTCACGCCAACATAGGTTAAGACGAAAGCGAGAGGGACGGTCGGATACGAACTTCGAATTTCTGATTTCAGAGTACTTAGGGTCTGCTTCACACTGTTTTTAATTGAGCGGACCTTCGATCATTCAACTAGCTAGTTGGATGATCGAAGGAGCGGACACCGGTATATTGCGTAGGCGTAAAGCTGACGCGTGTAAGCGAGATGAAACTTCGCGTAGGTATGTCGTGTTCGACTCGACCTGCTTTCGCCTTAAAAAGTTGGAACGAAAATAATACGGTGTATCGCGATCGCCCTTTGACCGTTGTGAAAGGTACTGAATAAAATGTCTTGTTTCAGAATATGGGTGCACAGGAATAGCGCTTCCGATGAAGATAGCGAAGGGCACAGGAGGACCCTTGCGGTTGGTTGCCATATGTCCCAAGCAGACGCCAACGCAGTTCTAAAGATTTCGAGTACATGGGCTGCTAGTGGCGAAGAGTAGAGGCCTCTACTAGTGACCTACCTCATATTTGGTCACCGCTGGCGGATAAAGGTGGCACTAGGGGTGTGACTACATCTATAAGCTTGTAACTCTATATAAACGTAGCTGCCAATAATCTCGCCCGGAATTATAAGCAAGCACGTTAGTCTACGCCATTGGTATCCTAAAATCTTGACAGCTCTATTTTTAATATGGTAGAGCATTTTCTTAGACGTCTTTCAAATACATACATGTAAAACAAGTGTTATTTATCTGTACCTATAAAATATCAAATAAATGAATAATGTAGAACTTTTATTAAAATTGCTAATAAAACTAAAACTCATCGTCACATCACCGTACGAAAGGAACAAAACGTAAATATTTAATCACTTAGAGAAATATCAATTATTTTGTTAACTTAAAATATCATTGCACTTATTATAACAACAAAAACAGTCTTAACTAGGTACCTACTTCTTTGTGCGAGTAGGTATAAGAGGAATACAAAAAGTCACTGCGTGCCACACACATTATGTTAAAATAGGTGCTCATGAAACCTTAAAATAAAATTCATCTAATGTAAAACTAAAACACAGCTGTTTCTTAAAAACTAAAATCTGTGGCCTATCCATACTTTTTACCTCTATGGAAAACTCAAGTACAAACATATCTTCTTGTAAAAGTAAATTAGGTACCATTCAGGAAGAATAGGTACCTACGTGAAAGAATACCTATTACTTATCTAGGAATTCATCAAGCATGTACTGAAGAAAAAGGAATTCACGAAAAAAAGGAATGCGTTAGGTAACATTGGCTTACTAGGTATTTAAAACTTTCCAAAGCTACCCTTGAAAAAAAAAACATACCTACAGAGTTGTAGCTACAAACGAAAAAAGCTTCACGGTTTTTGTTTCCTGCTCTGAGAAGCCACCGACTTCCTCTCAGTCTTTATGGATGTCAAAGAATCCTTGTGAAGCTTCCTCGTGTGCAGAGGCGCTCGCGGCATGTAGTAATCCGTGACCTTCTTCAAATACATTTTAATGAAATTGTACTCCACGCGACTTTCCGGCAAGTAGTTCCCTTCGATGACCAACCTCATTAAACCAGTACCATTACTCTTATCCAACAAATTTTGGTACTCTAGCATCTCAACGATCTCAGTAATGCTGAAGTAATTTAAATTATTGTATCCAAGGTTCAAGGAGCACAGGGTTAAGTTACCAATGCAAAACCGATGGCCGTCCTTTACAACAGTATTCGCAGGCGTGTAGGCATAATCAAACGGGCCCACTATGTCCAACGCCATCATCTCGGCATTTTCATAATCTGAAGCGCCTTTATCTTCCCCCATCACTGTGTGCCTCTTTGCAAGTTGACTGCGTCTGCGGGGCGCGTGCTTATTTGGTGAGCGGCTGAGACGTATTTGCTTAAGACACTTTTCAACAGCCGCAGCTTTCTTCTCAAAATATTCCTTTGCTTGTCTCCTCATGTCTATAACTTCACTTGTGGTCAGCTGAAATTTGGACAAATGCACTAAAACGTGATGAGCTCCGACAGCGGATATTTTATTGTTGCACAAGTTCAAGTGTAAAAGGCGACGGTTGGTTCTCAACGCATGCCCCAAAGCCTCAGCACCCACATCCGTAATCCTGTTAGAAGACAGGTTAAGCACGAGAAGATTCTTAGAAGCAGGCCGGTGGAACTCTATTCTCTCCGCAATCTCCCGGCAAACTACATCGCTTATATTGCAATTACTTAAGGAAAGGTGCTTTAAAGACGTTGCCTGGTCCAGAAGAATATAGTAATTCCCTTGCCGCACGTAACAACTGTCGAGGCAAATGTCCATTAAATTAGAAAACGGTAAAAACTTTGCGATCTCGTACAAAATACCACAGTTTAGCCTGTTCTCCTTGATGGTCAATTTTGCGAGCATTGCATGGAATGGGAGACAGAGCGAGATGATCTTCATTATTTGTCGATTTATTGGAAGAGGGCAGTCGATAAACGCAATTTCTACCAGGCGGCCACAGTGGTCATAAGTCGCAGTCAATTGTATGGCATCTTCATCCTCAATAATTTCCGAAGGTAGAGATGTTGTTGAAAAGTTCATTGATCCCTTGGTTTGTACGAATCTTACGCGCCTGTTAACATTTTTTTGATTATAATCCGCTGGAAAAAACAGACTCTGTGAGTTGGCAAAGTGGTTGGCAAATGGGTCATCTATTCTACTTATCAAGATACAATTCGCGCTGTACCTAATCAATGCAATATCGTAACAGAATGAAAATAACGTAGGCACCCAATTGATTTCCTTCAGTACCTACGTTTTTTTTTCCATCACATACAAATCTTAGAAGGCCGCTTTTAAAGGAGACTCCACAGAATGCAGCCCCCATACTACGAAATTAGAAAATCGAAGTTCGTATCGTATCGTACCGTTCACTCTCGTGTTAGATAATATTAGCTTGAGAGGGACGGCACGATACGATGTTCGAATTTTGCACTTTGTAGTCGGGGGGGCAATACTAATAGTCGTGCTGCTAAAAAATTAACTGTGCAAGAAATCACCTTGGAGTGCTTTTCGGACGACTACCAACTTAGAGCCATTCAATTCCTTCACAATCCAAGGAATGAAGTTTTCGAAGTCCACTGGAGTGAAACTTCTGGTTCCCACGGAAGTGGAGATGATGTCGGTTGAATCGAGGGTTTTCTTCGAAGAAGACTTCGAAGAAACTACCCTCTTCGATTCACTGATTAGCCGGTTAACCGAAAGTCGAGACGCTGATTTCATCATTTTTCTTTAATCTAAAATACCTAGCTAACAGGTAAGTAAGTTGTAAATTATCTTTACTTATGTTAGGGACTTGACCGTCAATCAAAGGCAACGCCAATCAAACGCCAATGTCGCATTATTATAGGTTGGCATTAGGTATGTCACCTGAATTTGTCACAGACTTCACATAGAAACATGAAGAAAACATAAAATAATGTTATAGACTAAATGACCAAATAGAGTTCTTAATGGTTCTGACAACACAACTCTATAGGGATTATCAAAAGTACCTCTAGATCCTATTCTATAGCTCAATCGAATTACATTTCAATGCATTTTAACTGCATTTTAACGGTCTGCCCGTCTTTCTGTCTGTCCGTCTGTCTGTCAATATCCTTTTTCTCTGGGACGCGTGGAGGTAGCATGCTGAAATTAATATTAAATACTCAAGCCTGCAGTCCCTTGAAGCTGAGAAAAACTCGAACTTCTAAGTCAACGCAATCACGCAATCAAAAGATAGGTAATAATTATACACCGTTTACCACTGCTAACGACATCTGGCGTCGAATAGGAGAACTTTGTAGATGCCGCGCGTGCTCGAGATTATTGACGCTTGTTCGTCTACTCGCCACTAGATGGCAGTAAAATCCTAAGCAAAATATAGGAACAGGGGTTTGCTAATACTGGACAACTTAAAACACTGGGGAAAAGCAGGGCAATCTTTGTACTTTTGTTTTTTGTACCAGTGAGCAGTATAAAATAACCGCGTACGTTATGCTTAAGAGCAGGGCTCTGCTAACACTCAACAACCTGCCAGACTCGATTCCCGTGATAGACGAACTATTTAGGAGCTACAAATTAATACGGAACCCTCGGTGAGCGAGTCCGACTCGCACTTGTCGATCCTGATCAATAAATAGTTACAACCTACTCTATCACAATCACAAGAGGAGGTAGACACTGCCATCTATCGGTCAGCATGAGAATTAAAAAAATTGCTTTTAGTACGTATAAAACAATAGAGTAACACTATTCTGAGATAAAAAGGAGTGAGAAAATAACTTTAAATTAAAGTCGAATAAGCGTTTTAAAACAACGATAATTAATAACTGGTGCAATATTTTTTATTGTCAGTTTTAAAATAAGTAGTTAGTCATGCCTTGAATTTGCATGGCAACACGTGTATCTATAGTATATTAGTATCTTATCTGTGAAGTGCTGTCTGTCATGGGCCGATGTGTATTTTGTTGCATTCCTTTTTCCACGAATCATGGATTAACTAATCACTTTACACAATTTTTAAATGAAACATTACTCTAAACAATTGGGGAAGCAACTGGCGCTACTTCTGTGTTGGTAAAACGTGCTCAGGACTAACAACCTTGTTGTGGCTGGTGACATAATTTTCATATTGCGTATCTTGTAGTTATTGTGGTTTATTTTGTGGCCTGCTGCATCTATTTTTGACTCGAGTATCTTCCTTAAGGTTTGTATAGTTCTATTATTTAAGGTCTGATTTCTAAACGACTGCTTAAGCTTTAGAAAAATCTACTGAAATTTATGTGTACTTATTGGAATAGTTTTAGGCAAGACAAGTTCAATTCGTAATGTCAAGGTTCATAAGTAGTTATACGACGTATCCTTGTGCTCTTGAAACATAATAATAAATGTGTGAATTCATAAATACTGACATCATTTAAAATAATATATAAACAAACATGACTAACTTCTATGAAGTGAGGAGAAAAATAGTCCTAATTGTTTCTTCAAATGATTCTAAGTGCTGTTCAAATTAGTCGTTTATATTTGCGTTTAAAACGCTCGTGTTCTGGAATACGAGTGGAATGGCGTTGAAATAGTATTTCCACGGCTTTGCTAGTGCATTGTTTGTGTGTTCACACAGTTAATCAGATTTCCCTTCTTTGTGTGTAGTGAAAGTATTGCACGGTGTAATTATAATTTTATTTTGCAATTCATTAGGCTGCTATCATTAGATGATATATACTGTCTTTCCTGTTACATTTTATGTTCAATAAAACACTGGTGATTGAAATAGTTTTACCAAATTTTTTGTAAAATCCTCGAAAAGATTGTAAAATTAAAATTTCTGGAAAGTTGCCAATCTTTATTAAACTTTTAATAAGTATCTGTTATGTGAAAAAGCAGGTGTGTATTTAAATTAAAATCTGTTTTCATGCAGAACCTACAACAACAAACGTAAATTGAAAACATTGTGAGGAAACCTGTGAGTATTGTTAAAGTAAACTTCCAAATGCTGAACCACCTGAGAGTTAATGTCAGTCACTTGATAATAAGTAGGTGCCTACTTGAGTAAAGTCATACAAAAATAATGCTAAATAGTTGAGATCCTTTCTCAATAAAAATCATAATGGCATGCCAAAGCCATGTGTGGAAATCAATGCATTAAAAGATTTCCAATTGCCCATTTATTCCCTTTCTGTAACAGGTATATAAACAATAGGCAAACAGTTTTTGTAACAAATAACAAATACCTATTACAGCTTCTGATTAGAATCAACCCTGCAATCATAAATACTATTGTTAACCAGTAACATACCTATCACAGCCAATAGTAATGTTTATTTTTCCACTGTATTTTTTCATGTTGAATAACAATCACAAAACACAAAATAAATAGTTATTTGCTCATTTGAAATTCTTATTGTAACAAGAAATCATTATAATTTATTCAGATCAGGAAAATGTTTATTTGCTATCTCACTACTGTATGTACCTATGTCACTATGTGTTATCCTTATTAATTTCATTATATTACTGGCAATTGAATGTTTCTTCTAAAGGCAGTCAATAGCTAATTGTAATTAAACAAGTAGATGTAATAGGGATAGGGAACTAGATCTTTCATCTCACCTTAGCTCTTTTATTGCCAATGCGTCTGCTGTTGTCCCTGGCACTCGTGTTGCAAAATTCTGCTTGCTCAATCTTCTCTCTGTTTTGTATAAATTAGTATAACAAACAGTATTAGTATAATAAAGTTGTGGAGCAAACTGTCACCAGAATATTTATTCAACAATCGAATTAGAATTTATTTTATGTCTTGTTACATTATACTAATTTATACAAAACAGAGAGAAGATTGAGCAAGCAGAATTCTGCAACACGAGTGCCAGGGACAACAGCAGACGAACTTCAGGGATCAACAATTAATTCTGCTGTGACATACCCAAACGTAGTAAGACAAATCTTACTACGTTTGGGTATGTCACAGCAGAATTAATTGTTGATCCCTGAAGTTTTAAATAAAAGAAAACCATGGTATTAAAGTATTGGGACATAAAAACAGATCTCGCTTGGTTCACCTAATCTGTTAAGACCTTGCAAGTGAGTAAAACATTTGACGGTTTGGTTTTTCTGTTGTCATAAAACACTTCCTTTCCAGAATACCAAATGACGTAACGCAGCAGCCATGAGTTGGATCAAGACGACGTCGTTGTCGTTCGCGCGGCAACTGTCCCGGAGCCTGGACCCGCGGCACGACTACGAGCCGCAGGCCTGCTACAGCTCCTTCTGCAAGCACTGGCAGCAAGCGCACGAGATCATACTTAAATCTCAGGTGAGTGTCAAGTGGTTTCACATTAGAATGGTTTTATCAACTGATGCAAAACAGACGAGTGTTGTATGTTAACCATGTGCATTTTATGTCTATCTGTGGCATTGTAGCTCCCAAGTGATTGGACCAACTCGGACAAGTTTGTAAATTGTATTTATCAAAGATGTTGGCTCTGTTATCTTATCATGGTCACACATGTACTAAGTTAATTTCAATGAAGAATATCTGAGTTAATAATTAATAATATTACCAATTAAGAACAGTAAATCATGAAACCATTCAATCTCAAAATCTAAATCTAGAAGCACTTGCTATTTTTTTTTTTACATTTCTTTCATTATGTTCTCTTACAATTATTTTAACATAGCAGACTTAACCTCTAGCGGCCCGCGGCCCTATACCTTGCAGCCATCAAATGTTTTCGAATTTTTAATATCACACAAATGCCTGTTAACAAATTTATGAGCAAGCAAGTGGAGCCCGCCTTTTATTTCAATTTGTCACTATATGGCCCTTGCCTGCCAAAAGAGCTTTATTTTTATGTGAATGACTATGCATCAATCACTATTATGTTGTAAGAGCTAACAGATACATCCGTTGTTAAAAGATTAATATCATATGTTTCTTCTCTTAGCCCCAGCACCTCCATGACGACGTTCTGGGAGTGGTGAACCACCTGGAGCAGCTGGCCACGTTGCTGGTGCTGGAGGCCCGCGCGAGAGAGGTCAGCACGGTCCCCAGCTCCGGAGCCTGCCTCGAGCATCTCCTTACGGAGAATCTGCTTGACAAGCTTTATGAATGGGGCAACTGTACTGGCAAGTGAGTGTGCTAACTTTAAGTAATTTGTATTGAAGGCTTGTTGCGAATAACATAATTGTTGCCACAAAACTATTTCGGTATAGACGGAAAGAGTTCATCGATTTGTATGGGAACAGATCGTGTAACATTTTGCGTGGGTAGTTTGACGTCACGAGTATAATTTAGTAAGGAAATACCTCGATTAACAGCTGCAACTATTGTGGTAGTGTTTGAACAGGTAATTTTTGACCAATAAGGTATTTTAACCATTAAAATCTTGTTAGGGCATCTGCCCGCCTACCCAAAATTCTGAATATTTCGACAGGCTGAAATTATGATATTCGTGTTATATATAACGCCATCCTGGAGGCATTGTCCGAGCGATGGGACAGCCCTATGTTGAGCCGTTGGGGACGTATGCATGCGCGCCTCTAGTCTCCAAGTGTCATTTTCTTCTTTTATTTATTTTGGTTAATTTGTGTTTTTAGCATTTTGTAAATTTTGTAAATTGTATGGATCTGGTCTAAAAATAAAATTATTAATATTATTTAAAGAAATGAAAATTTGCAAATCATTGTTATGACTTATAACAAACATTACACACCCCACTTCAAGCGGTTACCCGTTCTGGGCTCTTCGATGCTGCTAAGCGGTACCTCAATTAACCCATTAGAGAGATTAATATATGAACCAGTAAGCCGTATAAAAGCTTGCCGTGATATTATAGTTACTGCGTAATGCGTAAAAAACAATAAGACATCTCAACATTGAACCTTATTATTTCATTTATGTCCAGCCAAAGATCAAATTGCCAGGCATACATAATAGATGCCTTTGCCTTCACAAGAGATAACGCATTACACTCGCTTTGTCGTGCAACGAGAGTGAGTCATAGGATATGTTGTGCTGCATAGTTTGAAACAATGCACTAATGAGAATGCGTAATCGTTATTTCCACTTGCGAATTTACATGTTACACTTTGACTTTTGAATTAGAAATCTATTTTTTTTACATACAAAAAGGTTCAACACCAACTAACATACAAGCAGGTATTTGAGGGTAAAGACAGGTAACTATTTTTTTAACTTATGAAATCTTGTGGAACCATACCTAATGGTAATAAATATTTATTACTTAATCCATTTAGCTGTTGTTTAAATAAATAATACTTTTACAATAAATAGTAAAAATTGGGTGGGCGATTAATTGTCCCGCTGAATAGGTATATTATATGTATACAGAAACATTAAATGTGTTAGCATAATAATTGATTGAATCAGGCGTTACTCTGCGGGATTTTGCTTTGAAAATGGGCTTGTAGAGAGTTCTGAAACGCATCAGCGTACTACATGGTGGTGATACTTGGGTCTGTGTGACATGTGTTGATTCGTGTGGCATTTGAGAAATTGTAAGAATCAAATGTACCTTTTTTTTCGGTCCGCCACTAGAGTGGGAGTTTAAAAGATTTGCGGATGGTAGGGATTTTGCCATGACCACGAGCCGGAAGAGTGCGAGTCGGACTCGCGCACCAAAGGGTTCCGTACAAAGATTTTCCCGCTTTTCCCGTGTTTGAAGTTGTCCAGTTTTAGCAGAGCCCCGCTCCTACGCAAAATATACGCATTTTTTGAGTGGTTGTGCTATAAGAGCTACCTTCATGTCAAATTTCAAGTTTCTAGGACAACTGGAAGTACCTTTTAGGTTTTCACAGTACGGAAATTTGTATGGAAACAACCTTTTTAATGACTGTATCTTCTGATTGCGTTGACTTAAAAGTTTGATTTTTTAACAGCTTCAATGGACTGCAGCTTTGAGTATTAGCCTGCTATCTCCACGCGTTCCAGAGAAATAGGGTCTTGACAGACAGACAGACAGGCGGACAATAAAGTGATCCTATAAGGGTTCCGTTGTCTACTTAAGATAAATAGTAAGCCAGATTCAAGAGCGATCCCTCAATAGTAATGTTTACAAACAAACCATAGTAACGCCTTGTGTAATTGATATTCAACATGCGATCAATAATTATACTTAACCACAGCGTCTACAGACCGCAAAACTCTAGTAGGAAGGTAATAAGTACCCATGCGCGTTATAGAAATCTTATCTAAGTACTATAGGAAGTAACGTCCATTTTGAGTTGACAAGTGGTTGTTTTGAAGTAGGTGCTCGCAATGTATGATCAGAGGCACGTATTAGCAATCGGCTGTTGCTCCATTAGTTATCGCTTAAGCCGGGTTCTTATCAATTATGTTTCATTCTAGAATTGTTTGTATGAGTGATCAAGATTTTCTATCTAGGTCGTATGTGGTCTTGTGACGTACAAAGTATTTGAAAATGCCAGTCAGCTAATAACAAACGCCAGACTCATCAGATACGTGACAGCAGCCGAGGTGCAAAAAGAAATCGAACACCCTCTAACACGCTTGAGAATTAGAGTCGTGTTCCCATAGTTTTAACCCCCGACTATATATCTGTCTGTGGCTCGTAGCTCCTAAGAACCATCTCGATTAAAAAATGCCCCGTCCAAATCCGTTCATTCATTTAGCCACTCAATTGCTTTTGGTAACTAGAGCTACCTATCAACGCTCATATTTTGTTATAAATAGAGTTCAACTCAAAATTCAAAGCAAGTGAGTGGTTATGAGCTACGATGCTATAGATAGACAGATACTCCCATACACCGATACACAAATATACAGATTATAATCCCTCCTTTTGCGTCGGGGTTAATAAGTAAGATAGGATGGGCGATTAACCCTTTGAACGTCAAGAACGCATAAAGGCGTCGCGAGCCGACGTGCCTACGACGCCACCAGCGCTTACCTTTAGGCGTCCAGCTACACAGTGTAAATGCGACCTACGGACGTATGCTTAAGGTTTAAGTCCGCATTGACGTTATGCCAACTTGGCGTGTGGATAACAACTTTTGTATGCGTCGTTGGCGTTGAAAGAATTAATTGTGCCGGTGACTAACTATTTACAACTAACGCGAACATGAAGTATGTTGTTGACTTTGTTGTCATGGGAATTTATTCACCGACTATCATTGACTTCCAACACATATGAGTAGATTATTATGATACTCGGGACTTAATCGCGTAAAAAACATATATTTAAATTATAATCTAAATACCTCGATGTTTCGGACGCGACGTTGCGTCCATGGTCTCGAAGGGACCAGGGGTGTTTTTTACTCGGGAGTATCATAATAATATGTGAAAATCGCGAAAGTTTAAATCAATACATTTGAGTAGATAATTTATTGAATCAGGCGTTACTTTGCGGAGGTCCATATTTATGAACTAAAAAACAATTACTTTGCTCACCCGCGACCACTAATGACAAATAGTTATATCTGTGCGGCAAATGTATGTTTCCATGCAACACCTCCACCTCCACTGCTACACGAATCAACACATGCCACACAGACCCAACTATCACCACCACCACTATACTAAACGCTGACGCGTTTCGGCACTCTCCACGAGGCCATTTACGAAGCACAACAACAACCGCTCAACATGCCACCACTTCCACTACCCAAGTGGAAGTGGTGTAGTGGAAGTGGTGGCATGTTGAGCGGTTGTTGTTGTGCTTCGTAAATGGCCTCGTGGAGAGTGCCGAAACGCGTCAGCGTTTAGTATAGTGGTGGTGGTGATAGTTGGGTCTGTGTGGCATGTGTTGATTCGTGTAGCAGTGGAGGTGGAGGTGTTGCATGGAAACATACATTTGCCGCACAGATATAACTATTTGTCATTAGTGGTCGCGGGTGAGCAAAGTAATTGTTTTTTAGTTCATTTGAGTAGATATCAATATCATGCATAGCTTTGTTCATTATATTAGTAGATACCAGGAAACGTAAAGGGGCGTACGAATATTAAATTTAATAAGTCGCTATGTCGAGTACTGGCGACCCTCAGACTTTATCAGATGTAATAAATACGATATCTCGTATATTGGAAACAATTATAACAAATATCTTATCATTATTGCTACCCATAGGCCTCATGTGTATTGATTTCTTTGTATATTGCTAAAGAAGTCATAATTTAGGAAATAATTAACTATTACCAATACTAATACTAACACCAATTTCAATAATAAGTAATTAAAATTTCTAATTATTGACTTTATTTCCATTATAACGTCATCATTAGAACTGTTGCAAATGTTACAAGGATCATCCTAAGATGACGAAAGTAAATTATGGCGTCAATTGTATGTCAACTAATGATAATGATAATGACTATTGACTGTTACGTTTTTGTTGCAGATATGAAAATGCCGTGCGGTTGGAGCAACTAAAACTGTTCGGAATTCTCGTCAGCCATTACAGTTCACAGGTAACATTCGATAAATACCTAATTTTACTCGGCGAAGGGCTCGTAAAATATCTTTATCGACTTACACACATATCGTAAGTCCTCTATAATGCGTTCAAAAACCGTGGGTAATGGCCATCATTACCACAGTCAATTTTCGTCTTCAAAAACCAATACAATTTAAAAATAGGCCTCAATTAATAAAAAAATTCGATACGAAACGTCAGCTCGATATGTTTGTCTAGGATTTAAAAAAAAAAACAGCTAAATTCGTGACAGATTTATTATGCCTTCGGCTTCTGACCCATTTTAGAGTACTTATAATATGTGTGTAGATAAAGTAATGTATGCAACTCTACATAATTAGGCATTATAACACTCATGTGATCCTATTATGACCTAAAAATAATATCCCACATTATGTGTGTGTAAAGTCACGATGACGTTACTCTTTGAGAACAATTTCCGTCTGCATGATGAGTCTACTGATTTAATTAGTATCACTTAACGACTAGAATACACATCACTATAGCTTGCGTACAGTCAGCAGCAGAATTAGCTAAGCAACCAAAGCGGTCACAATGATCTGCACAAGCTCTTATGTCTATAACGATAGAGCCGTGCTTGAATCATTGTAAACGTGTCGGTCGCTTAGCTACTTTTGCTGCTGACTGTACCTACCTAAACACCATCATACCATCATTATCATCTCCAGTCTATCGATGTCCCACTGCTGGGCGCAGGCCTCCTCTCAGGTTCGCACGCAGACCCAGAGCGAGTTAGGAACTTCACACACACCGAAATTGCTTCGCAGGAATGTGCAGGCTTCCTCACGATGTTTCAATTCGCCGCCGTAAAGTTCATGATTCATGATATATTACAAACGCAATTTCACACATAAACATATCTACTAAACTAACTCGTTTTATGGACTATTTGCATTATCTAAAGCAGCGGTCGGCAACCCGCGGCCCGTGGCCCTATACCTTGCGGCCCGTGACTGTTTTAGCCACTCAAATATAGCCAGCAAATGCTTTAGATTTTTTAATATCACAAATACCTGGGCCATTTTACGGAAATTTGTACACCCCACTTTTTCTTTTTTTAGATTTTTTATGACATATCTACTTAGAATCACGAGCACTATCGATTTTAATAGGTGAAAAAAAAAGTCCCAAAATTTTCATACATTTTTGTACGTCCGTTCCACTTCCATTCCGTTACTCTCATATAAGGTTAATTTGAAAAAAGTAACAGAATGGAACACAATATTTTGGGACACTTTTTTCACCTATTAAAATCGATAGTGCTCGTGATTGTAAATATATATATATAATTATAAAAAAAAAAAAAAGTGGAGTTGAGGTACAACTTTCCGTAAAATGACCCACCTATTAAAAAATTAGAAAGGAGTGCAGCCCGCCCTGTATTTCAATTTGCCACTATGCGGCCCTTGCCTGCCATAAGGTTGCCGACCGCTGATCTAAAGCATTGTAAACGCATCTAAACTCTTATAAAATGGGGTATTTTAAATTCGCAGGTGATAGCGGCAGAACCGTTCCTCAGGCCGCTGTTGAAACTCCTCAACGGATTCCGAAATGAACTAACTCCGATAAATCTAGAAAGTAAGGAAAATACACACCTACTATTTTACATTTTGATTATCCCTCGGTATGACTTAGCACTGACCAATGACAAATTGATTGATATTTATTTCAAGTAAACACAAACATACAGTACAATTAAAAAAATACACAATCAGTCAAACAATCCACTCCGCGTTATTCCAGGCGCAAAAGTGCCCAACACACTTGCCGCATTACCACGTTGAACCGCGATGAACAACCTCTGCACCAGAAATGACCCGGAGCGAGGGTCAAGATAAAATGTATAGTTTTCTTTTTGTAACAGAACTCAATGAAAATGTGATTAATTTCTGCGGCGGCCTCCAGACCATGTTTGTTCAAAATAAATTATTCCATTTTAAGAAACAGCCATACATTTCTAAAGACTTACGAGGGCTGTTTGATAAGTACCCGTTTTCTAAATATATTAATATCACTGACCGCAAATAAGTATACCACCTTTTTAAGCCATTTTTCAGAGGCGGGAATTTTTTTTAAAAAATGGCATTCTTTTGTTTTTTTTCTCATTTGACAACAATTCAGTGAAGGCGTGAACTTAAAATTGTTAAAATGGAGAAAGAACAGTATCGGTCTGTTATTAGATTCTTATTTTTGGAAGGAAAAACGTGTGATGAAATAAAAGTAAGAATGCAAGCGGTTTACCATGAATGTGCTCCTTCTATGACAACCGTCAGATATTGGTATAAGGAGTTCAAGCGGGGGAGAACAACCGTCTTTGATGAGGATCGCTCAGGCCGGCCAGTTGAGGTGACTACAGACGATATGGTTAAGAAAATTTAAAATATCGTTTTAGCCGACCGCCGAATTAAACTTCGAGAAATCGTTAATGCTGTAAACGTTTCAATCGAGAGGGTACAACACATATTAGAAGAAAAATTGGGTATGAAGAAAGTATCGGCGAGGTGGGTGCCGCGTTTACTCACGGAGGAGCAAAAAACGGAACCGACTGACTACTTCGGAGCAGTGTTTGGCCGTGTTCAAACGTAACCCGAAGGAGTTTCTGCGTCGTTTCGTGACCGTGGACGAAACGTGGGTCCACCACTACACCCCGGAAATGAAAGAGCAGTCGAAGCAGTGGATTTTACCGGGTGAACCTGCTCCAAAGAAAGCAAAAACCGCCCCATCGGCTGGAAAGGTCACGGCGACCGTTTTTTGGGATTCGCAGGGTATTATACATATTGACTATTTAGAAAAGGGGAAAACAATAACAGGGCAGTACTATGCCAATTTATTGGATGAATTTGACGCCGTGTTGAAGGACAAACGATCCCATTTAAAAAAGAAAAAAGTACTGTTTCATCACGACAACGCCCCGGCTCATTCGTCCAGAGTTGTGACGGCTAAATTAGCACAATTGCGCTACGAACTATTGTCTCACCCCCCGTATTCTCCAGATTTGGCCCCATGCGATTTCTTTTTGTTTCCCAACCTAAAAAAATGGCTCGGTAGCAAGCGATTTGGATCAAATGACGAAGTCATTGCCGCCTCAGAGGCCTATTTTAATGACTTTCCAAATTCATACTTTTTGGATGGTTTATTGAAGCTTGAGTATAGGTGGACCAAATGTATAGAGTTAAAAGGTAACTACGTAGAAAAATAAATGCATATATACAAAAAAAAAAGTTTTTTTTTTCCATAAACGGGTACTTATCAAACAGCCCTCGTATGCCATTATTCATAAGCGTCACGCAAGCCTCCATTAGGTGAAATAGATTTTGTCTTCTTCTTACTAACTGAAATGTCAATGTGACAAAAAAGGACAAACGAACTTAACGGCATTTTAGTTAAAACAGGTTTATAAATAATAGGGTTAAATCCTAAAATTCTACTAAGGACAATGTTATTTTTAACATGTCCACCAATACCGCAAGAGTCGCAAGACCGATAACGCAAATGTATTGTACGGTCGAGGAAATTAATTCCTGACCCACCATGGAACCTTTTCACAATAAACGTCATAGTGACATCGCATAGCTTGGCAAGTAAAATCGTTATGACGTTTACTATGAAAATGTTCTTTAGTGGGTCAGGGATTCATTTCCCCGACTGTACGCTGCTCAGTCACTAGCAAAAACATAATAAGCAACTGACCTTCTTCCTAATTAATGACGTGTCTTTTCGCAGATCAATTGGTGTCCGTATTGAACCAGCTGTGCGTAGTGTTGATGCAGAATATAAAGTTTATCGACCTATTTTTCTTGACGAACCATACGAACGAAAGCGAACCGAAAGCTGAGTAAGTATATACTTTGGTTCTATATTTTCTCCCATACAGTCGAAAGTCCTAAATGCTTGTCATAATTTATCACTAGTCATAACTCTTTTTTTTTTCGCTGAAACGATTAATTGTTCAGGATTATTATGAAATAAACCTAGCCTAACCTATAGAGTCCTACACGTGATCATTAAAAAAATTCTCTAACTTTTACGGTTTCAGAGAAAAAGAGAGTTATGACTAGTGATAGATTATGACAAACATGACATTATGAACAAAAGGATCTCATATACTTTTCAGTATACCTGCGAATAAGCTGATAGTCTGTCCACCGGAGATGTACTGAGCTGCATATCGATAGATGTTTACGATATGTACAGTCAGCGTCAAAAGTTGCTTGTCACTTTTTGTACCTTTTCGCTCTACAGGAAGATAAATAGCTTGTCTCTTATTGGTGGGGAATGACAGATAGACCTCACTGGACTCGCAATAGAGCCCTTATTAGGATGGCTAATGTTCATAAGTTAGCTAAGCTTAGCTCTGCTGGAAACGAGTACCTATCTTTGACATCTTTCGCTGTTTAACAACTTCGCGCGTTTTAGGTGGAAAACAGTCTTAGACGAAACATCTACAGTTTAAATGGAAAACTGAGTAATTTAGCTAAATAACAGCAGTGTCTAAGTTTTTTAACTTAATATAATGCACGATCATAAACTAAGTCTAAATGGCTATACCTAGTTATGCGCCTTTACACGTTTTGTGACCTATTTTCAGTGTAAACCTTTGAACTAATTACCTACTTATAGTTCAAAATGCTTCGTAATACGTCTGATAATGATAACCTCTTGTCTGGCGCGCGTTGTAGGTCAACGAGAAACATCTTTAACCGATAAAATATTGGTTTTTTTTTCATTGTGTGTTTGAGAAAAGCACTGTACATGCCTCGGCGTGAAACGGTATTGTCGGCCTCGTAACCCTATCTGTACTTCGTTTTTTCTGCATTAGAAAAAGGTAAACAACAATGACGGCTCTATGAGATTTAATGATTTATTGTTATAGTTTTATACGCAACGGTTACTTATTTTAAAAAGCGTTTTACAAATACATGGATATCACTGTATCCGTCAGATACGATTTTGGTCAGATTCGTTATTCGCCAGATCATTTATTTATCGGATGCATTCTTCGTCGCACCCGTTTATATTCAGATTAGTTTTTCGTCAAATACTTCTTTCTACGTGTTGCTTCACAATTCCGTTTCTTATTACTTGTAAATGATTTGACGAAAAACTAATCTGACAATAAACGGGTTCGACGAAGAACGCATCTGATAAACAAATGATGTAGCGATTAACGTATCTGACAAAAATCGTATCTGACGGATATAGTGATATCAAAATACATGTCAAGACTGTTTACCTTCTTTCTAATGCTGAAAAAGAAAACGGGTTATTTTACTTGGCCGGTAATCACTATTTTCCCGACCTCTGCAGTAATGTACTGTAAAGTGGTCGCTCTCTGCTTGCTGGTGTTTGTGTTAATTCGACATTGTTTTGGAACACAGCAAACAAGTGCAACTCCTTGATAGTGATTTTTGATGAAAAGCCGTGTATTCGCTATGTCAGGGCACTCCTCAAAGTGTAGCTCTCTCCAGGCCAGGGTGTCAGGATCGTAGAAGAAGAACTCAGGATGATGCACAATGAATTTAATTACAAAATTACAAATATATGACAGGGTGTCAAAGTAAGGTGTTGCCGCCTTGGCTGTACGACGCAGTCTAACCGCCGCTCTCCGGGGATGATTCGTGACGTCTTCGTGACGTCACCACGATGTCCGATGAACCGTAGCAGTTGATTTTGTTGTGGCGTCAACATTCTCCCCCCTGTTAAAAGCTCTGGCTTTTAAGCTGTATCTTCGTCGAGAAAGGGGCAGATTCTATTTATGGCTCTACGAACGGAGCCCTTGCTTGTCAGGATGTCGGCTACCCTGCAAGCTCCATCAGGTCCGGGATGCACAGCTTGAATACGTCCCAATGGCCATTTGAGTGGTGGCGTCATCTTCTTTGATGAGGACTAGCTGTCCGGGTTTGATGTCCGGTTGCCGCTGCTGCCATTTTGTGCGCTGTTGTAGCTCGCATATATACTCCTGGCTCCATCTTGACCAGAAATGTTGTCGAGCTTGTTCGATTCTAGCGTATCGGTGGAGCCGGCTCGGGTTGACGTCTTGCAGGTCAGGTGCCGGCAGCGAAGTTAACGGCCTCCCAATTAGGAAGTGCCCTGGGGTGAGCGGAGCAAGGTCTTGTGGAGACGAGGACATAGGATACAAGGGCCTAGAATTAAGTATCGCCTCAATTTGTGCAAACAGAGTCGTGAGCTCCTCAAAAGTTAAGTGCGTGTTGCCTAACACCCGCTTCATGTGGTACTTGGCAGACTTCACAGCTGATTCATGAAGTCCACCGAAATTTGGTGCATATACCGGGGAAAAATTGAATTTAATGCCGTCGTCTACAAAAGACTCTGACACAGAGTTAGAGTAAGCGCTCAGAAACTCTCCTAGTTCGCGACTAGCTCCTACGAAATTTCGTCCGTTGTCGCAAAATATCTGTTGTGGTTTACCACGGCGCGCTATGAAACGACGCAACGCTAAAATGAAGTCTTCGGTCCTAAGAGAGCTTACCATTTCTAAATGTACAGCTTTAATTTTAAAATCAACAAAAATACACAAATAACTTTTCAGCAATCTTGCACCGCGACCTTTTCTATCACTAACCAAAAACGGTCCCGCGAAGTCGGTGCCTACCATCTCAAAGGCAAACCCAGGCACGATTCGTTGAGATGGTAGATTTCCCATTATCTGGCGCGCAACCTCTCCCTTCATCCTTTTGCATCGCGTGCAATCATTAAATGTGCGCCTAGCGAGTTGCCTGCCATTTAAAGGCCAGTACTGTTCGCGAATGATCGATAGCAGAAGCTGCGGGCCAGCATGCATCAGTTTAATATGGTAATACCTAAATAACAACTTGGTAAAATGATTTTTTATATCTAAAACAATCGGATGTTTTTTGTTAAAATCGTAATCAGAATTGTCCAACCTTCCTCCTACACGCAATAATCCTGAATCATCAATGAATGGATTTAGACTGCTTAAACCAGGAATCTTAGCATTATTATGTTTTTTAGGAAAACTTTCCACTTGTGCCAAATTCGCTAACTTAAGTTCTGCCAGTTCAAGCTCGTCTACGCCTAACGATCCGTTACATTTTTGTTTATTCTTATTTATGTTATTGATAAACCGACACACGTAAGCCATGACACGACGTAATTTAAGAAAACTAGAATGCGCAGAAATATCTAGAATTGGTGTCTGCGGTTTATCAACACTCACAGTGTGTGCTCGTAATTCAGGCAAGTGGCTTTGAATCGCTCCGCGCTGGCTAGGCCATTGACCTTCTGTGAATTTAAGAAACGAAGGTCCCTCCCACCACAGTGACAACGACTGCACCTCGTCCGGATAAACGCCACGAGACGCCAGGTCGGCCGGATTCTGTGACGAGGGAACGTACTTCCATACGGTATTATCACATAGCTCATTAATATCTGCCACGCGGTGCGACACAAAGGCGCCTAATTTATAGGAAGGAGTATTCAACCATCCTAGAACAATTCTGGAATCCGTCCAAAAATGTGTTTTTGATATGTCACACCGTAGCGCTTGTGATGTCTTTTTACAGAGGCGTGACACCAACAAGGATCCACAAAGCTCCAGCCGAGGTATGGTTGTCGCCTTTAATGGTGCGACCTTGGACTTGGCACACAAAAGATGAACATTATAATTTCCTACTGAATCTAATGAGCGTAGGTAAACACACCCAGCGTATGCTTTTAAAGAAGCATCTGAAAATGAATGCAGTTCAATCATTACTGCGTTACTGCAACTCACATAACGAGGAATGCGTAAATCCTTTAAATGACTTATACTGTTCAAAAACCTAGTCCAGATACAGTTTGGTGTCTGGGGAATGTTATCGTCCCAGTCCAGTTTCTGTGACCAAAGTGATTGCAAGAAGATTTTACAGAGAATAACACAAACACTTAACAGTCCTAAAGGATCAAAAATCCTTGCTGCAACTTTGAACATGACATTAATATTTTATCAACATTAGGGTCCCACTCGACACCTAAAGTATTACAGTGACTCGAAATTTTTAAATTATCTTGCTGACTGCTGTCAGTTTCATTAATATGGCCGAGAAACTCCTTTGAGTTACTTTTTAACTTACGCAAATTAAAATGAGCAGATTTTAACCTCTCAGTGACTCCTTGATATAATTCAACTAATTTTTTTTCATCATTTAAACCTGTAATTAGGTCATCTATGTAAAAATCATGACAAATTACTTCTCTTATCAAGGGGTCACTGCTATCACGCCCTAGCTGGACCAGACACCTCGTGCTAAGAAAGGGAGCCGATGACGTACCGTAGGTAACTGTATTAAGTTGTAGGTACTTCAGAGGCTCGCACTCGTCGCCGCGCCATAAAATCATTTGCAGGTGTCTTTGAGAGGGTTCCACGAGTATTTGTCTATACATCTTTTCCAAGTCCCCACTAATTATAAATGCATGTTCACGAAACCTTATCAATATGGAGAAGATGTCATCTTGAACCGTGGGACCCACCATCAGAATATCGTTAAGTGAATAACCTGAACCAGTTTTACACGAGGCGTCAAAGACAGCTCGTAATTTTGTTGATTCACTTTGCTCTTTTATAACTGGGTGATGAGGTAATAGATTAGCTGATTCAGGCTTTTTACACTCTGATAAATGTCCTAGATCCGCGTATTCATTGATAAACTCGACATACTTTGCCTTCACCTCAGGCTGCCTTTTAAAACGTTTTTCTAAACAATCGAAACGTTTTCTAGCTAACCTATAAGAATCGCCTAAAATTTGCGGGTCACTACTAAAAGGCAACGTGACGCAAAATTGACCATTAGCTAAGCGTTTTGTGTTTTGCTTGAAATGTACTTCGCACGCCTCCTCTTCGGGGGATAACACTGGTGTAGCTGGTATTTCTTCCAGCTCCCAAAACTTACTTAGCTGATGGCGTATTTCCGTACTAAATCCACAGTGAGTACTTTTCAACTTATTACTATCATCATTTATCATCACAGGTCCCACCATCAACCACCCAAACAGTGAATTTTGAAGTATTGGTTTATTTTTCCCGAGTTTAAGTTTTTCACTACAAATAATATCCCAAAAAATGTCCGCCCCTAACAATATATCAATTTGAGAGGGGCAGTGATAATTAGGATCCGCTAGAGTAATAGTGTGAGGAACAGTAATTTCCGAAATATCAATTTTTTCGATTGGTAAATCGCTTGTTATTTGCGGGATAATATAAGGCTGTATTTGTTTACAGCTTTGAGCCTTGTTCTTAAAACGCGGTTGAATAACCAAAGTGCAACGATTTAACGCATCAAAAGATATATTATTAATGCCAGTCACCCGAACGGTGTCGACATTTTCGCTTTGTAGGTCTAATTTATTCCTAAGCGCCTCGGTAATAAAACTTGATTGACTGCCGCAATCTAGTAAACAACGCGCTTCGCTGCTTTTATTTGTTTTATTATTTTTTACTAAAATAATTGCGGTTGATAGTAAGACCTGGTTTGCAACACATGTTGATAATGAAATTGGCGTAGACACAGACTCTTTCCCTTCTACATACTTTGGCGAGGTGGGAGCCATTGTTTTATGAAGGAGGGTGTTGTGTTTACGCTTGCATATCATGCATGAACCGGCTTTGCATTGATGGGCAAAATGACCACCACGAAAACAGTTTATGCATACTCTTAACTTTCTAATTAAGTCATTTCGCTCATCTACAGACATTTTACTTAACTCCTCACAATTATAAATCTGGTGATCACCATTGCACACCCGACACACCCTATTGTTTATAGTGCTCGATGTATTTGCCTCGCTAGCAGTAGCCACGAAAGCCTTTTGCGCTTTATCTAATCGCTTAAAAGCGTATTGTTTATCAATCCTTTCGTTGCTACTGCTCGCGGACACCATCTCTAGAACATCAGCCCTACTTCTTAAAAATTCATAAAATGATTCCAACGTGGGACTATCAGTCAAGGTGTTTTTGTATTCTTCCCATTTAGTTCCGGTTACGGTTTCTAATTTACTCGCGAACATAAATATAACAAGAGTGTCCCAATTATGGGTTGGTTCCCCTAAACTATTTAAAGCCCTCAAATGTTTCGAAATATGATCAACTAGGAAACGCAATGATTTATCAGTCTCCCTTCCGCTAAAAGTCACATTAAAAAGTGACTTAAGGTGAGAATAAATCAGCTGTCGTGAATTATCGAAGCGTTCGCAAACCAGTTTCCAGGCTACGGCATAATTAGCCGACGAAATTTCTAACGATTCGATCACAGACGCCGCGCTGCCTAACAAGGATGCTTTTAAATATTGATACTTGCAAATATCATTTAGACTCTCATTGTTATGCACAATAGACAAATAAGTGTCGCGAAATTCCAACCATTTGTTGGGGCAACCATCGAAAATTGGTAACTTAATAGTGGGAAATCGAACGCCCGCGTCACCCCCACCGTGGGCTGCGCCGGCCGTGCTTAAGGCCTGTTCACCATTAAATTCATTCAGAGCTATCAGCTCTTGAGCATTACTCATAACATTAAAAAATATTTTCTCAGTACTTTCCCTTTCTATCCCTTCCACGAAGTCTTGCGTTTTTGTATTTGATTCCAATATTTCTAGCTTACTTTGAATCTTATCATATTCCTCAAATAAAAGGTCTATTTTTTTAAGTCTCAATTTTAACTCGTTAACATTAGCTTTAGTAATTACTTTATAATTTTTAAACTCCGTTACGTAATTCTTAAATGTCGTTAATCTTCCTTTAATTGACCCTCTTTTCGCTTTTAACTCTGTGTCCGTCATAATGTAAACAAACAGTTAGGTAAAAACAATTAAGATGCAATAAATACCTCGGTATAAGCAAACCAATAAACCAGCTGTTGTCAGGCCGGCGCAGTAACCACGTCGTAAAGGACCCGCCGCTCAGCTCAGGCCTGGCGCGACGGAGGTCTATCAATATTGGTCGCTGCGCGTGCGCCGATAGCCGATGTACTCTGGAATGTTCGGCCGGGCGGTTAACTTAACTTAATAATTAACTATTTGCAAACAAAACGTAGATGCACTGTTGCTTTTACTAGAAATGTGATAGAGGTAGCTTCGGTGAAATTGACAATAGTGTGAAGTTCCAAAATGCTAAAGTTAGTGTTAATTAACTGCGGCGTTACGTAACAGAATCAATGCAATTTAAAATCAGCTGTTTAATCTTAGGAATGATACCTACACGGAACAGTAATTTCAATTGAATCAATTATCACTGTTTTGAAGTATAATCATAACAATCGCCGGTAAGTACAATAAATATCTGATTACTGTAATTTAACATATACTCGTACTTATACGGAAGGCTTTTAACTTAATTATAATGGAAGGTATTTAGCCGTGCAGTGATGTGGGAATTGTACTTAATAAATAATTATCGTGTACTGTTTTAACCCGTTGGTTAAAATCGTACTTCAAATATATAATAAATTCACTTTAAAATTTTATTTCCTAAAAATGACAACTGCTCGCACAAACAAAGCTTTACAGGGCAAATAAATTAGTAGGATAAGGAACGGACACGACTTCCCTTTTAGAAGATAGCTGCCTGCTGCCGGTCCACTTGATTCTTATGTTTCCGTCACTTGTTTCTTGACTCTTGATTGCCAATTGCCTGCAGTATTGGCCGTGTGTGCGCAGGTAGGGCTACGAATCCACGTAGCAAAACAGCTTAACGGTCGCCAGAATGTCAGGGCACTCCTCAAAGTGTAGCTCTCTCCAGGCCAGGGTGTCAGGATCGTAGAAGAAGAACTCAGGATGATGCACAATGAATTTAATTACAAAATTACAAATATATGACAGGGTGTCAAAGTAAGGTGTTGCCGCCTTGGCTGTACGACGCAGTCTAACCGCCGCTCTCCGGGGATGATTCGTGACGTCTTCGTGACGTCACCACGATGTCCGATGAACCGTAGCAGTTGATTTTGTTGTGGCGTCAACACGCTAGATCATGAAAATAAACTAAATATTATTGAAGAGTTCTCTCGCAGTCAAGGAGCAGTTGCTAGAGCTACATCACACTACAAGAAGCCGTGTGTCACGCGCTCACAGTACTGTTATTATTCCAGCTTCATAATCGCCCGGTTGCTGCTAACGTTCGTGCACCGTGAGGGCGGTGCGGGCGCGGCGGCCCGCGACGCGCTGCTGCTGTGCGCTAACATGTCGGCGCGCTGTCCGCAGCTGGCGCGGTGCATGCTCGAGGGGCTCGCCTGCCCGGTACTGGCCACTGGTAACTATCCCACAGCACAGAGGAACTATTGCGTAGCTATTTTGACATTTGTCATCTGATTGTCACCTGTTTCCGATGGCTCTATTCTACTCTTTTTTTTTAAGTGGCTAAAATTGTTAATTATTGTTCTTTTAGACCGCAAAAACATTATTGCTTTTTTTTGTGGGACTTAAAACACTATAAAAACTTAATTTTAAAATGAATTTCTCATGAGTTTAAAAAGTACGGCTGAAAGTGGCGTTAAAATAAAAACATATACCACAGCTGTAATTAGGACTCCCAACAGACCGACAACAGGTTAAGCAAATAATATTACGAGCTCTTGCCTTCGATATGTCTTCGTTACAACGATTAAGGTCAAAATAAAACTAAATGAAAAAATAGCAATAGCTTATTAATAAAATCATTAGAAAATCTAATAAATACAATTTGTTAAGAAAACCTATTCCTCGAAACGGTTTTTGAATTAGCATAAGTTGTCCATACCAATTGTTTAATGGACGACGGTTGATCATGCTTACCTGGGCCCCGTTTCATAAACGTGACAGGTGACAAATGACAACGACAATTCGATCTACACTTCGAAGTTAATATGAAGTCTGGTAATACAAAAAACTTTTCAAGCCAGTAACCTACACCAAACTGTCGTTGTCATTTGTCACCTGTCACGTTTATGAAACGGGGGCCTGACCTGCGCTTCGATACTTTTCCAGGACTAAGCGGGCTGTATTCCTTGCTCCCTCGCACGCTGGGCGACAACATCTTCCGTCTCACCCCGGACGACGTCAACAAGGTGCACAAGCTGACTCTCTTCATTGACTCGTTGGAATTCTGTAACGCTGTCGCACAGGTGAGAGTTGCCTGTTTTTAGGGTTCCGTACGCAAAATGGCAAGAACGGGACCCTATTACTAAGATTCCACTGTCCGTCTGTCACCAGGCTGTATCTCATTAACCGTGATAGACAGTTGAAATTTTCACGGATTATGTATTTATGTTGCCGCTATAACAACAAATACATGGCTTGTTTGCCGTTTTTATAGATAATGGTACTGAACCCTTCGTTCGCGAGTCCGACTCGCATATGCAGTTTATTTTATTCTGTTTTTCGTACTTGTTGCTATAGTGGCAACAGAAATACATCATCTGTGAAAATTTCAACTGTCTAACTATAACAGTTCATGAGATACAGCCTGGTGATAGACGGACAGCGGAGTCTACTAAAACAAAAACGTAAACTAGCATGTCAGTCCTTCGGGATACATTACTAAATAGGGTCCCGTTTTTGGCATTTTGGCTACGGAACCCTAAAAACATCACAGGGGTGGTCACTGGTCACCTAAACTTACTCAACCCCTGGCTGAGTTCTTGAGGGTTCATTAAAACGCATCCTGTAACCTCCAGGTCGCCCACCCGTCCATCAAGAAGCAGCTCCTCGACCTGCTGTACCAAGGGTTCCTCGTTCCCGTCATGGGGCCGGCGCTCTTGCAGGTGAGACTAGCTCTTATTGGGTTTTGGGATGAGTGATTTGGGTTCATCGCTTTGTGGGGAACTATTTTAAATGTGTTTCTTTTTTAATTGGAAAGGCAAAGAGGGATAACGTAACCTAACCAACTTAGAAAAGTTGAAAAACCCCGACATTGTCATTTCAAAGCTCAATATTTCAAAAGCGGGTGAACTGATTTAAATTAATCTTAGCTAAGAACCATCTGTCGTCTAATCGTAAACTAGCTTTCGATTAGAAAAACCGCACCGGAATCAGTCCATCCATTTAGGAGCTACGACGCCACAGACAGATACACAGATACACAGGTCAAACTTATAACACCCCTCTTTTTTGTCGGGTGTTAAAAAGATAGCAGCATCGCCGCTTTGCGATGAAAGAAAGAAACACAGACACAGACAATTAAAAGGATGGCAATGTCATTTTGCAGGATGATGACAACGTGTAAAGCAAGTTTACAGGATGTCACATTGTCATTGCAAAGCAGCGACATGCGTTGTCAACCTACAGGGTTTATTATAAGGAATGTCTCATGCTAATTGTTTATATACGTATGTGTAGTCTTTTTTGAGATTAACTTTACAAACAAGGATAAAATTATTATTTCTTTAAATTCCGTGTCAGATTTTTGCTTATCCGTTTTTTGCCGTTCCGCAAATGATTTACAAAAGTACGATTGGCAGTTCTTATTTTATGTATTTACATGTATTTATTTATATTCTTTGACTTAGATTGTTTTTGGGTTAATGTTTATTTATTGTAATAATTTATGTATGTATCGAATGATCTTTAATGCCAGCATTGGACTATTTTGCACAACTTTTAATAACAAACTATTAAAGTTGTACTAACGATGAATCTTTCTTTCAGTGGTAGCAGTTGAAGTTTGCTATGGATATTATATAAAAAATGTATCGTCTTAACTAACCGTGTTTTTTTATGTTGATATAATTGTACTTTGTCATTATTCCTCAATCAGAGAATAACATTTCAAAATGTTGAGGAATAATGTTTTAAACTAATTAATTCACGGTCAGAGAAAAGCTTTAAAATGTTTTGTCTTGGACTGCATGTATTTATTTATTTCATTAATCGTTTATTATAATGTCGTAATCATATTTCTTTTGTGCACCTTGTCTTTCACAACGAATCAAAAGTTAACCTTTATGAAACCCCTCACAATTGGAGGCTTTTATTAAAAGTACTCTTGGAGTTTTTGGAAAATTTCTTTTTTTTAGCTTACTTTTTATCACTGGTGAAAGAGATTTTTGTGTTCGATAAAATTAAAATTAATAACGCAGTTGCTGATTTATGTCCAGTCAAATTTTAGATAGTTGTATGATTATGACATTATATTTATAATGATATCAAGTTGTGGCATCACGAATGGGCTTTCATTCCTCGCAAGGGATTGGACCAGCACTGGTGGACGTTCGTAGCGGTTGAGCGACGGTACGCAGAACCATTACGCTTTGAGTGATTCAGTGGCATTTAAATTGAGTTTTTTGTGACGACAAGCGTTTGGTTGCTTTGGTTGTTTTACTGAGACCATCTGTTATTGACAGCAAATTAAAAAGTGTTGTGGGGTGGATTGTATTGGTAAAGTCCGTGCGCTAAAATGATTATCATTTTACTAAGTGAATTCAGCGTTTGTTTAGAATAAAAAATGCTAAGTTTATTTTAAAGTAATACAATTAGCCATAAAGCAGTGGAGCTATTTTCAACAATTGAAACACTTCGCATTATTTTATGAACAAGAATATAAATTTCATTGTGTATTTAGCCATCCATCATTGATTATCCCAAACTTCCATAACAATATCTTCAAATATTTTGCAACAAGCTAATAAAAAAAAAGTATTATCACTCAACCGTACCGAGTATCGAAGCCCTACTAACACGCGCCACGATCGTAGACGAAACCCGGGCCGTTGCAGAGTGGCGCTCCCGAGCAGGCGGCCGCCATGGCGTACCTCGAGCTCGTGCTCCGGTGCTCCACGCAGCGCGGGCTGCTCAGGGCCGTGCTGCACTTCCTGTTCACTTACGAGTACGACGGGGTCAAGTTGATTGACGTCATGGTCAGACGACTCGACGGGAATTCTCAGGTTAGCGTGTAACTAATGCTCGGATGCTTAACTTAGCGGGTGCTGCTCAGAGCGGTGCTACACATACCTTTATAGGATCACTTTGTTGTCCGTCCGTCTGTCTGTCCATTTGTCAATTCGAAGTAAATTAAAACCTATAGATAGGGGTCTTATTAGGTCTCACGAAACAAGTCAAAAAAGAAAATGGCGAAAAACGTTAGATATGGAACCTTGGGTGCGCGAGTCCGACTCGCACTTAGTCTGTTTTTATTCTAATCATGTTTATTAACATGAAACTAACGTGATACTCAATCACAGTGAAATAAAACGGATCACTCTCGTATATAAGGCGAGTTTAGCCCGACATGTTTCGTACTAATTCGTAGACCTTCCTCTGGGAGCGCACGACCCAGCGGCAGCGAGACGGCCATCATGTTTTGTTATAACAGGCATAATTTCTTTGAATGTGGTCCAATGGAACTTTCGGATTGATAATTTTAGGTATGTTTTTTTATGTTAATAATTAAACTTTCTCATTTCAGCTCTCCCTCGTCTCGCTCGCGCTAATGGAGACCCTCGTCGACTTGAACAGCGAAGACGTGATGCTGGAACTGGTGTACAAGCACTTGTTGAACGGGAACTACTTGATGGCCGCGCACAGGCACAAGATAAGCGACCCTGAGTGCTACAGGGAGGCCGCGATGTCATTCCTGAGCCTCAGCCCCGAGTGCTGCTTCAGGCCGCTGAGCAGGACGCGGCAGTGGGCTGACGAGCTGGCCCGCAGCGGCCGCCGGGTGCTGGACTTCAAGAGGGACGAGGACCGAGTCAACGGAGTGCAGGAGAACGGGATAGCTATGAACAGTTTGGTGCAGGAGGTCAAGATTAACTATGGGGTAAGTAGTTGTCTTTTTTTTGTTTCGGTTGGGAATAGGTAGTCGATTTTTTTGAAATGCTTTGTTGTTTCGTGACGCTGTGTTTTTAGAGTTCCGTACCTCAAAAGGAAAAAACGGAACCCTTATAACTTTGTTGGCCGTCTGTCTGTGTCTGTCTGTCAAGACCCTTTTTCTCTGGAACGCGTGGAGGTGGTGTGCTAAAATTAATAACAAATACGCGGTCCCTTGAACTTGTGTAAAAATCGAACTTCTAAGTCAACGCAATTAAAAGATACAATCATTAAAAAGGTTGTTTCCGTACAAATTGCCGTACCCCGAAACCTAAAGGTTACTTCTAGTTGTCCTAGAAACTTGAAATTTGGTATGAAGGTAGCTCTTGTAGCACAACCACTCACAAAATTCTCAAAATCTTAATTTTTATGTCTGTCTGTAGATTTCACAGACCAATATAAGATGACCCCACACTGCGTACATTTTGCTTAGGAGCAGGGCTCTACTAACACTGGACTATATAAAACACTGGAGAAAAGCGTTAAAATCTTTCCACGGAACCCTCGTGCGCGAGTCCGACTCGCACTTGTCAGGTTTTTTTTAAATTAGTCGAGTATTTACCTGCCCAAGAAAAAACTTTGCTTCAAACACTTTAGTTTCTAAATGGTTTTATTTACAGGTTGCTTAAAGCGTAAATTGTTTTTTTGATGACTAAACTTGTATCTGTGTGATTCCCAGTAATATCCTCAAATTTGCGTATACGCAGAGAATTGTTTTGTTGTTAAAATTATAAACAACCATAAAAACTTGGTGTCTACTTGGATGTAACTATAATTTCAAGTTCTATTATTAGGAATGTTTAAATTTACGACAATCCTACTATTATTTACTTTCAATCAGTAACAGGCCAGAGTGTTGAAAACGGCATCTGCAAATAACGACTCACTTCCAGAATGGAATCCTATTTATTCCACGTAAAAGTGCACATTATTATAACCGCCTAGTGGTAGGAATTAACGATTATAATAGTTCAAAATAATTACACTAATAAAAACTGACACTACAACGGTGCCATATTTTCGCTTTGTTTGTATTCGTCACCTGTTGTATAGTTTATTATCACTAAATAACTCTAAAGTGAATAATGTGCTCATTTATAATTATAAATCGAAGTTTGTGCAATTAATCGAAAGGAAATGGACTGTATTTACGAAAAATGGGGGACGAAGGGGGTCTATGGGTTCTAAGCAAGAATATTGTGTATTTTAAAAGCAAATCAAGCAATCTATCTAGAAATCAAACTAGTGAGTTGGTGGTCTGACCTGGTGGCTCCGGATCTGCTGTTAACTTTACCTTCAGCGATCGCACTTAGCCTCTGATTTAGGTCCTGGTGCCGCGCCGGGAGACTCCAACACACACTATACTACACTAAAATACTTAAAGCCGCGAAAGTAGTGGGAATTTTAAATAGTTCAGCGACAGAGATGTTCACAGCTCAAAATTCAAACAGGAACTTTTTTATAAAAGTAACGAAAAATAAACGAACTATTGAGTGGTGGAGGAATCGGGGTGGCCAATCAGGGCCGTTCAATAACGACAGTGTGACCACAATAAACTACTAAGCTACTAAATAAGATTGGACGAAAGTGAACAAAGTTATTTAGTGATAATGATAACTTATGAGTACTGATTTTTTATGTATACTTCCAGAATCCAAACGAGACACTATTCGGAAACTACCACGCGTACCTCTGCGACGCTCGATTCGAGATCGTATCTCGCTCGCTTGCCTGCTCTCGATGGAGCTCCAAATACGACGCGACCGTCCCGCCCAGACGGGAGCCCAACAACAACACGAAAGAGACGCGAGACGAGCCCGTCCCCACGAAAGAACAGGACAGCCTTGTTTCCGTCTGCACCAGCGGCTACGACACCTTAAAAACCAGTGACACCTCCGAAAAAGAACCGCACAGTCTCACATCACTAAATGAAGCTGAGAATGTTGATAATGAGAACAGTGATGCGAAAGACCGGGACAGTTTGGTGTCGCTGGGCAGTGATAGTGATAAGAATGAGGAGTTTGTGGAAGATGTGTTCAGAATGTGCTTTTTGAAGGTGGAGGAGAGAGAGTATGATGGTGAACCGAATTTGATTAGGAGCTGGCGGGCCAGTGCCGAATCCCTTGTCGGTAAGTAAGCACAAGTTATTTAAAAAAGTAAATGTTTTTGAGTTTGTGTTTGAGGATGTTTTATCTGGGTCCAGATTAAAAGTAATCTGTGGCAAATTTTATAATTGATCAATGTCGACGACATCAAAATTGATTGAAAAGTAGAATGAATTTGAGTTCTATATTGCATTAGGTAAAATTACGCATGCATGCACAATTACTATCAACGCCCTACCCGAGCACGAATATTCGGATGCTACGTAGCGTAATCGAGTAGAACGTTATCTAGAAAATCTGTGTGACATTTGGAACAGCGCCCCGTCAGCGTATTTGCTAATAACATTTTATATGAGTTACTCGATGGCGATACGGTAACGATTACGTTCGATTGCTCGGAGCTCTGATATGTATCTTGGAGTGGTCAAAGTGGTCGAACATTTGGTCCGACCACCTCTTACGGCTTCAGCCTCTCGGTCTTTTGCCTTCGATCTAAGGTCACTACTAATATTCCAAATTGTTAACGTATCTTCGTGCCTGTCTTAGCACTGCGCTTAAATGTAATGTCTCTTTCAGGCCCCCTACTCAGCAGCCTGCTCAAAAAAGCCGCCGCCCTACTGGAGTCCGACGTGCTGACGAACTGCCTGGTGACGTGCGTGGTGTCCAAACTGGCGGCCGCGCCCTCCGCGCTGCTGCCCGCGCTGCTGCTGCCCGCCGGCCGCGCGCTGCAGCCCAGCGTGCCGTCGCTCTACCAGGTGTGACAACAGCTGGCTGGGGTCCGCCGTGCTGACGCACTGCCTGGTGACGTGCGCTGTGTCCAAGCTGGCGGCCGCGCCCTCCGCGCTGCTGCCCGCCGGCCGCGCGCTGCAGCCCAGCGTGCCGTCGCTCTACCAGGTGTGACAACAGCTGGCTGGGGTCCGCCGTGCTGACGCACTGCCTGGTGACGTGCGTGGTGTCCAAGCTGGCGGCCGCGCCCTCCGCGCTGCTGCCCGCCGGCCGCGCGCTGCAGCCCAGCGTGCCGTCGCTCTACCAGGTGTGACAACAGCTGGCTGGGGTCCGCCGTGCTGACGCACTGCCTGGTGACGTGCGTGGTGTCCAAGCTGGCGGCCGCGCCCTCCGCGCTGCTGCCCGCCGGCCGCGCGCTGCAGCCCAGCGTGCCGTCGCTCTACCAGGTGTGACAACAGCTGGCTGGGGTCCGCCGTGCTGACGCACTGCCTGGTGACGTGCGTGGTGTCCAAGCTGGCGCCCGCGCCCTCCGCGCTGCTGCCCGCCGGCCGCGCGCTGCAGCCCAGCGTGCCGTCGCTCTACCAGGTGTGACAACAGCTGGCTGGGGTCCGCCGTGCTGACGCACTGCCTGGTGACGTGCGTGGTGTCCAAGCTGGCGGCCGCGCCCTCCGCGCTGCTGCCCGCGCTGCTGCTGCCCGACGGCCGCGCGCTGCAGCCCAGCGTGCCGTCGCTCTACCAGGTGTGACAACAGCTGGCTGAGGTCCGCCGTGCTGACGCACTGCCTGGTGACGTGCGTGGTGTCCAAGCTGGCGGCCGCGCCCTCCGCGCTGCTGCCCGCCGGGCGCGCGCTGCAGCCCAGCGTGCCGTCGCTCTACCAGGTGTGACAACAGCTGGCTGAGGTCCGCCGTGCTGACGCATTGCCTGGTGACGTGCGTGGTGTCCAAGCTGGCGGCCGCGCCCTCCGCGCTGCTGCCCGCCGGCCGCGCGCTGCAGCCCAGCGTGCCGTCGCTCTACCAGGTGTGACAACAGCTGGCTGGGGTCCGCCGTTCTGACGCACTGCCTGGTGACGTGCGTGGTGTCCAAGCTGGCGGCCGCGCCCTCCGCGCTGCTGCCCGCCGGCCGCGCGCTGCAGCCCAGCGTGCCGTCGCTCTACCAGGTGTGACAACAGCTGGCTGGGGTCCGCCGTGCTGACGCACTGCCTGGTGACGTGCGTGGTGTCCAAGCTGGCGGCCGCGCCCTCCGCGCTGCTGCCCGCCGGCCGCGCGCTGCAGCCCAGCGTGCCGTCGCTCTACCAGGTGTGACAACAGCTGACTGGGGTCCGCCGTGCTGACGCACTGCCTGGTGACGTGCGTGGTGTCCAAACTGGCGGCCGCGCCCTCCGCGCTGCTGCCCGCCGGCCGCGCGCTGCAGCCCAGCGTGCCGTCGCTCTACCAGGTGTGACAACAGCTGACTGAGGTCCGCCGTGCTGACGCACTGCCTGGTGACGTGCGTGGTGTCCAAGCTGGCGGCCGCGCGCTGCAGCCCAGCGTGCCGTCGCTCTACCAGGTGTGACAGCAGCTGGCTGGGGTCCGCCGTGCTGACGCACTGCCTGGTGACGTGCGTGGTGTCCAAGCTGGCGGCCGCGCCCTCCGCGCTGCTGCCCGCCGGCCGCGCGCTGCAGCCCAGCGTGCCGTCGCTCTACCAGGTGTGACAACACCTGGCTGGGGTCCGCCGTGCTGACGCACTGCCTGGTGACGTGCGTGGTGTCCAAGCTGGCGGCCGCGCCCTCCGCGCTGCTGCCCGCCGGCCGCGCGCTGCAGCCCATCGTGCCGTCGCTCTACCAGGTGTGACAACAGCTGGCTGGGGTCCGCCGTGCTGACGCACTGCCTGGTGACGTGCGTGGTGTCCAAGCTGGCGGCTGCGCCCTCCGCGCTGCTGCCCGCCGGCCGCGCGCTGCAGCCCAGCGTGCCGTCGCTCTACCAGGTGTGACAACAGCTGGCTGGGGTCCGCCGTGCTGACGCACTGCCTGGTGACGTGCGTGGTGTCCAAGCTGGCGGCCGCGCCCTCCGCGCTGCTGCCCGCCGGCCGCGCGCTGCAGCCCAGCGTGCCGTCGCTCTACCAGGTGTGACAACAGCTGGCTGGGGTCCGCCGTGCTGACGCACTGCCTGGTGACGTGCGTGGTGTCCAAGCTGGCGGCCGCGCCCTCCGCGCTGCTGCCCGCCGGCCGCGCGCTGCAGCCCAGCGTGCCGTCGCTCTACCAGGTGTGACAACAGCTGGCTGGGGTCCGCCGTGCTGACGCACTGCCTGGTGACGTGCGTGGTGTCCAAGCTGGCGGCCGCGCCCTCCGCGCTGCTGCCCGCCGGCCGCGCGCTGCAGCCCAGCGTGCCGTCGCTCTACCAGGTGTGACAACAGCTGGCTGGGGTCCGCCGTGCTGACGCACTGCCTGGTGACGTGCGTGGTGTCCAAGCTGGCGGCCGCGCCCTCCGCGCTGCTGCCCGCCGGCCGCGCGCTGCAGCCCAGCGTGCCGTCGCTCTACCAGGTGTGACAACAGCTGACTGGGGTCCGCCGTGCTGACGCACTGCCTGGTGACGTGCGTGGTGTCCAAGCTGGTCCAATCGTGCAAATAGCATTACATTACGTCGCTCCATCGACACCAATCTATTTTGTTCGATTCACAGCTTCACAATGTACTGCAAATTGCAAGATTTAAGATCCGTCGTCTCCATAAAGCAGACAGACGGGAGCCGTCTTTGGCTTATCTATGCACTACATTTTTTCTGCCACTGTTCTGGGGGGCGAGATACACACGTACACGTAAAGCACACGTCTACAATTATGCCAAAATTGACTTTCTAATTGGATGTTTTTTTACAGATATTGAGTAAGCTGAGGGACGAGCTGGACGAGCTGACCAGCGGGCTGGACAACGCGCCGGAGCTGCTGGACAAGGCGCGCGTATTCCTCATCCAGCGGGAGATGCAGTTGGTTAAAGCTCGCGCGCCCGCCACGGGTCAGTGCCAAAATGTACCATCATAGGTCAAATGTATAAATGTATCATGGAATTGCTCGCGGCGATAGCAAGCCGAACAGTGCGCGCTGCGTACAGTCTGTTCGACAAAAGCACGACCGGCGGCGACGGCGATAATCGGCCCTCATTTTCTTGGTTTTATTCATATTATTATGTAATTAAATTATAATCAAGAGTTTTGTTTTATACTTAGCTTAAACTCAGTCTCCTCGAATTAATATGTCAGAGAATCTTACAATGTTGAGTAACAGAAAATGACGGGCAGTTGGTCTCGCGCGAGATAGAAGTCGCACTGTGAGTTGTGCTGGAATTACTGGTAGACAATAATGTCAGGCCCAGAGCATAAGAATAAATAATAACATAGTAGAACGGAATCTCTTTTGACCGAGTCCAAAACGCCGCCATTTATATACCTACTTCCCTCTTCAAGTCGTTACACCCCTCAGTCGTTCAGGCGTGTTGCTAGGGTTGCTTGCTGTTAAATTATTAGGTACTTACGTCTAAATATAATATCACTAAGACATAAGTTTTTCTTTACTTTGAAATCATTATTTTATTCCAATTTTACAAAATATGAGATTTAAAAATAATTACATACTTACTTACATTATTATAGACACTTCTAAATAAGAAGTTATTATAAGTGCCATACCAAATGAAGCCATTTAAGGTGATTTAAGTAAGTATTACTTACCTACAAATATAAAATAAAATACATACAGGCTCACGTAAAACTATTACAACCAAATTATAAACAACCAAACGCGCGTGCGGCGACGCCGACCGTGACAGCCTGACTGAGTAGTTTGTTTAACAAATAATCTAATATCGTGACCTTGAGCCCGTCCGGGGCGGGAGTTTCCGTTCTACTGTGTTATTATTTATTCTTATGCCCAGAGGTCAATCCACATGACAAATATTTTACAAACTTATAACGAGGGAGAAGTTCGCCTTTGTACAATTTTTTTTTGTTCTGTTATCTGTTGCTTCGTGTTTTATGTGCAAACTAGCTTATGCCCCGCGGCTTTGCCCCCGTGAAATATTTCAAAATGGGCTAGTTCCCTATCCCGTGGGAATTTCGAAAAATCCTGTCTTAGTGCACCTCTAGGATACTCAAGGTATGTTTGCCAAATTTCAAGTCTCTATGTCCACTGGTTTAGGATGTGCGTTGTCTGTCAGTCAGTCAGTCAGTCACGGTACTGTTTTATAGGTATAGATGTGCAATACAGGTATTATATATGCCCAACTACCATTACCTAACGAAAGTATCTCCCTTCCAGAGCCATTACAAACCAACAGCGCGAGCAGCAGCCCGCGGGGCGAGGAGTCGGCGCTGCGGCGTGGCGAGGCCAAGCGCCGCAGCCTGTCCTCGAGCTTCACCAACATGTTCGGACGACGGCTCTCCGGTAAGTAGAATCCACCTACGGTAAGCTGCCCCCACAGTCCCCACAGATGACACCACACTGCGTACATTTTGCTTAGGAGCAGGGCTCTGCTAACACTGGACAGCTTAAAACACTGGGGAAAAGCGTTAAGATCTTTCTACGGAACCCTCGTGCGCGAGTCCGACTCGCACTTGGCCGGATTTTTTATTTGGACCTCCATCTTACACTCTAATCCTACCGCTAAGCAACAGTGCTTGCATTGTTGTGTTTCGGTGTGTAATTACGGGCACAAGAGGCATTTCATCTTAGCTCTCTGGGTTGGCAGCGCATCTGCAAACCCCCCCCCCCCCCCCCCCCCAAGGTTGTGGGCGTCTATGGGCAGTGGTGATCACTTACCATCAGGTGACCCACTTGCTCGTTTGCCTTCCTTGTCGTTTAAAAATTGCGAGATATCTTCGTTAAATTATTTATTTCTCAACTAAAATATGGCTACATTATATTTTTTCACAGATCTATTTACACTAAGAAAACTCATAAAAAAATCTCACTTGAGATTAGATAGAGTGGGGGTCGATCCAAATCTCACGGTATCACTTAGGGGGAGAGTGGTCAGGATATTATAACTAAACATTCTTTCTATTTTAGCATCCCCATCACAGCCGTACAGCATACATCGCGCGCCCTCACCACAGAAACGACCCGTGTTCACACAAGAAGCGTATTGGAACCAATCCATCGCCCTCCGGTCCATACTCAACGCGGTCATACTAGACGAATGGCTGAAAGAGCTAGCGGCGCTGTGCGAAGAGCACGCACTGAGGTTAACAGCGAACTATGAGGACGATACGTATTTGAGGACAGTCGCGTTATGACTCGCGGCCAATGTCCGGAACTGTGCTAAGGGGTACGGGGTTAATGACACGCCTGTGTGATGGGGACAGCTCGCCGACCTATAGTTGAACAATTCACTGCATCAGAATGACAGAGCCGAATGTCCACACAAAACCACCAAAAACTGAAAAAACTGAAACTGTCATTCTGGGGGGCTAGCACGCGTGCCATTTTGTCGCTTGTCGCTCAGTGCGTCCTTCACTGATTCCGTCACTATGAAAGGGACGCACTGCGCGACAAGCGACAAAATGGCGCATGTGCTGTTGCAATGAATTAATTATTCGACTACTTATAGTGTGTTGAAGTCGTAGAGTGGTGTTTTTGAAAGTTTTAAACTATGAACCTTTGAATGATTAGCGCATTCATTCAATTGTAAACATATGTCCATGTTACTCGCTAATCTTGCCGCTAAGCAGCAGTGCTTACACTGTCATGTTCCGGTGCGGAGAGTAAGACAGCCGATGAAATCATGATCTCAAATGGAGTATCTTTTTGTATTTTTGCCCCAAGGTTTTTTATTTTTACGGTTTTTCCGCCTCGGTTTCTCGGTTTTTGATTTTTTAAATCACAGGCACAAGAGGCATTTCATCTTACCACTCTAGGTTGGCAACGCATCTGCAAAACCCCCGGGGTTGCGGGTCTCTATGGGCAGTGGTGATCACTTACTACCGGGTGACCCATTTGCTCGTTTCTCTTCCTCGTCGTATATAAAAAAATAAGAACGCACATAGCGTTCTTTGAGGCACCTGAAGTAATCACAGGCTTGACGCAGCCGTTAGTAAAAACTCTCCCAACTTCTAAATAACAGGGCCGTGTTTTATAAAGCTACAATTTACAAAAGTAAGTCTCATTCTATCACCTTTTGTTAGAAAGAGACTTCCGCTTGTAAATTGTAACTTGTAGCTTTAAAAAACACGGCGCAGGTGGTCGCAATCACTATCTCCCTCGCTCGCAAACTTTTGCAATACAGGATTGGACTTTTATCCCCTTTTAATTTTTAATTTCAATTATACCGTAATTCCTAAAGTTTTTGCAATACATCTTGACCCGCATGTTGAAAACACTGCTCCAAGACTGGCAACACTTAGGCTTGGTCTCCATCAATATAAAAAGTTAAACTATGGTTTGACAATGTTGTAGATTCATATTGAAAATGAGCACTATGCCTAATGAAAGTGCCTTTATACACCTACATGATAGAAATCGCCATCTTCCTATTCCGTTGACGGATTGGAATAGGAAATACGTACTTGTTGAACTAAGTACAGTTAAAGCGAGAAAAGCTTTCCCCTGTCAAGATGTTTATGACATTGTCATAAGATTGATTTTTGCCTGGCCCGTGGGAAAGGTTTTTCTACTATGTCTATACTGATAGGCCCCTTTTAGAGAGTCTGGTACCTAAATCAAAATTTGGTGTTAAAATATTTTCCGTACCAAACGCTTTTGGCCTAAGTCCTATTGGTACAGTCAGCGTTAAAAGTATTTTGTCACTTTTGTACCTTGTCACACTAACACTTTTTATCAATCATGTAGTAAGTTTTGTATCTGTGGAACAACAAGATACAACATTGCCAAGCAACTTTCACCACTGACTATATTAATTTAGGTCCAATTTACACTTGTTAAGTTAGCCTGCTATTACACTAGTAAAAAAAAAGTTTGTTGCATTACATCGCGGCGCCTGTTCGACTCGTTCCAACTCGTTGGCTTCACCAACTCGCAATGTACCTAATGCAACTTACATAGTTTTCCATACTAGTGTATTTTCGAGGTTATGTGTGATATGCAATATTGATCAGCTATATGCATATGTGGGTATTATAATAGGAAGCATTAATTTTAAAAACTTCATGCTCAAATACTGAATTTATTGGTGAAAAAACAAATTAATTATAGTATTATGGCTGAACTAGCAATGTTTTCAATTGCTAAGTTTTAAAAATGTGTATATTATTAGATGTAACTCTTCCTTTATAATACAAAACATATCTATAAAATTGTTCAATTTACCTAAACGGAGCATAACAGCATAACATATTATTCTAGTAATGTAAATAAATAAAATTGGAACGAAATCGCTTTAAATTTTGTATTTTTAATTAGATAACGATCAATTGTTTTATTTTTTAACATCCAGTGATAACTTTAAACTGTTTTTAATTAACTGTAATAATTAATTATCCTTAAGCATCACACTTAATTATAAGTATCTACGTTTGTAGTGTAGTAAATGCCATGAAAGTAATTTTGAACTGTGATTCTGTGATGTTCAAAGCTGGATTATTTATTGTAAATATTATCAACAATATCAGTAACTTTATGCCAGTAGGCGCGTGTGTTTTAACACCTAGCAATTAATAATTATAAGATAGAAATACATACATATAGGAAAATGAAAATACTGTTGTTATTGTCATATCTGTGCTGGACTTATGTTATTTTAACCTGAGTGTTTTAAACCTTGTTTGAAATTTTGACATCTTTTAGTTAATTATTTTTATTATATTCCTACTAATATTGTGTTATTTTCGTGAAACGAACATTTTATATTGTGTTTTATTTTATTTGATATAATTTTATGGATTTTCAGTATTTATGCGCAAAAGTACTAAATATGTAGGACTAATTGGGACTTAAGTCCTGTTTACGTAACGTCCTTTTCCGTCCAACGGATGCAAAAGTTTTATACTAAAAATATGAGAGAGCTTAGAGAGTAAGTAGGTACTTGCATGTTTGGTCTGCTTGTGATTGAAAGCCTGCCTTTGAAGCCCAGTTTTGGCTAAATAAATACGGAATTAAAAAAATACACAAAACGAGAGCAGTAAAGTGTCTCGCAAATGATTTTAGTCATCTCTGGTATTATCAATATTAGTTACCGAATATATATTCTACTTAGTTATAGTATGGATAGCATCACAAACAAAACCTGGTAAAATTTCATCGATTTTAAGACAAACTCTATGAAAAATGCCATATAGTTACATTGCTACAAAATAGGTAATATAACTGGGCTGGTTTTTCTTCGAATTTTATATGATTCAGATGCTGACAGTACCTGTAAAACCCTTACCAACTCTCAAAACTGTTATAATACCTACCTACCTTGTATTCAACATCACTTTTTAGTTATTACTTATGAATTTTACACTCTTGGACGAAATTGGTGTCAATAAAAGAATAGAAAACTGCATATCTTTGTTTTATTGAATCAGAATAAACGACAGTTGAATCAGTTATAAAGAGGAAAAACCTTGTATTATATTGCGAGTTGGACAAAAATGTTTCATTATTATAGTTAACTAGCTGTTGCTAGCTGTGAACTATATAATTTTCTCGAATAAAAAGTAGCGTATGTTATTCCTCAATATTCAAACTATCTTCTTACCAAATTTCATCTAGATTGGTGGAGCGGTTTTCCCGTGAAGAGGTAACAAACAGATCAAATTTTGATCCTAACTAATATTATAAATGCGAAAGTAACTCTTGCTGATGTTTATCAGGAAGAATGATTCAGTAATATGTAAAAAAAAACGCTTCGACTGTTACTTACGTTGAGTCACAGACCCACAGTACCTTTTAATACTATGCAATAATATAATACTAAACATATACTAAAGATTGGATTACAAAAGATAACGGCTTTCTGAACCGTGTTTTATAAAGCTACAATTTACAAGTGGAAGTCTCATTCTATCGCCTTTTGTTAGAAAGAGACTTCCGCTTGTAAATTACAACTTGTAGCTTTATAAAACACGGCCCTGTTGTAACGAACAGATATAGCTGCATGAACTTTATATCTCTTGTCTATACCTGAAGGGATAAATAAAAAAAAACAAATGTCAAGATTGTCATGTCAAACCGTAGCGTCAACGGGAATTTGGCGGGAAACCAATGAGAGTGGATCGTGTCGTTAATTGAATCTTAGTTTCTGTGCTTAATGTTGTTTGGTGGATAATAAAGATAGTGTATTATACAACAAAATAACGTGAAAGTGCCCAGCAAATGAAGAATTCAAATGAAAACGCGTATTCCCTCTGTTTGTGACCCCCAAATATCCGCCGGCTGCTGCTCGCCGTAGCTCGCCGTAAAGTACACTATCGCTTTACGGAAGGCATGAGCAGCTGACAGGACGTGACTAGGACAGACTGTCACAACTCTGACGGTGACAGGACTTTAATATACAGAAATTTACAAAACACATCAGACGTGGCTGTATGGACTCAGTTCCTTTGCCTATCCCTTATGGGATGAATTAAAAAAAAAAAAAACGTAGCGTCAACGTCAATGTCATAATTGTCAAAAGAGCCGTCAGCCAACACGAGCAAAAGCAAACGAAACGACTCATTCCGCGGAACGGAAGTCCCTTGTTCATTGCGTCACGCGAAATGTAATAACAAAATAATTATTTAAACTACGAGTGTTTAATTCAGCGACGCGACGAAGTAGAGTATCAACCATGTCGTCGTTCGTAAACTACAGGAACGAGGCGAGCGTAAACGTAGACGAGACGAGCTCCAAAGACACCGTGACGTACTACAGAATAACTGTTAGAGTTGGCCCTGTGCATTGGAACGTGTTGCATCGCTACAATGACTTTGTGGAGCTCCACGAGAAGCTCGTATCGAACCACGGAGTGGCCAAAGAGCTGTTGCCACCGAAAAAAGTTATTCGCAACAAGACACCGAAGTTTGTTGAACAACGTAGGGAGGCGTTGGACGTGTACTTGAAAAATGTTTTTAACTATTTGAAGTTGACGATGCCGTCCGAATTCGCTCACTTCCTTGACATGCATTTGTACGATATATTCTTCCTGTTACAAGATTTAGCAAAAACTTTGTTCCTGGAGGGTGATAAGATGCTACAGAATGGGAAGTCGCATAAGTTTACTCCAATTGAGGTTTGTGTACTTGTTATGATAATGTTTATAAACTCACTGTGAAACATCTCATATAGTTTTACACAATAATTTCTTATTTATTCAGGTTTGATTGTATAGGAGTGAGGGAATACTACAAAATGTATGGCTAAGACCCTATTGTGAAGGCTGATGTATATTGAGAAATAAGTGTTGCTTTATCTTTTAATTTTAATGACAAAGAAACAAATTATTTTTATTTATTTGTCTTATCTAAAAATAAATAGACTGTCCCACTTTACTTAAAATCCTTTGTTTAACAGCAAGCTGTTGCAATTTTATTACAAGGAAGTCTAGTTACATAATAATCTTTACTTACAGTTACATGCAATAAGTGAGCGTCTGAAGATGGCTTGCCCTCCCATGGAGAAGCAAGACCAGATGTTTGACTTCAGCCACATTCTGGACTACTGCTCTCAGCTCCGAGCCCTGAACATTGAGGGAAGCTATGAGAAATTCGGGACCAGCAACATTGTACCCAATAATCTGCAGTTTGATCTGATACCATTCAAGACGTTGCAGGATTTGACAATACTTGGTGTTCCTATGGGATGTATACAGAGTGTTGGTAAGTGTATTGCGGTAACAATATCAAGCTGAAAACTCTAAAATAATACATATTTTAAAATTATATTTCAATTATGGCCACCTGAACCAACCAGGGTCAACTTGACATATTTGTATTATCTGATCTAATAACCCAGGGTTATTATCTAACCCAGGTTGGTGAAAATCAGCCTTATTGAAAAAGTTAAATTATTTTTTTTAATAAATGTTTACGTTATGTTACATTTATAAATTTTTGGCACAAAATAAAACATATTCTATCTGTCCTCACTATACTCATAAGAATGTTAAATTTAATGTATTTTGAAATGACAAAACAGTTAAAATTGTTTTTACAGGCTGTCTCCGGGACACTCTGATCAGCTTGTCAGTGTTGGTCGCAAGTGTTGTCTCTATGAATGAGTTCCTTCTAGTTGACATTCTACACAAAGATCCATCCGGTATAGCTGACACTGTTGTAAGTATTGAAAATAAACTTTTTGAAAAATAAATAAACTGCACCAAGTGTCACCTTTCAAAAGTCATGGAACTGGTTTTTTGAGACAAGGAAAAATGTTGTAATTGTTTTACTAAACTATGGATAAAATGCACATAGTCGGATGGCTCATTTTGTCTACTGCCAGTAACTTTATAGCTAAATAGCAAACATTATTAATGTATAGGAAGAGAACTGTATAAAAACAAATACGATTTTTTTTCTCAAACTGCACAGGAATGTGACACTTATATGCTATGAAAGAAAAGTAATTCAAGAAATTTCCGTCTGGTAGCTTTCCTCATAAAAATAAGCTTGTACTTTATCTTTTATTGATTTTATCTTCTATGCTATAATTTCCATGACTAAACCAAACACACTGTAATATGTAAATATGCGTTTTTTTCTATGCGTCATTTCGTTTACGAAGGTCGTTGTTGATACGATACGCGCGTCCTTACAACCTTGATCATAAACAACTGGCTATATGATTAGACATAGTTATTATAACATTATAACATACAAAATATAGGTAATTTGTATGTAGAAGGGTCATGTTACTATTTTCGCTATAGCACTTTTGTCGCTCTGTAACCAAGTCGAAGAATGTTTTACATCATTTATGGCATTTTCTGAGATAAAACATGAGTTTAAAGTTTTTTTTGATATCATGTATTTTTAAATTTATTTTTTTAACATGCAGGTACTACTATCGCACATTGCGTGGTACATCACATGTCATGAGTATGATGTTAGACAATACATAAAAGATTCAATTAAAAACTTTTGTTCTGCGAATGTAGTCATGTTTCTACCAATTATGCAATATTATATAACGACAATGCTACATGTGTGACCGGCACTTTATCAAGCATATGTTGCACTAAATGGGTCATAACTGGGACACTACACAGGTTGTGTTATCATCTTTGGACTTAGTTCACTAATAATGATCTAATTGGACAATTTGTTTATAATATTATTGCCCTCAATAGGAATAGTTCATCTCTTGCTTGATAAAGGCAGAATGTTAAGTTTATGTTGGAGATGATTTCATTTTAAAAGGCTTGAATGGATTTAACAAGTGGGTGAAAGAAAGGTATGTGTGTCTATTTTTTTTTATTAATCAAAAATGGCAAATCAGCCAGTGAAAATTATACAATTGGCTCAGTAAAGTTTTTTGAAGAGGTGCAAATTATGTATTTTCTTCGACAGTCGTCGTCTTAGTAATCGAGAAACTGCAGCTCTTTTATTTCTATTTCCTATCGTTAGTTACATTTGTTTTTGAAATGAACGTGATGACATTTGTGTGATTTAATGACTGGTTAGCTGAGCTGGCACTAGCCTAGCACTAGCAAAAACTACGTCAATTGTCACTTTGACATTGTCAAACAATAATACCGAGGACATTGTTGTTTTTTAACAACGTCAAAAGTGACAGTTGACGTAGTTATTTTTAATTCTAGGCTAGTGCTAGGCACTAAGCTAATCAACCATTAAATCTCACAAATGTCGTCACGTTCATTAAAAAAAAAACATTTCTAAGTAATGATAGGAAATAAAAACAAAAGAGCAGCAGTTCCTCGATTACTAAGATGACAACTGTCGAAAAAAAAAATTGCGCCTCTTTAAAAAACTTTACTTAGCTAATTGCCACCAACAGGCACCATCTACACTTGAGGAATGGGGGCTATCGCGAGACAAAAATCCGTCAGAATCGCTACTGTCGAGTGAGGTCTATCTGTCAATTTCCACCAATCATACGCCAGTAGCTTGTCTCTCATTGGTGGAGCATGACAGATAGACCTCAGTCGATACTAGCGATCCTAGCGGATTTTTGACTCGCGATATCCCTCGGCGTCGTTGTCTAGAGGAATGGTGTAAGAATGACACTCGTACATTTATTATTATTGAATTTAATTTTGTTACTTAATTTCTTTTGTCTGAATTTAGTAAGCTTAACAGGAATTGCAGATGGGTCAGTCAACTTTTCCTTGCCATTCGTTGCCATGGAGATGTCCCCTGGGTAACTCGTCTAAAATAAAATTTTCTAAGGCACCACTCCATCATACGTCAAGCGTTTCGACAATTATATGCCAATACCTTCATGCTTCATCTTCTAAGTATGTAAATCCTGACTTTCGGGGCAGTGGGGTCTTAAAAAATAATATCCTTTATGAGTTACCCAAGCGACATCTCCAAGGCAACGAGTGGCAATGAAAAATTGATTGGCCCAGACAATGTTAAGACATAATTATGGCAGATTCACAATATTGTCAAAATCATATCGTGAAAATTTTCTCATTTACAGAAATGGAAGAAACTGAACACAGTGAATTTCGCCAGCAACAATATACAAGACATGGACTGGGCAATCAAACTGGTCCCTAAGCTGCGCCAGCTGAGTCTCTCATCGAACAAGTTGGCAGACCTGTGCGACGTGTCATGTCTCCACGACTTGAGGGTCCTCAACTTGTCTATGAACAACTTTGAACTATGCGAGAGTTGGCACTCCAAAGTAGGTAACATAGTAAAGATAGACTTATCGCAGAACAAAGTGGCATCTCTCCAAGGTTTTTCTAGATTATACTCTTTGGAAAGTCTAGATTTGAGCTGCAATAGCGTCACAGATGTGGAAGAGGTCCAGCATATATGTAGACTGCCTTGCTTAGAGTATCTGTGGTTGACAGCCAACCCTGTCGCCTCAACCATTGACTATAGGGTAAAAGTTCTGGAGCAATTTAATAATAGGATGGAGGAGATTTGTTTGGATAACGAGAAGGCTTCGAATAAGGAGCTGGATACGGCCAGGGTGTTGCAAGCTTTAAGGGTGGTGAAAGAGGGCAAGACTCCTAGCTTTTTACAGAATAATAATACGACGCATTGCTTTAACAGGAGTTGACAGTGATAATTACTGTAACTATGTAATATACGACATTGCTTAAGCTTAAGAATGACAATAGCAGCGTCGCTCTAAGATCCCTTTGACAAACAGGGGTATTGCGAGTCAAGAATCTGCTAGGATTGCTAATGTCCAGTTCATAGTTATTTATTCAAATAAACAATATACATTGCGTTTGAAAATACATGTGTACATGTGTTTTTTAAATAAAAATAAAAAATATTGAAAATTCCACACCATGTCAATAAAAATTAGTTCATAATTATAAATATATTGTCAACAAAATACAGTCAAAGTCAAAAACTAGTCCTGTAAAAATCACATTATTAATACACGTGCAGCACTTACTAAATATGTCATTACGAAAATTCCTCAATAGAGTAGAAACACCTCTCCAGCAAAAAAGCTTAAACCTATTTTTAAATATGCCACTAGGAGTCAGGTCTATCTGTCAATTTCCACCAATCATAGGGCAGTAGCTTGTCTCGCATTGGTGGAGAGTGACAGATAGACCTCAGTCGACACTAGCGATTCTATCGGACTCTTGACTCGCGATAGCCTTCATTGCAATGACTGTTCCTATGGAGTTGTAAATCAAGTTGTTAATGTTCTTTTTTTGATTTGTGACTATTTACATCATAATAGCTGTAATTGGGTCAATCAACTGTTAATTGACACGTTGCCATGGAGATGTCCGCTGGGGAACTCGACTAGAATAAGATTTTATAAGGCACCATCACTCCCCCGAAAGTCAGGGTTTGCATGCTTAGGAGATGAAGCATGAAGGAATTAGCAAATTAGCATATAGCTGTTGAAAATCCTAATGTTTGATGGAGTGGTGCCTTAGAAAATCTTATTTTGGATGAGTTACCCATTGGACATCTCCATGGCAACAAGTGGCAATTTAAAAAGTTGATTGACCCAATTGCAAGTGTCACAGCCTGTAATTCACTGGGACCATCCTAGACTAGAGTGACATTGGTTTATTAACTTTTGAGTAGTATTATTGGCATTAGAGGAAAGTTATGTCAACTTGATTGATTTCCTTCATCGAAGTTAACGATATTTCGTAGTGTCTTTATATTGTTTCTTTCCAGATTGATGTATTTTTGCATAATTAGTGTATTATATGCTTTCAAGTTTTCATAAAGCTTATAATTCCGAGGCCAATTTGGACAAGCACTTTTTTAATGTTGGAACCTGACCTATTTTTTAGTCCATCAGAAGGTTTGACATAAACCAGTAATTATTATTTTAGCTGAATAATCGTTTCAGGATTTTTATCTTAGTTAATTGTTAATCTTGACTTTAATTTTGACATTGTTTTAATTCGGAGAACATGTGTAGTTAAATTGCGATTTTTTTGCATGTCAGTGTTTAAATGACCTTGAAATAAGATTGGTAGCTATTTGGAAAACTTTTCACTATATCTATATTGTGTTTTACTTCACTATGACCCTGATCTTAAATTGGTGTGAATATGGCAATCTCGTTATAGTGTGTGATAATATAAATTATAAAAATATATAATGCAATAATACGAGTATGTGCTTTTTTGTGATAAGTTCTATTCAGTTTCTTTCTATCTATTCTAAATCAGTTTGATTGTAAGAGGGCGCTGGTTAGATATATAACGGATCTCACCTATCGTGAGACTGAAGAAATCCTTAATTCATAAACCTATTTTAACTAAAATGCCGTTAGGGTTCGTTTGGCCTTTATTTGCCGCACTGGCATTTTCGTTAGTAAAAAGAAGACAAAACCTATTTTAACCAAACAGATGCTTGGGTGACGTTTATGTATAATGGGACAAGTAATTCATTAATTCTTAATTTAATAATTTGTTGCTGTACTTCTGATGTCAACTCAAACACTTACATGTGTATAACTCCCCCCCCCCACACACGCACACACACACACACAACACACACACACACACACACACACACACACACACACACACACACACACACACACACACACACACACACACACACTTTAGTCTAGTTTTTAAGTACTATTATCTTAATTCTAAGTTAATACACTAATACTTACCCATTTGTCACTAATGTAGACTGTTAATCTGACACATGTTCTATTTTTGGAAGAGCGGGGTCTCCTGCTACAGATAATCTATTTACCTACTAGAAGACCTCAACCATAACATGTTAATGATACAGTTATATGAATAAATGATGATGATGATTATTATTATTATTGCTAGAAATTCTACGTTTTAAACGTGAAAGTTATCTTTTAACTGTTAGTAATAAGTATTTTTAATGCAATTATTGTACAGACAAACCTTTTGAATCATTCTTGAGCATAGTGAGATAAACGAATCACTCACGTATCATTGTATTGTATATGCGTGGGTGATCAGTTTATTTCACTATTATTTGAATCATTACCAATCATATATACATTTTTCATAGTCAATGTCGTAAATAATTTCCTTGTTAAGTGTGTAAGTATGATATGACTAATAGTTTGACTGTACGCGCTTATTCAAGCCTTAAACCACTGTATTTTTTAAATTGTCTATATGTATAATTGGAACCTACCTGAATTGCTCTAAATGAAAGCTGTACAATTATCATCAGATATGGGCTATGCGTCAGATAAGGTTCAATAGAATATTATGAACATGACTACCGACTTGCATTGAGTGTATTTAAAAAATATTTTTAGCCATCTTTTTCGCTCCGCCGTATCTGACGAGGGCTGTACTTTTACGTAAGTTTGTATAAGATAAGGTCACATGTTGCCTTGTAACTGACTCGAGTAAAATATGAATCCATGTGATCCATAAATAATCATTTAAATAAGTTTTTTTTTATTTTAGATTTCTCGTTTACTAGAATTAACCCCGAATTTACACTACTAAGAAAAAAAAAGTTAGTTGCGTTAAGTTGCCCGCCCGTGAAGAGAACGAGTTAGGAGTAGGCGATATAGAGCGCCGAAGTGTAATAGAATTCTTTACTTGTATGAATTCGAGTTACAATATGCTCTATTACCACTCTCTATGTAATGTGCAAATTTTGGAATGGAATGAGAAAACGTTTTTTTCTGTTTACTCAATGGCATCCATAGGCCGAATAATTTAAGTGTAAAACTGTGACCCAGTACATAAAAATGTTTATAGCATATCTTTATGAGAAAAAACGTTTATAAATAGTAAATTTGAATTTCATGAAGGACTAAAATGATAGTGTAAATTGTGACCAATAAACGAAAAAATACAATGTAATTGTGACACTCATAATTAAATAATATAGTTAGGTACACGTAATTTGACAGAGCATGTTTATGAAAATGTATGAAATTTTAATATTACGAAAGACTTTAAGCCTTATTAATGGTATGTATGGTTGAAATTAACGTTCAGGTTTACTTCTTCCACATTCCCATTTCGTCAACTTCCTAATTCGTCAACAACCCCATTTCGTCCACATTCAATTCCCATTTCGTCAACTTCCCAGCTCGTCGACAATCCCATTTCGTCAACTTCCCAGCTCGTCCACATTCCCAAGTCGTCTACATTCCCAGTTCGTCAACATTCCCAAGTCGTCAACATTCCCAATTCGTCAACAATCCCAATTCGTCAACATTCCCAATTCGTCCACATTTCCAACAATTCCGGCTTCTGAACCCATCTTAGAGCACTTATGATATGTGTGTAGATAAACTACTGTAAAGTTGTAGTACCGTACTAAGGTTAAGGCATCAACCAATCGACATATTATTTGGTTAAGATACAGTTCCGCAACGGACATGTTGGAAATGTGGACGAATTGGGAATGTTGACGAATTGGAAATGTTGACGAATTGGGAATGTTGACGAAATGAGAATGTTGACGGATTGGGAATGTTGACGACTTGGGAATGTGGACGAATCGGGAATGCGGACGAAATGGGAATGCAGACGAAATGGGATTGCTGACGAGCTAGGAAGTTGACGAAATGGGATTGTTGACGAGCTTGGAAGTTGACGAAATGGGAATGTGGACGAGATGAGAAAGTTGACGAAGTGGGATTGTTGACGAGTCGGGAAGTTGACGAAATGGGAATGTGGACGAAGTGAACCTGAACGGAAATTAAGCCTCATTTCATATGTAGCCAATTTTTTTATTCATAGTTTAACATGTCCGACTTGTAACTTTCGTCAGCTTTATGAAAAGATCAACTAGCTATGTTGTTTGGTTAAAGTTTGAATTGCAAGGAAAACAAGTAACATAGTAAGAGCTGATGGAAATTACCAATCGAAATGTACTAAGTATTCATTTGTAAGTATTAATTTTGTGATTTTGAATATGTACTATATATTAGAAGGATCCCAATGATATATTTTGTGAAGGGTTAATTTATTTATTATTAAAGTTATTTTAATGTTGAGTACAAGTTTTATTTCATTGGTAAAGTAAAATAATATGTAACCTAGCTATATGACTTTAGTTAGCAAACGCACACTGGCATTGTCCAAAGTATCAGAAGATGAGTGATCAACTTCAGTTAACGAATCATTCGGAATATTTCGGTAACTTGGATCTCAACAAACTCTACCGTAAGGATCTTAGATTATCATCCAGAGCGAAGTCACATCCAAAACCTTATATTGCAGCTAAAGTGACCGCTTTTCCAATAGTCTCACTATGGTCCATATTATTTGACGATGTTGCCAGTATCCGAATTTTACTATATTCATTATTTTTTTAATATAAATAAACCCTCTACGAAGGAAATGCCTCTTATTACAGAATAGAGCCAGCATCGTGGTTAAACTATTCTCGCATAAAGTGTCATTCTATAGAACTAGCTAACTATGTAAGCAAACCGCCATAGTAAATTCATCATTCAGAGACAATTTCAATACGCGGTTTGTTTACTTATTTAGCAAGCTCCATAGAATGACACCATAGTTTGCAGTGCGCCCCTTTTTCGTTACATAGAAACGGATGTACGGAGGTATGAAAGCTAGGAAGTTTTGACCGAAATCGTTGTTGGTGCAAATTGAAACTAAGTGTAGTGGTATTTACACTATCACTAATTCTTGAGTAGATGGGGATTTTCTCGAGAGAGAAAAAGGCACCTACCTGCCATGATTTAGTTTAGAATAAATTGGTGAAAACTTTTCACAAATTTCATTGGCAACACCATATTGACAATCCAACAACCTGTGAAGTTGGTGTCAGTGATGTGGAATGAAATCATTTCACGCGCGCAGTGTGCAGTCATTCTTCACTCCAGTAGCACTCGATAATGTTTCTACGGAAACGACGAACGTTAAGAAAGGAAACGTTTAATTTCCTCTTAAGTCATTCCCACAAAATACCTACAATACATTTATACTGACTGATCATTCAGTGTAGTTTAATAAACAGTCATGATAAGTTGTGTTTCGGCGTTTGGTTTAGTTGCGGTGCTTGCGGTCTGCTATGCCGGGGAGTTCATGGTTGAACCTGGGCCGAAGTATCCGCCGACGAAGGGGGAAGTGTGGCCTAAGCCCCAATACGAGGAGAAGGAGGACGCTTTGTATAAATTTGACAAAGCGCAGTTTAGTTTTAAGGTCAGTTTTAGTGTTATTGACTTTATAAAGTAAGTACCTACCTATAGGTATTTACCTAACTTTAATTTGGTATAATGATTTCCTGTTTTGAGTGGGATACAGTGTTATCTATCTACTGTTTGATTAGCACGATCCACGTTTGTGTTACCTATTTTGTTTAATTTATCGATTGTGAACTTAGGTGTATATTATTTTTGTGTGATTAAAATTACCTAGGAACTAGGTATTTATTAAAGCTTCGGTTGATTATGAAGGAACAAAGGGATAAATAAATTTATGAGGAATGTTTGTTGCAAAAAGAAAATTATTAGTGATGCGTGCACCTATTTGAAACTTTTGCGCCCTGTCAAGAATAAATAGGGCCGTATGACGTAAACTTAATGTGCGTAAAGTTTAAATTAGAATTGCCAATTTCGTGGTGTACCAAGTACGAGTGGTAGAGCAGGCAAATAAGATCGAAAAAAATGCAGGATTGCGCCCCTGCCGAAAGTAAGTAGCTAAGGTCTTTTGCGCGCCTACCTTTAAAACATTAGTGCGTATGGCTCCTCTGGTTAGGTACTTTAATGTTCCTGGTCAAAAGCGGTAAAATTTTTACAGATCCTCTAATATTTAACATCACTTGCGAGTGTATTTTGACCCATTTCCAGTGGTCCGATGACCTAAAAAATTGTTATAACTATGTACCTACGTCAGCAAAAACATTTTTTTTTTAATTTCACGTCAGTAGAGCCACCTGCAGTCACATTTTACTCCATAGATTATGGGAGAAACGTGCGTCCTGTTGCTATCTGCCGTAGTTCGCTACGAGAATCTGCTACACGAGCAACAAGACGCCACCCGCGCAATCCGGAGAGAGCTGCTCAGGAGGAACCTCAGGCGGCGCAGCAGGAGCTTCGTGATCGGCCTGTTGGGGGACATGAACATTGAGCTGACCCAGCCGTGCGAGGCTTACCCGCACTTGGGGATGGACGAGAGTTGTAAGTCGTGCGTACATAGAACCTAGTGGTACCTATTTACTTTTTGCGGGTGTGGTAAGGACCTCGTGCGAGGTGAGTCCGGACCTACCACCGTCTTACTCGCTAATCCTGCCGCTAAGCAGCAGTGCTTGCACTGTTGTGTTCCGGTGTGGAGAGTAAGACAGCCGGTGTAATTACGGGCACATCATCTTAGCTCTCTAGGTTGGCAATAATAAGGTGGTGATCACTTACGATCAGCTGACCCACTTGCTCGTTTGCCTTCCATGTCGTATAAAAAAAACATGTTTACTTTGATGAACAATATAGTATGTGCATAGTGAAATAAACGGATCATTCAACGTATGTCAGTCGAGTATAGCTCGCCTGTTTCGCACTAATCTGTAGTCCTTCCTCTGGGAGCACACGCTACGCCGGTGGCGAAACGTAAACCGTATTAGTCCGAAACATGTCGGGCTATACTCGAGTGACATACCGTGAGTGATCCGTTTATTTCACTATGATTGAATCGCACGGTAGTTTCATGTTAAAAGTATGTGCAGCAAGATAAATCGATCACGGTCTCACATTTTTGGATTTGTCTAAGCAGTGCCGAATTTGAAAAGGTAGGTAGTACAACATTTTGGGCGGGGGCTCTTGCGCACCTGTCTAGAGTAAGACTTGGTAAGACGCATTGTCCAGTGTCAAAGTTCGTAAGTAAGCATTTTGTCTATGGGCCTGTGGGAATGACCACAATAGAGAGATCTCTCTCCAGGCAGATGTTATGCCTGGGGACCGAAGTCCAATGGAACAGAGTTGGAAGTTGTATTTATGCCACCGACTTGGGAAACTTCGTCAGCGTGATGTAGCGCAGAAACTGCAGAGAAGGAGAACGTTCGATGACTAGATGGCGCTAGGAGTCGTTAGAATGTCGTAAGTCGACTCCTACTGGATGACAGATGGCGCTAGGAGTTGTTAGAATGTCGTAAGTTAGTACTCCTACTGGATGGCAGATGGCGCCAGGTCGCCACAGGCCTATAACACCATCTTTGCGCCATACCCTTAGCTAAGTTTTTAAAATGTAGGTACATCTTTATAGTTTAATATTATGTATTTTTCAAGGACAAATTTGTGCAGTGGTTAATTAGACATTATATTTTAGACAACCTGACGGTCGGGGCGGAGACTTATCTGAGAAGCGATTCGATATGGGGCATCTTGCGCGGCCTGGAAACCTTCGCTCAGCTGTTCTACCCATCTGATAATTACAATGTAAGAAAAAAACTATTCCATTGAGGCGGCGATGATAATTAATTATTGAAATAATCATTATATTATTCAAGTCACAATACAACAACTGTAATAAAAAGACAAAGTCGGTCAAACAACCCGCCCCGCGTCATTCCAGGCGCAAAGGTGCCCAGCGCGCTCGCCGCGTTAGCCCTGTGAACCGCGATGGACAGCCTTTGCACTAGAAATGACCCGGAGCGAGGGTCAAGACACCTCTCACGAAGACTGCGCCTCACTTCTTTATAGAAAAGTTTTGCGACCCCAACAACCAGTCAAAAACCTAACCAACTTAAAATTTAAAACTGAAAACCCGCCTGCAACGAGAAACAAATACCCTATGTGACTCCCACAGCTGAGACGAATCTAATGATACCTCATACATACATACATTACATACGCTCGAAAAACATAACCCTCTTTCGGCAGTCGGGTAAAACATTGGAATAAAATTAACTTAAAACAGATGACAAATTTTGCAAGATTTATCTTACCGCGGATGTCCTGCCTCGCACTCAAGTTAAACTTAAATTCACGAAGTACTTACACACGTTTCATGCATTTATTTTCCTGGCAACATTTCCTAACATTGACAGGGACTTCTTGTAAATGCCACACAAATATACGACTACCCTCGCTACCCGCACCGTGGGTTAATGCTGGATACGTCACGCCATTACGTCACTGTGGCCAACATCAAAACGAATCTCGACGCGATGGCAATGAACAAGATGAACGTGTTTCACTGGCACATTGTCGATGATCAGAGCTTTCCGTATCAGAGCGAGAAGTTTCCTGAATTGAGGTAAGCACTTTTTGTCCTTTACTTGACGACCGGATAGCCTAGTGGTTAGAGACCCTGACTATGAAGCTCGAGGTCCCGGCTTCAAATCCCGGTCGGGGCAGATGTTTGTATGATGAATACGAATGTTTGTTCTCGGGTCTTGGATATTTAATATGTATGTAAGTATGTATTTATCTATATAAGTATGTTTATCCGTTGTCCAGTACCCATAGTACAGGCTTTGCCTAGTTTGGGACTAAGTCAATTGGTGTCATATTGTCCCATGTTATTTAGTTATTATTTATTTATTTATTCCTGCGGGGTTGCTCTATGGGAGAGCGTGACGTAACCACTGTGCTGCCCGCGGTGGCATCATCATCGGCCTATTGATGTCCCACTGCTGGGCACAAGCCTCCTCGAATGAAAGGTCTTGGGCTACAGTTCCCACGCGGAGCGGATTGGGAACTTCACTCACAACATTAAGTTGCTTCGAAGGAGTGTGCAGGTTTCCTCGCGATGTTTTCCTTCACCGAAAAGTTAATGATAAATTACAAATGTAATTTCGCACATAAATTCCGATTAAGGTAAATTTAAATATATATATTTTACGCGCTTAAGTCCCGAGTATCATGATAATATCCTGATTTTAGCAGAAAATTGCTTTCGGTGAAACGTTTGTTCGACAATTCAAGTGACTCCGAATTTTTCTGAAAAACTTGTTAGTGTGATAGTTTGACCGTTAAATTAAATCTTATAATAAATGGAGTGTACTTTATATCTTTGAATGCTACTCGTCTAACGACCTATTGCTGTTTGTTATCAGCGGGACTGCAATCTGAAAAATATTTACTACAGCCATTTTAGAATTCTGTATTTACGTATTGGCGCAAAGTATCAATCGTTTTCGTTTCGCCACTATGAGAAAAATGTTGTTTTTATGTCGGTTATTTCGATATAGACCTGTAGCTGCTATCTCGCCGGAGAATATATTGTGAGGTACCCAAGCTGTATGTTAGGTCAAAGCATCCCGTTTCCACCAGTAAAGCTTTGAACCTCTGTAATAAATAAACAGTCCTAATTGCTGGATGTCTTACATATTCTTACAGTATGGGCAAGTCTGTAACTATAAGACATCAAAGATTTGTTCTTAGGAACCATGTCATCGATTTTGAAAATCGGTCTACCATTGACGGAGTAATCGATGTACAATGTACATACATAAAAAAACATATACAGTGGAACGTAGAACCTCCTCCTTTTTGAAGTCTGTTAATAAACTTGTACTCGGTTCGGGAAACGAATCCGGTCGTATTGAAAAATAAAACTTACTTAATTTCTATTTTTATAACGATTGTGTAGGTCATAACCAGTAAATATGTATGTTACTATGAAACGTGATATCTACGATCTATCTTTGTATGCCTTATAGTTACAGACTTGCCCGTACTGACCGATCTAAATGTGCCACCCTGTACTTATATCTAATGTTCGATTATTTTCATTCAGTGAGAAAGGCGCGTATCACCCAACGATGATTTACACGAGAGACGATATTAAGGAGATCGTGGCGTACGCCCGGGATCGGGGCATACGAGTCATACCTGAATTTGATGTCCCCGGTAACTATTATTATATTCCTAACCCTTAATAAGGCAGCGGCGATTCAACGACTACATACACTTAATTGGAAATTCAATCTTAGTATCTGAATAATACGGCACAACATCAATTGTGTTTATTTCAAAATGCGACTTGTTCAAAAATATTCTTTGTCAGGTATGTATTCCATAGCTGCTATTGATTCAATGGTAGAATGTTCCAATAAATGGGGCCTTATTAAGGGTTAAATATGTAGCAGAGCGGCATGCGGTTTGCAGTCGGAAGAGCAGGGAGCGGTCAGCGGGCGAGAAATAAATAAGCAAATATCTTGCAATTTAACACTTTATAATATTTGTATAATGAGGCTGGACATTAGATTACGGATTGATATAGTATTTGAGGATTAAGCTCTAACAAGTCACCATTATAGGCTAACACAGTCTTTACATAGTAACATCACGGAAGAGAACAAACAGAAAGGAAACCGAAGACATTTGACAGCAGGGTAGAAATTGCCATAGCACAAATTTATCAAAATATACACTATGACAGACCTCATTTGTTGCCATGTTAATCTACAGTGATATAAGGCTTACCACACATTATAACAAAATATGTATTACGCCTTATACTTTATACAGTTTTATCATATCAGTGGCAAAGCGAAGTATCGGCCAGCTTCAATATCGGATTCGGTTACGGGTAGATTATTATTTCGGATATACGATAGTATCCGATACGGTTTATACGGAGCTCCATGACATTACTGATTATGATTATAGAATCCATAGACTTATATTGTATAGACGACCGGATGGCCTAGTGGTCGCTACCCTGACTATGAAGCTTGAGGTCCCGGGTTCGAATCCCGGTCGGGGCAGATGTTTGTATGATGAATACGAATGTTTGTTCTCGGGTCTTGGATGTTTAATATGTATATAAGTATGTATTTATCTATATAAGTATGTTTATCCGTTGTCTAGTACCCATAGTACAGGCTTTGCCTAGTTTGGCACTAGGTCAATTGGTGTCAATTTGTCCCATGATATTTATTTATTTATTATTTATTTATAGCTTATGCCCCTGGGCTTTGGCAATATTTCAAATTGGGCTAGTACCCTATCCCGTGGGAATTTCGAAAAATCCCTTCTTAGTGCACCTTAGTGCGAATTTCAAGTCTCTAGGTCCAGTAGTTTAGGCTGTGCGCTTTTTAATCGAAAGCTAGTTTAATCGGGATAGTTCTTAGCTAAGTTTCATTAAAATCGGTTCACCCGTTTTTGAAATATTGAACTTTGAAATGACAATGTCGGGGATTCTTCAACATTTCTAACTTGCTTATCTTTTGAGTAGTATAATTCAACGGCGAACAATCTTCGATCACAGGGCACACTCGCTCCTGGGGCGTCGCGTACCCCCAACTGCTTACCGAATGTTACAAGGACAATATGGTCATGGGTCTGGGGCCCATGAATCCCATCAGCAACTTTACGTACAAAATGCTCGAGGAGGTCGTACGTGAGGCGCAGGAGTGGTTCCCGGACGTGTATTACCATTTGGGAGGTGATGAGGTGGACTTGGAGTGTTGGTAAGGAATTGTAAGAATAGGTAACCGCTTTTCAGTTTCGTGGCGTAGTCCCCGTGGGCAAACTACCCTACTATCGTATGTACTACTTTAATTATTGTAACCACTTTCGTCAGTTTTTCACATCGCTTGCCATATATGTCATCAAAAATAGAGTTTGTATAAGTATTTAGATTTTTTGAAATAGCAAAATTTTTTGGGTGTTTGGCTGCATGGGGCTCCACACCTTTGCCCGTGACACCATCGAAAAAATGCTTTTCCATCATTAGCGGATGCTTTCGAATTAAAGCAAAGATTTTTTTTTGTTTCAGGTCTTCAAACCCGTACATTCTTGATTACATGTTGCATTATAACGTGTCGTCAGTTTCGAAATTTCACACGATGTTCATGGAGAGAGTTCTCCCGATGCTAGCAAGCAGCTCCCGGGCTATTGTGTGGCAAGTAAGTAATAAACAAATTGACAACATTTCGTATTTCTATGATTATAATTTATAGTTGGATGTACTGTTTGGAAAGAGGAACACGACGATAGTTTTAAATTGTCACTAGGGTTCATAATTAATCAGTATTACTAATTTATTAAAAGGCACACATTTTAAAAGGACGTAACTCCAGTTCTGCGTAAGGATAGATACATTGCCTTTGTCTTGTCTCGATATAAAAAGTAAAGACGTTTATGTTGATAATGTGACGTAGTATTTAATTTCATCCATTCGTCGGCACTATTGGTAAAATTGATCTTTTTACCCGACTGCGAAACGCAAAGGGGGGGGGGGGGGGGTAGTGTGTTTATCTTATCAGCCTATTTGTGTTATTGTCTTATATTTCATGTAACAAGTAATATAAAATTTATATAAGTATATTGCTATCTCCAGGAGGCAACTCTTTCTATGCCTATAATAATTTTCAGGTGTCAAAAAAATATTATGTTGTCAATTAGGCACAAGAAATCTTAAGAAATATGTCTGCCCCTCACAGGGATCTACACAATGACAATTGTTAAATATCTTACTCTACTTGTTCAGGAGGTGTTCGACGAGTACGTACCCCTGCCAGAAGATTCACTGGTCCAAGTTTGGAAAGAAGGATGGCAAAAGGAAATGAATACTGTAAGTAATAAGATTCTACGCTTTTAACGAGGAATTTAAAAATAAATTCACATTAAAATTTAAGCTACTTAAAAGGCTGGTTATCACCATGTGAAATTATCGAACAATCAGAATGCATTGTTCTGCAGTATTTGCACCGTAAAAAATGGACGCTTTTATATGTTTTGATTCACGGCAAGAACGTGGCTTTACATAATTTCCTTTTTAACATCATACATTAGTCACGGTAGAAATGAACGGCAATACGTATAAATAATAATAGTAATAATAAAAGTAATTCTTTATCACCAGATTAATTTACATCCCACAGCTGGACACAGGGCTCCAGTCACAATGAGCGGGCTTGGGCTGTAGTTCCCATGCGAATTTTGAACTTCACACAAACCATGTGCTTTGCAGGAGTGTGCAAGTTTCCTCACAATGTTTTCCTTCACCGAAAAGCTCATGATAAATTACTTACAAATGTAATGTCGCGCCTAATGTCCATAGCCTAAAAGCGCGGAGCGGCGACTGACCATTGTCACAATTGTCACACAGTCAAGCCCCTGTTTTGTGCCTTCCACATCCACCGCGGTCCCGCAATCCATACTATCATCTTGTTGGAGGCCTACCGACAGCTCGTCTCCCGGTCCGTGGACGCCATTCGAGAACCTTCTGACCACATCGGCCATCAGTTCTGCGAGCAATGTGCCCCGCCCACTGCCACTTAAGTTTCGCGGTCTGAGTGGAGAGCCTTGGGGGAGGCCATGTCCAGCAGTGGACGTCTTTCGGCTGACATGATGATGATGAAGCCCCTGTTACCAGAGTTGCTAGCATGATCGCGTCAAGCGTACGCCGCGCCGCGCCCACTGAGTGGTGCCTATAGAATCTGCGATTCAGTTTACCACATAACTTTTCCGTACTTTGCATGTTTTAAGCAAAGACAATGATTTCTCATGCCATTGAAAACTTCAATATGAAACTTTATTTGTTATTGTCACTCGTCCATCCGTTATTATGTGGTCATAGAATTAATCACTTACCTAATTGTTTATCAAATTATGCAATCCACATTTTATATTATAACCTAGCAGTTGTTTATCGCGCTGAATTGTAAACAAAATACACCTGTGTACAATTAGATGATGACTTCATATACAGCATAAAAAAGATTTTGTTTAGTGAGATAAACAATGCCTACGTGTTTTGACGGCACATTTTTCCTAGTGCATTATTTTAGAATCTAAGTGCTAAAGTAATTATCATGACACTTGGGACTTATAGTGTGGGCAATGAATGATTGTGGATGGACTTTTAGTATGTTTGTCTCCTAACTAGTCCAAACAAAGTCCGTGAGTCAAACTTTCTGCTTTCGACCATTCCATCCACACCACCCTTGTGAGCACTCATTTCCCAGGCTATTAATCACTTAAAATAGGTATTATTTAAAAACCTCGACGTTTTGGACGCGACGTTGTGTCCATGGTCTTGAAGGGAGTCCCTATATAATTGATATTTTTACGTGATTAAGTCCCGAGAGTCTAGATAATGTGTGAAATCTACTAAAGTACTCCGTTAATGTAGCAATTTTCTTTTGTTTCGTCATAATATTGAGTTTATCACATGGACATTAGACATAGGGTGGAGGGTAACGGTACTACCTTTTCGTTGCCAATTTCGTGCACCAAAATCATCGCTACACCGTTCCTATGTACAGATGTTCCAAAGGGCATACCCTGATGTTTAATGAATAGTTTGTCATCACATTCTCATGTCCAGGTGCTGTCCAGCGGCCTAGGCGTAATATTCTCCACGGAATGGTACCTCAGCGACGTGCATTTGGGCGGCGACTGGGAGAAGTTCTTCGTATACGACCCGCGGGCCGATGTGAGCGACCGCGGTCTGCTGCACAAAGTGGTGGGGGGCGAGGCTTGCATGTGGGGGGAGTACATTGATGACAGGAATTTTATCAGCAGGTGAGTTGCCATTTACAATTTTAACATGAAACTACCGTGAGACTCGATCATAGTGAAATAAAATCGATCACTCATATCGTAATTCGAGTCGTAATAAGTCGAGTTTAGCCCGAGATGTTTCATGATCAGTGTAGTGTGCTACCCTAGGTAAATTTGACAATAATAAAAATGACGATGAAAACGAGGGTAGTTGTGTGCCGCTGTCAGCTGCGCCTAGTAGTCGCGCGATAGAGCCGCGGCGCGCAGTGTGCGTCTCGCTGCCGCTGGGTCGTGCGAATTAGTTAGAAACATGTCGGGCTAAACTCGACTTGTATACTTGAGTGATCCGTTTTAATTTATATCATTTACACTTGTGAAAAAAACCGGGTAACTTGCGTTAGAGGTATATTGCGCGACCGTGAGCGAAGGAGTTTGAAGTTGATCTGGCGTCGCAGTAATGCAACTTACATTATGCAACGTACAAATTAATAACTTTAGAATAGTTGAAAAACCCCCGACATTGTCATTTCGAAGTTGAATATTTCAAAAACGGGTGGACTGATTTGAATGAAATTTAGCTATGAACCATCTCGATTAAACTATCTTTCGATTGAAAAAAAAAACCGCATCGAAATCGGTCCATCCGTTTGGGAGCTACGATGCCACAGACAGATACACAGGTCGAACTTATAACACCCTTCTTTTTCGTCAGGGGTTAAAAAAGTTCATTCCGGCACAAATTCGTAATTTCACCACGTTCTTGCAGAGTATGGCCCCGAGCAAGCGGTATAGCCGAGCGCCTGTGGTCCTACGCGTCCTTAGACGGAGCAACGAACCAAAACGAAGACAGCATGGATCGAATGAGGCATCGCATAGAAGAGCAAGCGTGCCGGATGGTCCGGCGCGACGTGCCCGCGCAGCCGCCGAATGGGCCCGGATTTTGTGTAGCTTAGGCTAAGTTAGTTAATTGTAATAAATAAATAATACAAAGAGCTGTACACATTTGTAATTTATCATGAGCTTTTCGGTGAAGGAAACTATCGCGAAGAAACCAGCACACTCCCAATTCAATGGTGTGTGTGTGAAGTTCCCAATCCGCACTGGGCCCTCATGGGAACTATAGCCCAAGCTCTCTCATTCTGAGAGGCTTGTGCCCAGCAGTGGGAAGTAAATAGGCTGATGATGATGATGACAAAGAGCTGCGTTTTTTGCACGACCAGTCAAAGCGATGAAACCTTTTGACCGCCACAGACGACGGCGGAATGTTGCACCCCACACACTCTGTAGTAAACGACTGAAAATGAACCTTACTTGATAGTACGTAGGTTGCTTTTACTTTATAAATAAATATCGTGGGACAATTGACCTAGTCCCAATGTAAGCAGAGCTTGTGTTATGGGTACTAGACAACGGATAAACATACTTATAAATACATACATAAATACAAATCAAACATCCAAGACTCGAGAGCAAACATTCGTATTCATCATACAGACATCTGCCCCGACCGGGAATCGGGATCTCAAGCTTCGTAGTCAGGTTCGCTAACCATTAGGCCATCCGGTCGACTTTGTACGAATAGTTGTCTATTGACGACTTGGTGTCAAGAGCACTACATTCTGCCGTCGTCTGGCGGTGAAAAGGTTTGAAGGCTATCACGCAACGTTGCCCAACTCCGCTCAACAAACTATCTCCATACGAAACACCTCGCTATGAACTTCGCTTGACATACCGCCGTCACGTGTCGAGGGACATTTGTGCCCTAGTGCATTCATGACTTAAACATGTATGCCATTATTCATTAACTTCACTCAAGCCTCTATTAGTTAAAATAGGTTTTGTCTTCTTACTAACGGAAAAAATGACAATGTGACAAAAAAGGACAAACGAACTTTATTTAACGGCAGTTTAGTTAACATAGGTTTATTAATAATAGGGCTGGAGTCTATCTTTGTCCAGGGGGAGGAACCCGTTATACATATATTTTCAAGAAGTTTCTTTGCCACCTTTTCAAAAACGTCAAAAGGTGAATTTCCGAAACGTCATCACCTGCCTGTCCAAAATGCTGAGTTGATAAGTTAGCTGCATACAGGGAAACATTGACTTTAGTCAATTTACGCACAAACAATGCGTACAATTACTTTTAAAAAAATGTCTAGGTATTACAGAAAATTCTTAATGAAACACAAATTCGTCAACATCAATTTATTACTTATGATATGAACTTATGACAGACTCACAAATTAAGCAGTAGATCAAAAATACTCGCCTAACTACACTAACGCATGTGATGCAACCGAATCATCCTTAACGAGTGTTAAACTTAACTAAATAGTTACAAAACCTAACAATATGATTTACTTCTTACACATTGCAATTAAATATCAGCACTTTATCAAAAATACGATTCATTCTAATACCACATACAGTCTTACATTTACAATATGGGGAAAAACTCGAAATCTTCTACATTCTTACGATATGTACGGTCAAGGGCACAAATATATGTATCAAATGCATCCACCACAACCTTAAATCGCCGACATAAGAGCCATGGGACATATTTTTGAGTAAGTTGTATGCACCCATATTTTTACACTTGACTGTACAGTGTATATTGTCACTGGTAGACCACAAAGCATTGCCAACAAAAGTAGACCATGGGTCTAATGCTATATGTATATGTAGACGCATTGCCTTATCTAAAATATTCATTTAAAACGTTCAACAGAAAATATCAAAGAGATTTTCCTTGTCAAACGTTGCAATGTAATTATGACATTTATTTGAAAAGGTTCTGGGTCACGATTCAAGTAGTTCGACTGTAGATATTCGCGGTCGTAACTTGCCACTACAGTGGGAAATATTCTATGAGGACGATTTCCATATAACTTCTAACCTAAAAGAAAAAATGACCGTCGGAGAGACAGGCACCGAATCGGTCGCATAGGAAATCTCGCACTGTAATAGCTACGTTTTTAAACAGGGCTTTTGTTACACGCTGTATAAATAAAACATTTAAGAGCTCCCATTTCGAGTTTATCACCCAGACACAATTCGTCTACACTTATTGCTTTAAGCCTTAAAGTAAGTGTATCGAAGCCTCGATATACGAAAAATCTAACCTAACCTAACCAACTTAAAAAAGCCGATAAACCCCCGACATTTTCATTTGAAAGTTCAATATCTCAAAAACGGGAGAACGGATTTTTATGAAACTTAGCTAAGAACCATCTCGATTAAACTAGCTTTCCATTAAAAGTCGCGTCCAAATCCATTCATCCGTTTAGGAGCTACGATGCCAAAGACAGATACACAAATACACTCATACATAGGTCAAACTTATAACACCCCTATTTTTGCGTCGAGGGTTAAAAATGCACAAAAACGATGACAATTGATTCTATTAATTTTAATTGTCACAAACACTAAACAATCCTGTCACTGGAAAATCTTAAAACGAACACAAAATGCATAAAAAAATACTTCACGCTTACTACTAAACGTTTTGGATTACTCTTTGTAAATTCTTCACTAGCAAATAAACTGTAAGTATTGATTTTATACATAAAAATGTACTATAGCTACATGCAAGGACGATAAAACCAAGAGGACTGTCAATGGCTAAACAATGTCGTGTTCCTGTACTCTTGTATTTTACTCTTGCCCACTAGTGAAATATCTACAAATTCAAATAACTTTTTAAATAAAACGGTTAAATTGGAAGATGATGCATCGCGTAGCATCAAAACAGAATACGATGTGCAAATTCGTACGGATAGATCGACGCAAACGGCTCTTCACCATTCAACAAACACTCCAAGAGCTAGCTACTGCTAGTTTCACTATAGAGAGGTCTCTGTACCATTAATTTTGTATGACACTTAGACCTCTGGCTAACACAATAGCGCCATCTATGAACTGAAAGAAAAAACGAATTTAGGTGGCGCTATTGTGTTAGCCAGAGGTCAAAATGTCATACCAAATGAATGGTACAGAGACCCCTCCGTAGTAAAACTAGCTACGGCAGGCTTATTATTTCAAAGGAACGCGACATCGTGTAGACACTGGCAGTCTTCTTGGTTTTATGGTCCTTGCTCCATGTATAACCAAAGAGACTCAACATTAGTATGTATAGAGCGGTCATTGCGAATTTGCTCACATAAAATATTGAACATCAAGTGTTAGTCCCGCCCCCTACCTTCGAATAGCAAAAATACACCGTACTGAATGACTTAGTACTGAAGCGGTACAAAATCGTGGATTACGATTTCGTTGCCAATGACCGTTCTATACATACTAATGTCGAATCTCCTTGTGTATTTCCCACACGAAAAACGAATATTGTTGTTAACTAAAATCAATTACTTTGCTCACCCGCGGCCACAAGTGACAAATAGTTAACGCAAGTAAGTAAGTAAGCAGCTAAGTAGTGGAAGTCGTGGAGAGTGCCGAAACGCGTCAGCGTTTAGTTTAGTGGTGGTGGTGATAGTTGGGTCTGTGTGGCATGTGTTGATTCGTGTAGCAGTGGAGGCGGCGGTGTTGCATGGAAACTACATTTGCCGCACAGATTTGTCACTTGTGGTCGCGGGTGAGCAAAGTAATTGTTTTTGGTTCATAAATATGGACCTCCGCAAAGTAACGCCTGATTCAATAAATTAGTTTTGTTTGTCTAAACATTTTGCCAATTAAATATAATCTACGAAAGATTCAGCCACGTCCGTACAAAAACTTAAAAGTAAACCGGTAAAAGTTTTGCACTCACGATAAATGCGTCATTGTAATAATAAATAAATATCATAGGACAAATCGACACCAGTTGAACTAGTCCCAAACTAGGCAAAGCCTGTACTAAGGGTACTAGACAACGGATAAACATACTTATATTATATACATATTAAACATCCAAGACCCGAGAACAAACATTCGTATTCATCATACAAACATCTGCCCCGACCGGGATTCGAACCCGGGACCTCAAGCTTCATAGTCAGGGTCTCTAACCACTAGGCTATCCGGTCGTCAATTGTCTTTTCATATATCATAAATAATTGCTAAATAATTTTCCATTTTAACTGCCTCACTTGGACTATCTATGGGGCATAATGGGGTCGGTGTATGTCGGCTAGTGTAAATTCAGGACCGTGTTTTATAAAGCTACAAGTTACAATTTACAAGCGGAAGTCTCATTCCATCACCTTTTGTTAGAAAGAGTCTTCCGTTAGTAAATTGTAACTTGTAGCTTTATAAAACACCGCCCAGGCGGTAAGGCTATCCCTTATCTAGCGTATGATTTGAAGAGGAAAGGATTTTTTTTAATACGACAAGGAAGGCAAACGAGTAAATGGATCACCTGATAGTAAGCGATCACCACTGCCCATAGACATCCGCAACCCCGAGGGATTTGGGGTGCGTTGCCAAGATGCTAAGATGAAACGCCTCGTGTCTGTGATTTCCTCGGCTGTCTTACTCTCCACGCCGGAACACGACAGTGCAAGCACTGCTGCTTAGCGGCAGGATTTGCGAGTAAGATGGTGGCAGCGATCCGGGCGAGCCTAGCTGCCTCATAAGGCCGCAGTTTTACCGTGCTCCACGAGCGAACTTTACCGTTGAGTCCATAAACCGCGCTAATAAATAATCTAATCTAAAGCCCGCCCCGCCTATCGCACCCCTTACAGCCGTTCCCAATATCACAGTGTAAAGAGCTTATACGTACCAGTGGTTGATGTTTGCGTAAATGCCGACACCGCAACCGCATGGCCAAAGCACCAAGGAGGGCGAAAGTTCCTAACTAATCGGGCAGTGGCGGCTTATGCAAGGGGGCTCGCCCTGCCCGCCCCGCACCCCGCACCCCCCCGCACGATTGACCTGTCTAGAGGCCTTCGTCGGACGACTGTATAGACTGTGCCAATATCCAATGCCTCTTAAACATCCATCTTTAGTTTTGCCGTCTCAATACTCTCAATAAACTTACTCTCGGTAGGCAACCAAATATCTGCTTGCTATATGTTGACAGGAGGATGGTGTTTGTTTTTAACATGAAATTACCGTGAGACTCAATGATAGTGAAATAAAACGGATCACTCACGTATATAAGTCGAGTTTAGCCCGACATGTTTCGGACTAATTAGTAGAACTTCCTATGGGAGCGCACAGCCAGTCTGCGTCTCGCTGCCGCTGGGTCGGGCGCTCCCAAAGTAAGGACTACGAATTATTCCTAATTAGTGCTAAACTGGACTTTATATACGTGAGTGATCCGTTTTGTTTCACTACCATTGAGTCTCACGGTAAAAGTGAAAAGCGAAGTGGTCTTCATGTTAAAAGTGAGTGATCCGTTTTATTTCACTATAGCAAAGTGTTTGATTGTATATTTTATCTACACACATATCATAAGTCCTCTACGAGGGCTGTTTGATAAGTACCCGTGTTTTGAAAAAAAAACATGTATTTTTGGACTCGTGTATTTATTTTTCTACGTAGTCACCTTTTAGCTCTATAAACTCGTTCCAGCGGTATTCTAGCTTTAATAAGCCACCCAAAAAATAAGATTTCGGAAAGTCGTCGAAATAGGCCTCTGTGGCGGCAATGACCTCTTCATTTGACGCAAATCTCTTTCCGCTAAGCCATTTTTTTAGGTTTGGGAATTAAAAAAAGCCGTATGGGGCTAAGTCTGGAGAATAGAGTGAATAAGGTAGCAATTCATAGCGTAATTTTTCTAATTTTGCCCCTGCGATTGTGGACGAGTGAGCTGGTGCGTTGTCGTGGTGGAAAAGAACTTTTTTCTTTGTTAATTGGGGTCGTTCATTCCTTTAAACAGAATAAAATTCGCTCAAGAAATTTTCGTAGTATTGCCCTGTTATCGTTTTTCTTTTTGTAAGTAATTATTATGTAAGATTCCTTGTGAGTCCCAAAAAACGGTCGCCATGACCTTTCCGGCCGATGGGACGGTCTTTGCTTTCTTTGGAGCCGATTCGCATTTAAAGATCCTCTGCTCTGACTGTTTATTATTTTCTGGGGTATGGTTATGAATCAACGTTTTGTCCACAGTCACAAAACGAAGCAGGAACTCATCAGAATTGCTTCCATACTTTGCTAAACGTTGCTTCGAAGTGGTCACTCGGATAAGCTTTTGTTCCTCTGTGAGCAAACGCGGCACCCATCCTGCAGATACCTTTTTCATCCCTAATTTGTTTTCTAAAATATATTGTACCCACTCGATTGAAACATTAATAGTGTCAACAATTTCTCTAAGTTGTATTCGGCGCTCGGTTAATACGATATTTTAAATTTTCTTGACCATCTGTTCCGTAGTCACCTCATTAGGGCGGCCTGAACGGTCTTCGTTAAAGATGGATGTTCTGCCCCGTTTGAATTCGTTACACCAATATCTGATAGTTGTCATAGAAGGTGTATTATCTTTGTAAACACCTTGTATCTATACTTTTATCTCTTCACATGGTTTACCTTCCAAAAACAGAAAAGGAATTACAAACGAAACTGTTCTTTCTCCATATTTGCAAATTGAAATCGAATTCTGACCTTCAACAGCCGTTAAACGAAAAAAAACAAAAGAATGCTGTGATATATTTTTACCTTTTCTGACCCCTAGAGGATGCATTAAAACCTTCGTATACATATTTTCATCCAGTGATAAGAATAACATTTGAAAACGGGTACTTATCAAACAGCCCTCGTATAATGCGTTCAGAAACCGTAGAAAATGACCAGCATTGCAGCACGACGACTGCTCGCCGACAGTGCCGGAAGCAGTAAAATAATAAACTCGAATTCGATGTCGTTAAGAGTTTCAAATTTCATAATCACAGCGAAATAAAACGGATCACTCGCGTACTAAGACGAGTTCAGTCCGACATTTATAAATAATAATGTGATAATTTACAATATTGGAAGGAACTTGCCGTTGATAGAGACGAGTGGCGAGGGGAGGGGGAGGCTTTTGCTCAGCAGTGGAATACTTTACCAGGCTAATAAAAAAAAAATACAATAAGAAAAAAAACAGTCTACGAAACGTCAGCTCGGCATGTTTGTCTATGATAAAAAAAACAGTCAAATTCGTGCCAGGTATGGGTATGATATGCCTTCGGCTTCTGAACCCATCTTAGAGTACTTATAATGTGTGTAGATAAAGTAACGTATGCAACTCCAAATAATTAGGCCTTATAACGCTCATGTGATCCTATCATGAAACTCGGCTTCGCCTCGTTTTATAAACACACACTCGCGTTTTAACCTTTTCAACGCCAACAACGCTTAAAAGTGTCATGAGCCGACGTGCCTACGACGCCACCAACGCTTATAGGTGTCCAGCTTCACAGTGCAACCGCGACCTTCGACCGTATGCTTGACTTCTGGATGACAACTTTTGTATGCGTCGTTGGCGTTGAAAGGGTTAAGGACCCTCATCATGTAGCCATTGTATAAACTACTATATCATACTTGTCAGTGGATTAAGAGATGGTTGGAACTGTTCGCGGTCTACGCAGACACGGGCGTGGGCAGGTTGAAGTGATAGTTCTCGTCGGTGCGCTGGCAGAGCGGCGCCCGCGCGCGCACGCCGCTCGCCGTCGGCCGCGCCGCGGGGTCTTCGCTCAGCATCATCTTAAGCACCTCCATCTACAAATTATAATGAACTAGCTTATGCCCCGCGGCTTTGCCGCCGTGAAATATTTCAAAAGGGGCTGGTGCCCTATCTTGTGGGAATTTCGAAAAATCCTTTCTTAGTGCACCTCTAGGATACTCAAGGTATATGTCTGCAAATTTCAAGTCTCTAGGTCCAGTGGTTTAGGCTGTGCGTTGTCTGTCAGTCAGTCAGTCAATCAGGGTCTTCTTTTATAGGTATAGATAATTAATGGGACGACGGGATACGCTAGTAATTAGAGACCCTGACTATCTATACCGATAAAACAGTACCGTGACTGACTGACTGACTGACTGACTGACTGACTGACTGACTGACTGACTGACTGACAGACAACGCACAGTCTAAACCACTGGACCTAGAGACTTGAAATTTGGCAAACATATACCTTGAGTATCCTAGAGGTGTACTAAGAAGGGATTTTTCAAAATTCCCACGGGATAGGGAACTAGCCCATTATGAAATATTTCATAAGCTAGTTTGGGATTTGGGACAAACGACTAAAAATATAGAGGTAGGTATAAACAGGTCCAAAAAGTTGTGCAATCTTGCACACTGACTATGAAGCTCGAGGTCCCGGGTTCGATGCCCGGTCGGGGTAGATGTGTGATGAATACGAGTTCTCGGGTCTGGGATGTTTAATATTTTATGTATTTATCTATATAAGTACGTTTATCCGTTGTCAGTACCCTTAGTACAGGCTTTGCCTAGTTTGGGACTAGGTCAATTGCTTTCAATTGTCCCATGATATTTATCCTAATCCTATCTAATATTATAAATGCGAAAGTAACTCTTCACGGGAAAACCGCTACACCAATCTAGATGAAATTTGGTAAGAAGGTAGTTTGAATATTGAGGAATAACATAGGCTACTTTTTATTCGGGAAAATCATATAGTTCCCGCGGGATCGCGATTTAACCGAAATCTACGCGGACGAAGTCGCGGGCAACAGCTAGTTTATTTATAAAAATATAATTCAGTTTATTTTCATGGCGACGTAAAGTCGAGATACAAAAAACATTGTTAGTTTTTTTGAACTCATTCTTTTAGCAAGTTGTAGTCTTGCTTCAGGAAAGGAAAGGTGATGTTACCTCACGATTTCCCCTCTGCCAAAATTACATTAAGTCTGTGCAAAACGCACAGGATCTGTTGATTGTGTGCGTATTTGTGGCATTTGTGTGACAATTTTGTTTTAGTATGAGTTTATAGGAACGTAAAAAAAAATTACATGAGCATAGACGTGTGCTGTAACTGTGGACCTCGCCCCCCTCGAAAGGTGGCAAAAAAAAAATTGTAGCGCATAGATAAGCCAAAGGCACCTCCCATCCGTTTACGATGTCAGACAACAAGCGCTCTTCTAGTCTTAAGCGATCAATGTAAACTTGCTACTCATGTTTAACCACGATACTACTGCTCATTACTTAGGCAAAAATGTGTTTTGTGTCAATGCCACAAGAACTTACAATATACACGCTATTAAAGTGGTACCTTAATGATACTTCGCTAGGCAACAAATAATATTGTATTTTTTCTCTTGACTAGTAAATATCTATATCTACCCTGTTTTTAAACGATATGCGAGTCGCGGCGGCCGCGCTCTGCGCTAGCAATATTAGTTTTATATTAACGCTTATTTATAAGTACTCGTAATTTCTCATATAAGTGAATTGTAAATTCCTTTGAGAATAAATGATCTTTAAACCTAAACCACTATTACCTCACTAGGGCATTCCTCCACAAAATGGCTCGGGTACCGGTCCGCCCTCAGGCCGGTGAGCGCGGCGACCCGCTCCGCCTCCGTGTCGAACGGCTGCAGCAACTCGAACAGGATCACTCCGAGCGAGTATATGTCTACTTTGTAGTTATACGGGCGGCCGGCCAGCTGCTCTGGAGACATGTAGAGATGGGTACCTGAAAAAAAAAAGTTTTTTTTGCTGTCACGGGGTTAGTTGGATGGTGTTTTTTGGTGGTCATACGCTGGTATTAACACTAGTATGACCAATAAGAATCGCTTTTATTGGTCGTTATTATTCGTATTTCTAGGACCATTAGGACATTTTATATAAATTTTACAAAGTGTGGCAGATCAATCAACTGCCTTAACAGCATACCACGGTTATGTTGCGTCAGTCATCCGATATGGAATTGTTATTTGGGGAAACTCATCAGAAATCAATGAAGTGTTTATTACGTAAAAAAGATGTATACGTGCTATATGTGGAGTTGGCCCCCTAGCATCTTGTAGACCGCTCTTTAGAAAACTTAATGTGCTTACTTTGAGAGGCATTTATATCTACGAACAAGCTAAGTTTGTAAGAACCAACCCTGAACTGTTCGATAAACCTACCCAAAACCCAGTATTAAGAACCCGAGATTTGTATAGGGTCCGGCAACCCATTTCTAGGACAGCCCTTTGTAATAAAAATTGTTATAAGATGTCTGGTAAAATATATAATAATATTCCGGTCGACCTAAGAACTCTCACTACTAAACTATTTCTAATAAAACTTAAAAAATGGCTCATAGAAAAATGTTTTACGATTTAAATGTTTTTTTTTGACATATAATCTATATTCTCTATTATGGTAGAATGTATAGTTGAATGTAATGAATGAATCCGTATGTACTGTCTGATATTTGTATTTGTCATGTGTTATAGGATTATTTAATTTGAATATTTGTATACCACTGTTATGGTGAACTGTGATGCTCATTTTTTTTTCCCAAGTGTTACACCTGTAAAAATACCATAGTTCTTGCAAATAAATACTTTGACTTTGAAAAGTTTTTTTTCGCAGTCGCGGTTTACCCCAACCTCAATCAACACAAATACATAGGTAGGTTTAGTATTGCATCGGCCCCGAGGGCCAAAGGCACGCAGAAATAGGAGCTTCTGTGGCGCGGAGCTCGGTTTCTGTGTCGATTGGACATTTAGACGACCGGATGGCCTAGTGGTTAGAGACCCCGACTACGAAGCTGGAGGTCCCGGGTTCGATCTCCGGTCGGGACAGATGTTTGTATGACGATTGTTTGCTCTCGGGTGTTGGCTGATAGCCCAGCCCCTATAATACGAAGTGCAATATTCGAACTTCGTGTCGTCCAGCTTACGCTAATATTATTTGATACGAGAGTGCGCGGCCAGGCGTCGCCCCACTCACCGACTCTGTGGGTGTGCCGCGCATGCGCGTCGAGCCGCTCGGGCGCGCCGGCCTGGCCCGCGTCGCGCATGGCGGTGACGAGCCCGAAGTCCCCGACCTTGACGCGTCCGTCGCGCGCGAAGAAGATGTTGCTGGGCTTGAGGTCGCGGTGGATCAGCCCCGCTAGGTGCACGTACTCCACCGCGGACACTATCTGGCTGAACAGCGTCCTTATCTGCACGGGAAACGTGATACTTGTCAACTATACAGAACAGGGACGTTGCCTTCTGGTCGAATCAGCAACTTTTTTTGAGATGTCAAAACGATTTAATCGGATCCGTTAGTATGAAATTTGTATGGAATAACAGAACTATGTCGTCATAATTTTCACTTTTTTTAGTGTTCAAACTGCCTCCTTTTATTCGTTTTTGTTAAACTAAAAATTGTTTTAATTGCAGTAATAAATGAGGCGTCGGTTTTTCACGAGTACGAGTATTTTCGAAAGCGTGATAAGTGAAAATTTAAAATGATTTATGTCAAAAAAAAGAACAAGTGCAAGTCGGACTCGCGCACTAGGGTTCCGTAGAAAGATTTTAGCGCTTTTCCCCAGTGTTTTCAGAAGTCCAGTGTAAGCAGAGCCCTGCTCCTAAGCAAAATGTGCGCAGTGTGGGGTCAACTTATATTGGTCTGCGAAATCTAGAGACAGACATAAAAATTCAAGATTTTAAGACTTTTCTGAGTGGTTAGATAGATAGATACAAACTTTATTTTTCAAAACAATACATGACTTTATGACAAAAGACAAATAAAAACTATGGTTGTACTATAAGAGCTACCTTCATACCAAATTTCAAGTTTCTAGGACAACTGGAAGTACCTTTTAGGTTGTCAAAGTACGCCAATTTGTATGGAAACTACTTTTTTAATGACTGTATCTTTTGATTGCTTTGACTTAGATGCTTGATTTTTTCACAGCTTCAAGGGACCGCAGGTTTGAGTATTTGTTATTAATTTCAGCATCCTACCTCCACGCGTTCCAGAGAAAAAGGGTCTTGACAGACAGACAGACAGACGGACAACACAGTGATCCTATAAGGGTTCCGTTTTTTCCTTTTGAGGTACGGAACCCTAAAAAAGATAAAATGGGTTTAAAAACTTCATTACTTCATAATGATCCTAATAATGTAAAATACCACTTAACAACTTTTGCAAAAATACACGTTTCATAACATCGACATAAGGTAAAAAGCAAAAAATTCCGATTTAAACGAACAGTAACCTCCGAAACTAATAATTTTTGGCACACGACCTTTTTTGTTACAAACGACGAGTACTATATCCCCTTAAAATGAACAGTTTTAAATGATCATCAAACCTATAATGGACTAACCTATATTATGTCTAATGAATGTACTCAGTAAACAATCACCCGGTATACGAGACAATATAAAAAGACGGTGTGCACCCTGTATACGAGACATGATAAAGAGACGGTGTGTGCTTGTCTCACCATGTCCCCCCGCGAGCCGCGGCTGCGGTGCTGCCGTAGCCAGTCGTGCAGGCTGTCGCGCCGGCACAGCTGCATCTGTATGTACAGGTACATCTTGGACGCCGGAGGCTCGTTCTCACGCAACACCATGTCGAGGGACCAGTGACGCGTGTGACCCTTCTGTAATAGTTAATAGTACATTGTGTATTAAGGGCGATAAGAAGGGCATCACGAACGAAGCTCTATACTTCGTTTTTTAGCATTAGAAAGAAGGTAAACAATCTTCCATCCAAAAACCAACTAACCTTTTTCTTCTTCCCCGCGCTCTCGCTCTTAACATAGCTGTCACACTCTTTCACCATCTCCAGTCTCTTGTCCAAGGAGCTGTCCTTCCTCGCCTCAGACAAGCCTCTGGATCCAGTGTCCTTGCTACACTCATCTTCGTTGGCGAATACTATGAAGGAATCTTCGTTAGATGGCGGTGTGGCGGTTGGGACCTCGGCTGGAGATTGCTCGAATACTATGCTGAAGGAATCGTTGCAGCTTAGCGATCTGGAAGGAGAGGCATTATTAAAAAACCGGCCAAGTGCGAGGGTTCCGTAGAAAATTTGTAGACACGTGTAAGTTTATGTATTCTATCTTGGAACTTTCTATAACGCCCGTATGGTTTTATTAATAAAAAAAAACTTAGTTTACTCTATTTCTACCGTTACAAAAGAAATTATGGATAATTGTTTTAATACAAGACAAAAAAAACCGTCACCAACGTTAAAAGCGACCGCAAAGTTTTCTTATCTTCCAACTGCAACCATTGTTATATTTTTTAAAGGGATAACAATAAAAAAACGGAATAAATACAAAAAAGATTCCTCCAAATGATAAGATGGCAAATGCCAAAGCGATACTCGGAGCGAGGCTTCTAATAGGGTTGTTGACTGATGTCACAATGAAATCATTTTACATTTTCACTTATCAAGCTTCCGAAAATACTCATACAAAACCTCACTTATTACTGCAATCAAAACGATTTTTAATTTAACAAAAACCAATAAAAGGATTTGTTCACTGAAAATGATGACGTCACAGTTCTGTAATTCAATACAAACTTGATACTAACGGATCCGATCAAATCGTTTTGACATTAAAGTTGCTGATTTGACCAAGAGGCAACATCCGTATCCCGACGCCCTTTTTGGCTCCTATTTTACCAACTTAACAAATGTCAGTTTCACAATGACAATTCGGTGTCAACTGCTGACTTGAAGAGCTTTTGTTTTAGCGCGCTTCATACTGTCATAGAAATGTAGTTCGAATTGTCATATAAAACTGACAATTGTAAAGGCGGTGAAACAGGGGCCTCGCACCCGAGCTGCTAGCGCCACTGCTTGCCGATGGCTTGACAACTAGTCACGTTGCATTTGTTTACCTCGTCGGTTCGTCGGTATCGCATATAACTTGGTCCCGAGTGGGCGTGGTCACAAACCCGTCACAGCTGTTCGTCACTCTCTGACTGTCGTTAGTGTGACAAAACAAGTTTGTTAAAAACATTACACTCCTTCTTAGGCAGTCGCGTAGAAATTTATATGATTTTTGATCGACGATGCGGTCTATTCACTTCACTTCGTACGCTTGCGTGAGTAAGACGTTACTAAATTGATCAATAAAAGTGTCAATCCACCCCTATAATGTCGAAATGTGTTGTGTGTTCAAAAAATGTTGTGAAATCTCGCCCTGGTGTGGATTGCAATAGGTGTGAGGCTTTGGTGCACCTGGCCATTGAGTGCTCGGGTTTGACCACCAAACAGCGCGCTGCCCTGCGAGCGAATCAAAACCTGGAATGGACCTGCCAGGAGTGTACCGAAACATCGCCAAGGCGTCGTTCGATTGTCGTTCCGGACGAGGACGATGAAGTACTTGACAAGGCGGTCAGGTCTGCCCCCCAAGTTGATGGGAAAAAGCTACTCCAAGATATAAATTTGATGTTAGAGAAGGCCCTGAAGCGTGAACTTGGTGCTATCATGGAGTCGATTGAGTTCACCTCTGATAAAATGGATGAACTGGTAGAAGAAATGAATGCGGTCAAAGCCTCTGTTCAAGAACTCAAGAAGAAGAATGCTGAACTAGCTAACCGATGCAACAATCAGGAAACGCGCATAAGTGCCCTTGAGCAGCGTGTGGAGGATCTGGAGCAAGAGAAGCTGTCAAAAACTGTGGAAGTCTTCGGTCTACCGTCGTGTGAAAACGACGACGTTACAGCAATAGTTAGTGTTATGGCCGAGAAGCTGGAAGTTCCCGTGAGCGACGTAGAGGATGTACAATGTTTCCCTGCCAACAAGGATCGTGCTGGGAAACTTCAAATTAAGTTCTCGAAGGAATCTATGCAGTCGCAGTGGCTCAAAAAAGCTAAAGCAACAAGGATTACGGTAGCTGATATCTTACCCTCAGTACCAGAGAACAAGGCAAATGATCAAGTTTTTGTTAGAGAAGCCCTAACACCGTTTAAAAGGGCACTTCTGCGTGATGCAAGAAAACAGCTGAAGGATACTCGACTCTATAAGCATGTCTGGTGCAAGAGAGGTGTTATCCGTGCGAGGAAGGCCGACAAGAAGCCATGTGCGGTCATTCGGGATACAGGCGACATTAAGCTACTGTTGTCTAAGTAATATCGTTCGCCACTTTAAAAAAAAATCTAAGTTTAACGATATTTTCTCACTGTATAAATGGCTGTAAATTTAAATTTAGACGATATTAATGAAATCATGAGCTATGCGAACTTGAATACATTTGTCAAACGTGCTAAATCTAATTGTAACAGAATCAGTTTATTTACAATGCACATTAACATAAGATCTCTAATTAAAAATTTCAGTGCACTCGAACAATGTGTGTATTCCTGCACATTGGACGTGGATGTATTAATAATCACGGAAGCAAATATTTCCCAGTCATTTAGTAGCATGTACAAACTGCGAGGATACCAAATGCATACGGAGTTGCGAAATGACCGCAAGGGTGGCGGTATAATCATTTACAAAAACGTTTCACTTTGAATCGCTACTTTTGAAAATTACAACTGTTACAGGATATTCTGCTGCTCTGTGCGCAGTGTACCGACCACCTAGCCTTAGTAAACACTTGTTCATAAATGAGCTCGAGACACCGGTCAGAAAAATAAATATTAACACTGATCTGTTTCTTCTTGGTGATATGAACATTGATCTGAAGACGAATTACCCTGTAAAGCATAAGCACAACAGTATGCTCTATGGTTGCGGCTTGGCGTGTGGAATATCGGACTATACACGCATAGAACAAACTAATCTTAAAACAAGCAAGTCATGTATTGATCACATTTATGCGAGGTCCCAATCGCAAGACGTGTACACCGCAACGATAGGCACAGTACTGGCGGATCAGCGCGCGACGGTCCTCGCGTGCGTAGGCAATGCGATGCATCAGCGCGTACAGGTTGCTCCTGTTTACAGGGATATTTATGATTTTGATGTATTGTATCGATCGTTTAAAAATATCGATTGGGGCAAAGTGAATGCAATGCATGATCCGAATTGTATTTATAATTATATAAAACACAGTATGGGTACATGCTACGATAAAGCTATTACTAAAGTAAAAATAAAAACAAATATGAAAAGGTTAGGCAATGAGTGGATTAATAAAAGGGTTAACCAAGCCTGCAATTATAGAGATAGGTTATTTAAGGATTGGCTGAAGAACACAGATGACAAGATTTTAAAAGTAAAATACAACAAAGCGAGAAATTATGCGAATAATGTGATTACTAAAGCTAAAAACATTTACATTTATGAGGACATTGAAAACAATAAAAACAATCCAGGGAAATTATGGTATATACTTAACAAATTTTTGGGAGGGAGAAGCGGTCATTAGATACATTGTTGAATACATTTGCGGAGCACGGCGTGAAACCTATCGATGTCGCTAATAATTTTGCTAAATCATTTTCTGAGAGTTTAAAAAATATAATCCCACAATGTAATTTTTGCATTTTGCCCAAGGTACAATTTAGTCGACCGGCAAATGTTTCTATGCGTTTCAAAAAGGCCACGCCCATTAATGTTGAGAAATTGATTAATTCGTTAAATGCTAAAAAGGCGCCTGGCATTGATTGTGTGCGCGCAATTGACATTAAGGCGATGTATAAAGAGATTGTTCCTGTGATTGCAAAACTTATAAATGTATGTATAGAATGCAATCAGTATCCTAACGATTTGATAAGGGGAGTAGTAAGACCCATTTTTAAAAGCGGATCTAAAGATGTGTATGACAATTATCGCCCTATAACGATTTTGCCAACAGTAGATAAATTAGTGGAAAAATTTATTAGTCAGCAAATTTATGAATTTTATGAAAACCATGATATTCTGACGAAGACTCAATACGGTTTCCAACCTCATAAGAACATAAGTCAGCTCTTGTCGTCCTTCACCGACCAGGTCGTGACGCATCTTAATGACAAGAAACAAATTCTGATAGTATTTATCGACTATAGTAAAGCGTTCGATACACTGCGTCACGAGTTGCTCATTGACTGGATGAGAACGGTGTTAGGGGCCCTTTACTGAAATGGTGTAAGAACTATCTTAACAATCGCTCCTATCAAGTAAAAGTAGCAAATGCCTTGACTGGACAGGTTTGGGTAGGCGGGGGAACGGCACAGGGGTCTGTTCTGGGCCCGCTTCACTACATCACCTACGTTAATAATGTGGTGAATGTCCTAAAACACTGTAGTATTTTTCAATATGCAGATGACACATGCATTGTGGCAGCCCATGAAGATTTAGATGTCGCTATTCAACACTTGCAAATTGACTTTACCAACGTGATGAAGTGGTCGCATGATGCCGGATTGGTTTTTAACACCGACAAAACCAAACTTATGTATGTTAGATCAAGCCAAAATAGGAAACATCATCAACTTGATCTAATTGGCCACTAGCACTCTTGTTTGCATGGAAGCGCGAGCTCCAGCGGAATACCATGTGCGTGTCCTTCCATACAGGTGGTACAAAAGCACAAATATCTGGGACTGGTCATAGATGATCGCATGAAGTGGACTGAGCATATTGAGGTCGTCTGTGGTAAGCTACGGGCAATATTATCGAAGATTTGCATTGTGAAAAGTAGGATTCCATACAAGATACTGTTATCATTGTACAAATCGCTCCGAGAATCGATAATAACTTATGGGCTAAGTAGTTATGGTCTTACGTGTAAGACGAACTTAAATAGAATTTATGAGCTACAACTAAGGTTGCTTAAAAATGTTGTTCCTACAAAGATCAAGGAGAGGTTCAAAAACAACTACAGAGACCTATTCTACCACTGTAAGGTACTACCCGTACATGATCTAGTGAGGTATGCTATTTTAGTTGAGAATTTATTTAATGAAAGAATCGGAAAAGTAGCATACCATAACGACAGAAATACGCGTCGATGTCAGAATAAGTTTCTTTGTACGCCTCGCTACCGGAACTTGTACGGGACCCGGCGTCTCCATTACAGGGTTCCTTTTCTTTTTAATGAATTGCCACTGGAGCTAAAGAATATTTTGAATGAGAAAAACATTAAACGAAAACTTCACCAATACTTTTTAGACATGTTAGATCCATTAATGCATATTCCGTTGTATTAATTTTTAATTCGATCTAAGTAACGCGCGGCATTCTTTGTATCAACCTGTATGATGAGTTGTTTACCTAACGCCCGCCGCCGGCGGCCCGTGCGCCGACGCGCCGCGCGCGGCCGGCGGCCGGTAGCTTGTATTTTGCTGTGCTCGTGCTCATGCTACCTACAATCTACAAATAATAAGGGTGTTGTACAAAATCAACAACTTTATTATGCGTATGAAGGTGAAGGAGCAGTACAGGGTAAAACTTGTATTGGTTTGTATGTACTGTTTTGTAATATTGTTGTAAGATTTTTTGTTAACAAATAAAACTTTTACCTTTACTTACTATTAAAAATTCGAAATTTTATTTAGCAAACAGGCAGTTGAATGCTCTTTTACACGTCATTTTTTTGAGTCTACCAGCGCTTTGGGAAAGGCCATGATTGCCGAGAAGAATGCACCGCAAGAAACTTGGCACAGTCATTTTTATTAAAACCAAGTTACATTAGCTCTTACAATACGTAACCACAGATAAATTACACAAAGAAACCTCACTCTACCATTAGAAAATAAAGAGAAAAAAAAAACTATCTATCTATTTAGAATCTATCGACTTGACAGATTTTTAAATTAATTCAACCACTGATAATAAACGTGAGTGTGGTAGGACCTTTTGCGAGATACGTCCGGATAGCTACCACCATCTTACTCGCTAATCCTACCGCTAAGCAGTACTTGCATTGTTGTGTTCCGGTGTAATTACGGGCACAAGAGGAATGTCATCTTAGCTCTCTAGGTTGGCGACGCATCTGCAAACCCCCCGGGGTTGTAGGTGTCTATGGGCAGTGGTGGCCACTTACCATCAGGTGACCCACTTGCTCGTTTGCCTTCCTAGTCGTATAAAAAAACTTGAGAGTTTTCAATAGAATAATTGTCGTAAGTCCCTTATGTCTATTTTAAACCAAAGAAACAAGAAAACTACTGTTGATATAAAACATTTACCAGTTTCCAACAACAAGAATGCATTATTATCCTGAAGACGTTTTCCTTTTAGATGTCTATCAGTACATCTTCAATCTGACTGGTGTGGATTTTTGATACAAAGCAAGCCACCTTATGGCTCGGCCGCGACTATGAATGCTTCGTTCATTGCGCGCTCACCACACTCACTGTACAGCCTTTAACTCGGCTCACGTAATGTATTAAAAAAGCACTCAATAATCTACCTGTTCCTCTTAGAAGCAGTCAGCTGTTTCTCGAAGTCAAGTGCGTCGATGCAGTCATCAATTGTTTTCTGCAGCGTCAACTTAACGCTGCCATCTTTAGCCGACTTGACAGGCGTGGGTGACTCCACCGTATAATCCTCTGACATATCCAATGACACGTTTAGTTCGCTGTTGAAAGAGAAGCACGTTAGACCTGTTGAATGGGTATTTCAAATCTAAATACCTATTCTAAATTCATAAATACAGAGAATGCTATGACCACAGACAAACGCATTGACAACTTGTTATGTGGTCGTTGGTGTGTTAGAGAACGGGGGTTTGTTAACAACATTAAATTATATTACGAAATAAAATACGTAATAGACATTTTCTAAAACAAAAGAAGTGAGATTTTTATTCATAAAATTGCTTATGTCGACTAAGTGGTCAGTAACATCATTGTGTCAAATTACAGAAAATTACTTATTTATTATTATTCATATAGTAGTGTATTATTATTATTATGACTGATGGGTAGATTATATAGTAGTGTGTTATTATTATGACTGACATGTAGATTATATCGTAGTGTATTATTTTTTTATTATGAGTGATTGGTGGATAGATTTATATAGTAGTGTATTATTATTATGACTGACATGTAGATTACATCGTAGTGTAGTGTATTATTTATTATTATGAGTGATTGATGGGTAGATTTATATAGTAGTGTACCGTCGCCACTCGGCGTCCTGGCGCTCCTGCCAGGCGGGCGGCGGCTCCTCGACCCAGGAGTTGAAGTACCGCACGATGTTCTCGTGCTCCAGCTTGGCCAGCGCCCTCACCTCGCGGAGCACCCGCTCGCGCTTTGACTCTCTGCAACAACATTTATTTGTGATACGAGGTTGGTAAGGAAGGTTTTACATGAGATGAGTTGGCGGTGGATGCGGAAAACACAAGACCGGTCTGAGTGGAGAGCCTTGGGGGAGGCCTATGTCCAGCAGTGGACGTCTTTCGGCTGACATGATGATGCCTAATGGTAGGGCTCTTCTTTCCAGAGTGGTGCGAGTGGTGGGCCTTGGGGGAGGCCTATGTCTAGCAGTGAAAGTCTTTCGGCTGATATGATGATGATGATGATGACGAGTGATAAACCCGAGCCGTAGCGCGGTCGTCGCGAGTTTGTAAAACCGGCCAATCCTGTATCATACGACGTTTTTCAATAAATTTGTAAGAAAACAGTTTTAATTAGCTAGGTAAAATAAAATTATCAGGCAAAGGCACTCCAACGTTCAGCCAATGTGAATTTTTCGAATAATCAAAATCTGAGGTAAATTAAATAAATACAGTTTATATTTATTACAAAATTTTACAAATTCACCGCTTAGTTTTCTATATTTACAAATTCACCGCTTAGTTTTCTATATTTACAAATACATTTTTCGACGACACATTTCTTATTTTAGGAATTCAAAAGTTCTTGCTTATAAACTTTTAAATTGGACTTTAATAATAATAAAAAAACTGCAAAGAAATCGCACAAAAAAATTAAACTTACGAGCCATGCAAAAAACGTATTTAGTTAGTTATTTAGATAGTTTTAAATGATTCGCAGTTAATTGCATTAGACATAATGAGTTTGCCCGTGATCATGATGCATGTAAATGCGTCGAAATATCGGGAGCTCATCAAACCTATAAGGTAATCGCATTATATCAAATGTATTATAAAACTGACAATGCTCACCTCCTGGGCAACGTGATCCTCTTGACGGCGTACGAGCAGTGGTCGATGTTGTTCCGCGCCTCGAACACGACGCCGAAGCCGCCGCGGCCCAGGCAGCGCAGCGGCGTGAAGTCCTTGCAGTACCGGCCCGAGTACTCCGCGGCGGAGGACGGCGGCCGCTCGTAGTGACGCTCCACCACTATGTACTCCTGGGAAAGAAGGGCCCTGCCATTAGGCATCATCATGTCAGCCGAAAGACGTCCACTGCTGGACATAGGCCTCCCCCAAGGCTCTCCACTCAGACCGGTCGCGTGCTTTCCGCATCCACCGCGGTCCCGCAATCTTTACTAGGTCGTCGCTCCATCTTGTTGGAGGCGTAGCGACAGCTCGTCTCCCGGTCCGTGGACGCCATACGAGAACCTTCTGACCCCATCGGCCATCAGTTCTGCGAGCAATGTGAGCCGCCCACTGCCGCTTAAGTTTCGCAATTCTTCGGGCTATGTCGGTAACTCTAGTTCTACTGCGGATATCATTTCTGATTCTGTCCCGCAGAGAAACCCCGAGCATAGCCCTCTCCATCGCCCTCTGAGTGCCTTTGAGCTTCCTTATGAGGCCCATCGGTAGCGCCCACGTTTTCTGCGTGCATTTGTACATTTTTGTACAATACATTTGAACGGTTACCTATCGTTTATCCGAAAAAACGTTTCACCAAATTATTCCAGGATTTTTATATAACAAACCTATTTAGGTTCCTACAATATCTGGGTGTGTGTGTCGTGAGGGGTTTTATATTTATAAAACCTTGCTCCTGACAGCGCACTATCTTGGCCTTGTTCAGTTGCGCTGTCAGACTGGCAAGGATCGTGTAATCTAAATATACCTATAAAACAGTATGGTGACTGACTGACTGACTGGCAGACAACGCACAGCCTAAACCACTAGACCTAGAAACTTGAAATTTGGCAAACATATACCTTGAGTATCCTAGAGGTGCACTAAGAAGGGATTTTTCGAAATTCCCAGGGGATAGGGAACTAGCCTATTTTGAAATATTTCACGGGGACAAAGCCGCGGGGCACAAGCTAGTTTTAATATAAGAATGAATAGTAACTAAATCCAGTTTTTAACGATAGCAGAACTGTTGACTCATTCGCTCGTCACCAGGCGGTAATTAAAAAATTATGAACGAGTCTCTAGAAGTCTTAAGCCGAGGTGCCAAAAATGACAGCGACAAATATAAAGCAATTTTCACACTTAGGATTTAATATTTCATGTACAGTCAGCAGCAGAAGTAGCTAAGCAACCGAAGTGGTCACAGTGATCTACGCAAGCTCTTATGTCCATAATAATAAAGCCGTGCTTAAATAATTATGAACGCGTCGGTTGCTTAGCTACTTTTGCTGCAGTTTTTTCGGCGTGAGAAATCATCACAAGTTTCAAGTTCCACTCACCTGATGATTACTCGGCAGCGGAGTGGACGGCCTGAACTTGGGCGCGAAGAACCGCGGCCAAATCATCAGATTCATCAGCAGCGCTGAGCTGATCGCTATCAGCAACACCTGACGAACCGCTTAGAGTTTAGTAACTTTAGCTATGAAACCAGTGGACATAGGTACAGTCAGCAGCAGAAGTAGCTAAGCAACTGACGCGTTCTAAGCACGGCTCTATTGTTATTGTTATAGTCATAAGCTTGTGCAGATCATTGAGACCGTTTCGGTTGCTTAGCTACTTCTGCTGCTGACTGTATGAATCTAGGTAATGGACGTTCAAAGCCAAAATATCTTGATTCAGATACAAAATCACTGGTTCGTAAAACCTTCGCTAAGAAGTCGCTATTTGTTTTTCAAGAACGATAGTTATAATCTTGTTTTGGAGTAGTTTAAGTGCGGAGTTAAAGTTTTAAAAAAAGATTAAAACTTAATTTCAAAATGATGAATTGGTAATAAGAGTGAGGTCTGTCTGTCAATTTCCACCAATGAATAGGCCAGTTACTTGTCTCTTATTGGTGGAGAATGAGAGATCGACTTCACTGGAAACTAGCAATCCTAGCGGATTTCTTGACTTGCCTTCATTCAATTCATCATTTTGAAATTAGATGTAATTGAAAATGGCTATAGATATGGATCTGCCAAACATCGAGCTGCATGGCGACGCATCGTGACGACAGCGGTGGCGCAGAAACCGACCGAAACATGACCACGACCACTCTGTCAAGAGTGCACGACTGAGAAGAAGAAGATAGATATGGATGGTACTCTGATTCAACCTCGTATATAAACTTTGACGAAGTTGGAATAACCACTTTAGGTTCGCGGTCTAGAGTGGTTACTCCAATTTCTTATGTACGAGGTTCAGTCAGAGTACCGTCGATATAGGAGATTTATTTATTTTATAGATATAGATATAGGATACTAGTTAGATTTATACCCATGTCCTCGAGTTTCATAGCCAGGCTTACTAAATTGATTCACTCACTGGTCCACGATGTTGAAATAGGCCACATTACTGACGGCCGGATAGCCTAGTGGTTAGAGACCCTGACTACGAAGCTTGAGGTCCCGGGTTCGAATCCCGGTCGGGGCAGATGTTTGTATGATGAATACGAATGTTTGTTCTTGGGTCTTGGATGTTTAATATGTATTTATCTATATAAGTATGTTTATCCGTTGTCTAGTACCCATAACACAAGCTCTGCTTAATTTGGGACTAGGTCAATTGGTGTCACTTGTCCCATGATATTTATTTATTTATTTATTATTTATTACTGATTTAGTTACTGGTTATTTTATATACTTTGTAATCAAATTTGTGTTCTCCTTTTATTTCAAATTCTTTGTTTGTCATCATGTTTACTTTACTTCAATAAAAACCATCAAATACTAAACATCGTTTCATTAATAATTTTTCTTCTAAACAATTTACAACACAAGATACTTACTTCTTTCCACCAGAACCAGAGAGAGTAAACGTGTACGTGTATGTGGTGATGGTCGCCGTCAATATGAGGGGGGGCGGAGGGGGGCTCCATCTCCACCTCCTCGGTCACCTGCATAGCCTGGTCGCACGTGTCTTGCAGGTAGAGGAAGAAACCATGGTTCGCTGGAAGGGAGGTGGGGGGTTAGTCATCATCATCATGTCAGCCGGAAGACGTCCACTGCTGGACATAGGCCTCCCCAGGCTGTCCACTCAGACTGGTCTTGTGCTTTCCGCATCCACCGCGGTGCCGCGATCTTTACTAGGTCGTCGCTCCATCTTGTTGGAGTCCTACCGACAGCTCGTCTCCCGGTCCGCGGACGCCATTCGATAATCTTCTGACCCCAACGGCCATCAGTTCTGCGAGCAATGTGCCCCGCCCACTGCCACTTAAGTTTCGCAATTCTTCGGGCTATATCGGTAACTTTAGTTCTACTGCGGATATCATCATTTCTGATTCTGTCCCGCTGAGAAACCCCGAGCATAGGTTAGTATGTAGGGGGTTAGTATTTCATATTTATTTATTGCCATGTTCATTGACTCAATGTAGGTCTTATAAGCAAGTTATGTCAGTAGGTACATGACGCCCCGTCAGGGCACTGCAACTCTCTTAATGCTAAATAACATTACATTATTAATATAATTACATTAAATTACAGATTCGATAAAGATTTATACTTGTAAAACAGTACCGTGCGTGACTGACTGACTGACTGACAGACAACGCACAGCCTAAACCACTGGACCTAGAGACTTGAAATTTGGCAAACATATACCTAGAGTATCCCACGGGATAGGGAACTAGCCCATTTTGAAATATGTATTGAATATATATTTTCTTTGTGCCTTATTTCTTGTCTTGGCTGTTATGTGGTGTTCAATAAAGAGTTATTGTATTGTATTGTAAATATTTCACGGGGGCAAAGCCGCGGGGCATAAGCTAGTATAGTTATAAGGTTCTCGAATGGCGTGCGCGGACCGGGAGACGAGCTATCGGTAGGCCTCCAACAAGATGGAACGACGACTTGGTCAGGATCGCGGGATCGCGGTGGATGCGGAAAGCACAAGACCGGTCTGAGTGGAGAGCCTCATGACATGATGATGTGTATTACTTGTTGGTACTGAATTGCTAACACTGTGGTATTCACAAACTACACTTACTGGTCTGAGCCGTGGCTCCATACAGCGTTATCAAGGACAGAGTGTTGGGCGGCGAGTCTTGCAGCGAGAGGGCGGTGTCCCCGCCGTGTATGAGCGGCCGAGACTGCTTCAGTTTCCACGGGAGCGGTTGGGTTGACACTGACGTTTCCAGCTTTTGAGCATATAGCTGGCTCTCTTGGATGTATAGCTGGGAAGAGAGGGCAAATTTAATGTCTATTCAGGTTAAATTTACAGCAGACTTACCACAAGCTGACGTGATACAGTCAAGTGCAAAAATATGGGTGCATACGATTTACTAAAAACTATGTCCCATGGCTCTTATGTAGGCGAATTCAGGTGGTACTGTTATTATGGTGGATTAATTCGATACTTATTTTTGCAATTGACCGTACGCAGTACTTCGTATTGACGCAGAAATACGAAATAAAACGAGTTTTCCGGACGTAACTTAAATAATCTTGTGTTAATATTTCAACTATCGACATCGAAATTGAATGTTATAAAAATAACACACATTTTAAATTAAAGTAAGTTTGACGAATACCAGAGAGTACGATTACTAAGTTTACTACTGACAGATGGTTTGATTTGATTTCATTTTCAAATTTAATGTCGTACAAATAAAACACTTATTACAAAATCTGTAAACATATTACCTTCATCTTTCAGTGGTAAACTTAGAGTAGTCGTTCCGTAGAGTAGTTTTGCAAGTTTTAGCGCTATTGACTGTTGCCTCCCACAGCCCACCAAAGTTAGGGCAGTAATGCGGAGAAAACTTAAATCCTTTACGATTTAGAGCCCACAAAGCTGTTGATCTAGTTTAACTGCGTGCGTTCAAAACAAATAAGAACTGGATACTATGATAGTGTTAAACTTGGCCCAGGATCGTTGACACACCTGCGTGCGATGTACTCCGATGTAGAGCGAGGGCGGCGGCGCGAGGTCGTCCGTGAGCGCGCGCGTGCACTCCCACAGCACGTCGATGCTGTGCAGCGCGCCGGCCTGCAGCCGCCACATGCCCGCCACCGGCGCTTCGAGCTGTCACAATGTTGACACCTTAGTTGAAAGGGGCTTCTAAATAGGGGTGTTAAAGACTCGAGTCCTTTGAGTCTTATATTATAGACTCGACTTGATTATATAGAGCCATTTATTATATATTTAGAGCACGGACCAACCACCCTCTGAACAACGCATCTTCTATAATTTACTCGGAAAATCATTACGAAAAAAGCCGCGGTAAGCGGGCCGGGGGAATGCGTCGTGATTGGTTTATAGCTTGTCATCTGGTCGAAAGTGAGTCGCGATTCGAGGATAGAGATTTCATAGGTGCAAATGAGCACATGCGTTTCGGAAACATTCGCCCTGACATTTAGTGCCCAGAGGGTGGTTGGTCCGTGATGTAGAGCGATTACTAGGCGCAGCTGACAGCGGCACACTACTACCCTCGTTTTCATCGTCATTTTTATTATTGTCAAATGTAAGGTAGCACACTAAACTGATCAAATCACTCTGTAATGGCGTATAGTAGTCGCGTGAGTCTCGCTGCCACTGCGTCGTGCACTCCCAGAGGATAGACTACGAATTAGTCCGAAACTTAAATATGTGAGTGACTCGTTTCATTTCACTAGTAACTTGCCTGCTGCTGCCACAGATTCTGCGTCTCCCCGGGCCTGGTGATGGCTATGGTCCCCTCGGGCATGGCGACGCGCACGGAGACGGCGCCGGCGCCGCCACCCGCCGGCCCGAGGCACTCGGGGCTCGCCGACAGCGCCAGCTGGTGCTCCGCCACGCTGAAGTTCCATCTGTCAACGAGGTCGGACAGTCAGTGTCTCATCACCATCTGATTTGTTATTTTATATGTTATGTGCAATAAAGGGATATATGTACATACATACATACGATCACTACCAGATCCTTTAACATGGTAACGTTTACTTTATCCACAACATAAAGCATTCGTCAGTCTCGAACTTGCATATTTGTTAGAAAATGACGAATCCTTTATGTCGTGGATAAAATTTACCGTGCTAGAGGTCAGCCATTTTTACGTCCCGCAGAGCTGGGCACAGGCCTCTCAGAACGAGAAAGCTTGGGCTACAGGCCCGCGTGGGAGCGTGCTGAATGAAAAAGAAAGAGACTTCAACCTGCTCACAAAATTTCACGAGAATCGGTTGAGAAATGCGACCTGTAGAGGAGAGAGGTCAGCCATTTTTACGTCCCGCAGAGCTGGGCACAGGCCTCTCAGAACGAGAAAGCTTGGGCTACAGGCCCGCGTGGGAGCGTGCTGAATGAAAAAGAAAGAGACTTCAACCTGCTCACAAAATTTCACGAGAATCGGTTGAGAAATGCGACCTGTAGAGGAGAACAGCCAGGAGTACAGACATAGGAAAGCATTTTTGTCCAAGCTGAAACGGAGACACTCGCTCACTTGTATATATGTACTCGTATGTATATCTCTTTATTGCACATAAAACATGAAACAACAGAAAACAACAAAAACAAATGCAAAAAGGCGAACTAATCCGTAAAAAATGTATAGTTAAAGTGAGAAAGGCTTTCCCCTGTCAAAATGTTTATGACAATGTCATCAGATTGATTTTTGCCTGGCCCATGGGAAAGTTGCACTGTTGTGTTTCGGTGTAAAGAGTAACACAGCGCCGGTGTAATTACGGGCACGAGAGGCATTTAATCTTAGCTCCCTAGATTGGAAATGCATCTGCAAACCCCCTGGGGTTGTCCCAACCCAATTGCTAGTTTTCCTTCCTTTTCGTGTAAATAAAAGGTTTTTCTACTGTTAGCATAAGCAAGCTGAATTTAGCCATGTTCAAGTGGGCTGTACTCACTTCTCTTGCCCGGAGCGCGGGTCGAGCGCGCGCACCGTGTTGGCGTGCCGGCGCAGCACCAGCAGCAGCCGGCCGGCGCCGGTGGCTTGCTGCTCGCTGCTGCAGCCGCTGGACCCGCACTCGTATATCACCGCGCCCGTGGCTGTGTCTATGCCCTGCCACAGGGTTTCCTTGGCACCTGGATTGACCAATCATGAGTTTTAGCAAATTTATTTTGCAGTTATAAGTTTGACCTGTGTATCTGTCTGCGGCATCATAGCTCTTAAGTGAATTGACAGATTTCGATGCGGTTTTTTCCCATCGGTAGCTTGTTTAATCGAGATGGTTCTTAGCCAAGTTTCATTAAAATCGGTTTACCCGATTTTGAAATATTGAACTTTTCATAAAAAACCACCTGACCCAGCGAACTTCGGGCCGCCATAGGCCGTTCCATTATAATGTGCGAGATTTTTTTTTTTCGATTTTTTACCCTCTTTTAATAGTTAAATTCTGCTATTCGGAGTAGAGACAAATACAACAAATCAAAGATCATAAAAATCGGTCAGGCCGTTCTTGATTTATAAATGGTGTAACTAATAAAAACTTTGTTTTATATACTCGTAGATAGACATGTGCGATTGACAAAATCTAAGGAGAATGGCAATCCAGTGGCGGCTATTATTGTGTTTGCCAATAAAGGGGCTAGCGGCCTGCAATTGTCAAAAACGCTAAAATAAATACAAATACGTATTAACAGCCCGAATGATAGCAGATATTATACGTAGAATAAGACTAGGCGCAGTAACGTGTCGCTGTCTACTGCGACTATGTAAAGACGGAAAATAAAACTTCAATTCCTAGATCAATTGTTTTCCTTGCATCATTAAACCACACACAATCAACAAACACATTAAATACCTAAATAAATAAAAAACACCCAAAGATATAAACAAAAACCTGCACAGTCACGCGGTTGGAGTGCCTATTAGCTATGACTCATGTATAACAACATAAGCTAAGCCTTTCTGTTGAATGCGTTAATGCGGCGAATCTTAGTCATAGTTCGGCGCTGAAACCTGTTTAAGTTTTACGTCGATTATGCACGATTATGTCGATTGTTCACGCAACATTTTAATAATAACTAGCTTTCGCTCGCGGCTTCGCTCCCGCGGCAGAACTCTCTATCTCGTGGAAATTTCGAAAAATCCCGCCTTATCCCAGGCGTACATTATAAAAGGAACTTCTATGCCAAATTTCAGCTTTCTGGGCCCAGGGGTTTGCGCTGATCAGTCAGTTAGTCAGTAAATACATAATAAAGCCATTTATTTCCGAACTTTACCGACTTAATTATATGTGTGTAGATAAAATATTTCACTGTACGAACTACAGTCAAACTCTCTGAATCACGCCATGTCACCTACAGTCCCTGCGATAAGCAATTAAACACTGGCACACGCGGATTACTCTTATCAGTAAAACTGTGATAAGGCATATTATGCAAACAAAAAATTGTCGTGTAGCTATTTAATGATCTATCTTTACTTATTGAGCTGGTCCTTATACGACATTTAATTTAATCTGGTTGGTTATTGATTTATCAATATTGATTGATTGACAAATCCAATCACAATGTTCTGTAGCACATCCTCATTCCAAACAATTTTACCCAACTTCAAAAAGGAGGATGGCTTCATTTCTCTGTACTCTTTTAGTTTATTACAAAGTGTAAGTGGTTGTAAGACTATTGAACAAAACAGAAAATTCACAAATTACAAGACAAGACAGATTCACAAAGGCGAACTTATCCCTTAAGGGGATCTCTTCTCTTACTATTGGTTATAAAGTGCAGTCAAAAGAAAAAGCTAGTAAAATAACTACTCACCAGCTATGACAAGATCGTCTGAATATTTGAATGAAGATGACAAGAGCTGGTCAGCGTCAAAGGGTAGCGGCTCAATATTGTCTCCGCTGAGGCTGTACAAGGTGCCTCGGAGAGATGGCACCAACCGTACCCACTTGCCTCCTGCGGTGAGCTAAAATAAAGCCAATATGATGATGTGTTTCTGTAATCCCTCAGCAGGGACATAGGGCTCACAGTAGGGACTTCCATGCATCACGGTCCTGTGCTGTGGCTTCAAGGTCCTGCCAGTGACACCCGACTTGGGAGATCTCTTTCTCAACTAACCGTCTCCAGGTGGTTTGGGGTCGGCCTCAGCCTCAGCATAGCCAATATGTTATACATAAAGAACCAAAACTGATTATTTCAGACAAAATAGCTGATATATTTGTATATTTAAAGTTTAGGTAGACAGTACAAAAATATAATACATAACTAAAGAAATATCAGTTTTAGGACAATGCAATGCAACACAGGTGCTTCAGATACTTCACTTTAAGTTACTTTAAAAAAAAACTATTTCAATTCATTAATGAGATGCTCAGTCTTATATAACAACAAATCCTTTAGCAAATATTTCTACACTAGCATTTTGTTTTCCTGTGGTGTTCAACAATCCTATACTAATCTTAATAATTATTAGGTAGGTATAAAGGACTATAAAACCAAGAGGACTGCCAATGGCTATACAATGTCGCGTTCCTGTAAAATAATGAGCCTGCTGTAGCTAGTTTCACTAGAGAGGTCTCTGTACCATTAATTTTGTATGACACTTAGACCTCTGGCTAACACAATAGCGCCATCTATGAACAGAAAGAAAAAACGAATTTAGGTGGCGCTATTGTGTTAGCCAGAGGTCAAAATGTCATACCAAATGAATGGTACAGAGACCCCTCCATAGTAAAACTAGCTACAGCAGGTTTATTATTTCATAGGAACACAACATCATATAGACACTGGCAGTCCTCTTGGTTTTATGGTCCTTGGTAGGTATGAATGTGAATGTTTGTGAGGATGGATGTTTGTTACTCTTTCACACAAAAAACTACTGAATGAATTTTAATGAACCTTCTCAGTAGTATAACTTATACCTCAGAATAACATGAAAGGTTTTTTATACTGAAAAATTGCATTCAGTCGAAGTCACAAGTAACAGCTAGTGCAGAAACAAAACAACAATTCATTTTTTCAATATTACCTCCACATGATGTAGATTAGATGACAGTAGTGGCTCTGTCTCGATTTCCCATGCTTTTGCTCCGTTTTCTGTTGAGAACGCCGTCAATTTCCCATCTAGTGTGCTCACTATCATTAGGCTACAAAAAATATTGTACATTTAAGTTACAGTTTACATTTTATTATTTGTTTTACTAATTACAGTTTATTTAACATGTTTATAAATAATGCGTAATAAGTTGAGTAATAGCAGGAAAAATAAGCACATAAAAAATGAATGCAGTTAAAGACAAATTCAAAATCTTCTAAAAACATTAAACTGACAAAAAGTGCAATGATTTAGTTACAAATGAAATCAACATTGTGAGTCAATTGAAAATGCGGAAGAAACCTTCAAAATAAACCAAATGAAAGTTCACTACGGTTTGTTTACGTTTTTTTTTACTAATTTTTAACCATGATTAAATTAATACTACAAGTCTGAACATGTTTTGATGTCGGCAAATGAAGAAAATAAGTACTACTTACTCATTTTTGTCCGTATTTACATTGTGAGGATTACAAAACGGTAATTCTTGGACAGTGTCTTCGGCACGAAAGGAACTTACAAGGCATGTAAGAACGAATGCAGTCTTCAAAGCTATAACCTTCCAATACCAATCCGACATTTTACTAACACTAAACTATTTTCGGACATTTCAAACTGGACGACTGTTATTTTTTTGTTATTACGAAACTTTCAATAGAATTACAACCCTCGCTTCAAGGCTCTCGCATAATATCTGTCACTTCACTCACTGTAAGAAAAAAAAATAGCTCGAAACCCGCTTAATTTTACTCAATTATGACCAATCGCTTAACACTTTACTTTGCTGGTATTGGTGGAAACGAGTCGACCAGTATATTAATTCCGCCGGAACAATACGGCGAAGCAAGTCCGGGCACGTCCACGTAATTGACGTAAACTGTCAAATAATATTGTTGAAGCAGCAAAACTAGTAACGCTACTGAACAATTAAGAGAAAATACTTTTATTCAAAATGCACTTTATTGCGTTGAGCGAAGGTTTATTTTTTGCATAGTGCTATTCTAAAGCTATGAAAAATGTGTTTATTTAACGTAAGAAATTAAAATGAAATTAAATGAATAACAATCGTTCGGGAACGTCACCATTTTCTGTATTTTGACTCGAAAAAGTGGCTCTTAAATAAAATAAAATAAATGGATGATCTTGGCTCTTCAAATTATTACTGACTTCCTTTGTAATATTTATGAATAAAAAATTTAGTAATTGCTCATCGATTCGTCATACACACATGGCCAAGTTTTATCATGCTACAAGTTACAGTTTACAGGCGGAAGTCTCGTTCTATCACCTTTTGTTAGAAAGAGACTTCCGTTTGTAAAGCTACAAGTTTAGTTACAATTTACAAGCGGAAGTCTCTTTCTAATAAAAGATGATAGAATGAGACTTCCGCTTGTAAATTGTAACTTGTAGCTTTATAAAACACGGCCCAGGTCACAACCATAAATCAGAATTGTTTATGCCTAGCTAGACTGAAACATTTCAGAACGTAAATATTTTGACATTGAAGTTGTCGTACGTTTTCCACGCTCTACTATTTTTGTGGAGATTTCTTGTAATCATTATTGTTTTGGGAAGCACGTAAACCGGTACTCTTAATTAAACAGCTGGTCTGTTCTAGCCTGCAACTACCTGCATAGAAAATAACGGTCCTTTGATTCGAATCTCGAAGTTTCACCAAGCATCAAGATGACTCTGGGGCCCTACAACAGGCATCAATCCGATAGGAAGAAGTGAGATTTTGTTTTATTTCTACGCGTTCTTAGAGATTCATTTGTTTTCTGAGATAGTAATCTACTTTTCTGTTACAGGCAAGCAGCTTTGGCCGCTGCTTTTCCTCAAGGCATTCGTTGCCAGAAGTGCCTTGAGTTTGGGCACTGGAGTTATGAATGCAAAGGGAAACGTAAGATCCTCGTGCGTCCATCACGCACACAAGTGCTTAAGAAAAACCTAAAGGCGAAGGAAGAAGCACATTGCAGGCAAGTAATATTTATAAATTTTTAGGGTATATTCTTATATATCATCTTATCTCATATAATATGTTCTTCTACTTATCAGTGCTCATTGTAACAATAATTACTTTTGAAAACCGTTGTAATTTTTAAACTATAGACATTGTAAAATTTGATACTACCCTCAAATTTAAAACAGTAAATTTTTGCCAGTTTGGTTTGAAGATGGATCTTAATTAAAATTTATGTTATTGTGCAATATTAAGTACAAGTGTTTCCTGTTTAGGTTTTGAAACATTTTTATTAATCCATTTTAGCGGAGGCAGTTGCAAAATCCCGAGCAAGAAGAAGAAGTGCGAAGAGTCTAGCTGCTCGGACAACAGCTCATCGGACAGCTCCTCTGACTCTTCTTCTGACAGCTCCAGTTCTGACAGCGACAGCAGCAGCGACTCAGAGAGTGACAGCGGGGACAGCAGCAATTCTGGCTCCGGTAGTGATTCTTAAATAAGTGTATAATTGTAGGGACTTCTCACAGTATAGCTGCGTTACCACTGGCAACACAACAGATTGTCCGATAAGTTCCAGTACAATCCATTCCAGGTTGTCGTAAGTTGTGAAACCTGTGGTAAGTGTAGTGTAAAAGTAATTTTTCTATGAGACAAGATGAAGTAATGCTCATGAATTTTTGATAAGCTTTGCACAATTTAGATTTCATGCTAATGCATGAAATAAAAATAAATTATGTGCAAATGGCCAACTTGTCTTTTTCTCATGGAAAAGTACTATAGATAAGCTAGGAATAGTTCAAAGCCTTCAACACTCACGCTACTGTGAAAAGAACATGCAGGTAAGAATGCTGGTCATATTTTAATTAAAAAGTTTATTTTGTCTATTTCATTGATAACTTTTTAAAGTGTGATTTTTAATTTTATTCTTAAATGATGCTAGCTAGACTAAGGTTCTATAAATGTGTAGGTTCTAACTTGTGATGTCTGTTACCTAATTGCTAATAAACAATTAAATTGTGACTTCAGTGAGTTAGTTTGTGTAGTTGAGAAATTGTTGAAACATTTGTAATTTGTTTATTGGTGATGAGGGTAATTTTATAAGAGGATTTTAAATTATTGAGACCTTAGAGTAATATTGCCTAGTATCTAATCTGTGTAACTTATTTAAATATTGGAGATTTACTGGACAAACAATTAGTGACTTGTATTACTCAACTTTGACATTGGTGGAATCATCTTATCTCCATGGTAATATATATCTATATGGTATGTTTAGCAGTCTGTCAGAGCTTAGTGAAGTTGATAAACTTGGCACTTCATTATTTTATTGATGGACTGCATGGAAGAATCATTCTGTTTTATTATTCTTAGATAAATCACTTAGATTAATATTAGTGATGCTATGCTTATAAATCACCAGGAATATTCACATGAGCAGCAGGTTGAATCTGTTGTTCCGTCGCACCCGATGTTCGTTAAAATTGCTCATGTGAATATTTAGGTGTACTCTTCGCGTCCGACAGATCTGTAATTGGCATTAGTATATGTTTAGAATAAAGAATATAATCTTATTTTCTGTATACCTATCAACTAACTTAAGGTTTCACAATACTACTCATGACATGTAATGTTAGTGTAATATTGTTCAAATGCTTTGTATATTTCTTGCGATAGATTTGAAGTAGTTTAGCCATCGCAGTAGATACGTGTTTAGAGTATTTGTATGTATGCATATTTTATAAGACCTGTATGATCAAATAAATGTCTTTGAGTTGTTAATATAATTTCCTTTTAATTTGTTTTGAGTCATGTATGTCATCTCCTAAAATTTGATAAAAATAAATTAAATGATTGAATAGTGTTCTGTTTTATTTGCGTTTGAATATAATTTGTGGTTCAGTGCCCGACTGCCACATGACACTATGGGCGTTTTGTTTAACCAAAACGCAATTTTAGGTAATCTTTGCCCGAGCCACTTAATTTTTTATTGCTCATTGTCATTGAAAAAATCCCAAGTTTCAAAGTGTCCCTTTTTACCCGACTGCCGAAGGAGGGTTATTGACAAGGCAGGGAAGGGGTAGGATACCCATTGTGATTTGTTTAATTCAGTTACACTCGCATATTTTTGCTATTTTAACTCGCGAATCCCGGCAGTAAAAAACACTGCGTTCAAAAATATCTTTCCCCCCTCCCCCCTTCTATTTTCATGTCTAAATTCGGAGATTGAAATGAATACACAAAAAGATAGGTAGGTCAACTTGATGACCTGTTATATCGCCGGTGGGAATCGAGGGTAAATGCGCCTGGAGTGAAGTCAGTAACTTGTAGGGGAGGTTACACGCACAGAGACTAACAGTAATGTGGGATCGGGACCACGATACTACGATACTCTGCGTGAACAACTTCAGAGTTAAGTTTGAAGCCTATGGTATGAGGTCGGATTAGAAGGTTTATAATTTTTTCAGTTAATCCAAACGTGAAACAAATAATTTACTTATTATTTTCATTGAGGAAACAAAACACCGCACTTTTTATAAAACTTTATTCCTGATTACAAACAGGTAAAATTTTAAAAAGAACAGATTCATTTTGTACTATGAGAGTAAGGCACTTACATCTAACACTTATTGATACACAACTTAATAAAAAAAGGTTATTCTGGTGTGTTTCAACTGCTTTGTAAAACTTGCAAAAAATTTTTTTTTTATGGTAGAAGAATTGGCTTTGATAAAAAGTTCATTCTAAACGTCATAATCAGCGGTTAACACTTCCAGAAATCACCTATTAGTGAAAGTTCCTAACATACAAACAAGTTACGAAAAGGTGGGTAGTTAATATTTCTAGTTCCGTTAAATCCTGCATAATCAAACGTGTAACTTAAGAACATCTTAAAATTAATTGTAAATGATTAATGTGATGAGATCTTGTAATTTACTGTGATTTCTATAATTACACACGGCTTTGCTAGTTTCTTTCAGTTATTATGATCTGATAAGGATGCTAAAAAAAATACAAGTCAGAGCTATAGGCCGCGCGATGGATTAAGATCGCTCGGCGAAACTGGTGGGGGCAATTTGGCGCATCTGTACAATTGCGCACAAAATTGTTAAGTTCCGAGTGTATTTCTTTGAAATATATTTTTCTTATTTCGCATTTTTTTGTACCTTTAGTCACCTACCATTAACACTCGTTTTTGCTTGTGAATTATTTTGTTAGTATATTTATTCAGAATCTTGGTAGTATTTTTTACGTGCTTTTAATTACCAATGATTTAATTAGTTTTCTTTTTAACATAACAATTCACGTCGTAAACCATTTTTCTGCCTTGCCATGTTCAAACTTTATATTTGGGCATTTTTTTACCAACTACGACATCATAACGTACTTACTACTAATACAGTAAAACATTCCGTGCGCAACCAAATAGACCTAAGAATTGACTTCTGCGCATCCTCCTTCCACTTTTGACAAGCGATCTTAATTCGCCGCGCGACCTATACCACAAGTTAGGCAATTAGTTAATAGCGCCCTATGATCAACAGGTACGATCAGAAAATTTCATCTTAGTAGTAATAAAATTAAAAACTGGAACAGTAGGAATATTATAATAAAGGCGCTCCACGAGGCAAAGCGGAAGGCAATTTTATGGTCTACAACACGGCGCAACAAACGCAACATCAGTATAATTAATGCTGGCAATTTGAAATCAGTAAACCTGGGATTCCATTGAATCCAAAATCAGTAAAAATGGAAATCTGTAGAGGTGGGAACCTTCCACCTCTACAGAGGGAATTTGTAGACATGGGAACAATCATGGCAAATGTTTGTCATTCCATCCCTGTCCTTGTACAAAACGAATGACAAGCGACACTAATACTTGTCAAACACAGCCAAGTGCCAGCACAAGCAACGGCGAGGCGGATTCCTTTGCATATTCCAATAAAAAAATTATAAGACATCTTAAAAAAGAAATCACGCTTCAGCCGGGGCCTCAGGCAAGACGTGAATAATAACCTTCCTCTTCTGATCGTAGGTGAAGTCATTCATCTTAAATATCCGACTGTCGTAGAAAGGTTTCAAGTCAGTTATGTTGATCTGCCTGGCTCTCTCTATGAGATCTCGTTCTGATATCTCTATGGTGGACTGTGAATGGTTGTGCAGGCCCCTCATGTACGCTAGTTGGTCCATGGTGAGCTGTCTTAGGATGTAGTAGAGAAGTTCGCTGTGGTCTTTCTTGTAGGACAGGTATTTTTGGAATGTCTGAAAGAAAAAAGTTATATAATGAATGATAATGATAGGATATTAAGTACTAGCTGTTGCTCGCGACTTCGTCCGCGTAGATTTCGGTTATCGCTATGCCGCGGGAACTGTATAATTTTCCCGTCTAAAAAGTAGCCTATGTTATTCCTCAATATTTAAACTGTATTCTTACTAAATTTCATCCAGATTAGTGCAGCGGTTTTCCCTTGAAGAGGTAACAAACAGACAGACAGAGAGACAGAGTTACTTTCGCATGTATAATATTATAGTAAGGATTTAAGATCCCGTCACCGACACGTCACCAAGAACGAGATAACGGCACCGAAGTAGCGATATGTACATTTACATAGGCGCGTGTCCACTGAGTAGCTGTGATAGCCTACTGGTTTGACCTATGGCCTCTCAAGCAGAGGATCGTGGGTTCTTCGGCTCGCACCTATGAGTTGAGTTTTTCGGAATTTATGTGCGGAATTACATTTGTAATTTATCATGAGCTGCAAACCTGCAGACTCCTGCGAAGCAATTCCATGATGTGTGTGAAGGTCCCAATCCGCACTGGGCCCGCGTGGGAACTATAGTCCAAGCCCTCTCATTCTGAGAGGAAGCCTGTGCCCAGCAGTGGGACGTAAAAAAAGACTGGTGATGTATCCACCGCACGTCCGCCCGTGTACAAACGATCTGAGCCTCAATCATAGTGAAATAAACGGATCACTCACGCACATAAGTCGAGTTTAGCCCGACATGTTTCATGTCTCGGACTAATCCGTTGTCCTTCCTCAGTGAGCGCGACTACTAGGCGCAGCTGACAGCGGCGCACCTACCTTCGTATGTCGTATGTAACTCGACTTATATACGTGAGTGATCCGTTTCACTAGGATATTATTTTTAGAACAATTAGTTATCAACTTAAAGGAAAACTACATTGTACATTTCAGCATTGCCTCCGGAACACAACAGTGCAAGCACTGCTGCTTAGCGGTAGGATTAGCGAGTAAGGCGGTAGTAGCGATCCGGACGGACCTCGCACAAGGTCCTACCACCCGCAAAATTATTGTACACAAGTGGTTCATGCGACGTACCTGCCGCATGGCGCGCATGACGCTGTACTTCTGCGTGTCGACGAAGCTCTCCAGCATGGTCCGGATCGCCATGTTGACGTCCTCCTCAGCCACCTGCGCGCGCAGGTGCATGCGCGCATGGGCCTCGCTCATGCGGATCACTGTAACAAACGAAGTGGTGCAATCATTGATATAAACATCAGGATACGCCGTGGAACAGTTCGAACACAGGAAAGGCGGAGCGAGCCGGCCGGCGGCGAGCTTATGACGCTGGCACTAATTAAATAAATAAATAAATACCATGGAATAAATTGACACTAATTGACCTAGTCCCAAACTAGGCAAAGCCTGCACTATGGGTACTAGACAACGGATTAACATACTTATATAGATACATATATACTTATATACATATTAAACATCCAAGACCCGAGAACACACATTCGTATTCATCATACAAACATCTGCCCCGACCGGCACTAATTAGTGACAAAAAACTGGCAACAAAAACCGGTGAACAAAGGGACGGGTCGGAACGGGAATGGATGGGTCCATACGCTATACATATACGTATAAGTACTCGTATATGGGTGCAAATGGTGCAATAAGTTTTCTGTAAAAAAAAATGCACAATCTTTTTCGCCTACCGTACTTGTCATCGTCAGGCTATTTTACGTCCCACTGCTTCCCACAATGAGAGGGCTTGGGCTGTAGTTCCCACGGCCCAATGCGGATTGGGAACTTTACACTCACAATTGATTTGCTTTGCAGGAGTGTGCAGGTTTCCTCACGATGTTTCCCTTCACCGAAAAGCTCGTGATAAATTACAAACGCAATTTCCCAAATAAATGCCGCAAAACTCACAGGGCACAAGAGGCATTTTATCTTAGCTCTCTAGGCTGGCAACGCATCTGCAAACCCCGGGAGGGTGTCTATTGGGCAGTTGTGGTCACTTACCATCAGGTGACCCACTTGCTCGTTTGCCTTCCTTGTCGTATAAAAAAAGGTGCGAGCCGGGGCTCGAACCCCCAACGCTCTGCTTGAGAGGCTATAGGTCAACCCACTACAGGTGACCACCACTCACCGGATTCGATGTGCCGGACCGTGATGGGTAAGCTGCCCGTAGCGAGGGACTCCTGACGCAGCTGACTGTACATTTTGGCCACTTTGTCTTGATCCATGTTCTAAAATCGAAAGCAATGACATTAAATCCAAGCTGAAAGTAATTAAACTAAAACTTAAAACTAAATTAAAACTCAATAAGGTCCCATGGCATGGTGCCCAATAGGCTGGCAGCGTTGCCTCGCTGAATAGTGATGCTGATTCTTTGAGAGAAAACTGCCAAACCTGCCTGGTCACAAGTTGCATCGACCAAGCGCTTTTGCAACTCTGAAATAAGCTTGTAAGTGCTGGGACCCCATGGACCCAAGGTTTCAAACCAGAAAAAAATAACAAACATAACATGAATAGTATTTTTATACGCCAAGCGTATACAATCCGTGGCCACTTAGAATAGGATTCGAGTTCGGGTGAATTCGTATTGAGAATATTGACATCTACATATTCATCATTTAAGTTGAATTGTACCGTTTGTGCCCAAATAAACATTAAAACATTAAAACATCTCTTTCTTTGACATAAGAGGCGCAACTAAATGGATTTTTGGTCGATTCAGTTTTTGGAATTGGAAAAAAAAAAAACTTTTTTTTCGGAGAATGTTTATAATTCAGATCGCAAGGTCACACAGCTCTTAGAGCCACTAGTTATTTTGGGGACCCTTTGTTTCGCCGAAATTTTTAAGTCATAATCTATCACTAGTCATAACTCTTTTTTTTTCACTGAAACCGTAAAATCAAAAATTTTGTAATGGTTAGAACTCTATAGGTTAGATTTATTTTATAATATAATCATCCTGAACAATTAATAGTTTCAGAGAAAAAAAATTGTTAGGTATGACCATGACTAGTGATAAATTATGACAAGCATTAGGTACATTATGATTATGACTTTCAACTGTATGGGAGAAAATATAGACCCAGTTATTTTACCTGTAGTTTAGGGTGCACGTTCTCTCTAGCATACACGATATACTTCTTGAGCAAATCCTGCGATATGTTGAACTCAGGGTCAGCGACCTCGTTCTCTTGCACGGCGGCTTCGCGCTGCGTCGGGTGGTGCCGGATGTGGGACGACACCACGAATCTGAAAGTTATAGCACAGTGTAAAGATATTATAACAGTGGTCCGACGCCTTTGATGTTTACGTAAATGCCGACACCGCAATCGCAAGGCCACAGCAGCCGTCTTCCTAGTTACTAACAAAAACGAGGAGCGGCGACGTAGGCAGCTGGGGTCTGCCCTGCCCGCCCCTCGCCGCGCGCCCCCTGCACGATTGCCCTGTCTAGACGGCTTCGTCCGAAAACTGTATTGGTTTATAGGTTAGGTTTTTAGACTACCGGGTGGCCTAGTGCTTAGAGAACCTGACTACGAAACTTGAGGGTCCCGGGTTCGATCCCCGGTCGGGGCAGATGTCAGTATGACGACTACGAATGTTTGTTCTCGGGTCTTTGGATGTTTATAATGTATTTATAAACTTAAGTGGCAGTGGGCGGGGCACATTGCTCGCAGTACTGATTGCCGATGGGGTCAGAAGGTTCTCAAATGGCGTCCGCGGACCGGGAAACGAGCTGTCGGTAGGCGTCCAACAAGATGGAGCGACGACCTGGTAAAGATCGCGGGACCGCGGTGGATGCGGAAAGCACAAGACCGGTCTGAGTGGAGAGTCTTGGGGGAGGCCTATGTCCAGCAGTGGACGTCGTTCGGCTGACATGATGATGTATTTATAACGTTATTAACTGGGAAGCCCAGAAGTCTACAGGTTAGGTTTTTGCTCAGCGGGAAACTATACTAGGCCGTTAAGAAGAAAAAAAAATCAATTTGTTATATTTACTTGGCCAGATGCGCATCCCGCATAGGCTCGGGCTCGTCCCGCACGACGCACAGCACGTCGAAACGGGACAGGATCGGCTCCGACAGGTTCACGTTTTCCGAGAACGTCAGCGACGCGTCGTAGCGACCGCCTATGGGGTTCGCTGCTGCTATTATTGAACACCTGAAGAAAATATAATAAGTGTTAAGTCACGGTCATCATTATCACTTTAGTCGGAAGACGTTCAGAGGTCCCCGAGATCACGCTTGGCAGACGGATTGACCACAGTGGGTTTTGACCGCAATGGGTTTTGCCGCAGTGGTTTTTGACCGCGACGGGTTTTGCCGCGTTGGGTTTTGACGGCAGTGGGTTTTACCAATGGTTTTGACGGCAGCTGGTTTAGACCTAAGTAGTAGTTCGACTGCAGCATAGTTTTAAATATGGGCAAAGATTTAGAGCGCCCTAAGCTTCCAGGTAACTCATTCCATAACCATGTATAGCTTGGATCATGTAAGAATAGACATAGAATTTGGAATCGGAAAGAGGTACAGTAAGGAGAAAGTTCTGAGAGCATCTTAAAGTGACGTAACTTAATCGTTCTCATCATAGCTCTGTGGAAACACTTCAGGTAGTCTATTGTGTCCAAGAAAACACTATAAAACCAGATAATTCCTTTACTGAGCTAAGGAGCTGTACATAGTAAGTATTGCATCAGAATGTGGGTGTACCCTACATCAATTTCTTTTTATTACAAAAAGCAAAGGAGTTCTAGCCCCATATTATCATGTATATGACAGTCTATGGGTTCCACTTACCTAGCGTGCAGCGAGGTGACAATGCCAGCCTTGGATATGGAGATGGACTGCTGCTCCATGGCCTCGTGGATGGACGTGCGGTCCTGGTCGTTCATTTTGTCGAACTCGTCGATAAGACACACTCCGCGGTCGGCTAGCACGAGAGCGCCGGCTTCTAGTGTCCACTCTCTGAGGAAGACATATAATATTAAGTGTTAGGTTAGTTTAGACTCGACCCCGATCCCGAGTCGGCATTACGCTATCGATTTTACCCGCATAAGGGGGGGATCAAGAGTTGTGATACTCCCTCCCCTAGAGTGGGAAGCGGATCAAGTGTTGATTTTTTTTTACTGGCCGAGCGAGTGCGAAGGACAAATAACGTCCGTCCGGCTGTTCTCTTCTACAGGTCGCATTTCTCAACCGATTCTCGTGAAATTATGTGAGCAGGTCCGCAAATTATTTATTTATTTTCTACAATCAGTTTTTAGAAATTAAAAAATTAAAGAAAATATTAGCCGATTCTCGTAAAGTTTTGTGATCAGGTTCGCTAAGTATGTTACAAAATGAGCTCGCGAGGCCTACGGCGTCATAGTAACTAGTCTTACATTTCTGTAATATATTATTGTTTTCAAATTTAGATTCGTTTTAAGTCGGGGTCCCTCTAAAACCAGCGCCGTGGTTTCAGCCGCGGCACAATGCGGAGGGATCCTGATCAATGTTTAATGTTCACTTATTGTGTACGTTGAATAAATATTTTTCCTTCACTTTCCTTTCTTTCTTTCTTACTTTTTATCTTACCTGGTAGTAGGGCTTTTTCTCACGTACGCAGTCAAACCAACAGCACTGGCTCCTTGGCCTGTCGTGAAAACGGCTCTAGGAGCGATCTAGAAAAAAAAAACAGTAAAATTTATAACAAATTTCGGATAGGTTTAGGTTTTTGTCACCACAATAAAAAGCTGTAATTTTATTAGACATAATGAAAACGGGATTTCAACCGCGATTGCGTGAGTGTGAGGAACGGAACGTAATGGCGGATGTTGTTTGCTCGCTTTTTCGTGACTGCCCTTTCTCTCACTCTCTAACTTGACTTGCATTATCAGTAGTACGTGTGTTAATTCATAATAAGCGTATAAGGTAATCGCGGGCAATACATATTTTCATTATGTCTAATGCAATTAACCGCGAATCATTTTAAAACTGTTACCTGTAATTTTTTATAGACAAATTGTAGATTTTACCTTTTCAGTGTACTTGAGGAATTGAGATTTGGCCGTGCCAGGGTCGCCGCAAATAAGAACGTTAATGTCACCTCTTAGTTTATGCTTGTCACCTAAAAATGATCGAAGAGCATGTAAAAAACACAAACTAACAGTCAATTCTTAGTTATAATTATAAGTGACTAACCCTATTATTCATAAACGTAATGCCGTTAAAGGTGGTTAAAGTTCGTTTGTTCTTTTTGCATCAGGGGTTAAAAAAGATTCGGTCATAAATAACATGAAACTACCGTGAGACTCTGACACAATGAAATAAATCGGATCACTAACGTATATAAGTCGAGTTTAGCCCGACCTGCTTCAGACTAATTTGTAGCTCTTCCTAGCGCACGACCCAGCGGCAGCGAGACGCACACTGCGCACCGCGGCTCTGCTCGCGCGACTACCAGGCGCACAACTACGGTCATACATACCTGGATTCTTAGGCTCCCCACCAAACAGCGCCAGAGCTAACCCCCTCTTGATATAGCCATGTCCGTAAATAGAAGGCGCCATGCTCTGTACAATCCGCTCCCCGACCCTCGGGTCCTTGGACAACTTGACTATGCTGGCCACATCTTCGTCGGTCAGAGATTCGACTATGTGCTTACAGTCTTTCACTACAATGTAGTTCGCTATGATAACTGTGGCGAACACTGGGAATCCCTGAGGAGTTGAGAAATAAATAAATTATTAGAGAGAGAGAAATATTCACACAAATTCGACATACACGCACAAGAAAGCAGTAGCAGCGAAGTGTTTGGAGATTTGATACGACAGGGCATCTTCTTTAAGACCATATTAGAAGGAAAAATTGAAGGAAAGAGAGGAAGAGGCCGAACTAGGAGGAGCCACATGGACCAGATAAAGGAGAAGGCTGGTGTCGTGTCGTATCAAGAGGTCAAGGAGCCGGCTTATAGGAGATATGATTGGAAGAAACTCCATCGACAAGAGTGTAACTGTTAAGTTTGATGATGCATGTAGTGTTAAAGTTTAGTGAAAGATTGGATAAATATTGATAAACCAATGAAGAGGTATTGAATCTCAAAGTGACAAAATTAGAATTTGGAACAGACTTTTTTTGGTACCCTCTAATTTATTATGATCTCAGTAGGAGCATCTTTTTTTTTTGTATTTTTTCTCCCAATCAATCAATTGTCAATCGTGGTGTAGGGGGAAACGTGCGTTTCTATCAACACTAACGCCAGGAAAATACGTAGATTAATACTGTCGACGAAACATAATACATGACATTGACATGTCACGTGACCGCGCGGAACTACTGTTACAGGTTAGCGATTGCAAAAATTGAAACGCTGTGCTGTTAGTAGAAAAAAACAAATGTCCAAAAATATGTTAACTACTTAATACCAGAAACTTGAAATGTAAGTATGTGAATTGATCATTGATATACAAAAATAGACATATAACGCCACCTTTCACTGCGCGCGGAGAAGTAATTATAGGTGCTTACTTATAGGACTTAGTATTCCTTGATGCTTGACATTATGTCAGCCTAATGACAGCTAATGAGTGAGGGCCGCAATTTATCAGGGCTGAACAGGTGGGAATAAGCCGTGATAGCCTAGTGGTTTGACCTATGACCTCGCAAGCAGAATGTCGTGGGTTCAAATCCCCTCTAAGTTTTTCGGAATTTATGTGCGGAATTACATTTGTAATTTTTCATGAGCTTTTCGGTGAAGGAAAACTGCGAAGCAATTCAATGATGTGTGTGAAGTTCCCAATCCGCACTGGGCCCGCGTGGGAACTATAGCCCAAGCCCTCTCACTCTGAGATGAGGCCTGGTGATGATGATGATGATGATGAACAGGTGCGTGGCCTATCGATGGAATTGATAATTCTTTACCTGTTCAGTATTAAGTGAGCCATCGTAATTATTAGTGTAGATGCCGGTCAAATCAACCTCGTCGCCAGGCTTGCATCTGTCACACAGATCAGCCAGCAGTATGCAATCCTTGGAGCGAGGGATGCGGCCGGCGGGTATCCTGCCCGGGGATTCCTGGATAGTGACCTTCTGATAGTTTCTGTATACTGTTTGCTCCATGTTGACCTGAAAAGTTTTTGTGGGGTTAATGCGATTTTTAATGAAAATTATTATTTTAATGAGTATCTTTTTGTATTTTTTCTCAACTCAAACAATATGTGCACAAGTTATACAGGCCCTGTGTAAGGCTGAAATTAGCCTCTAAAAACTGCTTTATAATGGGTATTGATATATTTAATAGGCTACCGGATATTTTTTTAAAGTCTTAAATGTGTCGAATTTAAAAAAGCAGTTAAGCTGTGTCTTTTGGACAAGTGTTTTTATAGTGTAAAGGAATTTATGGACCGCAATCAATTAATATAATTATATCTTTCTATGACATTCGTAATACCTTTATTATTGTTATTATTTTATTTTTTGTACGACACTGACATCAGCTATATTTTTATTTCAAAATAATTGAACGGGTGCATTGTTATTATTTAAATTTAATGTAATTGTAATGTGACAATGTTAATGCTTGCTTGTTTAGCTTACTTTTTCTGTTATTAACACAATGTGTGTACGTCTGTAAAGATAGGGTTTGGTGAGACAATTATGCTGACAAATTCATCTGTTATATGTAACTACCTGAATTCCACACACAATAGATTTATTTATTTACTTGTTTTCATTTTTACGGTTATCCGGTAGCATTAACTAATAAAATAACAAACTTTGCTAACTTTGGTGTAACGGCAATGGCACATAACACGAAATATCAAGGAACTGGGTTCGATTCCCGGGGTTAGCTTTAATTTTCAGCGTATTCATGTTTCAGTGTTTATTCAAAAATACAATAGTTGATTATTTTAAGTGACAATGACGTGTGGGATGAGGATTTCATTAAAGCTTCTAAAGATAAAAGTAGCAAGCACCACTTGCAAGTAAGTTTCATTATCAAATTACATTATTAATGTAATCTTTATTGCACTGTCATCACATCAATGTCTTGTCTGAAAGAAGTGGATTAAAGTTCACTTGCAACTCTCTCTCATTCTGCATGAAATGGAGTTTGATAGACATGTAACAATGGTTTCCTATGAGGATGACAGTCATTTTTCGTGTACTCAAGCAAGCCTCGTTAAAATATAAGATAAAAACAGTATTGACGAAAACAAATGAAGAAATGCAGGTAAAGTAAAACAAAATTCTCACCATAAACGGTCCAGCACTCTGACACTCCGGACAAGACCCAGGCTTGACTTCCGAATTCTGCGACTGAACGAACGGCCCCAACACATAACCACACCTGTTACAGTCATACTTGACAACCGACAACTGAGGCAACACCCCAGTAGTAGCTGTTATCACACCCACAGTCCGCACCAGCTGATTCAAATGGAGCTTCCGGAAAGTCCTCAACTCCTCTATTAGAGGCAAGTCTGATATCCGGACATGAATCTCTGATGTGACCCGTTCATAGCTCGGGAACATTTGTAGGACAACGTCTTTGGCCACCTCATCGAAGATTTGCAGCATCTGGAACGGTGCTTCGGGTAAGAAGTAAGCCAGGACCTGCTCGCGCCGGGCGAGCACGTCGAACTCCACGTGGAAGGACGCCTGGTTGTGCTCGCACATGCGCCGGATGCGGTCCTTATACACGTACTGGCTTTTGCTGTTTGTGAATGTGCGGAGGAAGTTTTTGAATCTGTGGAGGAAGAGGGGTAGCATTGAGTTTATTTTACTGGCTTGATTTTACTTAAGTCTCTACTTCAGGCGAAAATAGCCGCTAAACATAGTAAAAGGAAAAAGTTTGAGAGTGTACCCCGTGTTTATAAATACATTGAATAAATGTAAAAAAAACAAATCAGTAAATCGGTGGTCAAATGCTCTTTTACGTCGTTTTTAGGGTTTCATAGCCCAAATAGCAAAATCGGAATCCCTATAGTTTCGACGTGTCCGTCCGTCTGTCCTTATGTCACAGGCAATTAACTCAAAAACTACAACATTTGTAGGTGTGAAATTTCGGTTAGGGACAAACATAATATAATGCAACGCTTATACCAGGCCCCTAATTCACCAACTTTACAATTGTCAATTTTCAATGACAATTCGGTGTCAACTGCTGACTTGAAGAGCTTTTGTTTTAGCGCGCTTCATACTGGCCAAGAAATGTAGTTCGAATTGTCATATAAAACTGACGATTGTAAAGATGGTGAAATAGGGGCCAGGACTCTTAGTTTTATCGTAGGTCATAGGGAAAAAACCTTAACAAAGTGTTCCCCTAAACTTGCTCGATCACTTGCTAAAATATTCCTGGTTCATTTTGTTAGACTATAATAATAATAAATCACTGTTTTACTATACCTGTTAGAAATCTCAGTGCGCGGGCCCAGCATGGAAACCCACTCCTTGGTAGTGTATCCCTTCGTGTCTTCCAAGTTCTCAATGCTCTCGATTCCCTCTTCAACTTGCTCACCGGTGCCCATGGCTGCTTTTTCGGCGGCGCGACGACGTTTGGCGCGCGGGGCGTCTGCATCCTCTTCATCGGAATCATCTGGAGATTAATAATATAGATATCATATTTGTTTTTTTTTCAATTGTGCACAATGTGAAGTCACGAAAAATGAGGCTATCATTTTATTATCCCCATCTTTCTGCGCTCTTTTGTTTCACTGTGAATGACTGAGAATTTAAAAATGAAGGTAGAGCGGGTGTGAACCTTTTCATATTAAATGTCATAATATCACGTCAATCGTGACATGCCATTCAGTTTCTTTGAATGTGTATAACTTTTACTCTTATACAAGCCTGTTTTTAGGATCATTTATATGTATTTATAGCCTCTTATTTAGAAAATTTGTGATGAAGTCCTTAAAAAGTACTAGGATTAACATAAGTTAACTGTGGCTTTGAACTGGAGAAGAATTAGTCTTGGCAGAATTACTAATTTATTAGATGATTTAAATGATTTAGTCAATGACGAAAATGGGTAATACTTCAAGGTTGGTAAAATGCAGCAGCTTTTATTTTATTAACTTACAATGTAATTATTTGTTTGTGTGAGTGATCAGATTTACTTAAAACTTAGTATGGATATGTAAATCGGATGACAATGCTTATGCAAGTACAGTCAAAATAAAAGCTACTAAAAATATTTTTTGGAAAAACTTATGACTCAATTTTACAGCCTTTTAAATTTTACAGTTATCAGGGAAGGCAGAACCTATTCTTTTTATGGAAGCCAGTTTTCAACTTTCCAGTTACCAAATGTGTCTGATCTGACATAAATAATCATATCATAAGATTTGAATTAACTATCATACTATCACACACATTTTTTGGCCATCTGAAGACAAATGAAGAAAAAAACAAACAATTTTAAATTGTGCCTTCAATATACTTAAAAACATGTGTGAATTTAACCATTACATTTCTAAAAAAATAATGAAGTATTGCCTTGTAAAGCTGAAAAATAATATACATAGATTTCAAGAAGATAATTTCTTAAGGTGGGTCGCAATATCCAAAATGTTACTTACCAAGTTTTAGCATTCAAATCCTGGTTAGACCTAATAAAGTGACCAAATGTAAGTTCTAATAAAAATTTCAAGGCATCCTATAACCACTCAATTGCTTTTGGCAACTAGGTCGCGCGGCGAATTAAGATCGCTGGCCAAAAGTGGAAGGGGCATGCGCATAAGTCAATTCTTAGGTCTATTTGGTTGCGCAGAGGGGTGAGGGGAGGGTGCGCGCTGGCGCCGACACGTTATTGGTAGATCAAGTCGTTCATCCCCTCCCTCGCTTCGTTCACGCGTCACGTGTCTCTTGGGTACTGTTGAGTACGGATTGTTTTACTATTAGTAGTAAGTACGTTATGATGTCGTAGTTGGTGAAAAAAATTCCCAAATTTAAAGTTTGTACACGGCAAGCCAGAAAAACGGTTTACGACGTGAATTGTTATGTTAAAAAGGAAACTAATTACATCATGGGTAATTTAAAGCAGGTAAAAATACTACCAAGACTCTGAATAAACATACTAGCCAGCATAGGTACAAAAAATGCGAAATAAGAAAAATATATTTCAAAGAAATACACTCAGAACTTAACAAGTTTGTGCGCAATTGTACAGATGCGCCAAATTGCCCCCACTAGATTCGCCGAGCGATCTTAATCCATCGCGCAGCCTATACCTCTCAACGCTCATATTTTGTTATAAATACGAGGGCTGTTTGATAAGTACCCGTTTTCTAAATATATTAATATCACTAGCCGCAAATAAGTATACCACCTTTTTAAGCCATTTTTCAGAGGCGGATTTTTTTTTTTTTAAATGGCATTCTTTTGTTTTTTTTTCTCATTTGACAACGATTCAGTGAAGTCGTGAACTTAAAATTGTTAAAATGGAGAAAGAACAGTATCGGTCTGTAATTAGATTCTTATTTTTGGAAGGAAAAACATGTGATGAAATAAAAGTAAGAATGCAAGAGGTTTACCATGAATGTGCTCCTTCTATGACAACCATCAGATATTGGTATAACGAGTTTAAGCGGGGGAGAACAACCGTCTTTGATGAGGATCGCCCAGGCCAGCCAGTTGAGGTGACTACAGACGATATGGTTAAGAAAATTGAAAATATCGTTTTAGCTGACCGCCGAATTAAACTTCGAGAAATCGTTGATGCTGTAAACGTTTCAATCGAGAGGGTACAACACATATAAGAAGAAAAATTGGGTATGAAGAAAGTATCGGCGAGGTGGGTGCCGCGTTTACTCACGGAGGAGCAAAAACGGGACCGACTGACTACTTCGGAGCAGTGTTTGGCCGTGTTCAAACGTAACCCGTAGGAGTTTCTGCGTCGTTTCGTGACCGTGGACGAAACGTGGATCCACCACTACACCCCGGAAATGAAAGAGCAGTCGAAGCAGTGGATTTTACCGGGTGAACCTGCTCCAAAGAAAGCAAAAACCGTCCCATCGGCTGGAAAGGTCATGGCGGCCGTTTTTTGGGATTCACAGGGTATTATACATATTGACTATTTAGAAAAGGGAAAAACAATAACAGGGCAGTACTATGCCAATTTATTGGATGAATTTGACGCCGTGTTGAAGGACAAACAACCTCGTTTAAAAAAGAAAAAAGTACTGTTTCATCACGACAACGCCCCGGCTCATTCGTCCAGAGTTGTGACGGCTAAATTAGCACAGTTACGCTACGAACTATTGTCTCACACCCCGTATTCTCCAGATTTGGCCCCATAAGATTTATTTTTGTTTCCCAACCTATAAAAATGGCTCGGTGGCAAGCGATTTGGATCAAATGACGAAGTCATTGCCGCCACAGAGGCCATTTTAATGACTTTACAATGGATTTTGGATGGTTTATTGAAGCTTGAGTATAGGTGGAACAAATGTATAGAGTTAAAAGGTGACTACGTAAAAAAATAAATGCCCATATATATTTTTTTTTTCCATAAACGGGTACTTATCAAACAGCCCTCGTAGAGTTCAACTCAAAATTTCAAGGCATCCTTTAACCACTCAATTGCTTTTGGCAACTAGAGCCACCTGTCAATGCTCATATTTTGTTATAAATAGAGTTCAAATCAAAGTTCAAAGCAAGTGAGTGGATAAGAGGGCAAACAAGATTGTTATTTCAATTTGTTCAACTTTGGCATTCGTTTGTTAAACTATTTATTTGTCGGCCTTTATTGGCATAGCAACATTCGTATTTTTGTAGTAAACTTCCGCTTAGCATAAGGCAACACTACTTCCTGTGTGTGCGACGAAAGTTAAGTTCTCGTATTGACCGCCATAACGGACGGATTAAAAATATCGTATTTAAATGTAAAGTCGCTCTTTCTATCTCAAATTTACGTAAAAAGTATTTAATATAGTGCTTATTCACTCCGGTGTTGTGATAAGTTGAGGACAGTGTCAGCGAAGGTTTCAGAGGCGAAAAAGGTGGTAATTCGAGCTCGTGCACTTGTAAGTAGCTAATGTGCCAATCCTGACCAGGGTCCTATTAATCCCTGAATCGAGGAGACCAAGGTACGTGAGTAAGCACTTTCATTCCTATCGTTTTCGTATCGTTTCTTTTGAATCATACTTAATTTTGAGTAATTTGTCGCGTATAATTGTCGTTATTTAAAGTTAGCAAAATACAGTCCACTAAAATTCGTATAGCCCGAAACATTTGATCCTTCGGCCGGATCGTGAAAGGTTACCTATTTAAAGCTAAATTATATCAAATTATCGTAATTTTGTCGAATTTTTGGTTTAGTTTGAAATTTGAGGGTAAATTTTTATTTGTCGCCATTACGGATAGGAAGTAGTGACTTGCTTTAGTTTTGTAAATTGTTGTTGGCAGTATTGTAACGCTTCGTGTCATAGATAACGTTCTATTCCGGTTCACTCATTATTCTCGTTAGTGTGGTAGCACTTTAGATCTGTCAGTTGTCATCGAGCTGACAGTTGACGTTTGGCAGATTGAAAGTTAGGTTAAACGAAGTTTGTTTACTTGTTATTGTTATCGTTTGTTGCTTTCGTATAAACTTTGTTTAATTGTAGACTTCGTATTTATAAAATGCCGGAAAGTGATCAGTCTATGACAAGTGAAGTGAAAACTGACCAAAACATAGTCGAACGTGACTATGCCATGATGCGTTTGGAATTTATTATGGGAACAGACTTGGAGGGCTATATAGAAAATGATCTGAAGCCTATATCGGATAGCTTTCACGAAGCTCAGCGAGCAATAATATCGACGTGTAGTAATAGTAAGTTAGAATTCCAAGTGACAGTGGATTTTGAGAATAAAATGAAATCGGTTCTTACGCGGTTACGATCACGACATTCCGCTCCTGTTAAGCAAAATAGTGAAAGCATATCAGCCAAGTTACCTAAAATTAACATTAAACCTTTTGATGGTAAACTGGAAAATTGGATTTCCTTTAGTCAGTTATTTAATTCGTTGATTCATAAAAGGGACATTCCAAACATTGAAAAGTTGCACTATTTGTTGACGTGTGTTCAAGGGACAGCTTTCGATTTAATAAAAAACTATCCCATTTCAAATGAAAGTTATATTGATGCTTATAATGCACTGAATCTGTACTATAATAAAAAGCGACAGATTGCTTTTACCTACTATGAAAAAATGCTTTACTGTGAGCAAATTAAGTCAAAGTCGGGAGTTGAATTGGAAAGAGTGTATCGAACATTTAAGGAAACGCTGCAAGTGTTAGAAAAACTTCGTTTGCCAGACAAAAACTTTATGTTAGTACATTTACTTTGGTCTAAATTGGATAAATCAACATGTGAGGCGTTTCAACTTGAATTCAACTCTAATGATATTCCAGAGTTTAAAAGTTTGCAGGAGTTCATTGAAAAGCAGATCAGAGCATTAGAAGTAACTGATATTAGGCCTATGCCAAAAAATAGTTCTAGTAATAAACCTAGTAATAGTGCAGCTTCCAATCAAAAGAAAATGAACACTATTCTTGTTGCAACATCATTTGTTTGTGACTTTTGTGGTGACCAGCACAGTCTAGCCAGCTGTGATAAATTTTTAAAATTAGATGCCATGGCACGATTTAAATTTATAAAGGGTAAGGGCTTGTGTGTTTGTTGTTTTTCGAATAACCATAAGGTAAAACAATGCCGCCAATCATCTTGTTGTAGTGTGTGTGGGTATTTGCATCATACTTTGTTACACTTTGATAAATCCACATCATCGGCTCCTATTGTTAACCCGGCTCCACAAGTCATGGTGAGCGGCCCGTCTGGCACTAATGTTGCTTTGACTACTGTATCAAATGGTAACACAGTGTTATTTGCCACTGCCAAGGTAGCGGTCAGAAACAGTTTAGGTCAGTATCAACCGGCTCGTGCTTTGTTAGATTGTGCAAGTGCCTGTAACTTTATTTCAGAACATTGTGCAAAGCGCCTGGGATTGAAAACAAATAAAATTGGTGAGACCGTCTCTGGAATTGGAAATGCTGTGGCTATAGCTTGTGGTTCATTGCGCTGTTCCATGAAACCTATTGGAACAAATTCGAATGAAATTAATTTTGAAGCCCTAGTTTTGCCATCTATCTGTGCTGATCAACCTTGTCATTCAGTAGACTTTTCAAAGTGGTCTCATATCAGAGATTTGCGTCTTGCTGATCCAGACTTTGCAGACCCTGGACCAATTGATTTACTGCTCAATGCAGACATTTTCGCATCGTCTCTCGCCAATGGTCGCAGGCATGGCAGTGTGGGTCAGCCTAGGGCAATTGAAACTGTCTTTGGTTGGATAATCTTGGGTGAGTGTGCTGAGACCCATCTGCGATCTTTCAAAAATTGTCGTCGGAGAGATTGTTTTTTCGTATCGAGCTCTTCACAATCTAATTTGTCGTTGGATGGTTCTCTAAAAAGGTTCTGGGAGTTGGAGAATGTTAGTAGTCCTAGTAATCCTATATTGTCGAAAGAGGACCAACTTTGTGAAGACATTTTCGTTGAAAAATTTTGTCGTACGAGTGAAGGCCGTTTTCAGGTACCCTTACCCTTCGTGGATCCTATGAACAAGCCTATATTTTCGAACACTCGTGAAATTGCATTGCAGAGACTTTTATCGTTGGAGCGCAAGCTCGCAAAGAACTCTGAATTTCGTAAAGCTTATGTTTCTTTCATGGATGATTATGAGACTAGCGGTCACATGGAGGAGGTAGAGCACCCCCCTGTTAGCGTCGGGAAATTTAATTATATTCCTCATCATGCCGTTCTTCGCCCCGACTCTGTTAGCACTCCACTTCGGGCCGTCTTCGATGCAAGTTGTAGAGATAGTAATGGATTATCGCTCAATGATAGACTCTCAGCCGGTCCCAAGTTGCAAACAAATATCTTCGACATTCTTATTCGTTTTCGGTGGCATAAAGTAGTTTTTACCGGTGACATCAAGGCCATGTATCGGCAGATCCGCGTATCGAATGAAGACGCAGAGTATCAGCGTATTCTATGGCGGTGCTCTACCGACGGTCCGGTAAAAGATTATAGATTGGTAACGGTAACATATGGAGTTAAGTCTGCTCCTTATCAAGCTCTCCGGACTATTGCGCAGTTAGCCAGGGACAGCGCAGCTGATTATCCTTCTGGCTCTATGGTGCTTGGTAGAGACATATACATTGATGACGTCGTGACCGGAGCTGACTCTATCGAACAGGCTCTACTTTTAAGATCAGAACTTTCTAATGTTTTGTCGTCGGGTGGGTTCCATTTGAGAAAGTGGACCTCCAACCATAAAGAATTTATCGCTGATCTTCCTTCCTCTGAGTTGTACTCGAGTGACTTTAAATATTTTGACGAAATTTCGGATTTGTCGCTTAAAATATTAGGATTGTCGTGGCGGCCACAGACAGATTCATTTCAATTTGAAACTGTTGAAACTAGTGACCAAAGATGTACTAAACGTACCATCCTTTCGAACATCGCACGCATCTATGACCCGTTAGGATTTTTGTGCCCTGTCGCGTTTCACGCGAAATATTTGATGCAGGTCTTGTGGTCATCAGGAATCCAATGGGACGATGACGTGCCGGAATGCTGTGGCTATAGCTTGTGGTTCATTGCGCTGTTCCATGAAACCTATTGGAACAAATTCGAATGAAATTAATTTTGAAGCCCTAGTTTTGCCATCTATCTGTGCTGATCAACCTTGTCATTCAGTAGACTTTTCAAAGTGGTCTCATATCAGAGATTTGCGTCTTGCTGATCCAGACTTTGCAGACCCTGGACCAATTGATTTACTGCTCAATGCAGACATTTTCGCATCGTCTCTCGCCAATGGTCGCAGGCATGGCAGTGTGGGTCAGCCTAGGGCAATTGAAACTGTCTTTGGTTGGATAATCTTGGGTGAGTGTGCTGAGACCCATCTGCGATCTTTCAAAAATTGTCGTCGGAGAGATTGTTTTTTCGTATCGAGCTCTTCACAATCTAATTTGTCGTTGGATGGTTCTCTAAAAAGGTTCTGGGAGTTGGAGAATGTTAGTAGTCCTAGTAATCCTATATTGTCGAAAGAGGACCAACTTTGTGAAGACATTTTCGTTGAAAAATTTTGTCGTACGAGTGAAGGCCGTTTTCAGGTACCCTTACCCTTCGTGGATCCTATGAACAAGCCTATATTTTCGAACACTCGTGAAATTGCATTGCAGAGACTTTTATCGTTGGAGCGCAAGCTCGCAAAGAACTCTGAATTTCGTAAAGCTTATGTTTCTTTCATGGATGATTATGAGACTAGCGGTCACATGGAGGAGGTAGAGCACCCCCCTGTTAGCGTCGGGAAATTTAATTATATTCCTCATCATGCCGTTCTTCGCCCCGACTCTGTTAGCACTCCACTTCGGGCCGTCTTCGATGCAAGTTGTAGAGATAGTAATGGATTATCGCTCAATGATAGACTCTCAGCCGGTCCCAAGTTGCAAACAAATATCTTCGACATTCTTATTCGTTTTCGGTGGCATAAAGTAGTTTTTACCGGTGACATCAAGGCCATGTATCGGCAGATCCGCGTATCGAATGAAGACGCAGAGTATCAGCGTATTCTATGGCGGTGCTCTACCGACGGTCCGGTAAAAGATTATAGATTGGTAACGGTAACATATGGAGTTAAGTCTGCTCCTTATCAAGCTCTCCGGACTATTGCGCAGTTAGCCAGGGACAGCGCAGCTGATTATCCTTCTGGCTCTATGGTGCTTGGTAGAGACATATACATTGATGACGTCGTGACCGGAGCTGACTCTATCGAACAGGCTCTACTTTTAAGATCAGAACTTTCTAATGTTTTGTCGTCGGGTGGGTTCCATTTGAGAAAGTGGACCTCCAACCATAAAGAATTTATCGCTGATCTTCCTTCCTCTGAGTTGTACTCGAGTGACTTTAAATATTTTGACGAAATTTCGGATTTGTCGCTTAAAATATTAGGATTGTCGTGGCGGCCACAGACAGATTCATTTCAATTTGAAACTGTTGAAACTAGTGACCAAAGATGTACTAAACGTACCATCCTTTCGAACATCGCACGCATCTATGACCCGTTAGGATTTTTGTGCCCTGTCGCGTTTCACGCGAAATATTTGATGCAGGTCTTGTGGTCATCAGGAATCCAATGGGACGATGACGTGCCGGAAGCAATTGCCGCTGAATGGGCTCGTTTCAAATCACAGTTGTCGTTGGTAGAGTCTATTATGATCCCTCGTCGCATCGTTCATTCTTTCGTCTCCCTGCAGCTTCATGGCTTCTGCGACGCCTCGGAGCGTGGTTATTCTTCAGTTATTTACTGTCGTTGTGTGGCTGCAGACAGCTCTATTTTTGTAGAGTTTTGCTGTGCTAAGTCTAAAGTGGCACCTCTTCGTAGGTTATCAATCCCGAGATTGGAACTTCAGGCTGCCGTTCTTTTGTCGGACTTATTGGCGTCCGTTCAAAAGGCGTTAGAGCCTTTGCATATCATTCAGTATGTCGTTGCTTGGTCGGATTCAAGTGTAGCCCTGGCATGGATCCAATCGTGCCCATCTCGATGGAAGACTTTCGTGGCCAACAGAGTTAGTCATATCCAGGAAATTATTGCTCCTGATCGTTGGCGCCACGTCAGTACGCTGTCCAACCCCGCCGATGTGGGATCTCGGGGTATGCTTCCTGTTGACCTGCTCGCGTGTGATCTTTGGTGGAAGGGTCCTTCTTGGCTGCTCAAAGACGAAGAAGATTGGCCTCATTCGTTGATAGACGTGCCGGCAAGCAGCTCTACCATAGAAGAACAACGGATTTGTACGCTGATTGCTTCAAACAGTCTTAATTCTATTGACATGATTCTCGACAAGTTTTCCTCGCTTTTCACGTTAAAACGAGTGTTGGCTTATTGTTTTCGGTTTTGTCGGTCTTCTAAAGACAGAATTGTCGGATCTTTATAGGCATCGGAAACGACTGCAGCTCTCATGTTTTTGTTAAAGCATGTGCAGCTCTCTTCGTTCGCTGTAGAGATTAACCAATTGAAAAATGGTCGTTTCAATTTGTTGCCAAAAAGCTTGCGCAAACTTTCGTTGTTTATTGACGCGGCGGGTCTAGTCAGGGTGGGCGGTCGCTTGGCTAACTCTACAATTAAATTTTCGGTAAAACATCCTATATTGTTGCCTCGCTCCCATCGATTAACAGTTTTAATCATTGACGAATATCATAGAAGATTTCTACACCCAGGTGCTCAAACTCTGCAAAATTTAATTGCGCAATCTTTTTGGATTCTATCGCCCAAGCGAGCTATTCAGGCAGTTATCGGTGGCTGTGTTAAATGCTTTCGTTCCCATCCTTCGCCTGCATCTGCTCCGCTTATGGGAAATCTTCCATTATGTCGTATTTCTCAAATCAAACCGTTCTCGAGTGTCGCCATTGATTATGGCGGACCTTTTGACATTGCTCTCGGACGTGGACGTGGTGTGAGAACATACAAGGGATATATCTGTGTATTCGTTTGCACCAGCACGAAGGCTATACATATAGAACTCGCTTCGGAGTTGTCAACGGAAGCTTTCCTTTGTGTGTTGAAACGTTTTACTGCTCGTCGGGGTCGGTGTAATAACATCGTATCGGATCAAGGCCGTAACTTCATCGGTGCCAGCAACTATCTCGGGTCGCTTATGAAGAACGCTGCTGACGCTCAGGAGATTAGGTTTTCGTTTAACCCGCCTGGAACTCCCCATTTTAATGGTTTGGCCGAATCGGGCATCCGTTCTGTTAAGACGCATCTAGCTAGAGTTGTGGGAAACCAGCGGTTAACGTTCGAGGAGTTTTACACCGTCCTCACGCAGATTGAGGCTATGCTCAACTCGCGTCCTCTCACTCCTCTTAGTACAGACTCTAATGATTTGTCGGCGATAACTCCAGATCATTTCTTAACCCTTGAACCTTTGTCGATTCTCCCGGAAGAAGACTTCACTGATCAAAACGTCAGCGTTAGTCATCGCTGGAAATTAATTCAGAAAATGCACCAGGACTTTTGGCGTCGGTGGCACACTGAATACGTACACACACTGCAACAGAGGACTAAGTGGAATAAGGTTAACACAAATATTCTCGTTGGCACTTTAGTGCTGTTAATCAATGAACAAACAAGTCCTTTGAAATGGACCCTCGGTCGCATCTCGGCTTTACATCCGGGATCTGACGGAGTGTGTAGAGTCGTCACGGTGAGGACTGCGGCTGGTCATTACAGGAGGCCTGTCGTGAAGCTGTGCCCGCTGCCACTGTCACAGTAGTTGCTCCCAAAAATCATGGTAGAGTTCAAGTTAGTTAATTGTTTTGTTTAATTGTAATGTTTGTATCGTAAATAATGCATATTTAGGTGAGCGGTATGTTCAACTTTGGCATTCGTTTGTTAAACTATTTATTTGTCGGCCTTTATTGGCATAGCAACATTCGTATTTTTGTAGTAAACTTCCGCTTAGCATAAGGCAACACTACTTCCTGTGTGTGCGACGAAAGTTAAGTTCTCGTATTGACCGCCATAACGGACGGATTAAAAATATCGTATTTAAATGTAAAGTCGCTCTTTCTATCTCAAATTTACGTAAAAAGTATTTAATATAGTGCTTATTCACTCCGGTGTTGTGATAAGTTGAGGACAGTGTCAGCGAAGGTTTCAGAGGCGAAAAAGGTGGTAATTCGAGCTCGTGCACTTGTAAGTAGCTAATGTGCCAATCCTGACCAGGGTCCTATTAATCTCTGAATCGAGGAGACCAAGGTACGTGAGTAAGCACTTTCATTCCTATCGTTTTCGTATCGTTTCTTTTGAATCATACTTAATTTTGAGTAATTTGTCGCGTATAATTGTCGTTATTTAAAGTTAGCAAAATACAGTCCACTAAAATTCGTATAGCCCGAAACACAATTCATCTGCAGAGACCCAGCAGTGATTGGGAATTTGTTGTAATTTTATTACCTTACAATAACTACACGGAAATAAAATAAGTAAAGCCACATTTCATAGTGTAATTTTTTTTTTTAAATAAACAAATGTCATGGGACAATTGACACCAATTGACCTAGTCCCAAACTAGGCAAAGACTGTACTATGGGTACTAGACAATGGATAACCATACTTATATGGATAAATACATACTTAAATATATATTAAAGATCCAAGACACGAGAACCAAATGAACATCTGTCCTGACTGGGGATTGAACCCAGGACCTCAAGCTTCATAGTCAGGGTTTGTAACCACGAGACTATCTATCGTCAAATTGAATTGTAAAAAGATGCTTATGGCATGTCATTGGGTTATCATTTACATAGTGTTGTTGCTGTAGGTGCATAATTTTTTTTTTAATGAAATTAAAAATAAAATAAAATAAAGTACAATTTTATTAATGATGATGAAAAATTTTCCTGCAACAGTTTTGTTTGCTGCTACAAATTAAGTTACTATAAGACATTTCATCAACAATCATCACTCACCATACAATAAACCCCGATCATCCCTCCTCCGGCCCTCCTCTCTATCCCTGCGCCTCAGCTCCTGCTCGGCAGCCCGTCGGTCTCCAATGGACATGGCATCATAGTTCTCATCATCCAAGTCTTCATTGTCATAGCGATCAAGAGCTGGCATGGGGCGGTAGTCCCTGAAATTTAAAACAGTAGCAGTTCCATAAAGTTTTTTTCCTTTAAATTCACTAATCATGGAATCCAGCCCTCTTTAAATAGTTAATAATAAACTTCGGTTTCATATTAATATGCATAAAGCTCAATTAATACAATACAATACAAATATTCTTTACTGAAAACCACAAAACAGTACAAGGAGAATTAATAGTAAGCAATTAAAATAAAAACAGCATATTCATGCTTGCAATGTGTTTGCAGCACAAGAGACTCCTTCGCTTAACCCTTTTATACTTAAAACTAGTATTTTCTAGGTTCAGATCACCCAAAACTCAAATTATTGAAGGGAGAGAGCCAAGCGCTGTAGGTGTTGGAAATGGTCCATTTCTTTGGGTGAAATGTCACAGTAATCATATGAGACAGGAACAGGCAGAAATTATCATAGAACTCACGCTTCCATGTTGTCATTGAACAGTTCCTCGCCATCTTCCTCTTCTTCCTCCAATGGATTTTCGCCGAGGATGGCGCCTTCATCTTCAAACATCTCGTAGTCCCGGGCCGGGGACGTCATTCGAGACCGGGCTCCGTCCCTCTCGGCCGGCGAGTCGGGGGCTGGGGAGCTCTGCAAACGCGTAACAATCACTTAATTTGAAGATTTTTTAAGACTGTTGGGCAGTCAACGAACGCGTATGTAACCAGATTGTATCATTGAAGAAGTAAGATATAACGTACCATTATTTAGTAGGCGTCGCCGTTGCTTATTAAACGTTTAGCAAAGAAATTACGAACAAATATATCACAATTGCAACAGAATAACAACGAAACACGATGTCTGCCACAAAAAATAAACAGGTTAAATACGAAATGTCAAAATGCGCGCGAATATCAGTTGGACTCTTTGAGCATTATATTTAAGCGCATAATACGCTGAATTTGTGCTACGAGAAACGTTTTTCATAGTAGCTGAAACAGCTGATTTTTTTTGCAATGCGTTCGAAAATAAATATGAATTAATTTTAATCTTAAATTCAGATTATCATTTCTCATAAAATACCTACCTACTTCACAAAATTGGCATTTCGACGGTGTCATGTCATGGCTAAATGATATGCTATAGGATATGATAATTATTAACGTTTCATGTAAACTTAGAAACTGGTTCTTTGGCTGCGAAAATGAACGTATCATAACCTTAAAACTTTGACGTTTCTATCTATCCTTCAAATTGGTCTTTTTATGTCGTAATTAATTAATCCATGATTATTTTTGTTATGAAATAGCTTTAACCTACAACTGTTCCATGTTGTAGTAGAAAATTAGAAAACGAATTAATCATGGCGAAATATATTGCGCAAATCATAGTACTCGGTGCTCAAGTTGTCGGTCGAGCTTTTGCGAGAGCATTGAAGCAAGAAATAGCAGCGTCTCAGGAAGCCGCAAAACGAGCTGGAGGCGGCGAAGCAGGCGCCCGAAGAGCTGCAGCCAATGCCTCAACAGGACTCACATTAGAGGAAGCTATGCAAATTTTAAATATAGATAAACTTGATCTAGAAAAGGTGAAGAACAACTACGAACACTTGTTTGCAGCCAACGACAAATCGAAAGGAGGTTCCTTCTACTTACAATCCAAAGTCGTAAGAGCAAAGGAGAGGATAGACACCGAATTTAAGCAAAAACAGCCAGACCCTGACCAAAGTCAAGCTAGAGACGCGTCATGAGTGCTTTGGACTAAATTGTAGGTTGTTATATAGTTTAGAACAAATGTTGTTTTTGTAAAATATTTTATTGCATAAAAATGGATACCACAATAGTGACTAGAGTACATCAGTCTTCATTACAATGCTGATTATGTTATAAAAATTACACAAAAATCCATGTTCATTCACATAATGCTTCACAAACAGCTAGCATTATTAGATTATTATAAATCAATAAATTTATCTAAGCATCATAATGGAATGTTTCACTGCTTTATTACTATACATCGGGGTTTTCGGTATGAGAATGATTTGAGTCAGTCAAAAGGTACCTACTCTTTGGCTAATGTCAAAGATGTGTATTGACCCATTCTCAAATCATTCCTGCACCGAAAACTCCGACATATGTTTATTACCTAAGAACTTATCTCATGGATATGTAAAAATATTACCTACATGATATAACATAGCTATATTTCTTGTCATTTGTATATAATTAAAAATCAATAAATTAAATAAGACCAGTTCTGTAGTTAGTGAGTTTACGTCTCGCCACCGGCGTGCGGCGTGCGACGTGTGCTCCCAGAGATTTTTAAACTTTCTGGTTTTTTCTTTAAAATGTTAACATTGCTATAAAGTTTTGGAGTCCAGAGTTGATAGCACTTGACAAAGTTATAAATTATCTTAAACTTAATTAATAATGCTTATCAAATAAAACATATCAGTCAACTTACATACTATGAGATTAAATTATGGCAGTAGATCTTTTGGCAATATTTAAAACTTCAGCAAAGCCAAAGCTTTGAAATTGATAAGGCATTAGAATTAATACATAGATCAAAGCTAAAGTTGAGAAACTTGTTAACAGGTAGATACAAAATGGTTACATTTGGCTGTAACTGAGTTTTAACTTCCATTTACTTAACAATTGATTTACCAATTTAATTTAGTACTACCAGTTGGACTTATGTTGGGCTGTTGCTATTGGTTCTTCCTGAATTCCAATAAGAAATGACTGCTTACTATTCTGTCACACTGAAGTCTTGACAAATTAAAGATAATCTCTTAAGGTTCACAATTATATTACTTTCAGAACCAATCACTGAAAATTATGGGTTCATAATGACATAAATACTTACCTATAACTATATCAATTAAAAAAAACCATTGACAGTTTAGTTTTTGTAAATACAATCGCAAACACATAAATTACTTAGGCATGGTATATGATTATACTGCGGATACTGAGGTTCTATTGCAAACAATATCTTTTTTATGGCTTAACATCCATAAGTATGACTACTTCATATGGACTACACTCCGACATACCCAGAGTATTACAGAGCCATCCATAAAAACCTTTTTCAAAATCGCATACATCCTTCCACCAGTTAGCTCCACTGAATGTAAGCTGCACAATACCAGCATACAGCCCCAAACCTACAGTAAAAATCACTATCAAAAATGGATAAGACAATATCACTATAGGAGCCAACATGGCTTTCCTCATCCAATTGAGATCATCTGTGACATGCGTAAATATGTTGTACCAAGTCATTGTGCCCATGTAAAATGAGTACAATGCGGATACACAAGCCACAAATGGTATACATAGGAGGCTGAAGAGAAAAATGTGTGGACCGTTGTATACTGAACACTTAGAGATGTCCATCTTGTTGTATTCATCAGCCACTATGGCAGCTTCAATAATTTCGAGCTCCTCCCTGGAAATGTTGAGTTTCACATCAACATTTTGACCTTTCTTCTTTCCTCTTTTGATGGTTCCAGTCATAGTCAGGTAGGATTCCCTTGAATGGTCCATGAGAGAGCAGTCTGGTGTAGATCCTTCAGACTCAATTCTCAGAGCTGTTATTTCGGTATCAGTGTTCTCGGATTCAATGATTTCTTGCACAATATTAACTCTCTTTTTCCTTTTAGCACTGTTTTTGAGGCTGTCTGTAAGTGGGCCCATTTCGAAGCTGTTTTCAGACTGTGTTTGAGACAGACTAATTGGAGTAGCAGAAGAGCTTTCATTTTGTTCATTTAAAAATTTGCAGCTTTTCTGCAACTCATTATCGGTGGCTTCTCTAAGATCATCATGACTTGAACATGCATCTGAGGAGTTCTCGTAGATTGGAGACAGGTCTATGATTTCACGGCTATTCATCATTGAGAGAGCTTGGTAGCCATTTTTCTGTGATTTAAGTGGTTCTAGCTCCATGGTGGCATCATTCATTTCTTCGTCATTGACATCTGTGATGATGGGTAGGTTGATTTTCATATTAGACTTGAGGCCTTCCATTGTGGAGTGAATAATACCATTCACAACATGTTCTGTGACTGGTGAGAGGCCATTCTTGTATTTGTTTGGCAGGTCGGATTCAACTCCCTGTGAAGAAAATGTTTTATGAAAAAAGTAGGTATTTAATTAATAAGCTTATTAGGTAATTTTTGTGTCATGAATGCAAAAATGTTTACCAATTACGTAGCGTTATAAGGTGGTATTTATATAAACAAATCGATTTGATGCTGTGCTAATTATTTCATAAGCAGGTCATACCTATACTTACCGAGGTAGTTTTGTGATATAGATTATACTCGTATTTTATCCCGATAAAGTTTTTCATCAAAAATGCTGATTTTAAAGTTAGTTTTTCTATAAATACTGACCTTAACAGTGATTATGTGATCTACATGGCCGGCTATCGAATTCTGCTTCTTTCCATTTCGCTTTTTCGGCAATATAAACATCGGTTGCTCCACCGTTGCCATTTCTTATAAGCGTATACGTTGCTATTGTCGTTGTTATTAAGAATTAAATATTATTTCCACAAATTCACATTCACGACCGAAATAAAAATCGAAACCGCACAAACAAACAAACGCACAGCACACAGCATGTGGTGGGGGGGAGAGAATTTAGATTACGGAAAATTTGGGGGAAATCAACTTGAAGAGCTTGAAAAACCCATAAAATATGAAAAGTTGAGCACCAGCCACGAAAGTCGTGTCACTAGCATTTGTTGCTGGGGACGTACACCCATCTCTTTTTTACTCTTAACACTTTTCAGCATAAGAAAGAGATAGCTATAATTTGTTAGTTGGTATTTTAACTATTTTGTGACACGACTGGCTGGCCATTTCTATTTCAGTTATTTTAAAACAATCTTAAGCTAATAATCATAAGTATAACTTCAGTGATTTCCGTTTGATTTTATGAAAATTATTGTTCAAAAACAGCTCATTTCCACCTCAGAGTTACCAATTAAAACAAAGAACTTCATTAAATTTTACTCCTAATTTGATGGCATTTTTGTAGTGCTGGTAACCTTTGTTTAAAAGTCAATTCAATAGGCGATGGTTGTCTATGCTCTGTGAATGGTTTGTGCACAGACCTAATAGCGAATGAAGGATGGGATCTATGGTAGGCTGAGTTACCACCAACTCTCGCAAGCAACTCGATTTTTTTTTCTCAGCTTTAAATAAGTGCAAATGGCTAGCGCTTAAGGACATACTACATAGTTATCATAGAAGGATGATGTCTGAAATGTAATCATAGAAGGATGATGTCTGAAATGTAATGATTCTTATTTGATTTTTAATCTTTGCAATGTCTCGAACAGTCTGAATTGTTTTGATTTGACAGTTTTGAAACTTCAAAAAAGTGCCTGGCTGATAGTGATAGAAAGCCGGATTTTCAGTTCTTCTGACTTATTATCACAACAATATACAAGCAACATTAAATGAAAATGTTGAAGGTGTAAAGCAAAGTCCAAATATCAGTAAAACTTTTAAGTTCTTTAGAACTATTTGTTGAGGTAAGTTTCCTAACCTAACTTTAAATGTTTCAGGGTATGGTCAGCTTGGTTACCGGCGGAGCTTCAGGCTTAGGCAAAGCTACAGTAGAAAGATTTGTGAAACATGGTGGAAAAGTAGTTATACTAGACATTCAAGGCACGAGAGCTGAACAAGTAGCACAACAACTTGGCAATGATGTAGTTGCTTCACCTGGTTGTGTAAGTATCTAGTTTACTCCTTACAATCAGAAACATGGTGATACTAACTTGAAACGGTTAAACAACACTCGTCTTATAAATTGAGAACTGAGTCAGGTACTTACTGGTAATTCAATGCAATTGTCTTAGAAATAAACTAAGTATTTGGAATATTTTTATATTTTTTTTAAATGGCAAAAGATTTCAAGAAAACTAACTGCATAGAGGAGTTGGTTTCTTAGGAATATCGCTAATTAGGTGACTGCCTGTTACACCACCCTCCAATTAATATATCTGACAGGTAGATGTTTCAGTCACACCATTACTGTTTATTTTGTTGGAACTAACAGAGATGACATCACAATTATTTGCTAGATAAGTTATCTGAGGGTGGTGAAACAGGCTCTAACTATTATAAATGGTTATAATAACCTTTATCCATCCTATAAAAATAACAAGAGGAAGTAAATTTATTTCCGTATTGAAACTTTAATGCCATACCTTACTTTTTACTGTTAATTTTCAGATCACATCCGAGGAAGATGTGAACAAAGCGCTTCAGGTGGCTAAGGAGAGGTTTGGCCGTCTGGACACACTAGTCAACTGTGCGGGGCATGTCAGCACACACCAAGTCTACAACTTCAATAAGGACAAGCCCTGTGAGTTGGAGGGTTTTAGGAATTGTGTAAATGTAAGTTTAAGAGATGTTTAATATAACATGCCTTTTTTTGCTCAGCTACCTCTATTTCAAATCCATCCAGCCAATTTTATGTGGCCAGGTAACAAACTTCAGAGTGTTGTTCTCATTTATAATGTTAGTGGTATTAGTGGGATACCCAGCTTTTTAATTCTGCTCTTATCCACTAGTCTTCAGGTGTCATCCTAATTAACCACGATAGGCGATCATCACTAGTTCGCGCGAACTAGCGATGCGATTAAAGACCGAGATCTCGAATACATGTCCTCAAATGTACGATGACCGCAATCAACGACGATGACGAAATCGCCCTTTTAAAAAAAAAACTTTATTTAATGAGTTTATAGTAATAATAATATAATGGTATCATGGGACAATTTACACCAATTGACCTAGTCTCAAACTAGGCAAAGCCTGTACTATGGGTACTAGACAACGGACAAACATACTTATAAAGACAAATACATACTTATATACATATTAAACATCCAAGACCCGAGAACAAACATTTGTATTGATTTAAACTATCGCGATTAAGTCCCGAGTATCATGATAACAAACATTTGTATTCATCATAAAAACATCTGCCCCAACCGGGAGTCGAACCCAGGTGTTATGTATTAAACATGCGGGTACTTGTCCATCTTATTTTAATAATAAGGTTGACTAAGTGAGGGTAGTTGTACATCTGTTTACAATCAATTGCCTTGTTTCTGCTACCGAGCTCAATACACGTATTTACCAAAATATAGTGTTTTATTCTAATAAAACACTATATTTTGGTAAATACGTGTATTGAGGCTTGAAGCTTGAGGTCCCGGTGTTAGGTCTACCTAACACCGGGACCTCAAGCTTCATGATGATGATGATGATGATGTGTGGGGACGCCTGGCTGGATCAGGCGGGCTGTCGATCGTCTTGTGCGTTCATTCAGCCCAGTTCCCCGTGGTTTGGAGCCGACGGTTACTGCCCCAGCGGCGCTCCCACGCAGCATCTCTCCTCGAGTCTCCTCGTTCTCCTGCTGAACATAAAGACATCTTTTAGGTTGACATCCTTAAGTTCGTCTTCTCTCAGCTCATCACTTCCGAATGCCTCGCGTCGCGCAGCCGCATACATGAAGCACTCGGCTAGGACATGCTTGCTCGTCTCCTCCTTCCCACAGTGTGGGCAGGAGGAGTCGCTTTTAATTCCCATGATACTTAGGTGTCTGTTTAATACATTATGTCCAGTGATTATACCTGTCATAAGTCTTAAGCTACTCTTACCTAGGTTTAGTAGATACCTGGTTCTTCTTTGGTTGATACTACCCATCATCATCTTTGACTGACGGCAGCCCGCCTCCTGTCTCCATTCTGCGTTTGCTTCCTGCTCCTTGAGTTTGTCCATAACTCCTTTAGTGACGTCCGCTGAGATTGGAAGTACTGGTTCTGGGCCTATAAATTCCATTCCAGCTCCCTCCCTGGCGAGTTCGTCTGCTTTCTCGTTGCCCATTACTCCCTGATGTCCCGGTACCCAGGCCACCGTAACCTTTGTGCGGTCGCTCAGTTCATTAAGCGCCTCTCTACATTCCCTCACCAGTGAGGAGCTAATTGTTGGTTTCTTCAGCGCTTTTAATGCTGCCTGACTGTCCGAGTATATCACCACCGATCCCACATCCCGCCCCTCCCTTAGGCTTTTTTGTATCATATGGGTGCATTTTGTCACCGCATATATTTCTGCCTGGAAGACACTGACGTATTTCCCTAGTGGTGATGACTCTCTTGCTCTTAGTTTGGGTATAATTACACCCGCTCCGGCTTGTTGGGTCGTTTTCCTTCTTGAACCATCCGTTAAACAGATGGTTGTCGGGTGTTCGACCTCTACCTTCCAGTTCTCTCTTTCTCCAATATGTACTCGATACTTCTTGTCGAAGGTCTTCTGTTTCTTAATGAGGTCATTGTGTCCAGTCATCATTCCTAACTTCGTTGCCACCTCCTTCTGTATAAGTACATGCCTCTTATCGGTGTGGTTTCCTTTCCACTCCCCGCATGCATTCATTCTATGCCACTGTTCCATGGCTCTCTTTTCTACTTCTAAGTGTAAGGCCTTGAGACCCAGCATAACCTCCATTGCTTTCGTGGGGGTGGTTCTCATCGCCCCAGTTATCATGAGGCATGCTAGTCTTTGCACCTTGTTCAGCTCTTTTTGATACTCTTTGATTCGGGCCCTGTGCCACCACACTATAGCTCCATAGAGCACTCTTGGCAGTATGACCGCTTTGTATATCCAATTTACCATTGGCGGTTTGAGGCCCCATCTCCTTCCCACTGCCCTTTTACATTGACATAGTGTCCTAATCGCTTTTGCAGCTTGTTCTTTTATGTGTGTCTTATATCTGAGGGTATTGTCCAATGTCACCCCCAGATATTTTATCTCTTTCAGTACTTCAAGGTTCTCACCGTGAATGCTAATTGGTGTCATCTTCTCTATCTTCCTTTTGTTGGTAAATAACACCACCTTCGTTTTTGCCGGGTTGAGGTCTAGTTCTCTACCCCTGCACCATTCTAATGTCTGTGCGATTCCTCTACTCATGATCCCTCTGACAATGTTCAGGACCGTGCCCTGGACTAATATTACCCCATCGTCAGAGTAAGCTTGCATGTAGATTCCTCCTTTATTTAATTTCCTTATCAGAGAATCCAGTAGTAGGCACCACATAAGAGGGGACAAACATCCCCCCTGCGGGAATCCCCTTCTGGGTCTGATGCTCTTCGTGGTTCCGCCCAGTTGAGCTGTTATAACCCTTTCCCTGAGCATCTTCGTTATCCACCTTCCTATGGTCGGGTTGATCCCCTCTCTCACTAGACTTTCTTCAACCGCCGTGTGCGTCGCTTTGTCGAATGCTCCTTCTACATCGAAGAAGCATCCTAGTATGTATTGTTTAGCTTCTAGAGCTCTCTCCACTCTAATAGTTAGGTGGTGCAGACCCGTCTCTGTTGATTTCCCCGCTATGTATGCGTGCTGATTGCTGTGTAGCGGTTTCTCACTGCATCCTATTTTATGTCTCAAGTGTGTGTCTATCATTTTTTCCAGTGTCTTTAACACGAACGATGATAGACTTATGCTTCTAAACGCTTTCGCATCCTGATGTCTTCTTTCCCGGTTTCGGCAGGAAGACCGCTCTTACTTCCCTCCATTTCTTAGGGATATATCCCCACGCTATACTACCCTGATATATTGCTATCAGGGTCTCTTTTATATATCTGTAACCTTTCTGGAGTAGCGCAGGTATTACCCCGTCTGGTCCCGCTGCCTTGAAGGGGGCGAAGGATCCAATTGCCCAGTCCAGTATTTCCTCCCTCACCACCTCTTCGGCAGCCCCCCAATTCGGTGTTTGGTTTCCCACCTGTTCTTCCTCCTCTGTTGGTGCCTCTTCACTCTCTGGGAAGTGTGTTCTTAGCATGATTTGCAGAACCTCTTCCGGATCCGTGATCAAGTTCTCTCCCATCTTCAAGCTTCCTAATCGGCACGTACGTTCGCCAGCTAGTAGCTTAACTATACGCGCTCCTTCCGAGTACTTTTGTATTTCTTCTGTATATGTCCTCCAGCCTTTGCGGCTTGTCTGCTCTCTTAGCCTGGAGTACTTGTTCCTTACTTTCCTGTACGCGTCCCAGCTTTGAGTGTCGCCTTTCTTGATGGCTATCCTCATTGCCCTGCGCGTACCTTTCCTCAACTTTTGCATCTCCTTGTTCCACCAAGGCTGCCCACTGCCGGAACGTATCTCTCTTTCCGGACATGCCTTATGGTATGCCTCTATTATATCACTTCTGAGTCTAGATGCGCGCTTTTCCAGGTCCCCTATGCTCTTGTATTTCCCTGTTTCAGACACATTTTTGCTCAATTCTTCCTCGTACTTCGCCCAGTCAGTTTTCCTTGGGTTTCTTGTCTTAACTGATTCTACCGTGTCTTCTATGCTGAAAAGTAGTCTTCTGTGGTCAGACATACTGTCCTCGGTATCCACCCTCCAGCTTCTGATCTTTTCGCTCACTCCCTTCGTTGCTAGCGTGATGTCTAGCACCTCTCTCCTTGCCCTAGTTACAAAAGTGGGTGTGTCCCCCTCATTAATTATATCTAGGTCATTGCTTATTATAAAATCTAAGAGTGATTCTCCCCTGCCGTTAGTGTCGCTGCTCCCCCACACCTCGTGGTGTGCGTTAGCGTCGCAACCAACGACTAGGGGGATTTCCTTACCTTTGTACCTAAGTACCATTTCTTCGAGTTCCCTTGTTGGTGCTGTATCCTCACTCGGTAGATAACATGATGCCAGTGCCACCTTGTGTTTTCTCCCTTCCGTGTCGATGAAGATAGTCTCCACTACCACTAGGTCTCTGCAACATATGGTCATAACACAGCCCATATTTCTCACATTATTGCTTACATATATACATGTCCTGGGGGGTCTCTCACCGTTCCTTTCGTAGTGAAGCTCCCCCCCCAGATGTCCCAGGCCTGCCACCTGATTCATCCATACATAAGGTTCTTGCATCAGTGCGATTTCTACTTTATTCCTCGCAACAAATTGCCCTAGTTCGGACATTGCATCTTTGCAGTGTTGGAGGTTTACTTGGCATATATCTGTTTGTGTTTTTGTGTGTTTGTGATTGTGTTTGTGTAGTGTGTTAAATGTTTGTGTCGTCATTGCTGTATCTGTGTAGTTTGTCCCTGCACCTTCACTCGGAGAGTTCACCCACATCCTCACGAGTGACGACGTGTGTTGACCCCTCCTGTTCCAGTGCAGGTACTATGTTGGGCGGTTCCCCCCCTTCCGGCTTTGCCTTATGATTCGGGCCCGAACTTTGGTGGCGGAGAAGAAGAGGGTGATGGTATTCACCTCCCCCCACCCCTCCCCCACCGTCAGCGGTACCGCAAATACCAGCCTCACGCCGCTTCCCAGTCCCTCCTGGTTCACCAGTCTCCATCTATCCAGCTGCAGTTCGGCTCTGTCGCTGTTCTGAATCGCCAGCATTTCCAGAAACCGAGCTGTGTCTGGCTCTCCCGGTACCCATATATGTACCCTCATCCTTTCCAACTTCCGAACCACGATCCGGTGTCCGTCAATTACGCCGAAGTCCCGACTCAAGAGCCACTCCCCCGATTCCGCCGTTGCTGGTGTCACAAGGAAAAATCCCTCTGCCACCAGCCCCGACGCCACGAATTGGGGGCCTCTCTCGCCAGTCCTCCCATCCCATATGCGCAAGACTTCTACCTCAATCAGGTTCGTCAGCTTCTTCCTGATGAGTTTCGCCAGGGCCTCATCCACCAAAACGCCATCCTCTCGGCGGACTATCACGGCAAGGTCACGATTCGCCTTCGCCTCATCTCGTGGCCCCGCCGCGACCGCCCCACCCAGATCCTGACGTTTCGCCGGAGGCTTCCCCGTTTGTCCCTCATCGGTACTTTGCCTCTTGAGCTTCAGGCTTCGCACAGCAGCTGAGGGGATCGATCCGCTTGGCACTGGACCTGCGGCTCCCTCCCCTCCCCTCCCACGCTCAGCCCTAGCTGCAAGTCTTCTTGCCCTTCTCGCCCTCTTTTTCTCTTCCTTCGACCTATACACCTGAAAGGGGTTCTCCGCCTGTGTGTCCTTCCCCCCCCCGGTTGTCCCTACCGGCGAAGGTGACCTCAGCAGAACTTCCTCACCTATCTTGAGGCCTCCCATTTTAAGGTGGACATCTGGGGGTCCTCGTCTCTCCGTAGAACTCCTGTTCCCTTCAGTTCCTGCCATAGCAGTTGCAGCACTTGCTGAATTTTTAAAATCGCTCATATTGCTGATCTATATATGGGAAGAGAAAGTTAAGAAGATGGCAGTGCTCCCTTACCATCCCCCAGCTACGTTTCACGTACGCAGTGAGCGCCACCTCTCCTGCGCACAGTCGTTCGCAGCAGCGATTGTGCCGAGTGGGCTCGCCAGCATAGGATGAGTAGCTTCTGTGGTGCTTGTGTGACCGTTTGGGGGGTCCGCCGGCATTCCGATTCACCTCTGGGTCGTCGCTAGTGACACCCCAGGGCTCCTCTCCATACCCGCTTCCCCCTCCCGCCCCTCCGTTCCTGGTTCCGAGGGGCATTTGCTTCACCCAGCTGTATCTCTAGTGACACCACTGGGTTCCCCGAACACCTCCTCTTTCCCATCACGGACTGTACACACAGACCCTACCCCCCCGCCCCTCGTCCGCTCGCAAGCCCAATCTGCACCAACCCCCCGCTGCCCACAGCCGGCTGTGAGGGTCTTCGGCACGTCCTCCCACCACTGACTGGGGGTTTTTCGGGATGGGCGCGTTGCTATACCGAAGAGGTCCGATATGTCAACGCGACTTGTGCACTCCTCTTTTGCCCGGGCTTGTGACCGGCTCCATACCGAACCCTAACCAGCCATTGAGGCCTATCAGTAGTCCGTTATCGAGGCAGAGTTCCTCAAGCTTCATAGTCAGGGTCTCTAACCAGGCTATCCGGTCATCTATTTTTTCACTAATGTCACTATAGAAAAGAATATAATATCTATATACTAACGTAACAAGAACTGACAGTGACGCATGTGTGCAGTAAACGACTTCGCGGCTGTGTGCGTTATGGGACGTAAGTCACGGCACGACAGTGACGCGCCTGTGACTATAGTGACCAGGCCATTCCCAAATCACCTTTAATCATACACCAGGTCCATCTGTTAATTAATAAGAAAATCTTACAGGTCAACACAGTAGGAACATTCAACATAATCCGTCTAGCAGTTGGGCTCATGGGACAGAACGACCCAGACCCAGAAGGTCAGCGAGGAGTTATAGTCAACACAGCTTCGACTATAGCTTATGAGGGAGACATTGGACAGGCGGCAATTGCTGCTTCCACGGCGGCTATAGTCGGTATGACGCTGCCATTGGCGAGGGATCTCGCGCCCAAGGGGATCAGAGTCGTTACTATTGCTACTGGTTAGTATATAAAAAAAAAAAAATTAAAACCAAAATAAGGGATTAGTAGTAAATGGTTCGGCGTCAGCAAATGCTGACAGTGCCAGCAGAGCTCACATGAGCGACACTGCTGAGCTGTTTTTCAGTCAGAACCCATTTTGTCCTCGGACTTTGTCAGGAAGTTAAAGACACTTGTTTGAGTTCTGTGTGTTTAATCGCACGTTCGTACAGTCAAAGTCAAAGACATGGATCCGCGCAAAGTTGCAAATATATGTATACATCAACTTTACCGTGTTGCAGTAATAAGGTCTGTATACATATCAGGGCCGGATTTAGAGGTCGAGAGGCCTCGGGGCAACAAAGGAGTGGAGGCCCCCTGGCCTCAAATTATTTTCCAAATAAAGTGGACAATTTTTTTCAGTTGAGTTTTTCAATAAATAATTTGTTGTGGAACCAAGTATAGATTATTTTATTATTTAACAAACATATAAATATAATCGGAAACGAGAATTATCTGAAATTAAATTTTAGCGTTAACGAATGGAATCCTCCGAGCTTTTTTCGCCGAAAAATCGTTGATGATTTCGCTGAAATCCAGTTCCCGGAGTAGATCACTTTCAATACTCAGGAGAGAAAGCTTTGATAGACGATTTTGTCCCATCGTGGTTCGAAGCCTATTCTTTATAATTTTCATTTTTGAAAATGAGCGCTCTCCCGTGCAATTTGATACCATCAAAACCAAATACATTCTCAATGCAATTTCAAAGTTTGGGAATGTAGCTCTGAAATTTTGATCTTCGAGAATTTGGTAGTAAAATAGTTCCGGAGATTGGTCTTTTCCATAGTCCTTTTTGTATGAGTCGATCAAAGATACAAATTGGACCAACTCATTACCAAGACTAGGTTCTAAATCATCCTGATAAACTTTAACCAATGCCTCTGCTGCAGCGTGCAGATTTTCAGCATCCATCTTGTCGATGTGATTGAGAAATCCAAATCTCGAACGTACAATTTCATAAGCACGCAATCTTTCGGTAAGCGAAACGCATAGCTGGTCGACCACTGGGATAAAGGCGGATACTTTGTATTTCTCCTTCGGTGACAGATTTGCGTCTTGTGCTTTCCCGTAATCAACCGGATTCAACCTCACGTTTCTCGTTCTGGTCCTGGTGCGTGATTGTACGTATTTGTCAGTCTGAGATATTTTTTTGGCAGCTTCCTCGTATTTATCGAAATCATTCCTTTTAGATTCCACGAATGATTTCAATGATTCTAATGCACGCATTGCCGATTCAAGAATAATTTGCGGGTCTTGCAACATCTTGTTTGTAGCGTTGAATCGCTCCAAGATGTCGTTCCAAAAGATTGCGAATAAAGCGGTTTCGAGACAGCTCATCTTCTGTAGAAGGTGCGCTGCTTCATTCCTCGCGAAATCTTTTTGCTCTTTATCGGAAGATAAGCTGGTTAGAGCTTCTTCGATTTCTGAATAGCCGTCGACTATGGCTTTCGTAGCTTCAGCTCGACAAGACCAACGAGTGTCACTTAGCTTTTTCAAGACGTAAAACTGTCCGCTTTTTTTCTTCGATAATTTCTCGATCAGAATTCCGTATCGTTCTGTACTTGCTGTGAAAAACGTATATAAATACTGGACGAAATCAAAGAATTGAACAGCTGATGGACAAGAGTTGGCAGCTGCCTTTCCAACTAAATTAAGGGAATGACCACAACATGGTACAAACGTCGATAAATGGTTTTTCTCCAAAATAAGAGCCTGCATCCCTTTGTTTTTGCCACTCATGTTTGCAGCGTTGTCGTACGATTGACCGCGGCAATCCATTGTCTATTTGATGGTCACCTAAAAATGTGAGTAGAGCGTTTGCTGTGGCTTCGCCACTATGACCGCAGTTTGGTAAAAAAGTAAGAAATCTTTCCTTTGGCGTCGATCCTTCCATATATCGAACAACTATAGTTAGCTGATCGATGTGAGATTCATCGGGAGTAGAGTCCACTGACACAGAATAATATTTGGATTTTTTTATCCTGGATACCAGTTACGACTTTATCACCCATGCAACTGATCAGTTCTTCGCAAATCGTGGACGAAAGGTAATTGACATGACCACTCCCTTTGTTTGCATGCGTTTTCAAATGGGTAGCCAGGATTGGTTCATATTCAGCTAACAATTCCAAAATTCCCAGGAAATTTCCATTTCTCGGTGAGCCAACATTTCATTGTCACCTCGAAAGGCCAATCCGCGTTCAGCAATGAATTTGATCGTACTAACGATAATTTTGAGAATTTTTCGCCAATACTCGATTTGTTATAAAATAAGAAAAAGAAAGAAAACTCACACTTGCCACTTGCAAGGTAAAACAGCGAAAGAAAAATTTCTAAAAGCGAAAACAGCGTAAAAATTTTTTTATTAGTGTTTACTAGTTGGAATTTGAATTTTTTTTTTTCGAAGTCTATTGTGGGGGCCCCTCTTTTGTGGAGACCCCGGGGCTGTAGCCCCGGTTGCCTCCCCCCTAAATCCGGCCCTGATACATATTTTTGGCACTCTGTGGTGTATGCTGTATACATATTGGTGACCTAGACTGTACGAGTAAAGTTCGCGCGAACTAGCGATGAGCGCGTAATCGCGTTCAATTAGGACTGCGCCTAGTGATCAATTCACAGACATTAAAATAATAAAATTAATTCTTTCCAGGCTTCTTCGACACTCCACTGGTAGGCTATCTCCCAGAGAAGATGATAGAGTTCCTCAAACGCATGACGCCGTTCCCCTCGAGACTCGGCAAGCCGGAAGAGTTCGCCCACCTCGTCTCGAGTATCGTGGAGAATCCCATGTTGAACGGGGAGGTTATCAGGCTAGACGGGGCGCAGAGGTGGTTCCCGTTGTAGCTTCGGTTTATTCCAGAGATTTAGTTAAGGTTTTAGAAATAAATTTGTAGATTTAGAGCTTTGTGTTTGATTTTGAGTGAGACATAATAATATTGAGAAAAACCGGCCAAGTGAAGATTCCGTACGTAACGTTTTTACACTTTTTCCTTGACAATATGGTGTGGGAGTTTGCTTCGTGTCAGATTTCATAACTCTAGGTCAATGGGAAGTACCCTAGAGGCCTTGATCTACTTGTGATTGACAGACAGACAGACAACGAAGTGATCCTGTCTCAATTAAATTCGCGTAGGTAAACTCTTCAAACCTAGTCAGAGTGCCGGAGGCCCGATCCCCCTTCCCCCCTTCCCTTTCCTCTATTCCTTTTCCTCCGTAAAAGCCGGTAATGAACTAGTGACTGTCTTGGGGTTGCTGGTTCTCATAGGTGGCGGTGATCGCTTTCCATCAGGTAACCCGCTGGCTCGTTTACCTCCCTCTTTCAATATAAAAACCCCAATCTTTATCTACAGTTGTTTTCCTGTTACTTACAATGTAAGTATTTGATAGGTACTTGCTTATTTTCAATATTGATTGCAATCTGAGGTCAAAAACACCGATTATCTTGCAACAAAGTATCTAAAGTTTACAGCCACGATACACATAAACATAAACTTTACAGTTGAGTTGCTAAGAACTACTTTTAACTCGCGGTAACCGAATTAATCTTCTTTAATAAATCAGCGAGTTAAGTCGTCCTGCATTTGAGCGAGGTCGTTATTTAGTTATCTATTTGCAGTAATTTGTAGTTTACGAATGGCGACGTGTAGATACGACATACTTTACATACCTTAGAAAGAATTATCTATTGGAAAAAAAAAATTAGAAAAGGTACAAAAAGATGGAAAATGTTTGTCGGAATCATTAATAAGATAAATTTAACTACTTAATTGATTTTTTTATGGCTTTCACCCTTGCTCTTTTTGCAAGGAGTATTTTGCCAATGTCAGCGTTTAGACATTGCACACATGAGAAGATTGTTCGGTTTAGGGATTCTAAATTGATTGATATCTGGCCGTTCTAGTATCAGTACGTACCTACCAGAATAGGTACAGTTAAATAGGTAGGTAGTCCATTATTTGCAACTGCACAGTTGACTGCGGTATGTATAGTCGCCGTCAAAAGTATCTGTTGTATAGCCTGTGGAGTTTCGGCTAATCTGTAGCTAGCAACTGTCATCATACCACTTTTGAGAGGAATTTGGCGGGAAACCGATGAGAGTGGATCGTATCGTTAATTGAATTTTAGTTTCTGTGCTTAATGTTGTTTGGTGGATAATAAAGATAGTGTATTATACAACAAAATAACGTGAAAGTGCCCAGCAAATGAAGAATTCAAGTGAAAACGCGTATTCCCTCTTTTTGTGACCCCCAAGTGTCCGCGGGCTGCTGCTCGCCGTAGCTCGCCGTAAAGTACACTATCGCTTTACGGAAGGCATGAGCAGCTGACAGGACGTGACTAGGACAGACTGACAACTCTGACGGTGACAGGACTTTAATATACAGAAATTTACAAAACACATCAGACGTGGCTGTATGGACTCAGTTCCTTTGCCTATCCCTTATGGGATGAATTTAAAAAACAAAATGATATAAAAAAACATGAGGTTTGCTACTTGATTTAAATAAAACAACTGTATGATCAATTCAATATTCTTTTATTGAAAGATAAAACATGGCGCAGTTGTGATCGCACTAAGTCTAAAGTGTTAGTCTGTAAATTTAAAACAGATTGCTAAGTATAAACGCCGGCATAGATACAAATGCAGTAATGCAGCTACTGAATGGAAAACTTGGAAATTGATGTTCGAAGATTATCTAGTAGGTACCGGGCAGGATGAATCATCCGACAAAGTTAAATTATCATTGCTCAGAAACATGATGGGGCCTAAAGCCACCAAAGTAGTACTAACGTTTAAATTGTCAAAGAAGGACAGTGAAACATATTCTAAGGTTATAGAAGAAATACAGAAATATATCAACCTCAAAACGAACGAAGTATTCGAAAGGTACAGGTTCAATGAAAGGAAACAGGAAGAGGGTGAAAATTTTGAAAATTATACGAGTTTGAGACAGTTGATTGAAAACTGCAACTATAATTCTACTACAACGGCAATAGAAGATCAGCTGCTTAGAGACCGCATTGTGCAAGGGATATATGATAAGGGTCTCCAAGAAAGTTTATTACGGATAGATAATTTAACCCTTGACAAAGCAGCACATATCTGCAGAGCCGCTGAAGCAAGCAAACCTCAAGTCAAAGAAATGAATCCCACAGTTGAAATTGATCATGTCGAATATAATTCTAATAAGAAGGCTGAAGCAAAAACCTTAAAAAAAAAAAGACAAAAGATTTGAATGCCGCAGATGTCAACAGATACATGGTCCAAAACAATGTCCCGCATATGGGGAGAAATGCACAAAATGTGGTATTTTGAATCATTTGGCAGTAAGCTGTAGAGTAAGAAAACAAGCATGGGCTGTTTCAGCAGAAGAAAATAACATTCAAGATGCTGAAAATGACAACTCTGAAGACAATCTACTGTGGGAGTGTAAAAGGAAGTGCCAATAAAGATGATTGGATTGAAGACATCATTATAGAAAGAAAGCCTGTTAAGTGCCGCATTGACACTGGAGCAGATGTCAGTGTCATGCCCATCAAAGTATTTAAGGACTTGGGAACTAATTTGCAATTGAATCCTTGCAACAGAAGTCTTGAAGCGTTCCAGGGGTCCAAAGTAATGCCAGTAGGAATGGTGAACCTTCATTGCAGGTACAAAGGTCAAGAATGCTACGAAAACTTCATGGTAGTGGACTGTAAATCAATGGTATTGGGTCTACCAGCCTGCATGTCTTTAAATTTGATAAAACGAGTTCACTCACTTCAACTGGAAGGAGAAACAGGTAAAGAAAAATTTATTAATGACAATATAGATGTTTTTCTGGGTCATGGCAGGTTCCCTAAACAATGTTCTATACCTACTGTCCCACATGAACAAATTTGTCATCCTGCACCTAGGATTCCCTACAGTTTGCGTGAACCATTGCAATTAGAATTAGAGAGGCTTGTAAAAAGAGGTGCAATTATAAAAGTAGAAGATATAGAATCTAGGGCTTGCATAAACAGAATGGTGATTGTTGAAAAACCTAATAAAAAAATTTGGCTCTGTCTAGATCCCGCTGATCTCAATAAAAGGATAGTTAGAAAACCTAAAACTTTACTGACTGTCGATGAAATTGCAGAAAGGTTACAAGGAAAACAATTTTTTTCAGTGTTTGATCTGTCAGAAGCGTTTCACTGTATACCGCTCACAGAAGAATCCTTGTGGAAATGTTGCTTTTCCACCCCATTTGGAGTATATAGGTACTTAGTATTACCTTATGGCTTATCTAATTCGCCTGATCTTTTCCAAGACCAAATTGAAAGCTACTTTGGAGATATTCCCAATGTAATAACATGGTTTGATGACATTCTAATTATGGGGGAAAATGAAAGGCAACATGATGAAACTGTAAGTAGAGTTTTACAAAGAGCTAGAGAAATAAATGCAACATTTAATAAAGAAAAGTTAGAGTATAAACAAAAGGAAGTTAAATATGTTGGACAAATTTTTAATGGCAAAAGCATGAGTATTGATAAAAACCGGGTTGAGTCACTTTTGAAATTGCAAGCACCTACAAACAGAGAACAGTTACAAAAAGTCATTGGCTCATTCAATTATGTCAGACGATATTTGCCAGAAATGGCTGAACTAATGTCGCCATTATGTAGGCTGCTTAGAAAAGATGTTGAATTTCAATGGTTGCCCTATCATGACAAAGTTTTCAATAACTTAAAAAACAAAATATCAACAGCTCCTGCTTTGTGCCCATTTGATCCACACAAACAAATTGTGTTACAATGTGATGCTTCTCAAAATGGAGTAGCCTGTTGCTTGTTTCAAAAAGATGTAAATAATGTGCTCCAGTTAGTAGCCTGTGTGTCCAGAACTATGAATGATTGTGAACTGAATTATAGTCAGACTGAAAAGGAACTGTTATCTATCTATTTTGGGACACAACAATTTCACAAATATATATGAGTCAAACGTAATAGTGCAGACCGACCACAAACCTTTATTGGCCATTATGTCAAAGTCCATAAGTAAAGTAGGATCACCTCGATTGCGACGTCTTTGTTTAAAATTGTTAAATTATAGTCTGGAATTAAAGTATGTTCCTGGCAAAGAGTTACATTTTGCTGGTATGTTGTCAAGAAATACTCTAAAGGTAACTGAAATTGACCCGCAAATGTTAGAAATGGTTCACTTGGTGTCATCAAATTTACCAATGAGTGATGAAAGGAAAGAACAGTTCAGACTAGAAACAAATTGTGATAAAATTCTCTCAGCATTAACTGAATATTATTTTAATGGTTGGCCACAAGAGAAAAATATAATGCAAGAGTGTTTACCATACTATAAGATGAAAGAAGACATATATGTTGAGTCTGGATTGGTTTTCTTAACAACAAAATTATAGTACCTGAATCATTGAGACAATATGTATTGAAATTAGTACATAAGGGCCACTGTGGTATAAGCAAGTGTACTCAAAGAGAGAGAAGTATAGTCCTTCCAATTCGCATGAACCATTGACACCACACAACATTCCCAAGGGCCGGTTCTTAAAAATTGGAACTGATATACTGGAGTATCTCCATACTCCGGAAGGCATATCTTGTGATTGTAGATTATTTTTCACATTGGTTAGAAATCAGACCACTACTGAATAAAACATCTAAATGTGTAATAAATGCAATACAAGAAGTTTTCACAAGGTTTGGCTATCCTGTAGAAGTGATGGCTGACAATAATCCATTTAAATCTTAAGAGTGTATTGAGTATTATAAGTCCAAAGATGTCACAATAATTACCAGTTGCCCACATTTTCCCAGGAGTAATGGCATGGCAGAGAAAGCAGTCAGTATTGGTAAAAAATTATTAAAAAAAGCTGCTGAGGATCGGGTGGACTACAGGGATTTTTTAATGAATTATAATAATACTCCATTGTCTGGCTTACAAGTGTCACCTTCTCAAATATTAAATAGTAGAAGAGTCAGAACTAATGTACCCACCAACTTAATAGCACTAGAACCCAAAGTAGAAAAAGATATTTACAAGTTATTAAAATTGAAACAATTGCAAACTAAAAAGTCTCATGATATGCATGTAAGAAATAAAGATATTGTATTTAAGGAAGGAGAAAACATTGTATATAAAACAAGTAAGGATAATTATTGGCAAAAGGGAGTGATTGTTAAAAAAAGTAAAAAACCAAAATCATATTGGATTGAAGGGGAAACCCACCAAGTACCCACCAAGCCCTTCAGGCGTACCACACACCACTTAAAAAAATCTTTTACCAATCCCACTGTCAAGTCCCAATCACTAAAGAAGGACATTGATTACAACTTTATTAACTTACGAGGGCTGTTTGATAAGTACCCGTTTATGGAAAAAAAAAATTATATAGGCATTTATTTTTCTACGTAGTCACCTTTTAACTCTATACATTTGTTCCACCTATACTCAAGCTTCAATAAACCATCCAAAAAGTATGATTTTGGAAAGTCATTAAAATAGGCCTCTGTGGCGGCAATGACTTCGTCATTTGATCCAAATCGCTTGCCACCGAGCCATTTTTTTAGGTTGGGAAACAAAAAGAAATCTTATGGGGCCAAATCTGGAGAATACGGGGGGTGAGACAATAGTTCGTAGCGTAACTGTGCTAATTTAGCCGTCACAACTCTGGACGAATGAGCCGGGGCGTTGTCGTGATGAAACAGTACTTTTTTCTTTTTTAAATGGGGTCGTTTGTCCTTCAACACGGCGTCAAATTCATCCAATAAATTGGCATAGTACTGCCCTGTTATTGTTTTCCCCTTTTCTAAATAGTCAATATGTATAATACCCTGCGAATCCCAAAAAACGGTCGGCATGACCTTTCCAGCCGATGGGACGGTTTTTGCTTTCTTTGGAGCAGGTTCACCAGGTAAAATCCACTGCTTCGACTGCTCTTTCATTTCCGGGGTGTAGTGGTGGACCCACGTTTCGTCCACGGTCACGAAACGACGCAGAAACTCCTTCGGGTTACGTTTGAACACGGCCAAACACTGCTACGAAGTAGTCAGTCGGTTCCGTTTTTGCTCCTCCGTGAGTAAACGCGGCACCCACCTCGCCGATACTTTCTTCATACCCAATTTTTCTTCTAATATGTGTTGTACCTCTTAGAGTTTGTCTCGCAGATTTGTGGATGAAACGGAGAGAGGCACAGGCTGGTCCATGTATATAAGCTCATTGAGACTTCCATTTAAGAATGCTCTTGCTACATCAAGATGATCTATCTCTAGGTCCATATCATTAGCCAATGAAAATAAAATGCGCATTGATGAATGGCGCACTACAGGAGAAAAAGTATATTTATAATCTATTCCCTGTTTTTGAGTGAAGCCCTTGGCAACAAGTCTGGCTTTATACTTGTCAAAATTTCCATCAACATCATGCTTTACCTTGTATACCCATTTACACTTAACAATGTTCGTGTTAATAGGTCTATCCACCAACCTCCATACCTTATTAGAAACCAAAGAGTCATACTCGTCTTGCATTGCAGCGAGCCAATCTTCATGATATGGTGATGCAATGGCATCCTCATATGACAGTGGTTCCTCGAATGAGGCATGTTGAGTCAACATTGAATAATCATATTCACCGTACCATTGTGGTGGACATCTCACTCGAACAGGACGAACGGACTGTTGATTTGTAACTTCATTAACGGTTACTGCTTCCCCTCTAAGTGACGCCTGGCCAGACAATGTCAGACGCTGCCTGCGTCCATCGTCAGCAGACTCGCCGCCGGAGACGACTGCACCCTCACTCAGTGTGCTGCCATGGTCCTCGATCCCTCCATCTGAAATGTCAGATAAAATAAAATTGTCATTTGTACTATTATTATTATCATTATGATTATCAATTGGCTCAACAGAATTTGTAAAATTAAAATGATCATTAATTAAATAATATTTATTAATTTCATTATTAGATCCATTTTCAGAGTAAAATTTATTCTCTATAAATGCCACGCTATGGGATAAAATCACAGTATTAAGACTAGTGGGCTTGCTAAGTCTGTAGCCTTTACATGTCTCACTGTAACCAACAAAAATTTAAAGCTTTCCTTTGGAATCCAATTTAGTGCGTTTCTGTGATGGGGTTAAAAAATAAGCTATGCAGCCGAATACCCGAAGGTGACCAAGATCAACTTTTGATCCAGTCCACAACTCTTCAGGCAATGATCCTGCTAAAGCTGCCGTGGGGACCGATTTTTTAAGTAAATGGCAGTCATGACTGCCTCTCCCCAATAGCGTCTGCAGAGACCTGCTTCAGCCAGCATGCATCTAACCTTATCCATCAAAATTCGGTTAAGCCGTTCACTAACCCCGTTCTGCTGTGGACAAAATGGAACTGTGCACTGATGAATAATGCCCTGGCCCTTTAGGTAATCAGTGAAATTTTTGTTGATATATTCACCCCCATTGTCACACCTTAAAATTTTAATGGGCAACCCCTTCTGCTTTTCAACAAGTGCTTTAAAAGTAGTGAAATGGTTCATTACCTCTGATTTGTTCTTCATAAGATATCCATAAGTCTTCCTAGTGTAATGGTCAGTGAACGTCACTAGATATCTCGCCCCTCCCCAGCTAGGGTCCGGCATGGGGCCACAAGCGTCGGTGTGGATCAGCTGCAGTAGTTCTTCAGCACGCTTAGCATGCCCCTTGGGATAAGATGCGGCCGTCATCTTCCCCTCAAGACACGCAGTGCAGTCCTTGATGCCTTCATCCTGAAACATCACACCACATGCAACATCCCTTAAACCTTGCATACATTTATAACTCAGGTGACCAAGACGCTTGTGCCATAGTTCTGCGGAAATTCCTGCTGCTACATTGGCCCTCGGTGTTCCCTGGCTAACTTACAGAGACAAAGAGTGCTCCATTGACAAGGACTTATTTACTTGGACAGATACATTTAACTTAAACAAACCATTCCAACATACAAGGGTGTTAAGTTTATTGTCATAAATACGACAGCCTCTCTTATCAAAAACGACATTATGACCTCTTTCAATCAATTTAGAAACTGAAATTAAGTTACTAGACAGTTGAGGTACAAACATAACATTGGCTAAAGACAGTGGACTCACCTGTTTACTCAGTTGTAAGTGGATTGACCCACGCCCCTCACAATAAATCTTATTATCATCAGCAACAGTAACAGCTGTTCTACACGGTGTAATGTTGTTGAAAAAACTCCTGTCGTTCACCATGTGGTTACTGGCACCGCTGTCCAGATAAAAATCCTGTGACGGCAAGTGGGCCATGAATGCAGAAACTAAATTTGACTTCTCAGCCCCGGCGAACTTGGTAGGCCTCCTCTTCATGCGCTTGAACTTATAGCATCTAGGTTTAATGTGGCCTGGTCGTTTACAGAATTCACACATTAAACTGTCAAACTTCTTTGTAGTGTAAGCAATGTTGTTGTCGGACAAGGATTTCCTTGAGTACTCCTGCATTAGCCTCGACTTCACAACTTCACAGGTGGTCTGATTGGTCGCTGATGCAGTAGACAATCCAGATACTAGTGGGTCATACTTCGACGGTAAGCCACTAAGCAAAATTTCGGCCACCTCGGCATCATCGATCGTTCTTCCTATATCGTGAAGTTGCTGCACCAATGTTGTGACGTTTTCGATATAATCCGTCATAGTGTTGAAGTCAGTGAACTGTATTTTATGAAGTTTCTTAAAAGTAGCACGCTTCTGTAAAGGCCCTTATCTTCAAATACATCGGAAAGCGTTCCCCAAGCTGCAGCCGCTGTTGTCGCATTCCTCACATACTGATAAAGCTCTTTTCTAACGGATAGGCAAATCCGTGCTAAGGCGCGCTGTCCACGTGCGCGATCAGGGTCCACTCCTTCCACTGCGTCCCATAATCCTTCTATGATTAATGCGTTTTTGGTTGCAAATTTCCATGTGTGGTAGTTCGACGTTCCCTCTAACTTGTCTAAACCTGCCACGTGCACCGTAGTTGTAGTTGCACCATGTGGCTGGGGATGAGGATGAGATTGGGACACTAGAGGTTGCGGCACGCCGTCCACCATGTTTAAATTGGTACGTCGGCCGGGCGAAAAAAACCAGTGAAAAAATCAGAAATCATGCCCTTGCGCTTAAGTCGCTTGAATACCTGGCACTCAATCTCACGTTCCAAATTCTTTGGGTTTCTTCGATGTGACACGATTGTTATTATGGTCGATCGATGTCACGAAAAATACACAATGTTCTTCTGGGCCCATAACCTCTTAGAGTTTGTCTCGCAGATTTGTGGATGGAACGGAGAGAGGCACAGGCTGGTAAATAAAGCGCAATGATTTCGATCACCAGGTATATTATTAAGCAAGTTGTAAAGAGACTTACATAATTAATGTAGATATAAAATAAAATATCGTCCGTCCATGGCCGGGTCGTTTGGAGTAAAGGGAAGAGTATAAGACGGTGTTACTAGACGTCAAACAGCAGTGTTGCTATTAATGATAAATGCTTAAGGCAGACATTCACTATCTGACAGTACCCTCTCGATTGAAACGTTTACAGCATCAACGATTTCTCGAAGTTTAATTCGGCGGTCGGCTAAAACGATATTTTCAATTTTCTTAACCATATCGTCTGTAGTCACCTCAACTAGCCGGCCTGGACGATCCTCATCAAAGACGGTTGTTCTCCCCCGCTTAAACTCGTACCAATATTTGACGGTTGTCATAGAAGGAGCACATTCATGGTAAACCGCTTGCATTCTTACTTTTATTTCATCACATGTTTTTCCTTCCAAAAATAAGAATCTAATTACAGACCGATACTGTTGTTTCTCCATTTTAACAATTTTAAGTTCACGCCTTCACTGAATCGTTGTCAAATGAGAAAAAAAAAACAAAAGAATGCCATTTAAAAAAAAAAAATCCGCCTCTGAAAAATGGCTTAAAAAGGTGGTATACTTATTTGCGGCCAGTCATATTAATATATTTAGAAAACGGGTACTTATCAAACAGCCCTCGTAGACCTAAGTAATAAGAACAATGAGACAAGTGTGTCTAACTCGCATGAGGAGAGTGTTGATTGTAATGTTGAGGAGTCTTCCGCACCTCAGTACTATATTACTAGAAGTGGTCGGCTTATCAGACCTAGGCAGGTCTTAGACCTGTGAGGGAGGTGTTGTATAGCCTGTGGAGTTTCGGCTAATCTGTAGCTAGCAACTGTCATCATACCACTTTTGATATAAAAAACATGAGGTTTGCTAAATTTATAGAAATCTGTAAGTACTTGATTTAAATAAAACAACTGTATGATCAATATTCTTTTATTGAAACATAAAACAGTATCTAGTCGCGTTTCGTAAAAAAATACACATCAGTCATATAAATATGTCGTTCTACATATATCTAGCTGATTAAAGATATAAAGATCTATGGGAAAGATAGTTGGAAGTTGTATTTATGCAACCGACTTTAGAAACTTCGTCAGCGTGTTTTGGAACAGTACGTACTTAGAAGTTATTACGTACGAAGGCTAGATGCTAGGAGCATGAAGCCATTTGCTATAGACCTAGGTACATCGATAAATTTTATTTCTGTATCAAATAATTTCAGGCTAGAATCGGGGTTTGGTACCTACTCAATTAAGGCCCATTTTCACCAACCATCAAACCGATGTTTAATCCTTGAATAACCGTTAAGTGTGTTAACCTTGGCGCCATCTGTTATTAGTAGAAGAACTTGTAGCGACTCCGAGCGCGATCTAGCTATCGAATATAATAACTTGTAATTGCTGTTCTAAATCACGCCGACGACCATAATAGAGTCGGTTTCTTAAATACAACTGCAACTCTCTTCCTTCTGGCTTAGGTGTCCAGGCGTAACATCTGGCCTGGAGAGAGATCTCTCTAATGGAGTCATTCCCTAAAGTGCAGGTACGGTAACTTAACTTAAACGCCAATTTGACGGTTGGTGAACACGGGCCTAAGACAATTCTGCGGATGAATCCCCTTAGAACCAACGTTACATGATGCATACGAGTCACAGTGAGAAAGTGGGTACCTACCTAAGTACTAATACCTAAGTACTTCATTAATTCTATTCTCGTGCTTCGCTTGCTTGTTGTTCGATCGCATCTGTGTGATTTTTAGGGTTCCGTACCTCAAAAGGAAAAAATGGAACCCTACTTATAGGATCACTTTGTTATCCGTCTGTCTGTCTGCCAAGACAGGAGGTAGCATGCTGAAATTAATATCAAATACTCAAGCCTACAGTCCCTTATTGAAGCTGTGAAAAAATCAATCTTCTAAGTCAACGCAATCAAAAGATATGACAGTCTTTAAAAAGGTTGTTTAACACATTGCCGTACCCTGAAAACCTACAAGGCACTTCCAGTTGTCCTAGAAACTTGAAATTTGGTATGAAGGCAGCTCTTATAGCACAGCCACTCTGAAAATCCTCAAAATCTTAAATTTTTATGTCTGTACCTGTAGATTTCACAGAATAATATAAGATGACCCCACACTGCGTACATTTTGCTTAGAAGCAGGGCTCTACTAACACTGGTCACTTAAAACACTGGGGAAAAGCGTTAAAATCATTCTACGGAACCCTCGTGCGCGAGTCCGACTCGCACTTGGCCGGTTTTTTATATATAGTATCTGTGGCTGAAATGTATCACTTACTAAAGTAGGTAGCTAAGATACTGGTATTGATAATGTTATTGGTCACGCTATTGTATGCGAACATCGCCGAAGGATGTCGTTTGCAACTTTGCATGGCTGAATAATGACGTCCGGTTTATAGACCATCGTAAGAATTTATATACAGGTATAAAAATAAAAACTGTTAATGGTAACCTACCTACATTATTTTTAACATGAAACTACCGTGACATTCAATCATAGTGAAATAAACGGATCACCCACGTATGTCAGTTGAATAATAGCCGGACATGTTTCGGACTAATCCGTAGTCCTTCCTCTGAGAGCACACGCCACGCCGGTGTTTAAAACTCTATGTTTAAAACTCATCATTAAAATTTAGATTTAGATTTTGAATGTTTTACATACAGATAAAGATAGCATAACAATCGGATACCTACCTAAATAGAAGTAAGTACCTACTACCTGGTACCTACTTTCACAGATGGGGAAGAAAAATAAATTAAATTCACACCCCAACTTTAATATTTACCTCTTACGATACTTACTTCGCATAAGAGTCACTTATGTTTCTCATAGCATAACATTCTTAAGATACTAAAGCGTCGTGTGACATAGTTGGCCTTTTAATTACGTATCATTACTGTCATTGGACGTGCCATTAAATAATTATTTGGCAAAAACTTACATATTTTCCCATCCTGTACACCCACACCGCAACAGTGTGGTCTTTTTCATTCATTAAACAGTAAACCATGTAAAAACAGCACGAAAAGGAGTGGATACAGCTTGGTCCGTGGCCAGAACACGAGTTTTCACTAGTATAGAGTAGTATGTAACGTTATCGTATCGCCATCGAGAAAAATTCATACTAATAAATAAATTTTAGTTAGTACCGAATACGCTCAAGGGGGCGCTGTTCCAAACGTCATACATATTTTTTTGATGGCGATACGATAACGATACTACTCGACTCTGGTGAAAACACGAGCTCGGGGTATTGTACATACGAGCTCACGTGGGGACACGGATTACCTACACGAGTATGTATAGGTAGACAAATATACGAGTTAAAACTAAATAGAAAGTAATTTTCTTCTGTTTGTTAGAAAGCTTTACTTCAAACTTACTTTGCTACACGGACCTCTGAACATCTGCCTGGGGAGAGACCTCTATTGTGGTTCTCCCCACAGACTCTTTACACTTAAACAACTTTTAATAGATTATCTAACTGCGTGAAATCTGGCGACTGCGGTACGATCGTCAGTCATACAGCATGTCGGGCGGCGCCTGCGCACAGCAACAATGTTGCAAATCGCTCAGACAATGCCGCCATGACCACGACATGCGCGAATAGCAACGCGGCGGACGAATTCTCTGACCATTGCCTGGTGGCGACGAACAACACACAACGGTTAACTTGCAACGCATGCAATGTATTAGAAAATCTGTTGATGCATCGCCGGTAGCGCATAGTTGTGGTGGGCGTACGGCCGACTAGGTACCGCACGAGTTCCGTATAAAATAGTAGCGAATAAATTATTGCATTGACGCTAATTAGCTACTAGGCAGGTGTTATTAAATATAAGGGATCTATATACTTATCTTTTTAAGCAGATAGCTATGAACTGAAATCAATTAGGGTGGTATCGTGCAACAGATAAGAACATTGGTAACTAGCTAGGTAAGTACATGTATATTTATTTTGTGCCACACAAATGTTAGGTACATTTTCAAGCAAGTAAGTAGGTAAGTACCTAGAAAGAAATAGAGCGTTTAGAATAGGTACCTATATCGAATTGTAGTTGCAACCACAAACATTTTTAAAAAATACATACTTACCTAAAGTAAATAAGGTAAGCGTCCCTATGATCGACACCTTAACATAAGAATAAATAATGACATAGTAGAACGGAATCTCTTTTGACCGAGCCCAAAACGCCGCCATTTATATACCTACTTCCCCCTTCACGTCGTTACACCCCTCTGTCATCCAGGCGTGTTGCTAGGGATGCTTGCTGTTAAATATTAGGTACTTACGTCTAAAGATAATATCACTAAGATATAAGTTTTCTTTGCTTTGAAATCATTATTTTATTCCAGTTTTACAAAATATGAGATTTATAAATCATTACGTACCTACATAATTATAGACACTTCTAAATAAGAAGTTATCATGAGTGCCATACCAAATGGAGCCATTTAAGGTGATTTAAGTAAGTATTATACTTACCTACAAATATAAAATAAAATACATACAGGCTCACGTAAAACTATAACAACCAAATTATAAACAACCAAACGCGCGTGCGGCGACGCCGGCGGTGACAGCCTGACTGAGTAGTTTGTTTAACGAATACCCTAATATCGTGACCGTGAGCCCGTCCGGACCGGGAGTTTCCGTTCTACTGTGTTATTATTTATTCTTATGACCTTAACTCCAATAATTGACACAACTTGTCAACTTTATTGCGTATAAAAATTGAAGGTGTCAACACCGGGTGCGAACTATATTGGGACAGCATCGGACACAGTGGCATTTATCTTACTCATATAAATTAAATAAAAAGCATTCTTGAAACAATAGTGAGCTTGGAAGTCCAGTCAACTGTCAAGTTAAGCCACTTGACTGGGCTACTACGTATTACTTATTGTTCTAGAGAGCAGCCAGTTAGGGGTCGCAAAACCGAACCCTTTTTTCAAAACCGGTATTTTCGGTAATGACTAAAGATGAATTCCGGTATTCCGGTATTTTCGATATTTTCGGTATTTGTAGAATTTGTAGGTGTAAATTTAAGTAAGTCAATTGAGTATCGACTTTTTATGGCAGTTAAGTCAAAAAGAGGTAAGAGGATCTACATTGATTTAGAATTCAGTTGGATAATAATAGTAGTTAATGCCCCAAGCATAGGAACTAGGAAGTCAGTGCTCTGCTCTTGAATACCTACCTTTTGATACATAATAATACGTCTAGGTACGAAGGTATGTGTAGGCAATAATGTTAAGACTACAGGCTATCAGCTTGTCAACTAAGTTATGCATAAGGCATAGCGTTCGTTCGGTGGCGTTATGGAGACTGTTTTTATCATAATCCACAGCACCGAATTATATTTGTTCTGTTGCTTCGAAATATTTACATTACGATACTGAGTCCTTGCTTCTTGAAAATAGAAAATTTGCTCTAGGCATCGGCCTACGCGGGCTGTTTAAAACCGAGTCCTACTGAGCGAGACAATTTATTTCTGGCTGTCTATAAACTACAAGAACACGCAGTCTAAATGGTCTATAACAGCTGACACACGATTTCAAACCCTTGAGAATCAATTTTTGAATCTCACTTGGTGACTAAATTCTCATCCATGACATTTTGATATCACTGTTTGCCAAAGGCCTTATTTTTTAATGTCATACCCGTCTACTAACATGCAGCTAATTTGCGTTTCTGTCATAGACAAGCGAGTCAAAATAGTGGATTGAGGTTAGCTTTGTCACTGCCAGTGGTTAAGTCACTCAGTGATCTCATTTACGAGTGGGGAATGCCCCCATTCGTATTCGATATCATAGGCATGAGAATTTAGTCACCAGATGAGATTCAAAAATACGAACTTTTTTGAAATCACTAAATTTAGTCACCGGATGAGGTTCAAAAATCGATCCCCTGATCGATATCTGGACTCCAAAACGCATTGGTAGTTTGGTATTGGTGGCCACCAAACATGTCTCACAAATGATAAACCGTAATATATTACTTCGGTGCGTACAAAGGGATGTTATCTCTCTATCTGTATCGGAAGAGAGTGTGGCATACAGGGTGTTGGTAGCGATGCACCCTGTTGAGAGGATTCGATTTGATTCGAAAACTTCGTGCTCGGCCTACAGCTTTTATTCGAGACTTGGTACGTTGCCCGAGTACCAAACATTTGTACAGTTTTTGTGCAATTTCTTGTGGCCTTTGCTAGGGTGACTCTGAGCTCAATGCAGATATTTACAGGGTGATCGGAGAGGTTATTTAGATATTTTTCCAGCGAACTTCCTTACGTCTAAAAGTTCACTGTTTTCGAGATTATCGCGATTTTGTGATAGTTTCATAAAACTCCAGTTTCGTGTCTTTTGGATAAGATGGCTTCCTAAATGTTTTATAAGAGCGTACATTTATACTTGTCTCATGCTATAGTAGGCAAACATTCAAATGAAACTAAAACGAGACCTGGGCATGCTTTCCACACACACTAAACGGTAGTACTGAAAAAAAGACTACTCTTTCTCGACTCTTGTTCTAGCAAAAAATACATCATAATACCTAAAGAAAGAAGAAATCCAAGAAAAGCATTTGGTTGCTTTTTATTTTGTAAGTTTTGAGACATTTATTATGTTTAAATTTACACCAACCGCTAAACAATGAAACTTTCTTTTAGTTTAACCATTAGGTACAGAGGTACAATTGTAACAACAGTTTACATGTCACAATTATAAGCAAACATCCCGTATACAACCAACATTTGGAACAACATTATAATACTCGAAAAAAAAACCACGGATTCCTTCTGAACCCCATACTGTGCTCCAAAGTTTCCGTCACACCTGGGAAAGTCTCTAAAGCACTGCAATAAGGTGGCCTTTCCTTTGTTTAGAGTGTAAATGTGAAGTGTATAGAGTCACTAAGGACTATCAATAATATGTGACGCAGGACAGTGTCTGAACCCTTTGGAGGTTTACGATTTGATTGAAGAGGTGCAGTACATTGCTGGTTTGTCAAGCCTTTAACAGATTTTGTTTTATTCAGAGACGTATTTAATACTAGCGTAGTTTTAGTGAAATAAACGGATCACTCACGTATGTCAGTCGAGTATAGCTGGACATGTTTCGGACTAATCCGTAGTCCTACCTCTGGGAGCACACGCCACCCCGGTGGCAAGACGTAAACTGCGCGCCGCGGCTCTGCTCGCGCGGCTGCTCGGCGCAGCTGACGGCGGCTCACAACTACCCTCGTTTTCATCGTCATTTTTATTATTGTCAAAAGTGGGGTAGCACACTACACTAATCACATCACTTTGTAAAGGCTCGTTCACACTGGCTGTTGACGCAGTATTCAACACAGTTTTCCAACTTGGGGGCACTGACCATCCACTATCACGGTTGAAATTGGTAGCGTAGTTTTGTTGGAATCTTTTGCTTGCGGCGGGTTTACTTATTTGAGTATATTCAGACAGCCATTCGTATATTAAAAAAATAGCCTAAAAAATTCAAGGTGTTTTAAAAGCAAAAAAAGTTTTAGGTACACCACATAAACAAGATTTTTTTTAAAGGAAAAGTTTAGTGTTCATTTGTTTACCTACTTCAAAATCACATGAAAATTTGTTCAGCATCAAAAAAACAGACAGACGAATAACGCATGCTACATAGTTGGGTCATGTAGGGGTTCCGTATTTTCCTTTTGAGATACTTACTTTTGTAGATTTCCCCTAATGGGGATGTACCAGTTTTTGACAACCTATGTTAATTCAAAAACCATTTCGAGGAATAGGTTTTCTTAACAATTTCCAATCATCAGATTTTATTCTAATGATTTTATTAATAATTTATTGCTATTTTTTCATTTAACTTTATTTTGACCTTAATCGTTGTGACGAAGACATATCGAAGACAGGAGTTCGTAATATTTTTTACTTAACCTGTGGTCGGTCTGCTGGGAGTCCTAATTACAGCTGTGGTATACATTATTATTTTAATGTAACTTTCAGTCATACTTTTGTTACAAAATAAAAATGAAATAAAATAAATACACACTTACGAAGCAAAAGCTGGTTTCATTTTTAAATATATTGAATTAATCAAATCGTTTCAATGTACAAATTTAGTTAAAAAGGTCACTGAAATTCACAACATCGAATAGGTCAGCAAGTACAGCTGTCTCGGCGCCCAATACGAGTTCTTGCCGTTTGGCGTCGAGACGCTGGGTCCTTGGGGTAAGGGTGCGCTCGGGCTCCACAAGGAGCTGAGCAAACGCCTGAAAGAGGCAACAGGCGACCCTCGCGCGGGTAGCTTTCTCGCGCAAAGAATTGCTATTGCAATTCAACGCGGGAATGCTGCCTGCGTGATGGGCACCCTGCCGAGAGGTCCAGGTTTGGTAGGTATTTAATTTTTAAGTTAGTTTTAGTTTTAATATTTTAATTTACTTTGTAGGTAGTGTTAGTCCCATTTGCTATGCACTGTTTCAACTTTTATTATGTAAATACAACATCGAATGTCATACTACGGTTTCGGACCGTTTGAATTTTTATCTGACAGTTCATATGTCGCTTTGAAGTTTCATTCAAACACGATTAATTTGTTTACGATAACTGAATCGTAATTTCAAACTCACCGTGTATGAATTAAATGCTTTACTGTACAAAAATATAGGAACAGATACAAATGAGGAATATTAAGATACACTAGTGATCGCTTAGAGTGACCTCGGTGCGCGCAGTAGTCGGAAAAAGGGGTCCAACGTTTTCACTTCACGTATTATTTTATAGACAAGAATTTCAAAGGCGATACTTCTGGTTTAGGTTTTATAATATTTTTGCATCTTCTGCACGTATATTTCTGTGAAAGTTGATGTAATCAGGCACGAAACACGTATATTAGTCCATTTTGTCGCAAAGTCATTAAAATCAACAATAAATATCGATATCATATGGTGACATGATTGACAATGACATGACATGTTTTGTGTAAGTGTTGCTAGTCAGATATTGCAAAAACGTGCATTGGGGTGCGTTCAATCTGTTATCTTGATCAAACCCCCTCATTGTGACGTCATTGCTATAGCTAACATCTTTAATTAATATAAAAAAATACGCATTTTAATTAAAAAATGAGAAACTCGTATCCTTATTTTGTCCTATTTCATCGAAATAAAATATAAAAAGAGGAGGTTAGATTTTTCGGTACATCCCCATTACGGAAAAAACCTTTTGATCTTATACAAGTAAATTATGAAGAGTACTTAAATCGCACGGTTATAAACTCATGCATGTTAGCGCCATTCCAAGATAAAGCACGTTATCAATATGTTACTGTACTTCTTCGGTTAAATTTAACTGAACTAAACCGTTTAAACGTATGCTCGCTCACGTAAAATATTCAATGCATTGGCGCCTAAAGTACCTAGTTGGTACAATCAGTAGCAAAAGTAGCTAAGCAACCGACGTGTACATAATGATGTGAGCACGGCTCTATTGTTATAGACATAAGAGCTTGTGCAGATCATTGTGAACGCTTCGGTTGCTTAGCTACTTCTGCTGCTGACTGTAGGTAACTAGATTATAATTATTAAACATAACCTATGCATCATACTTACCTAAGTACGTATATTATTTTAAGGTATAGAGATCTCGTCACTAGAAAATCATACTAAACTATTACAATGTCAATGGCACATCTCCAGTGAATTTTATGTGCAGATCATGCAGTAATTATATTTTACTAACGATTTTTTTTTTTTTTTTTTTTTTTAATACCACGTCGGTGGCAAACAAGCATGCGGATCGCCTGGTGTTAAGCAATTACCGCCTCCTAGGAACGCTCGCAACAACAGAAGTATCACTCGCGCGTTGCCGACCCTGCATAAACCTTTTTATACCCCTCTTGAAGGCCGCCATGCTGTAATTCGCTGGGAAAACCTCAAAAGGAAGCTCATTCCACAATTTAAGTGTCCTTGGGAGAAAGCACCCTTTAAACCGGACAGTACGTGACAGTTGCGGTTCCAACGTGTGAGGATGAACTCCTTGCCGACGACGAGCAGTGCGGTGGTAGAAAGTTGATGTAGGCATCACGTCAAAAAGTTCTTCATAACACAACCCGTTGTACAAGCGGTAGAACACACAAAGAGAGGCGAAGTCTAAACCAGCTCTAAAACAGCTCTAAACCGCTCGTTAGTTTGGGATCATCGACAATCTTAACTGCGCGCTTCTGTACAGAGTCAAGTGGACTAAGCTGGTATCCTGGAGCACCCGCCCACAGGTGAGAGCAATACTCCATGTGGGGCCTGATTTGCGCTTTGTAAAGCAGCAGCCTTTGCCCCGGGGTGAAGTAACGCTTCGCCCTATTGAGTACACCGAGCTTCTTCGACGCCAGCTTTGCTTTGCTATCCAGATGACTGCGGTACTGTACATCGCTGGGGATGTCGACACCGAGGATGCCAATACTATTAGCTAAGTTTAGGGTTGTGTTCTGAAACTGGGGAGCCACAGCGTAGGGATGTTTTTTAGCGGTGAAAGCGCAAACTTGTGTCTTCGTAGGGTTAAACTGGACTAAATTTTACTTAGGAATTAGGATTACTTAGGAAGTGCGTTAAAAGTAAAATTTTGTGTTCCAGAGCCATATTTTAAGGCCGTAAAATCTCGGAATACGTAAATCTCGGAATATCCAAAACAGTTTAAAAGATGCCACAATACTGTAATTAGTTAAATTGTGTTAGCTTAATATCGTAAGCTAGTTCATGAAAAGAGAGTTCACGAATATTTTCTGTTGTTAAAATTAAAAAGCAGTAGGTAGGTATTATTTTACGATATTTATTAGGTAGTAGCATTGATATGAGCTTCAAGACAGACAGACAATTTTCTTCTAAAATCCCTCGGGGCACGTACTCTGGGCTAGGTAGGTTAATCGCCGATAATTTTTGTAATTTGACTGACAAACACAATAACCCCCCCCCCTGACTTAAAAGTTAAACTCGTTGCTTTCTTCTTATTTATCTTGAACGGGCAATGCTCACCATCCAACTATAAGGCCTCGCCACACTGCGCATAAAGGCAACCACACACGGCGCTCCGAGACCAATTCACTACTTAATTGTGACGACAATTACATGGATTTCTACGGAAAACGTTTGTTCCCAAACGATTTAATTATAAAAATGCTTCCAAAACCGCTCGGTATTTATGTATTCCTTGTATTGTGCTGGTTGAACTTGAAGAATGCGTTTCTGGCTGCATAATAATACCCGTACCTACTTATTGCGTACCGTGCGTACCGTACTTTCTGATTATTTTAATGTAAGTAATAAAAATATTTCTTGCGACAACAATGTTTATGTTAATTAACTGCGACTTGAGAAAACTTGCAAAGTTAGCTACGTTTCCCAAGGCGCAATAAGTTGCAACTACGGAACTTAAATACTAATGGTAATCACTTACGATGAGGAGACCCGTTTTGCTTTCTTTGCCTGTTTGCTTTCATTGTCGTATAAAAAAAAAGATCATTCATTTAGCTACAGTCAAATGCAAAAATATGGGTGCATACAACTTGCTCAAAAATAATTATGTCCCATGAGTCATAAGTCGGCGAATTTAGAATGTGGCATTGTTGCTGTCGTGGATTAATTCGATACATATTTTTTAACTGAACCATACATACAAAATAAATAAACAAGTCAAGTCAAGTTTAGTACATGTGTCGGACTAATTCGTAGTCCTATTCTCTGGGAGCGCACGAGTCGGCGTCAGTGAAAGCTGAAGGCGCAAGACGTTTATTTTCACAACGACTGAGCATCATGATAGTTTCACGTTAAGAGTTACAACTTGTAATTTATTCTTAGCAAACTGCTGTTATGATATTGACTTTAATTGACCGCAATTGGAAGACAAATGAATCGAGTATTCTTCCAGTCTTTTTGAATAAAGTCGGGATATCGTCGAGCTCATCAAACCTTTATAGGTTAGGTCCTAACCTATGAAAGTTTGATGAGCTCCCGATATTTCAAGTATTTCAAGGCAGTTAAACATGCATCATGATTTAGTATAATCACAACATTAGTATATACCCTCGTTTCGTCAGTTTGCCCGTTGATCATGATGCATGTAACTGCGTTGAAATATCGGGAGCTCATCAAAACTATACATATAAGGTTATCGCGGTCAATATCCCGGTTTCATTATGTCTAATGCAATTAACCACGAATCATTTAAAACTGTTAAAGTCAAGTCAGGATATCCACTTACTGTTTTACACAATACTTCACCTTTCACTAGCTCTATATTACAATTAATAGTACCTACTTAGTAATAAAATCTATCTACACAACTAATCTAGACCAATGGTTTGATTGCTATTATAAAACACAGTAGACATAGCTCGCAAATGTACAAACAGTCATATATTTCTGTGTCCCACTTGAGGTGTAGCAATTGGTGGAGTCTGTCAGAATTGCAGAATTGCTCATTTAACAAATGTTGTATAAGGGCCAGGAACAAACTGGTTAAAATACTTAGTTAAGATTTAAGCTTATGGCTTTCTCACATTTTAAAGGTTACGAGTATTGTATTGTATTGTCATGAACTCAAAGCTCGCCGTTTGAACATTCTCATTTCATTCTTGTACTCTACTTTACAATGTGTATTATTAGTACAGTGCTCATGTTTTTTAAAAGCTATAATTTTTAACCCCTGACGAAAAAGAGGGGTGTTTGTTATAAGTTTGACCTGTGCATCTGTGTGTCTGTGTATCTATTCTGTCTGCGGCATCGTAGTTCCCAAACGGGTGGACCGATATCGATGTGGTCTTTTTAATCGAAAGCTAGTGTAATCGAGATGGTTCTTAAATAAGTTTCACCCGTTTTTGAACTCTTGAACTTTGAAATGACAATGTTGGGGTTTTTTTAACTTTTCTAAGGTGGTTATGTTAGGTTAGCCTACTGACTAATGTTGATAAAATTATAGTAGTTGTGCTCATGCCAATGCGGTACGTATCGCCGCACCCTAGCTCCCGCTCCCACTATGCCACGTGAATAATTCCCTATTATGTAACTAGTTGAGTATTGGCTAACAAAAGAAAATCAATAAGTACTTCAAACTATTACTACGTGTTTAATAAGATTAATGTGATCAATGCAGTTGTTACAGAAACCTGTTTGTCCTTTCCTGCGAGTAGGTATGCAGAGATTCACATTAAATTAAAATCACGACATTCACTTTTAACATGAAACTACCGTGAGATTCAATCATAGTGAAATAAACGGATCACTCACGTATGTCAGTCGAGTATAGCCCGATATGTTTCAGAATAATCCGTAGTCCTCCCTCTGGAAACGAGGGTAGTTGTACGCCACTATCATCGTGCGAGCAGAGCCGCGGCGCGCAGTTTACGTTTCGCCACCGTCGTAGCGTGCGCTCCCAGAGGAAGGACTACGGATTAGTCCGAAACAGGTCGGGCTATAGTTCCCACGCGGGCCCAGTGCGGATTGGGAACTTCACACATACCATTGAATTGCTTCGCAGGAGTGTGCAGGTTTCCTCACGATGTTTTCCTTCACCGAAAAGCTCATGATAATTTAGCCCACACTCATTCTGAGAGGAGGCCTGTGCCCAGCAGTGGGACATAGAAAAGGCTGGTGATGAGGTCGGGCTATACTCGTACGTGAGTAATCCGCTTATTTCACTATCGCGACATTTAGTTAGCCGTTTTCAAGTCTACGGTGAATGGACATCTACTAGGCAAGGAAACTATGACACTTAGACATCTGCTAACACAATAGCCTAGTGCAATCAACCGCCAAAAAAACGTATTTATGTCAGAATCAGAATTACTATGGACACATTAGCAATGCCACTAGTGGCACGTATCGACAACAGACAATTCTCATATTATTTTGACACTATAACGCAAACGCGATCGAGACGTATTTTTGGCAGTTGATTACACCAGTGTCCTAAGCACGACTTGTCGAATCCTGCGTTACGTTACGGTTATCGTATCGAGATCGAGAAATGTCATAGTAAATTTTAGTTCCAAATACGCTCACGGGCGGGCGCTGTTCCAAACGTCATACAAACTCGTTATAGTTTACTATTCGATTTTACGTGACGCAGGATTCGACAAGTCGTGCTTAGGGCACAGAGGCTCAGAAGCTGAGTGTCCACGCGGTCGGACCAGTCGTTACGTAACAATTGCATAACAAAAGCTGCGCGCGCACCCGGCGCCATTGTCGAAAGACCATTCCAGTACTAGTATTAGTATTCCAAAGTTTGTGAGGATGGTGTGAATGTTTGTTACTCTTTTTACACAAAAACTACGGAACGCCTTTTGATTAAACTTCACAGTAATATGGCTTAAACTAAATATTCTTCAGAATAACACTCTGGCTACACTATTCCCACGGGATAATGATAAATGAATTGTAGGCAGACGGAAGTGGTGGATGACTATATGGTTTTACTTTAAAATTACCATAAGAAAAGTTGAAAACGGCCGACATTGTTATTTCAAAGTTCAATCTTTCGGTTCCGGTCGGTGAACCGATTTTAATGACTAAGCTAAGAACCACCTCAATTAAACTAGCTTTCGATTAAAAAAAAACCGCTTCGTAATCGGTAAATACTCAGATACACAGGTCAAACTTATAACACCCCTCTGTTTCGACGGGGGTTAAGAAGTCCTCATTCCCTGCAGCCCGCCCCAAGCTTGAGAACCTTCTCGAATCGGTCTTATTTGTTTAAGCGCACGATAATAACTTGCTTGTCAACTTAATTCCGCTTAACGGAGGTTTTTAACCCAAAGGGGTTAGGTGTTAAATGATTTTGTCAACATGCCTGAACGTCTAACACATTCTGTCTTGGCTTAAGTTGGCAACACAACTGAAGTCCTTCTGTCTATGGGCTACAAAGCGCTTTAATGTGTGTGTGTGAAGTTTCCAATTCCTACTGCGCCCGGGTGGAAACTGCACCCTCTTATTTTAATAGGAGGCCTGTGGCCAACCATGAAACGTATTTATGAGGCCAAATTGCTTGTTTCTTCACATGACTGTGTCATAAAAAGGTTTTTTGTTAACAAATGTTTCAACAATTTGATACTTTATTTGGGTCGTGTAAAAATAACAACTAAGTATTTGTTTTAATTTTCACCCTTTATGTTGGTACATATTTTTGTGCTTATTTTATACCCCCTGGCTTTATTTTAATTTCGACGAGACGCGTATCTGGCAGAAAGATTAAAAATGAAGTTAAATTACACTAGAATAAAAAAAAACTTAATGACGCAAATCGGAGAAACCTTTTTTAATGCCACTTAACCGTCTATTTTAAGTGTAAATCCCTATTTATATTTACGTACAATACAAACGAAGATTGTGTTATAAACGTGAGAAAACCATTTGACATGCTCGATATAAAAGACATAAACGGGCGCACACAGTTCATGTTGACGACTTATTTTTATTTGCTGCTTAATTTTAAATTAAGCTGTTTTAAACCTCGCTTTGTTTTAAAAGTTAAACTGGAGAACTAAGAAACATATTGAGTATTTAAATCAGTTTCTTGATAAAGTTTTAAGTAGAAATATGAAGTCTTTGCGTTTGAAATATAGTATAACGTCTGTAGTATAAGGAAGGACTGATCAGAATGGCGTGATGTATTTTAAGGGTATACTTATAATGTTATTATGACTACGTAATTACTTCGAACCACCACAATAAAGTTGTTGGAAGCTGTAAGCTCAGCTACTGAGCTTAATTGAAAGCTTTTGCTGATTGCTGACCAGATTGCTGGACAAAATGATTACAGGTTTAGCCAAGCAAATTATGCATTTAAACTTAACATTAAAGCTATAATGCCTACCTATAATTGCACTAGTATTGCCTCTAAGTCCACGCATCTGAAATCCCTCTGGTTGGTGTCTATGGGCAGCGGTGGTCACTCACCATCGAAACAACCAAGTATTTTTTTCACTTTAAAGAACTCTTTCTTAAATCTCAGCACACTACAACTTTAGATTTTATTCGCATGCCATTACACTTCATTTTGCAACGCCACTAAAACTCCTTTAACAGTTGACAAAGTCTTTCATATCCAAACTTCAATTCTAAACCCTATTCATGGCGACTTATAGGTCATTTCTCACTGGCATAGTGTGAAGGGAATGTTATAATTGGGTTTACACCGCCGTGCGCTTACGCAGCGTGACGTCACGTTATTATTATAGGGGTCGTGGAAATGGCTGACATATATTTGAAAAGTGGCTTTTCTAGATGTAATTACCAGTTATGTAAGTTTGTTTGTCAAAAAATCAGTCGTACTTAGAACAACTAAACTTTTATCCGGCTCGAAGGACCAAAACAAAACGACACTAAATTATCATCCCGAGTATTTGGGGAAAAACTCCAGAAACATACCTAACATAATCATCATCATCATCAGCCTATTTGCGTCCCACTGCTGGGCACAGGCCTCCTCTCAGGTTGAGATACCAGATACAGATGAGGGCGGATACCTAACATAAAATACGTGAAATAAACGAATCACTCGCGTATGTTAGTCGAGTAGAATATAGCCCGACATGTTTCTGACTAATCCGTAGTCCATCCTCTTGCAGCACACGCTTCGGCGGTATCGAAACGACAACTGCGCGCCTAGGCTCACAACTACCCTTTACGACCATACGTGAGTAATCCGTATATTTTACTATGATTGAACCTAACGATAGTTTCATGTTAAAAGTACCGACACAACATTAAAAACAAATCAAATCCAACATAATTTTGCATTCCACACGCATCTCTAATCTATGGGAAAGTTATTCCTGGAATGGACGATAAGGGACTTCCTCCGACGTCGCTGTCCCTTTCACACGCCCGCGGTTACCTAGGTGTGAGGGAGACGCCAGTATCCAGGAATGTCCCGTACCGCATTTATATTATTTATCGAAAGTTAACGATGAATCGCTCGATGTGGGATGACTTTTTAAAATATTGTCGGTGCTTTTGCTTGTTTAAGCGAAGGCTCAAGGCAGTGGCTCATACAAACGAGTTTTGGTTATTGTTAATGAGACTATTTATTAAAAAAAAAACTGTGTTGCCATATAACGTCGATTTAGAAAAAACGTGATTAAAATCAACTATGTAATTATTACATTGTAACAGCTACGAAGACCGAAGCAAACCTATCTTTACTACAATTAAAGTTTCTTATGGAAATTAATTGCAAGCAACTGTCGCCAGGTGGATAACCAAGAAAAGTGAAGAAATTAAATTAATCTTAATTTCTTTGTAAATTGTAATTTTTGTGTGAAAGGGTTTAAAATAGTTCATCTTTTACCTTTTTTTAATTTTTCCTGTATCTAGTTTCTGTCGCTCTGTCGTCTCTTCTGTCGCAATACAGAAATTTTTCGAGCCAGAAGAACTGCACACTAGCTGTGATTAAAATTTTAAATGTATGGGCAGTCGTCAGTCACGTTGCAGTTACAATGCAGTCAGAATACAGCCCGTCTGTATGGGACCCTAGAAAATTAAATCGTCTATGTAAATGTACCCTTTTGGAAGCATGAGTTTCTCAACAGTTAAGTTTGTGTATTCCATACACTGCTACGGAAGCTACCGGCAGGCACAATCTGATCTATCTGGGAACATATGTGCGAGTCTGGACGTTTTTGGCATATGAATGAATTCGGAGGAAAGATATAATCAAATCATCTTTACGTATGTGAGTTAAGTTCAAATATTTCTATTAAATTGGTAGCCACTCACTTGTTCCGTCATATCGTCAGAATTACCAGTGTACCTACTAAGGAGAAGAATCCAAAGTTGCGAAATTTAAAAAAAACATAACATTAGGCGTTCACTGGATATAGGCATTATCAGATGTTTCAAAATTACTTAGGCACGACAAAAAATGTTTCACATTAAAACAAAGCCGTTATGTATAGGAAAAGTTATTTAAGATTTCTACAAGGCGTGAGAAAGAACTACACTTGCTTAATTAATTGTGTATTATCGAAATGATTTTTCTATGATTTCGATACATTATCTAATCTAAAGAGAAATCCCATTTCTATGGCCGTCGTTGCCAGCCCCCGCTATCTAAGGGCCCGATATAACGCGTAGGTGGCTAAGGCGTAATTTAATTTCTTCAGTATAATTGTTACGGCTGTTGTAAAAACATTTATGTTATACGAACGTAAATAACAGGCGGAGTGCCATGACGCCACTGGATTCCATTTAAAGGGAATAAAATTACAAGTTTATTTTTAGGGTTCCGCACCTAAAAAGAAAAACGGAACCCTTATCTTATAGGATCACTTTGTTGTCCGTCTGTCTGTCTGTCAGTCTGTCAAGACCCTTTTTCTCTAGAACGCGTTTAGGTAGCATGCTGAAATTAATATCAAATACTCAAGCCTGCAGTCCATTGAAGAAGAGAAAAAATCAAACTTCTAAGTCAACGCATTTAAAAGATACAGTAATTAAAAAGGTTGTTTGCGTACAAATTGCCGTACTGTGAAAACCTGAAGGTTTCAGTTGTTCTAGAAACTTGAAATTTGGTATGAATGAAGGTAGCTCTTATAGCACAACCACTCAGAAAAATCTCAAAAACTTAAGTTTTTATGTCTGTCTGTACATACATGTCATAAACCAATATAAAATAACCCCACAGTGCGTATATTTCGCTTAGGAGCAGGGTTCTGCTAACACTGGACAACTTAAAGCACTGGGGAAAACCGGGAAAATCTTTGTACGGAACCCTCGTGCGCGAATCCAACTCGCACTTGGCCGGTTTTTCTTAAATTCGTCGTTTAACTGTTGATCAAAACCTTGATTCATCAGACACGTATATTTTTGAAAGAATAGCTCAATGTGTTTCTATCTAGTGAGTTTTCTACTTAGTGCGAGTTTTCCAGAAGGTTTTCTTACAAAAACCGTACACCTACCTATAGCGATTGAACCTTATCCCACATGATGGTAAGTTCAGTCTGATGAGGTCAAAGGTGTATGTTTGTAAGAGTCGTTGTGATAGTACTTAAGTTTATCAATAGCTTGAAAATTCAAAATAAGTTTTTCCTAAAATTTTATTTTGTGCTTTCATAAAGATTGCGTTCCATTAAGGTTTCTGTTTAAATTAACAAAATTTTTGTAATAAAAAAGGCTTAGCGCTGAACGTCTCTTAGTTCTTTTTTATTCTTTTGCATTCAAAATGCCCCTATTGTTGATTTTCCGGGACTTTATAATAAACCTTCTGATTGTCAGTTTGTGGTCTCGGTCAATGCGGGTTACGTTATGACTTCTAACTTTATTTCTTAATCTTTTATGCTCACAGAGGAACCAATTGTATTGTCATCGCCCTGACACTCTCTGCATCACAACAAAAGTCGCATTTTTAACCGATTTCAAAGAAAGGAGGAGGTTCTCAATTCGTCGGATTTTTTTTATTGTATGTTCTCCGATTACTCGAAGACGGCTTTACCGATTTCAAAAATTACATGAAAGGGTATAGTTATAGTATAGTATATAGTTCTAGTTGGTCCCATTGTTAACAAGTCAGGATCAGATGATGGGATCCCAGGGAAATCGAGGGCAACCCTCAAAATTTACAGGCATGTATCCCGTCTTTCATATATTTTCCAAAGCTATTCAAGTATTTTAATGTACCTAAAACGACCGTGAGACTGAGTGCCCCGAGCACGAATATTCGAATGCTACGTAACGTAATCGACTAGAAAGTTGGTGATGATTACTTTTGTTCAACTGCGATGTCATTACGTCCTAGTTTCCTAAAGGACTTATCCTCCGCTAAGTGATGTAAATGCTCTAGTTAACCTCGTGATGTAACCTAAGTGTTTTTATTTAAATCATCAGTTAACAAATTACACGTTTTCCGCGGGACAACCTCATATTGAACTGATAACTAATATTACGTTACTTGGCTACTGAGAAACCGTCGCTTGAAGAGAGTAGACATAGGAATCCACGGGGCAAAATTGTAAGACAGGTTTTAGCATCGATAATTGAGTTTATAGGTAAAATGTTGCCCCTTTATTCCTATGTCTGTCAATGAGGCTTTTCGGACACAGAAAATATTTCTAGATAGCGCTAGTTTTGTGAGGTATGTTTGACATTTCCGTCAAGACTGTAATAGACATATTAAGTACATATTTACTAGATTTTCATATGCTCCCGAAATTCCGCCGCAGCTATGGCTGTCTGAATTCTTGACGGTTAATTAAAACACATATACAGGATATGATTGTATAAATTACTGATCCGTTTATTTACTACTAGCTGTTGCCGTAGATTTCGGTTGTCGCTATCCCGCGGGAACTATATAATTTTCCCGAATAAAAAGTAGCCCATATTGTTCCTCAATATTCAAACTATCTTTTTACCAAATTTCATCTAGATTGGTGCAGCGGTTTTCCCATAAAGAGGTAACGAACAGACAGACAGAGAGACAGAGTTCCTTTCGCATTTATAATAATATTAAGTTAGTAAATTAGTATTAACAAGTTAGGTAGCGGCCTCAGGGACGTTTTCCATTTTAGGTTCTAGTTTCAATTATTATTTTGTTGTTCTTTGTTTTGTTGTAATAAAGATTCACCCACAACAGTGTCTTAAATTACTTAGGTACGTAATAAACAATTCGATTCAATTCATTCAATTTTTAGGGAAGAGTGGCCCCATCAAGCTTTACGTAATAAGTAATAACTTCTCCTAGGTAATGTAGGTAATGTCAAAAGCTGTGTTTTGACAGCCCAGCTGACCGTTCTCACTGTGTCGCGTTACACAAGAGCCAATCAACCCACTATCCATGTAACGAACGATACCCAACCGTCGCCAACCCTACCAAACTAAGAAGCCACTTTTCACCGCCACAATACTTTACCAAGACCAGTTTTTAATTCGTCCGCGTGTTACCTAAACGACCGTATTTCTTATCGTTAATAATTCCTTAGTAAAACCACTTCAAGTTCTGCAAAGTTTAAGTGAAGTTGTAAAAATGTAGTTGTCTCGCTCTTTTGTACGGCCGGTGGAAGGTGGGAGAGGGAGGGAGCTACAGTCTTGCTAGCGGGACATCGACCAGCAGCTTTCAGAAAAACTTGGCTGAGACGCAGAGAGTTGTAACTTGGAAACTGGTTAAGTATTAAAAAAAGTTTCCTGTGAGTTTCAGTTTTTTAATTAGGTGTTACATGACTTTAAATAATAAAAGAAAAATAAAAGGGTAAGCGTCCCTATGCTTGACACTTTAATTTCAATTATTGACACCCTTTACTGTTTTGAATTAAGAACGAAGTTGGCAACTAATAGAGCAGTGTTTGTAAATGGAACACTTAGCTTAATTTTACTGTATTTTTGATCGTTGTTAGATCTAGCACTCTCAAAATAGAAGAGGTAGAGAAAAAGTTGAGTACTCTACAATTCTTAGAACACGTCTATATAAAAAAAACATGTTAACTGGACAGCATTAGTGGATTAGTTTTAAAGTCCTTTTTTTTCATTTAAGTGAAATTTGTGCTATAGGTATGTGAAAAATTATACTCAGTAATGCTTTGGCTTAAATAAATATGTCGCTTGTAAACTATTGCCCGTTTCATTATTTATACGACCTCAAAACCAAACCAAGTTACAACCGCACACCATTGACGCTACTTGCCCTGTGGACATCGACAAAAACCGCGCAGCCTTCCTTGTGCGTGTGCGCATAGCGACACGCGCACACAGCCAAACCACATACCGACCTGCGCCAGAGCAGAGAAACGTTGCGTTTTGCATCGAAGCCTCAGTTGTAAAGCTACTTTTGGGGTCATCAAACGCTTTATAGTACTTTAGAAGGACAAATAATTTAAATTGTTACTTATTACCGACTAAGTAACAAAAGAGTGCGCGTTTTTAAACGGAATAGTGGTTCAAGTGTTTTAAGTTGAAAGTTGTGGTGAACTTAAGTTACTCGAGACTTTGTCACACATTTTTCCAACGTGTTAAGTTATTTGAGTTGAGTTATAAGTCGTGGTAATTGAGTGCAATGAGTGCCAGTTAGCTAGGTGTGGTGACTTGAGTGCCATGGCAGGATTTGTGTGTTGAAACATGTGGAGGGACCTTTACTACGTGAAATCTGTGAGGAAAAAGGGGACCACTAAATAGGTAAGTCTAGACACTCTACTTGGACCTCTTTAGGGTTCCGTAATAAACAAAAAAACCCTTATAGTTTCACCATATCCGTCTGTCTGTCTGCCCGCGGCATAGCTCAGAGACTCTTGGTACTAGAAAGCTATAATTTGGCATGCACATACTTATTAATCAAACTGATGAAGTGAATGCATAAATAGTGACATTTAAAGGGAAAACTAATTGAAGAAAATATTGAAGTGTCAATAAATAATTAAGTAGACTTTTAACATGAAACTACCGTGAGACTCAATCATAGTGAAATAAAAACGGATCACTCACGTATATAACGACACGACGACGACGACGACGACGTGACGATGAAAACGAGGGTAGTTGTGTGCCGCTGTCAGCTGCGTCCAGTAGTCGCGCGAGCAGAGCCGCGGCGCGCAGTGTGCGTCTCGCCGCCGCTGGGTCGTACGCTCCCAGAGGAAGGAAACATGTCGAGCTAAACTCGATTTATATACGTGAGTGATCCGTTTTTATTTCACTATAATTAAGTAGACTTTACGAGTTAAAGAGTAATAATAGTTGACTAATTGGCCAATTTAAAAATTACTGTATTTAAATCCTTTATTAAACGTCATATTAGGTACACAACATTTCATTTCACTACACTCCCAAAATTACTTACATATGTAACTAAAGTAAGAAAATAATACACATTAAAATAATATGCAAGGTTTTGCATTAAAAATGATATTTTATAACGTAAAACTTATTTTATCTACACACATACGAGTATATACCTAATGATAAGTTCTCTCTATAATGTTTGACCAGTATTACCGACAGTCAGTTTTACTATGAAATTTTTAGCGAAGTAATATCATTACGACATCGAATTCGATATCGTCATGACTTTAAAATTTAAAACTTCTTCAAAAACCAGAACAATTTAAATAAGCCTACGATACGAAACGTCAGCTCGGAATGTTTGTCTATGATTAAAAAAAAAGTCAAATTCGTGACATGTATGCCTTAGGCTTCTGAACCCATCTTTTAGATTACTTATAATGTGTAAAGTAATGCATATCACTCTATTTAATGAGGCCTTATTTAAAACAATTAAATAAATTATCTTATTATGAAACTCGTCTTCGCTTCGTTTCATAAAACCACATTCGTGTTTTAAGGACCCGTGCATTAAACTACTATTTGGTGCCACTGTGCCATTATAAGAAATAGTGTCCTAGCATAGGACCCTTGTATGTAAATTTTCTGTAATTTTTCTTTGCAATAAACACTTTTTACTACGCAACAACCAATATTTTACCACCGCCACCCATTGCACCCGAAAAGAAAAACCTTTGTTTTCCACTTGTTCTAGTAGGCTAATACGACATGCTGTAATTTGTTGTGCATCCCCTTCGAGTTAAAATAATAAGAAAAGGACGAAAACTACATGCAACAAAATGGCAAGCGGACTGGTCAATCGACTTTTTCGACCATGCTTCGGTAGGTCACGTGACAGATTGCGGTTCGCTTGTCAGTTCTAATTAAGATAATTATAAAAACCTAGCTCATTTTTAGGGTTCCGCACCTTAAAAGGAAAAACGGAACCCGTCCCACCTTTTTCACAAATTCAAATTCAAAATGTTGTTCAGCAAATAGGCAGTTGAATGCTCTTTTACACGTAATTTTTTCGAGTATACCAGCGCTTTCGGAAAGACCATGATTGCCAAGAAGAATGCGCCGCAAGAAACTTGGCAACACTTGACTACACATCTTTGAAACACTTTGGCCTCGAGTTGATTAAAAATATACGCAAATGACGACATCGTCTACATACAAATTTAAATCAGTCTTAGTAACTACCTGTTACTTTTAAATTAGCTCAACAACTGTTAGACATTTCTCAAACTTCAAACTGAAACGTAAATATACAGAAAGCCAGGAAAAATAATCCTCGATCTGAGGTCAAGCCCAGACCTCCACCATAACATGATGAAGTGCTTTGTTTCAGTTTGACATTTGAAAAATAATTTCGAACGGAATGAGAGTAAAAACAAAAATACAAAAAGTTAGACAAATGAAAACCTGACAGCCCGCACGTCCGTTATAAAATAAAATTTACGATGATATAAAAAGGTAATACCAATCAGTAATGCTGCAGCACAAGGGAAAGAAGATAGAAAGGCACAATAAGTAACTGTTTTTCCTTAAAAGACTAGTCGAGATTACAAGTCTTTAACTCACTTGTGATCAGGGTTTTTTTAATGGCTAAACAATTTTGAAACGCTGATAATAAAATACACGTTGGAAAGCAGTATTCCTTTGTACTTGCAGAAAATTTTATTTGATATGAGAAGCAATAAAAGTCATGTTACTGTACAAGTGACGCTTGTCTGATTAAATGCTTAAGCTCTTTTATAAAGCCTATGCAGCCTATATCTATTGCAGCTAACGTACAGTTTTGCCGACTGCAATGAAACTGCAGTGGAAAATGTAGGTATACGCTGTCTTTTGTTGACAGTTACAATGCAGTCGGAATGCAGCCCGGCTTCAACGGCCCTTAGCCATAATATATTACACTACAGACAATCAAGCAGAAGCCTTGTCTGTTGTATTTGAATAACCGGCAACGAAAACTAAAGAAAATGCCTTTAGAGAACCAGCATTATAATATAGAAAGTCTGGAAAAGAGGGTGGATGCTTTCATAGTGATGTCGTTAACCTTAAGTCTCCAGTACATTCATTTTAATTTTTAACTTTATTTATGGTCTTATTTGGCGTTGTTAACATAAAATTCCGTCTTTGTACTCAAATGTTATTGTTGTTAAGCCGTAATAGCCTAGTGGTTTGACCTATCGCCTCTCAAGCAGAGGGTCGTAGGTTCAAGTCACGGCTCGCACCTCTGAGTTTTTCGGAATTTATGTGCGGAATTACATTTGTAATTTATCATGAGCTTTTCGGTGAAGGAAAACATTGTGAGGAAACCTGCACACACCTGCGAAGCAATTCAATGGTGTGTGTGTGAAGTTCCCAATCCGCACTGGGCCCGCGTGGGAACTATAGCCCAAGCTCTCTCATTCTGAGAGGAGGCCTGTGCCCAGCAGTGGGACGTAAAAAAAGGCTGGTGATGTTATTGTTGTAACTCGTGTTTTCTCCTGTTTTTTGTACAATAAAGTGTTTACTTACTTACTTAAAATTGAGGTAAGATCATCAATTAATCAAACCAAACCAATTAAGATATTTTAACATTGGATGACTACTCTATAACCATCCAGCAGTGTCCTTCAATATTTGGCAAGGTAAATAACTAATAGTCTCAGACTTCTTACCCTAGGGGTTTCAGAAATCCCAATCAAGTCTGTTTGACTTTGGGATGTCTGACTTTGATCTGAGTAAGTTGATTTTAAAAAGCATTAATCTTCAGAAAGTGGTAATACCCTGTATTGATTTAAACTTTCGCGATTTTCACACATTATCATGATACTTACGCGATTAAGTCCCGAGTATCATGATAATGTAGTAATACCCTGTCTAAATTTTATTTTCTAAAAACAATTTAATGGATAACAGCCTCCGGACTCTCCGGAGACAATTCGCCATACATTTTATTTCTAAAAAAAATCTAATTATTAAAGAAGTAAAATAAGGATCAATTTTGAGTGTATTAAAAGTAAGAAATAAATCTTTTAGTTATCAACTCACCATTAAAAGCAACGTATTATTGACGTATAAAAGCAATACCATATTTGGTTCATAAAAGTTATAGAATGGGTGGTAAAGAATAGAGAGCGGACAATAGGAAATGAGCGAAGGCAGAAAACTAGCACGGGATACTTTAAGTGCGCAAGCGATAAATATTTATAGAAAACCCCTTTTTACCCCTTTTAGGGTGGCATTTGGGAAACTGTTGTTAAATAAGTTAAGTTGTGAGTTACTTTGTGTGGAAAAATAGGGTACGATTTGCTTAAGTGCCGAAAATTCTTCTTCTTCTGCGAACATAATGAAATTAGGGAAAAGCTTGAATCTTATAAAATGATTTTTGGCATAATACTTTTGAGTATCTAATCTAGGCCCTGCTATTTTAAACTAAAGCATTCGTTAGGCTAGATTTCTTCGTCATTTATGAGCTTTCATCATCGTAATGCACTTGGCTAAATAAGCATTAGACTAAGCCGTTCCCAGTATTCAACTAATCTCTTGTTTTAATCAACTGACGAATTTAATAAATATTATAATTAAACAATTTGCCGTCTGTAGATGGCCCACCATCCTTTCATTGAGAGACAGCAAGCAGATATTGGATTGCCCACCGAAAATAAGTTTATTGGAGACGACTAAAATTGAGATAGATGTTTTTAGCGTCAGGAGATCAAAACAAGAGAAGTCGAGCTAACATAGCCAATTCAGTTCTACTCGAAAGTGTATCCGGGAATTTATTATGTTAGTTTGCGTGGTCTGTAAATATGGAACTGACCACCCAGATTGAAAACAAAACTGCTTATTTAAATTCAGGCATGCCATTGGAAGTAATATGTAGGACATAGATAATTGAGGCGTACGGTTTCTTGAACGAATTTCAATTTTGAATACATTAAGCATTATATCTACGTATAATTTTGTACAATTGAGTCTGCAACATAATTTTAAAGTGTAATCGTAGAAGATGACTAAGTTGCCACGGTGAAATAATATAAAATCGAAAAATGCCTGTTTAATTGTACTTCCATAATACCAAAGAATATATATACAAACGTAAAATGATACTCAATAATTATATTTACATGCCTAAAGAGCCAAAATACTTGAAAGTTGGCAGCAACTTTCAAGTCTCTGGGCTCTTTAGGCTGTGCGTTGTCTGTTAGTCAGTTAGTCAGTCACTATATATTTTTTATTAGAGGTTATTATAGATAATTATAATATAAAAGATAGAGATAATTATTGATAATTGATTGATTGATTGATTGTATGTTACTGTTTGTAACTTGTATTTGTTTCTGTATTTTCTGTACAATAAAGCGTTTACTTACTTACTTACCAAGTAGAAAATGAAGAAAAAATAAAAATACTAAATCAATATTCACTTTAGCATAGAAAGTCAGAACTTTGTGTTCTTTGCGAACGGGTACTACACTTTTTAAATTATCTAAAAACACAAGATTTCACACTTTTTCTCAAAATTACGCAGAGGTGCAAATGTCTGTTTTGCTCTACTTACGGGTTCCAAATATGCACCAAAACCAGTCGGAAAGCCGTTTAGGTGCGGTTTGACGACGAATTTTTAAAAGATATTATAAAGTAAGCATTTGCGTAATGTGTTTGAATATGTAGGTACATGAGGTATACTTATGTAGTTTGGTTCTTATATTAATTATAATGACAGTAAAGTTTATTAATCTGCGAGATTGGTTGAATTGCAAAACCACTTCTTTGTTCAGGGTAACGGCCTCCAAAGTCAGAATCGCCATAATGGTGTCCAACCTCCAATAGGAGAATTAAATAGTGTGAGGAAGAACATAAAAGTAATTATAATTATAATCCCTATAATCATAATTATAATCACAACTGTGGGATAGGCTTATTACATTTAATAATTTATTGAATCAGAACACATCACATTTTACATTGTATTTATCTAAACCTACACTGATTTAAGTTAGGAATTGACATTATTGAGAAGAACTTAAATGGGGACGGAGATAAAATGTTACATTTAACTCACTAACTTGGAGTTTAAGACGATAAACATACCTCAACTTAACCCTGAGTTAAAGGTACAACCCAGGATCTACATTAGTGATGTCATGTAGGTTAAATGTAAGTTAGGTGTAGGTCAACCTATGTAGGTTAAATGGAACATTTCACTACAATTTTGTAATCTTCTTTAGAAATGTATTCCGTACGTGTCATACAAACCTGAATACTTGCAGAAACTGGCACAAATCTCACTGTTGCGCAGGACAATGGAAGGATGGACATCCGGGCAGCAATAAGGTCAATCCTATACCTGTACCATAAGCCATAAGTGACCAGGATACGAGTGTGTGAGACGACCTAACATCGAGAGCTCAAATTATAATGGTTGCTGAGAAATAAGGAAACGCAGAAAGAGACGATGCGTGTCTAATACGTACTAGTATCGTTACGTTTATTTACATTTACATAGTAAAAGCAATTTACAATTACAATCCAAGTTAAAACTAATTAAACTAAAACTTAAAACTAAATTAAATCTAAATCTAAATAAGGCCCCTATGGCATGGTGCCTAAAAGGCTGGCAGGGTTTCCTCGCTGAATAGCTATGCTGATTCTTTGAGAGAGAACACTGCCAGCCAGCAGTTTGGTTACAAGTTGCATCGACCAAGCGCTTTTGTAACTCTGAAATTACTACTTAGGTAGGTACCTATTTAAGAAATGAGGAGTGAATTTTAGAACTTCTTGCAAATTTAAGGATGTTTTTGAGAAAAAATACGAGCACTTTTCGTGACAATTTTGCCAGTGTAAATTAAAGTGATTTTGAAATTATGTGGTAGTAGTATTTAACAGATTTAAATGATTCGCGGTTAATTGCATTAGACATAATTGTTAACGGGATATTGACCGCGATAACCTTATTAGGTTTGGGAGAGTTCCCGATATTTCGACGCTGTGTTGACGACGTGTTATTGTCTATCCATCAGACACGATACTCACTGTTTTATTTATAAAATTACAAAACAACTGACTATCAACCGTACTAATAATAGTTGTTAGACAAAAGGAAGAATCTGTCATTTTTGATAGCTAAAACAAACATCCATTAGATGCAACCAACATAAAACTAGATATCTCTACTTTCAATATACCTACGTTAAATCCCACTTAACATATTTATCACTTTGCAAGCTTGTAGTCGGCATTCTAAAACCTCAAGTACCTGTGAAACTGGATACCTAAAACGTTAACGTCCATTTAGCGGACGTTTTAAGCGTCTGAATGATTTGCGCCGTTTTAAAGCGTTTCTCAAGATCTTTAACTCGTGACACGCTATGTAGAGTCCAAAAGTTTTATGGCTGTCTTAAACTGCAAGAATTAGCAAACTCTGAAATTTATGTTACTGAGTTTTGTCTTACCTACTGCAGTGGGGATCTTGATGTAAGGTGAAACTATAAATCTTGCGAACTTTTTTTTTGTAATTTTATGAGCTGCTATTAATGTTTACTTGAAAAATAAGAATATTTTATTTAAGATAAGTAAAAATGTTTTCGGTATATTAAGCTAACATTGAATTTTTCAAACCGCATTGCATTGGCTATATATAGGTAGTTTGGAAAAAGAGTGTATTAAAGTGAGAGATTTTCTGTGTGGCTGATTTGGTCACTGCCACTTTCATACAAAATCTAGCCTAAAAAAATTGGCCCCGATACTTGACATGTGGCAGATAATACGGATCCTTTAAAAGTTCGCCTTATTTTGAAATTGCAGTGCAGAGTTATCTTTATTGTTTGCATTAAAAATATATTATCCCTCATCCAACGCAAACTGTACCTAATAAAAAATATTTACAATTACTATTCCAGCTGGCAATAGTTAATCTTAGTCTATCCTTCCTTTTAGTTATAAGTACCTACTTTCAATAAAATTTATCCTAGTTTACTGTCGAGGTAGATCCAACATTATACATAATTCCTTGCAAGCCTCGTAAAAGTTTTGCAGCTGTGTGTAAATAATCATAATAATAATAAATATTTAGATCCTTAGTAAGACAACTATATTTGAATTAACAATAAATAACTTAGTTCGTTTCCATCTTCAATTTATACATATAAAACAGTACGGTGACTGACTGACTGACAGACAACGCACAGCCTAAACCACTGGACCTAGAGACTTGAAAATTGGCAAACATATACCTTAAGTATCCTAAAGGTGCACTAAGAAGGAATTTCTCGAAATTCTCACGGGATAGGGAACTAGCCCATTTTGAAATATTTCACGTGGGCAAACCGCGGGGCATAAGCTAGTTTATGATATAGCGCTGCAGTAGCTGTTATTAAAATAATTACGACTCGCTCTTGACCGGTTTTTATGATGTGTTCTTATTCCTTTAAAAGGAAACTATACTATACAAAAATAATGTCGGCCAAAAGGCTTGGGCCAATGTCAGTGATTATGACAGGTGTTCAGTAGATTCCGCTCAGAAACGCCACGACAGCAGCAGCAAGGAAATAATTTTGAAAAAAAAACAAAAACCCCCTTAATTTTTTTTTTTAAAACCTAATCGCTGTCGCAGAAACGGTAGTCAATCTAGGACACACTATAATGATAAAACAAGGAAACTCCACAAAGCAAACAACCCTGATTGACAAACCGAAAGTCACCGACAGGTCAAGTCAAAATGATGCCGCGATGAAACGATGAACCTCACCACAATAATAAAACTGTGCTCTCTGCCATTGTCTATCCGATCGTGACCATCCGAATCAGCATATCAGATCTGATACTAAATAAATAAATCACGTTAGCGATTGTTCGATATCGATTCCCTGGTTCCCACGAGATGGCGTGAGTTGCGAAATGATCGAATGCACGCGATCGCGATTGTTCGGGAAATTGTAGAGATATTTTAAGTGGTGTGCTGTTTGAAGTGTGGTGAATGATCGGAGTTACCGGAGGATGAGGTGAGTGATGTGAATGGGTCAGGACGGTGAAGTGCGATATCTACATACGTAAGTGATTGAAAAAGTCGCTTTCGTATTTTCTGAATTTTAGAAAGAAGCTGAACAATCTAGACATGCCTTTTTATTGAATAACGCTTTTTAAAAACAAGCAACTTCTAAGCAATATAAATAATTACATTTAACTGTTGCTTGCTGTTATGTTGTTTTTGTGATGCAGAAAAAAACTAAGTGTAGGTAAACAGTCTCCTGACGTTTTGTCAATAATCTTTCAACTCCACTTGTATTGTATTGTCAGACCGTCTGCTTCGATCAATGATGGGATATTTTATTTTATTATAAAAAAAGTCGTCCACCTTTTTAGTTATTTTCGCAGACAACTTCTTTTTACGGATGTAGGTACGCTTGCTTTTGGTATGACTTAAGGCTACATTTTGTATTTACTCGTATAGACGCAGGTAATGGAATTTATGTAAGTATCTGCCTACTTGTGTAGGTACAGTTGCTTAATCTTTATTTACAGTTGCAAAACTTTTAACCACAATCCTAAAACTTACCGCAAAATTAACAAAAAATACTCACACTCACACCACGAGATACCTTCTAATCGCCATTGCAAGAAAGTCACGCAAATACTAATACCTACCTAACAGAGAACTAGTCGTTCTGCGGGAAACCGCGAAAGTTATTATGTCAAAAGCGTTTCACTTCACTAATTAGGCTAATACAAACACACTGCAATTGATTTAAACTTGTCTTGCGCATTATCTTGATCTGAGCCGTGTTTATGCACCCAGCTCTCCGATTATAGTCAAGGAGCTAAGTACGAAAGGCCGCAAAGGTTGCGCTTTCTTTAAAATGGAGCAGAGCAGAGATGTACAATATTGAGCAGTCTCTTAACACGTTCACCGGCGGTAAGCGGATATAGCCGTTATAACAATAGAGATTCTATTGTGCCTGGTTTACCGCCCGCGAAATCGTCTTCGCTCCGCTTGCAACGTGATAATGTGATTAGTCGATTCTGTACGAATCCGAGGCCCGAGTACGAATATTCGAAACCTGCGTCACGAAAAATCGAATAGCAAACGTTATCGAGTTTCTATGACGTTTGGAACAGCGCCCGCCCGTGAGCGTATTTAGAACTAAAATTTAGTATGAGGTTTCTCGATCTCGATACAATAACCGTAACGTTACGCAGGGTTCGAAAAGTCGTGCTCAACCCTCTTTACGTGTAGTGTGTGTTGCGACACACTCACACACTCTCCCAATAATATATTAAGTTGTGTGAACCTAATAAAGACAGTATTTACTAACAACTCCAACTTTTCACTGTCTTCATAAGCTCCCACATACTTAACATGCCCTCTCATTGTGAGAGGAGGCCTGTTCCCAGCAGTGGGAGGTAAATTAAGATGATGAGACCTGATGCCCAAGAAATTGCGTAATTTGCTTATGGGCTAATCCGGAACTCTGCGTTGAGAATTTTTTTAGGATTCAACGTTTCATTTAACTAAAACTATGTCAAATTATATTTAAAACAAATTAAGTACATTGTAAAACTTAAAACTAAAATATGAAATACTAACTAAAACTAAACTAAAGACGAAAAATATCTCCTAGATCGCCGAAAATGGGAAGGGTGCCCAGAAGACTGGCAGCATTGCCACGTTGCATGGCAATGCTGATTCGCTGCGAAGTATTGGCCAGCCCTCTGGTCACGGGAGGCCTCTCTAAGGCGCGCCGAGAGATCTTTTTATTAAACTATGTTGTGTTACGAGTAAACATGTTAAAATTTAATCAAAGCTAGAATAAACTAAGCTAGAACATAAATAAAACTAAAAAACTTTTATTGAATTATTAGTTCTTATTAGATGTCACGTAGAGCTCTCGGCCTATGTCACCCGTCACGTAGTATGAAGAGAAACCTGAAGTGAAATGTCAATTTCTAGATTAATAATGTACTTTAATACGCGTCTAATTAATGTCTAAAGCGGATTAAATTGGAGCTAAGCCCCAGGCTCAATATTAGAGAGATTGTAGTCCCTAGTATTACGCTCGTGGATCAGGGATTTATAATTAATATTATATTTAGTGTGCCTATAGAAAGCCTAGGCCGTAAGGCAAAATTACTAGGCTCTACGGCTTGAGACAAATTTATGAAAGATATAACTAGCAACTTTTCGTATGAATAAGTTAGATCTGTGTATACAGGGTTATAAATCTAAAAGAGTTGGTAGGGTGAAGTCGGAACCTTTATAAGTAGAATCATGGCATCGATTTTAGATTTAATAAAAATGGCATTCAAACCATAGTGAAATAAACGGATCACCCATGTGGGGTTAACTCGACTTATATGCGTGAGTGATCCGCTTATTTGACTGTGATTGAGTCTCGCGGCAGTTTTATGATAAAAATTGCATTTTTTAACTGATACATAACAGGGAATCGAACCCGTCAAAATGTCTGTAAACAATGTTATAAATTCTGCAAGCTCGCTGTTATTGTTGATGATTATGTACGAGAGTTAAATAAAATGAATGCCATGTATATTAAATTTTAAATCGACGCCAAGGTTACTAAGAACAGACTTCTCTATGTTTTATAGTTTCTGACTTCTCCCTACTGCCCCATTCATTTATATTATAGATGTTATTTAAATTTGGCTTAGCGATTTTCGTTATTTTCAGAATCTTTAAACAACTTACTTGGCTGTTTTAAGACACATACATACATACCTACATACAGTCACGCCTGTTTCCCGGAGGGGTAGGCAGAGACCACGGACTTTCACTTCTTTTAAGACACTCATAAATAATAAAGTGCTCGTTAGTTATTGGCAGTTTATCTCCCTCTGAGTTGTCACTATGATGTAAAACATGTTTTTATCATTCTGTCGCACTATCTGTCGATCTGCTAGATAAATACGGAACGTCAGGGTTGATTAAGCAGTGGGTCGAGCACGACTGTTCGAAACCTGCGTCACGTAAAATCGAATAGTAAACGATGTCGAGTTTGTATGACGTTTGGAACAGCGTCCGCCCGTCAGCGTATTTGGAACAAAAATTTAGCATGAGGTTTCTCCATACGATAACTGTAACGCTACGCAGGATTTGACAAGTTGTGCTCGACCCTCAGGACCATTTTACGGGTCGCTACGGCAAAGGGCCGCAGTATTCGAATAGAAATTACTTTTTAGTATAAGCTTTTTTTGCCGACTGTACTTGTTGTAGGTACCTACTTGTATTGTCGTCCAACTTACATACCTATACTAAATTTCAACTCGATGCAATTAATCGTTGAAGAGTTCCCCCCTGCAGAGACTCGAACTAGCATTATATGACTTGCCGGGCAATAGAGTTACATTTAAAAATAAGAAATTATGTATTTTCGTAATTTGTGGAATGTACTTGTTGTAGGTACCTACTTGTATTGTCGCCCAACTTACATACCTATACTAAATTTCAACTCGATGCAATTAATCGTTGAAGAGTTCCCTCCTGCAGAGATTCGAACTAGCATTATATGACTTGCCGGGCAATAGAGTTACATTTAAAAATAAGAAATTATGTATTTTCGTAATTTGTGGAATGTACTTGTTGTAGGTACCTACTTGTATTATCGTCCAACTTACATATCCATACTAAATTTCAACTCGATGCAATTAATCTTTGAAGAGTTCCCTCCTGCAGAGACTCGAACTAGCATTATATGACTTGCCGGGCATTTTACAAGCAAGTTACATTTAAAAATTAGGAATTATACATATTTTCGTAATTTGTGGATTACGGGCCGTATGTAGCCCGCGGACGGCAGCTTAAACAGCCCTGGTCTAGATGGCCTAGCGGGTATCTACTTTCCGTTATTTAACATGTCTACTGATTCAAATGAGGTCCGTTTGAGTGGTAGTTGCTTCTTTAAATATTTAGAAACCGAAATTATTTAATTTACAGTGATACTGGCATTAATTTAAGCATCTGGATATGCCCTTTGGAACATTTTGAAACAGGAACGATGTTGCGAGCCCGCCGGCGGGGAGCGGACGTGCGCGCGGCTCATATCGCTGGCACTAATCTTAGTGCTACAAAATTGGTAACAAAAACAGAGTACCGAAGGGCCTGTCCATATGCAATAATAATGTCAATGGATACTGGTAAATTAATTTTATATTGAGCAACTTTTAAATTGTTCAATTTCATTCAGAAATTATGACAAGTTATTATGACCTTCAGTTGACTTTGTTGTTGTTCATACGAAAGACATCAACGCGCTCCATAGTAACGTATTTCAATAATGGCTTCTCTTAAAAAAAGTACGTAGGTATGTAAGTAATTACATTTCATCTCATCTACAAACTTAATCTTGCTTGGAAATTAATCACTAATCAATAATTATGATGACTACATGATCTTTTAATCATGTTCAACATATTGAGGATGTCGATGAGAAAGTGACGCCATAGCTATGTTGTGTAACTAACTATATGTATTTAAAAATACGTAACTTCCTCTTTAGTGGTCACGTTAATAAGATTGAATTAGAGTGATCAATATAAGGTAAAATATAACTTTGTAAGCGTTTGTATGATATAAATTAACTTCGTTTTTCTTTTTTTCTCTTTATTTTTGGTAATGACGAAGCTTGTTGATAACTAATTCGTACTTAGTTATTCCTCTGGGAACGCACGCCTCGGTGGCATATCCTAATCCAAACTAATATTATAAATGCGAAAGTAACTCTGTCTCTCTGTCTTTCTTTCTCTCTCCCTCTGTCTTTCTGTTTGTTACTTCTTCACGGGATAACCGCTGCACCAATCTACACTCAAGAGCAAAAAAAACGGGTCACTTTGTATGGAATTGTTCATATAGAGTGACCCGTTTTTATTGCTCTTGAGTATAGATGAAATTTGATAAGAAGATATGTAGTTTGAATATTCAGGACTAACATAGGCTACTTTTTATTCGGGTAAATTGTACGAGGGCTGTTTGGTAAGTACCCGTTTATGGAAAAAAACATTTTTTTTTGTATATATGCATTTATTTTTCTACGTAGTCACCTTTTAACTCTACACATTTGTTCCACCTATACTCAAGCTTCAATAAACCATCCAAAAAGTATGATTTTGGAAAGTCATTAAAATAGGCCTCTGTGGCGGCAATGACTTCGTCATTTGGTCCAAATCGCTTGCCACCGAGCCATTTTTTTAGGTTGGGAAACAAAAAGAAATCGCATGGGGCCAAATCTGGAGAATACGGGGGCTGAGACAATAGTTCGTAGCGTAACTGTGCTAATTTAGCCGTCACAACTCTGGACGAATGAGCCGGGGCGTTGTCGTGATGAAACAGTATTTTTTTCTTTTTTAAATGGGGTCGTTTGTCCTTCAACACGACATCAAATTCATCCAATAAATTGGCATAGTACTGCCCTGTTATTGTTTTTCCCTTTTCTAAATAGTCAATATGTATAATACCCTGCGAATCCCAAAAAACGGTCGGCATGACCTTTCCCAGCCGATGGGACGGTTTCTGCTTTCTTTGGAGCAGGTTCACCCGGTAAAATCCACTGCTTCGACTGCTCTTTCATTTCCGGGGTGTAGTGGTGGACCCACGTTTCGTCCACGGTCACGAAACGATGCAGAAACTCCTTCGGGTTACGTTTGAACACGGCCAAACACTGCTACGAAGTAGTCAGTCGGTTCCGTTTTTGCTCCTCCGTGAGTAAACGCGGCACCCACCTCGCCGATACTTTCTTCATACCCAATTTTTCTTCTAATATGTGTTGTACCCTCTCGATTGAAACGTTTACAGCATCAACGATTTCTCGAAGTTTAATTCGGCGGTCGGCTAAAACGATATTTTCAATTTTCTTAACCATATCGTCTGTAGTCACCTCAACTGGCCGGCTTGGGCGATCCTCATCAAAGACGGTTGTTCTCCCCCGCTTATACTCGTTATACCAATATCTGACGGTTGTCATAGAAGGAGCACATTCATGGTAAACCGCTTGCATTCTTACTTTTATTTCATCACATGTTTTTTCCTTCCAAAAATAAGAATCTAATAACAGACCGATACTGTTCTTTCTCCATTTTAACAATTTTAAGTTTACGCCTTCACTGAATCGTTGTCAAATGAGAAAAAAAACAAAAGAATGCCATTTTTTTTTTAATTTTCCCGCCTCTGAAAAATGGCTTAAAAAGGTGGTATACTTATTTGCGGCCAGTGATATTAATATATTTATAAAACGGGCACTTATCAAACAGCCCTCGTATAGTTCCCGCGGGATAGCGATAACCGAAATCTTCGCGAACGAAGTCGCGGGCAACATCTAGTCTAATATATATATATTAGGACCTATGTTAAAAGCTACAAATCGTTTTCTGCTAGACACACAATACACACACATTTTACATTTATTAATAAATAAATAATAATAAATATCACGGGACAATTTGATACCAATTGACCTAGTCCCAAACTAGGCAAAGCCTGTACTATGGGTACTGGATAAACATACTTATATAGATAAATACATACTTATATACATATTAAACATCCAAGACTCGAGAACAAACATTCATATTCATCATACAAACATCTGCCCCGACCGGGATTTGAACCCGGGACCTCAAGCTTCATAGTCAGGGTCTCTAACCACTAGGCTATTCGGTCGTATTATAATTATATTTAACGGTAAGGTGAAGGAACTCTTCGGAGCAGGTGACAAAACTCACAAGCCCCGCTCTCCACTTCCATCGGATAAAGTTGTTATATTAATTTTACGATCGTGTTCCAAACTATGAAATTTATCCATAAAAAGACTTCGATCATAAAAAAATGTTATCTATCAAAAACTTCCAACGAGAAAATTCGACGACAAGATTAATATAATAATGTAACTTAGATTAAGTTTGTCCGTATGTTTTAATGCTCGAGATACGTATCTGTGGTAGAGTATCTGTCTGTTTAAATCTTGTCAATTAATTTTAGTACTCATTGGTCATGGTTTCCGACTGAAGTTGTTTTTATAAACATGTCATTCTCAATACAATTAATTATTAACTTGGTAGTTTAATGTTATCAGACAGGTACACACAGTTTGGCATATCAAATTGGCCACATAGAGTAGATCAAAAGTGTCTTGTCGTATTTTCTCAAAACTCAAGGCATCAACGTAATGGTGTCGTCAATGTAAGGAAGGGTAGTTAGAAGCAGCTTTGTCCCCAACAACGTTACAAGTGCCTATTAGCGCGCATCCAACCGCGAATTTGTAAGAATATAGTAGTTTATGCAACTACTACATAATGAGGGTCCTTAAAACACGAGTGTGTTTTTATGAAACGAGGCGAAGCTGAGTTTCATAATAGGATCACACGAGTGTTTTAAGGCCTAATTATGTGGAGTTGCATACATTACTTTATCTACACACATATTATAAGTACTCTTAAGATGGGTTCAGAACCCGAAGGCATATATCATACCCATACCTGTCACGAATTTGACTGTTTTTTTTAAATCATAGACAAACATACTGAGCTGACGTTTCGTGAACTGTTTTTTTTTTGTAAAAAAAAAAATCGATGTCGTAATGACTATTACTTTACTGGAGGTGGTGGTGGTGGTGCTGGGGCTGGCGCTGTCGGCGAGAAGGCGACGGCGTACTGAAAAGCTGGTCATTTTCTACGGTGTCTGAATGCATTATAGAGGACTTATGATATGTGTGTAGATAATAGTAGATTAATGCCCAGGCTTGGGAAGTGAGCAATTGCTATTCCAGCCGTGGCAGATATATATTTTTTCTCAAACATTAAGAGGAAATAAGGATTTTTTAATTATTGATTAACTCTCATAATACAGCAAGCCAAAACTGCCATTGTTACTATTTGTGGCAGTGTCTTAAATATTATTTATTGCAAAATATTACAATATCTGAGTCATTATTAACATATTTCATTTAATTAAATACTTAATAACTAACTAAATTCATTAGGTAATTTCCTTACCCCTGTTTTATAATAGTTTCACAACGACTAAATATTTTCATTGAAATTTAAGCGGTACTAAGCAGAAGTCCACCATGATGAAAATCAGAGGATAACTCTTAACTAATTAATAGTTATCCTCTGATTTTCATCATGGTGGACTTCTATACAACAAATGATCACGATTTTGTCACTAAAAACTATTAAATTAATATAACTTGCATAACTTTAAATAAATCAAGACTTTGTGCGTTATTGTTACTTGTTTACGTATGATTTCATTCCCGCCATTTTTTTAGTTAAAAAAGCATATTTTTCTTTTTAATACTGCCAAGCTATTTAAGACATTGATAAAAATGTTAAATTTCGAATAGAACGCCTGCATACAGCCACCGGTTAGGCTGAATGAGATATGTCACTGGATGTTTCCATGGTCTATTTTACTTTTTAAAAAGTTAAATCAAATGAAAAACAGTCCAGCAATCCGATTTATTTACTTCGTGTTCTGTTACTTCGAGTAAAATGACAACATTTCCCACAATGTTTGAGAAAAATAATATTACGCCGTATACATATAGGTACTCAGCGTCTGCGCGGCCGTCGCCCGTTTAATAATTAGGATGGTAATATATATAGCAGTATGGTGTGTGAGAGCTCTCCACTTTCTGCCAACAAACTGCTATGCAGTTTGGCAGAAGTTTATGTCTAAGTTTTGTAATTTTATTTTATTATTTTGAGTTAAATAAATTAAAAAAAGAAACAGTACAATAATAAACTTCAATAAAACCCTATTAATAATTGTTGGGTTTTATGTATTTTTTGGTGAGCCTTTCTTTTGTTTTGTCTAGTAAGTATGTTGTTGTTAAGGGAAGAGAACAGTTAGTTTGGTGTTTTAATATTCCGTTTATCTGGTATTAAAACGCTTTTTAAACCTCGTTTTCATCTTTAATTTCATCTCATATCATTGCGTATTCAAACCATCCTCTGTACGCTTCAAACGTCAATTTAGATAAGTTGAAAACCCCGATCTATTTTTCAATAGCAAATATTTCAAAAATGGATGCATCGATTTTTATAAACTTAACTCAGAACCATTACGATTAAAGAAGCCGTATGCAAATCAGTCTATCAGTTAGGAAGCTACGGTGCCACAGACAGACACACAGGCACACACGTCAAACTTAAAACATCCCTCTGTTTTGCGCCGGGCATTAAAAACAAGTCTACACGGACTAACCCACAGAATCACACTAGTTGACTGCATAAAATGTCGGTATGGTTTGTGTCGTGAAAGTAGTTCAATTAAGGCTAAGTCATAACGATGTCGCTGCGATAGGATGCCTTCGCTTCCGTACCGATAATCTGGACGAAATTAGCATTAAATTTCAAATTTCATGTACACATCACTGTGAATAAATAGCTATTTAAACTTGTCTCGCAATTTGGGATTAGGTTATAAAGACAGGTTGTGTGTGTGTGATTGAGGAAACAATACAGGGTGTCCGCGCACCACGGATCGAACAAAAAGAAATGGCATGTTCCTTAGTCAATTTAAAGTCGAAAATGTAGTATCAAGTTTGCTCAATTCAGCTTAGCTTGGACAATTTTGCGTAGAAGGAAGTATGGAAGAGTCTACTCTCGGACTATACTTAATAATTGTAGGTAATCGCGGTCAATATTCCGTTTTCAATATGTCTGATGTACTTAAAAATATTATGCGGAAGCACAGGCAACTCAGGTTTAGACTCGACTGTACCTTCTCCCGGCATTGCTGCGATAGACATGTGTCAGTACCTGTGCCGGAGAGGAGGTACTGATTTATTGATTTATAGTGCATAATAATAATGATAATAATAATAGGATATTTGAACTTTAATTTGAATTAAAATTTTGACATATTTATTTAATTGGTATATGATAATTTTATTCTACAGTTTAATTGTAATTTAATTGAATTTTGTATTATAATTAGAATGTGCACACAAATATGGATCACAGTTATCAGAAATAAACGATATTTTATTTTATTTATTTATTTATTTAGACCTGCAAGAAAAATCGCGCAAGTTGCAATACATTGCGGCTTTCGATCGCCCACTCCAGGCCCTACAATACGAAGTGCAAAATTCGGACTTCGTATCGTGCCGTCCCGCTCACGCTAATATTATTTTAATACGAGAGTGAGCGGGACGATACGATACAAACTTCGATTTTCGAATTTCGTAGTGGTCCCCCAGACTTGTTCGCTTTAGTACTGCCTCGCATTGTATTGCAACTTGCATGGTATTTCTTGCAGGTCTAAACTCGTCTTAAGGTACTAGCTTAAGCCACACCGGAAAATAATAAAAAAGAGGCTAGCTCCCTATCCTGTGGGAATTCAGAAAAATCCCTCCTTAGTGCACTTCTATGATCATCAAGGCACACTTCGGCCAAGTTTCTAGCCTAATGTATAGCTCTAGTGGTTTGGGCTGAAGGTTGATCCCTAGGTCAGTCAATCACCTGCCTATGCCTGCGGTCCTCAACTTAAGAACTCGTTAGTACCAACATTAACTTTTTTTATCGTTTATTCCGCCGTCCAACCAGTCTGCCCATTTTTCAGCCTAACGTATTGTTCATAGCTATGAGATGCCAGCCATTTCGCCAGGAATGTGACCCGTAGGTCACGGACCACTTTCTTGTAGGATTTAGAGCCCCGCTTTGCCTTGTCGTAGAGGCACGTAAAACTTTACGTACAGAACCTTTTACGGTTTTTATGGATATAGTTTGGCGTTTAAATAAAATAAATAAATATCGTGGGACAATTGACACCAATTGACCTAGTCCCAAATTAAGCAGAGCTTGTGTTATGGGTACTAGACAATGGATAAACATACTTATATACATAAATACATATTAAACATCCAAGACTCGAGAACAAACATTCGTATTCATCATACGGAACATCTGCCCCAACCGGGGATCGAACCCGGGACCTCAAGCTTCGTAGTCAGGTTCTCTAACCACTAGGCCATCCGGTCGTTTAAAATAGTGTTGTTGTTGAACTGATAGATAGTACCGCGTTTATCGTCAAAGATAATACTAAGTAATAAGGAGGGTAAATTGAGAGACATAGTCAGATTTAGAAAGGGTTACAGTAAAGTTTACTTAGTAAACAATAAAAACTAAAAAACAATTACTTTGCTCACCCGCGACCACTAATGACAAATAGTTATATCGTGTAGCAGTGGAGGTGGAGGTGTTGCATGGAAACATACATTTGCCGCACAGATATAACTATTTGTCATTAGTGGTCGCGGGTGAGCAAAGTAATTGTTTTTTAGTTCATAAATATGGACCTCCGCAAAGTAACGCCTGATTCAATAAATTATTAGTAAACAATATCAAATTGATACATTGCTTTTAACAATTCACAATATCTGTCAGTATTGTTCATGCGGGTTGGTTTAGTGACTTTTCCTACAAATTTACTGCTAATTTTAAACAATGTCAGTTGAGTTATATGGAAGTTGTATTGGTTTAGAATGTATACCACCTAATGAGACGGGATTCTGTGGCCAAGTCTGGGTGATTTTTTTTTAAATGCTGGCTGGTTTCATCAGAAAAGAGTAAAGAAACCTTGTTAAATGTCCAATAATTTTTAACCTTTCTCATTTTATAAAGCGATAAAATGACATTCCAAAGCGGCCAAGGCCACGGTCCGTCTCCATTCAGCCTCCTTATCACATTTTCCATAGTAATAAACCATAGGCCACACAGTTTAACTTTACAACATTAATTTGGTCCCGTCGGACAGCCCCTGCTCCTGGCAACTATGAAACGCATTGCGATTAAAAAATATCTCAGCGTCCTGCTACAGTTTTGCCCGGGGAAAATCGTGGCATCGGCACGGACGACTAAAACGTTGCTTGCTCCACTAGGTTTAGTATTAAGAGCTATTTCTCCAAAAAATATATTTTTTCGTTAGTCTATACGTTGTAAAAACGTTGTAAGCTGGGAAAAGCCCCCCCTTTCTCCTTCCACTCATTTTTTTATTGAAAGAGGGAGGTTGAGCAACACATTGCCACTCTTGAGATGTTGCCCGCCTTTCAGGAGGAAAAACGATACAGGAAAGTGGGGGGGGGGGGGGGGGGGGGGTCGGGCCTCCGGCACTCTCACTGACCGAATGATACGCAATAGGGGTGTTGTGGTTTAACGCCGATTTTCTGCGAGAGGGTGGTACTTCTGCGGACGAGCCGTCCCATTCGTACGGCAGCAAATGGCTACATTATGGCTCTCTCACTTTTACAAATTCAATCGCAATGTGAAAAAACAATTTACTATTACTTGAATACGTGGAAAAATTTCGATGCAACTTTAGTGTCTCTTACACGTACAATATGGCACGTGACACGGAATGTCAGGGATCCGGGTTCGATCCCAGGGGTTAGTCATAAGTTTTTCATACAAATTCTCTATTCAGCTCTCCATTAGCAAGGGTAAGTATTTGGGGAGGACTCCAATAGAGAGATCTCTCTCCAGGCAGATGTTATGCCTGGGGACCGAAGTCCGAAGGAAGAGAGTTGGAAGTTGTATTTATGCAACCGACTTGAGAAACTTCGTTAGCGCGATGTAGAACAGTGACGTAGAACAGTGACGTCACTCGCGTGTGGCGCTAGGGTCGCTACACCAGCCCCCCTTTTTAGACCGGAGGTCGGTGTGGGAGCGCAGTCTGTGCGTCGTGAGGGCGCTTGCAAGGGCCAATTGCGAGGTTTGCTCAGCCTCGTTGGCGAGCGATGAGTTGCTCCGCTGTGCTGGCGGAAGCGATGAGTTGTTCCGCTGTGCTGGCGGGAGCGATGAGTTGCTCTGCTGTGCTGGCGGAAGCGATGAGTTGTTCCGCTGTGCTGGCGGAAACGATGAGTTGTTCCGCTGTGCTGGCGGGAGCGATGAGTTGCTGCTAGTCTGGATCCTCGTCGGAGTGCGTAGCAGTGTAGGAGAGGGTTGCACACTGTAGACACCAGGCATGGAGATATAGCAACATGCTAGTGGTGCACAGTGTCTGGCGTTGCTGTGAGACTGCGTCATTGTCGTAGGTCTTAGAAGGTTGCGTTTTTTGTCCAATGTCGAGGGTCACCAGTTTGGGGATGACTCCAATAGAGAGATCTCTCTCCAGGCAGATGTTATGCCTGGGGACCGAAGTCCGAAGGAAGAGAGTTGGAAGTTGTATTTATGCAACCGACTTGAGAAACTTCGTTAGCGCGATGTAGAACAGTGACGTAGAACAGTGACGTCACTCGCGTGTGGCGCTAGGGTCGCTACAAGTACATTTTCTCGACAAAACAGTTCACAGCACACGTGTTATTCATAAACCTATTTTAACTAAAATGCCGTTAAAGTTCGTTTGTCCTTTTTGTCACGTTGACATTTCCGTTAGTAAGAAGAAGACAAAACCTATTTTAGCTAATGGAGGCTTGAGAGACGTTTATGAATAAGGCCTTGTATCATTGTCCGGAGTAACGTCATCAAGCGACATTTTAGCCGCCACCCAAGATGTAGATACAACCAGGCACCGATTAAGGGCGATCACGACTCTCCTTTTTTGCAACGGATACATACAGTATTTATTATGACTGCCGTACGAAATATTATCATTACTGCGCCTGTGCGAGCTGTGATGTGTCTAGTTTGGTTCAAGGACTATAAAACTAAGAGGACTGCCAATGTCTATACAATGTCGCGGTCCTTTCAAATAATAAGCGTGCTGTAGCTAGTTTCACGGTAGAAAGGTCTCTGTATAAAAAAGTAAAACCGCCTTCAAAAACACATAAAATAATCATCTCGATGCGATGACAGCGGAATACCTACCTGTCTTTGAACAAAGCACCGGTTTCATATTTGTGGTAGGCCATAAAACTGGTGGCTTTAGTTAAATCTGAAAGCGAACATTAGCAAAGAGCCAGACAGCGTTTATGAGTGCAAAACTGAAATCAGTGGCAACTCCAGAAAAAGCAGACCAACAAATTTTACCTTCACGAAAAATTCTAAAGTCACTCAGCATTATAAATATTGTATTGAGTACGGGAAATATTCTGTCTGTTACAGGTACTTTAGTTTTGCGATGTTTTTCATTGTTTGGTGGCCTACAAACCCCACCGGTTGCATAAAATGTAGCAAAGGCTTCTTCGTAGATTTAAGAACGTTTATTTGTTCTTCGCTGAAAAGCTTGACATTTAAAGGAAAGCATATTTCTTGAACATATATAATATTTTTGATACAGATATAAATCTAAAATGCAATTTTTTACCTCAGATCTAACTTTACTTATTGTGGCATCTGACTTCATAGACCCGAGGTTTTCAGTTTCACGCAGTAATTGGTAATTTAAAAGCAAAATTGTGTCTTTCTTCACACCTAATTTACTATTAACAGATAATTTTCTTAACATACTTCTCCCTACACCTGTGACTTGTGTAAGAAAACGTGTGTGGCTAAAATTTATGTTAGTACTAAAAAGTTCGATTTTAGAGCTACTTAAAATTATCCCAAATTCTTTACAATCCTCATATTTGCATGGCAGTTATGGAAACCTTAGGACCTAAATATTTCTTATATTTAAACACAATTATACAAGTATTATTGAGTAGTAATCATTTATTTAACTAAAAAAAAACATAAAATACATTAGAACCCATGAAAACAGAGTAAAAAAACTTTAACTTATTCTAAACCTAAAAATCTATATATACATATATCGCCCAGATCGTTGCCACTGGGCACGGTGCCCATAAGGCTAGCTGCATTTCCTCTTTGTATGGCGATGCCGAATTTTAATTTATCGTCACTGAACATTGCTTGCCACTGGGTTTCTTCTATTACGCATGACGCTTCTAGAACAGAACAATTCGTGGTATCTAATGTATCAACATCTTTTGTGCCCTTGGGAAGTGAAGTTACAAATGACGTATTAGCGTTAGACATAATTAAGAATAACCTTAGGATTTTTCTCTAATTCCGGAGCAACTTCAATTTTATTTGCATTACACTTACGCTGTAAAATAACAATAAATTTAATAAAGACCTTAAAGTAACTAAAAACTATGATTATGTCTATTAAGAAAGTTAAACTAATAAATAAAATTAAAATAAATTTAGAAAAGAGCTCCCCCGCGGCATGGTCCCAAAGATGCTGGCAGCATTTCCTTGCTGTCTCGCGATGTTGATACACTTACAGTTAGTTCGCAGCAATTCAGTTTCGTCAATATTTTCAGAGGGATCAATCTTATTATCAGTATTCAGAAGAGGCTGAAGATCAATGGAAGGCCTATCAGATATCAAATCATCAAAGCCTAATATTTCTTCAGGTTCATACACAGATGAAGATGTAGAAGAAAATTGCATAACATCATCATTAAAAATAATATTACCCACTGCCTGGTGGTCATAAATTTTACTTTGGAAGTTAGTTTGGAACTCAGGTGACTCAATAACCATTCTATTGTGAAATGTAGTCTGCAGCGATGGACAATTGCTGAAATAGCTGGTTTCGATAGTTTCAGGAATGATATCCGCATTACACGAAGACAATTTATTTGAAGGCTCTACGCCTAAAGTCTCACAAATCTCATGATTTACAGGCGAAGAATTAAAGTCTGGCTCTTTTATTTTTATCCACATCTGGTCTTCAGATTCTTTCACAGGTGAAGATGTGACAGAAAATTGCATAACATTATCATTAAAAACAAAACAGTGCCCACTGCCTGGTGGTCATCAATTTTACCCTGGAAATCAGTCTGGAACCCAGGTGACTCATTAACCTTACTATTGTGTAATGTAGCCTGCAGTGATGGACAATTGTTAAGATCGATGTTAAGCTTAATTTCGATAGTGTCAGCAATGTTATCCGCACTACACGAAGACAATTTATTAGAAGGCCCTGCGCCTAAAGTTTCACAGATTTCAGGATTTACAGGTGAAGAATTCAAGTCTGGCTCTTTTTTTTTTATCCACATCTCGTCTTCAGATTCATTCACAGGTGAAGATGTGGAAGAAAATTGCATAACATTATCATTAAAAAAAAAATAGTGACTACTACCTGGTAGTCATCAATTTTACTTTAGAGGTCAATTTGGAACCCAGGTGACTCATTGTCATTAACCCTACTAATTGTGTAATGTAGTCTGTAGTGATGGACAATTGATAATATCGCTGTTAAGGTTAATTTCGATAGTTTCAGCAATGTTATCCGCATTACACGAAGACAATTTACTAGAAGGCCCTACGCCTAAAGTTTCACAGATTTCAGGATTTATGTCTGGTTCTTTTATTTTAATCCACATCTCGTCTTCAGATTCATTCACAGGTGAAGATGTGAAAGAAAATTGCATAACATTATCATTAAAAAAAACAGTGCCCACTGCCTGATGGTCATTAATTTAACTTCGGAAGTTAGTTTGGAACTCAGGTGACTCATTAACCCTGCTATTGTGTAATGTAGCCTGTAGTGATGGACAATTGTTAAGATCGCTGTTAAGGTTAATTGCGATAGTTTCAGCAATGTTATCCGCATTACACGAAGACAATTTAATTATCTTAATTTTTCATTTATTTATTTTGCGAAAATAGGTACATAGTATGCAAAATACAATTAAAATGTAGAATAATACTAAATATATAACAATGAGATAGAATTATATAAAAACACAAATTAACCTAGTACATTATTACCATAAAAAATACCAAGGGCACAGTCTTTCACCGTATCGTCTAAACAAACAATATTATATCTTTAACGGCGTATGATTTAAGCGTTTCCTGAAGTTAACAAAATTGCTTTTAGGCAGCAGATACGTCTGTTTACACCTTGATGGATATTTCCGGTCAGTATTTATTTTTTATGGTTCGTTGTTCGTCTGTCTGTCAAAACCCTTTTTCTCTGGAACGTGTGGAGGTAGAAGGCTGAAATTAATATCGGATATTCAAGCCCTATTGATTTTTTGACGTTAATAGAAAAGAAATGAGTTAAAGACTTCGGAAAATAAAAACAGGGCCGAATAGTGTCAAAATAATGAAAAAAAAAGAACAATTATTCCACTTAGGAACTTATGAATTTAATTTTTAAACTCGAAAATGTAATAATTTTCTTTTGAAATTATTCTCATCAAAGGACTACGAATTAGTCGAAAATGTCGGGCTAATCCTAGACTTACTGATCTTACTTACTTATCAAATCATACAATTTTATCTTTATGGCTTTCACAGCACCGAGCTTCTAACACATCAAAATTCAAACGACTAAAAAACAAAATATGCTATGCATAAACATGGAATCCGATAGCTCTATTTTACGCGAACAGGCTTCGCTCACTTCCATAAAGCGCTTATGAAAGGAGATGGTAAGACGTCTCCCCTTCGCCAAAATCAGTTTGTTTGCAACTTCTTCCTTGGCGTCTAAAGCTGAAATATGTGCTCAATAGGAGCACTCTTTGGGATGTTAAGTACTTAAATTAAACTCCCTTTGTTAAGCAGCCCATCTAGCTGGCTCGCTTCTTTCCTCTAATTAGTAAAAGCTGTCTGAGGGTAACTACGAAAAAAGCCTGCAAAAACTATGATCTGCAATGCCCAAATTGGTCACGGGAAATGGTAGTTTAGTTTGTATCTGTGTAATGGTTTTGTTTTATTTAGTATGAGCTTGTTGGAATATAACACGTTTTGGTGTGGTACGTACGATAAGTACGATATAGGATATAGTATATACCTCAACTGCCTAAAAAAATTATATAATTAGGCTTGTGATTGACCACGGTTACGAAGTAAACGAAGATTATGATTTGTAGGTGGCAAGTAAAGATGAAGTCGCAGATTTTTTTTTGTGCGAAGTTATGGTAAAGGCAACTCTCATTACATGTATTACTACGTGTTTAGTGTTCGTCTTTGCACCTAAGGAATTCAATTATGCTTACAAACTGCTCTGCATACCGTACCGACAAGCTAGATAGTGGCCAGATATGCTAACTTGTAACTGGCATGCGACAATTATTTTCATTAGAGTTTTATCCGGTTACTTGTAAAACAAGTTTTATTATTCTCAAAAAAAAAAACAAAAGATTTATATAACAGAGGATGGTGGAAATTGCTTGAAGTTTCGTCTCAGGGTCGATCTTTGCACATCCGGCCATGTTGAAAACTGACAGTTTATATTCTTTTATGAACAGAACTACCTATTCATTACTTTTAGCAATAACATGAATTTAATTCCGGATCCAATAAAATTTGAATATACTGCATCCAGAGCAGATAAAGTAGATAATCGTAAAAGTAAAAGCATTTGACGATAGCCAAAATGATAGTAAACCTTATAACATTTTATACGCTAATTAAATAAAACAATTTCTTAGTTATGCAAAGGATTCACTTAGCAATATACACTTGCGCATAAAATACAGGCATCCTTATCTACGCAATAACCCTAACATAGATAAACTTGAAAGGGATTTGAAAAAAAAAATGGTAATTGCGTTTCTGGGTATGTTGGTCAGTCAGAGTCAGAATGTCAGAGTGTCAGAACGTCCGTGTATCAAAATACTGGCCACAATTAAAAGCCACAAGAATATCTTGTGAAAAGTAAAAATATGAAAAAGAAAAACCCGATTGCAAAAACAATGCAATACAAAATATTGTTTATTGAAAGAGATTACAAAAACAATTAACTAAAAAGAGAAAAATCCCTCCTTAGGGTAAAAGTGAATATAAGAATGAACACAGGTTTCAACTTAAAACCCGCATATTGTGCAACTCTAGACGTTAAACCTTCTAATTTATGGCTCCAGTTATTTGCATAGAAATTGATTGGAACTGCACCTTATACATACATATAATATATAACTGACATTTACCAAAAACACATTTGACACGTACATATTTTACAAAACGTTGACATTTACAACGCAACAGCTGCGCCTGTGAAGGTGGCAACGGTAGTATTAAATTTGATTGGGTCAAGAAATCGATCTAGTAAAATGACATTTGATGTTAATTTATTATCAACCAATAATATTACATTATAAACAGGCAGTAGGTATAGTGAAATAAAAACGGATCACTCGCGTTCACGTATGTAAGTCGAGTCTGAGCCTGTATTTGACAATAATAAAAATGACGATGATAATGAGGGTAGTTGTGTGCCGCTGTCAGCTGCGCCTAGTAGTCGCGCGAGCAGAACAGCGGCGCGTAGTGTGCGTCTTGCTGCCGCTGGGTCGTGCGCTCCCAGAGGATGGACTACGAATTAGTCCGGAACATGTCGGGGTAAACTCGACTTATATACGTGACGATGAAAACGAGGGTAGTTGTGTGCCGCTGTCAGCTGCGCCTAGTAGTCGCGCGAGCAGAACCGCGGCGCGTAGTGTGAGTCTTGTTGCCGCTGGGTCGTGCGCTCCCAGAGGATGGACTACGAATTAGTCCGGAACATGTCGGGGTAAACTCGACTTATATACGTGAGTGATCTATTTTTATTTAACTATGATTGAGTCTCACGGTAGTTTCATGTTAAAAGAGAAAGTAGATATGTTATACTACCTATCGAGTTGAAGATTCGTAAACCATTCTTTCTGACAGTTCCAGACCAACTATTCAAAACGGTTCTTTTTTCAAACTCAATTTACTACGAACGTAACATTATCTTTACTCTGTAATGAGCTGTAATGTCATTGTTTTTAACATTTTGTTCGCATTACATCCACTTACATTTTGTTTATGTTCCATTTAAAAAAGTGAGTTACGTCTTTGGCCTCATCTGCGCTCTCTATCAGGTGGGATGGGGGTCAATCGCTAGTCATTAGTGGCTAGTTTTGTGAAAAAAAGTAGCAACTTATCTAATCTGTGTATTAGAGTTTAGTCTGATCCCTTGCGTTTTACTTATAACATTGGAACACTTTCATTGCCACTCCTTTCCCAGTATATTTAAAAACTGCGAAACAGCCTCGTCAGTGCCCCAAACGAAGACGCGCGTTCGTGAACGCATTATTTTGGCAATCTAAACGCATAATACGTGCGTTAGAAACCACCGAGATATGCTTGCAAACAAAACTAGCATTTCTAGCACTTTGTTGGGGAGTGCGGAGTGCGTTCAAGCACAGAATAACGAATAGTACTAGCGTCATAAGAATAAATAATAACATAGTAGAACGGAAACTCCCGCTCCGGACGGGCTCAAGGTCACGATATTAGAGTATTCGTTAAACAGACTACTCAGTCAGGCTATCACGGCCGGCTCGGCGTTTGGTTGTTTATAATCTGGTCGTAATAGTTTTACGTGAGCCTGTATGTATTTTATTTTATATTTGTAGGTAAGTAATACTTACTTAAATCACCTTAAATGGCTTCATTTGGTATGGCACTTATAATAACTTCTTAATTTTGTAAAATTTGAATAAAATAATCATCTCAAAGTAAAGAAAATCTTAGTGATATTATCTTTAGACGTAAGTACCTAATATTTAATAGCAAGCAACCCTAGCAACACGCCTGGATGACAGAGGGGTGTAACGACGTGAAGGGGGAAGTAGGTATATAAATGGCGGCGTTTTGGACTCTGTCAAAAGAGATTCCGTTCTACTATGTTATTATTTATTCTTATGCTAGCGTACAGAAGGGCCACTCTTGAAAGTTTAGGTAGGTATAAAAAAATTGCCTACTCTTACGACCGTTATCCTATTTGCACGCGAAACTGAACCTTATCGTGTGCCACGTGACGCGTGTGTGTTAAGATCGTTTTGGAATCCATTTTTCAGCTGAGCGACAGCCGACTGCCATACACTTGCTTTAAGAGGAGCGCGACCGAACGTACCTTAACTGCGGAGTGACACCCCCCTGGTTCAAGGACGCGAGTGCGTTTAAAACTTCTTAACACTATTAACGCCACCTGTCTTCAACAATAAGTTAATGTGTCCCTAATGGTGCAATTAGACTGCTTAGCGGCGCCAATTTCCACCCACGCCGTCGTGTTCGCGTTTGTAGTCTAGTCAACGGAGAGGTAGACCCTGACATTAATTTGTTCTTTAGTCCTACATTGGGTATAGCCACACGGAGGATTCGCTAAGCTCTGTACCTAGTTATAATATAAAACATGTATAAAATAACCTAACCAACTTAAAATTAAAAACAGAAAACCCGACTGCAATTCTGGGAAACAATTATACGTTACCCTATGTCACTCCCACAACTGGGACGAATCCAATGACACCTAATACGTTGATATCCGTCAAACGGTTTAGGCTGTAGAGCGTGCCAAAGAATTGGACATACTCGTACAATACATACGCTCGAAAAACTTCCATTTACAAATACTTCCATGTAATTTTGAAATTGAAATTGAAATTGAAAAGAAAACCTCTTAACAATTATAACTGTAACAACCAACCGTTTCCAATATTCAATGTATCACTCGTTTTTATTTACTGACGAATTTTTGACTAAATTGACAAACAATTTGTAACCTGTAGATAACACACACACACCTCCCATCGACACATAACAAGCAGAGATTGCATTGCTTACAGATAGTAAGTTTATCGAGATGGCAAAATTGAAAATAGATACATAAATGTTTTTATCCTCAACAGTTAGCCGTGATAGCCTAGTGGTTTGACCTATGACCAAGCAGGGGGTCGTGGGTTCAACCCCGGCTCGCGCCTCTGAGTCTTTCGGAATTTATGTGCGGATTCACATTTTATTTGTTAGTTATCATGAGCTTTCCGGTGAAGGAAAACATCGTGAGGAAACCTGCACACTCCGGCGAAGCAATTCAATGATGTGTGTGAAGTTGCCAATCCGAACTGGATCCGCGTGGGAACTATAGCCCAAGCCCTCTCATTCTGAGAGGAGGCCTGGTGCCTAGAGTGGAACGTAAAGAAGGCTGGCGATGAGATAAAAACAAGAGACCGATTTAATATTAGAAGCGGCTGTACTGCGTTTAATCCGTTTGTAAATTGCAACTTTAACATATAAACTTGTATCTATTTGTAACTTGCACGCACGACTTCGGTTTCCAAATGCTATTCTGCCAATAGAGCAACTGGCATTAGATGCATTAATTCGTCACGTCCAAAACAAGCCTTTTAAGGCAGAAAATATAAGGCTGTATAGGCTTACCCAAGGCTGTGAGAGAACCTAAGTGTCTCTGGTACTGTTTGAAGTTTCAATAAATCCGTTTGACGTAGATCAGACAGACGAGAGGCGCGTTTGGCTTATCTGTGCACTATAATGTTTCTGCCACTTTTTGAGGGGGACGAGGAACAAACACGTACAGCACACGTCTACGCTCATGTCAAAATTTGTTACGTTCCTACAAACGCACACTAAAACAAATCTGTCCCATAAATGCCAAAAACACGCACAAAATCAACAAACAATGTGCATTTTACACAGACTTATTGTTAGATTTTTGCCAGACGGGAAATCACGCATTAACATCTCCTTTCATTTCCTGCTCCAAGCCGTGGGGTGCCGACGTTTTAATTTTTTTTCAAGCAAAAAAATGAGAATTACCGGTGACCAGAGGGCTGGTGCGTTCCATGGCTAACGTATTGGTATTGCCATACAAATTTTACAATTTACTGTGATAACGTACCAAGGATGTGACGCGGTTCGACTGTAGGTTGTATTATATCTTTGAAGGAATATCATGTATGCGTTAAGCACCTTTAAGAAAGGAATAGGTATTTTAAAGATCCCTCAGTCGTATCATTAACGTCAAATCAAGCATCAAACCGAGAGTGTTTCACAAAGCCGATGCCCATAAATGGAGACATTTTAAGTGACCAAGATTTATTTGAATAAATAAGCCGCCATCATCGTATCCACTTAGAAAACATAAGTTTTATCAAGCGCCCGAGTTTGATGTATGGGACTGGTTGAGTGACAGCGCGGGGCTGAGAAAACCGCGGAGATGCCAGGGCACAGAGAGGACTATAGCGAGCCAAATATCCGCTAGGATCGCTAGTGAGTGAGGTCTAGATACCTGTCATTCTCAACCAATGAGACTGAGAGACAAGCTACCTGGCCTATCATCATCACCAGCCTTTTTTTTACGTCTCACTGCTGGGCACAGGCCTCCTCTCAGAATGAGAGGGCTTGGGCTATAGTTCCCACGCGGGCCCAGTGCGGATTGGGAACTTCACACACATCATTGAATTGCTTCGCAGGTGTGTGCAGGTTTCCTCACGATGTTTTCCTTCACCGAAAAGCTCATGATAAATTACAAATGTAATTCCGCACATAAATTCCGAAAAACTCAGAGGTGCGAGCCGGGATTTGAACCCACAACACTCTGCTTGAGAGAACATAGGTCAAACCACTAGGCTATCACGGCTTCCACCTGGCTTATGGAAATTGACAGATAGATATCACTGGACCCTAACGGATTTTAGACTCGCGATAACCCTCATTTAGTCAATTTTAATAAAGTAATAGTTGTCAGTATAGTAATACGGATCGGCAATAAGATGCCTTTGCTCAGCATTGGGACACTATTAGGCTAGAAAATAAAAGTAAGTTAGTAACTTTTAGAAATGGGTTACTCACGTGCGTTTTAAGTCGCGGTTTAATCCGTGATCTTTTGTCCCTTGACTAATTTCACGGTAGTTTTTATACTGAAGTAACTTAATTGCTTATAAAGTAAGTAAAGCAGGTTGCAAGACAGACATTAAGATAAAAAGTAGGTAAGTACCTACCTACAGGGTGTAAAGATATTTAGTTAGACACCAACACGTGTCTGAATTAAGCTCTTAAATAACTAAGTACCTAAATTAAAAGAACAGCAATTCAGATTTGTGCGTTAAGCCTGCGTTGAATGTCATGAAAAAGCTTTAAAATAGTCATGATCTCAGTAGGAGTATCTTTTTGTATTTTTTCTCCCAATTTTTTATTTTTACGGTTTTTCCCGTGAATATCAATTATATTTTTTATAAACTCACTGAAACATGAATACACAGAAAAACCCAGAAAAATGCCAACCCCGGGAATCGAACCCGGATCCTCCCGGATCGGATTAAAATAGTCGTTTTAAAATAATCTCCCATGGTTTTTCTTTGTCGTCTTTATTTTTTAAACATTCCTTCACTATAATTAATTCATTTCAATTAAACAAAACGATACAACTTTAGACAACCATATACAATCCATGATTATGTGCCCTAAGCACGACTTGTCGAATCCTGCGTTACGTTACGGTTATCGTATTGAGATGAGAAACCTCATACTAAATTTTAGTTCCAAATACGCTCACAGGCGGGCGCTGTTCCAAACGTCATACAAACTCGTTATAGTTTACTATTCGATTTTACGTGAAGCAGGATTCGACAAGTCGTGCTTAGGGCACAGTGCCCTAAGCACGACTTGTCGAATCCTGCGTTACGTTACGGTTATCGTATCGAGATCGAGAAACCTCATACTAAATTTTAGTTCCAAATACGCTCACAGGCGGGCGCTGTTCCAAACGTCATACAAACTCGTTATAGTTTACTATTCGATTTTACGTGAAGCAGGATTCGACAAGTCGTGCTTAGGGCACAGTAGCGATGTGACCATCGCGCGCGCACCTGTCGCGACATGTTTCGGCGTTCGGCATCTGTTCGCATCCGCCGCTTCGTAATTTATCAATTAATTAATTGATGGTCAATTAATACAATGTCGCTACATACGATAGAGCTTAACAATGGGAAAAAGTAATATTGGAAACCTAATTGCACTTAGGACCCTTTTTGGTAAAGGTTATACATGTAATTAGTTCGATTCATGTGGATCACCGGTGAAGCTTGGAGTACCACAGGGCTCTATTTTGGGTCCGTTTCTCTTCTTGGTGTACATAAATGACTAGCCCCAGCTAGAACACAAATGTGACATAGTACTGTTCGCTGATGATACCTCTCTCATTTTTAAAGTCAACAGGCAACAGGAAGATCAAAGTCACATCAATGAGACTCTAAGAGATGTGCTGAAAAGGTTTACTGCAAACAATTTACTATTGAATGCAGCTAAAACGAAATGTATAAAATTTTCGTTGCCTAATGTAAGACAGGTTGACACTACTATCAGATTAAATGGAGAGAAGCTGAACCTCGTGGATGAGACTGTTTTTCTCGGGCTTACCTTAGATCGCAATTTGCAATGGAGCCCACACCTATCTGGTCTTGCTGGTAGATTGAGCTCTGCCGCTTATGCTGTACGAAGAATCCGGCAATTCACCAATGTAGAAACGGCGCGGTTAGTTTACTTCAGTTATTTTCACAGCATTATGTCTTATGGCATCCTAATTTGGGGCAAGGCGGCCGACATAGAGACAATCTTTATCCTGCAGAAGAGGGCGGTCCGGTCTATTTACAATCTTGGCTCCCGAGATTCACTTAGAGAACGCTTTAAAGAAATCGACATCCTTACAGTAGCTTCTCAGTATATATATGATGTAATATTGTATACACACAAGAACATCAAATCTTTCAAGAAAGTGTCGGATGTGCATGGTTTTAACACTCGGAATAAGCATAAACTTGCCGTCCCTAAATTTCGTCTACGAAAAGTCAGTAAGTCTTTTTTGGGAAATTGCGTGAGGTTCTACAATAAAGTGCCTGTAGATGCATGGGAATTGCCTCACAATTCATTTAAAAGATACATAAAGACCGCTCTCTTGAAAAAAGCATACTACAAAGTGGATGAATACTTATGTGATGGCACCACCTGGCCAAGGCTGAAAACAGAAGATAATTAGGACATCAATGTGACTTGGCTGCGTCCCGAAGATATTCGTGTATGGTGTCCGGCTCTGTTGCCGTTGTTCGCTGCGTACTAATTGTAATACAATTGACAAAAATAATGTTTTATTTATTTCACATGATGACATGAAATGTATATTTCATCAATTTTTGTTATTTGACATTTGGAGACCATATACATCTCCAGTTTATGTATGTGTATTATTATACTTATTATTTGACCGTGGAGGCGTTTTACACCTCTGCTGATTTTAAATTTAGTTTAAATTGACCCTAGAGACTATACATCTCTAAGCCATTTAGATTAAGTATTATATTATAGTATTAATTCTGGGACCCTATACATCCCTTTGTAATTTAAATTTTCACAGATATTTGACCTGGAGACCCTATACATCTCCTGCTCAATTAAAACGTGCCAGTAAAGTAAAGTGTTCTGGTTTTGCTGTTTTAATAATTACTTTTTACACTTGTTTCTAAAATGCGGTATTTTTTTTCTCTCTTAATCTTTTAATGACAGAGTGAGGTTTCTTTGTGTAGTTTGTCTGTGGTTGCGTATTGTAAGAGCTAATGTAACTTGTTTTTAGAAAAAATTACTTTGTGCCAAGTTTCTTGCGGCGCATTCTTCTTGGCAATCATGGTCTTTCCGATAGCGCTGGTAGACTCAAAAAAATGACGTGTAAAAGAGCATTCAACTGCCTATTTGCTGAATAAAATTTTGAATTTTGAATTTTGATTTAAAGACTTGGTAAGAGATTGCCGTTTTAGGTGGAAAACGTAACTAAAATTATACACAGTACCAAAATGCATACAAAAGTCATTATTATTGAAAAGAAAAACATTTAACTTACAGATGCAAGAAATTTTCATTATCCACAAACTCAAATGGCAATGGCTATAGTGAATATTATTACTTTCTCTAGTGGAATTTCATAGATATGTGTACCGAACACACGGTAACAATTGAAAATTAACACGTGCAAACAAATCACCTTTTGCTCACTTCACAAAATTAATGTCTACGACTGATTCTCTGGCATCTCCACCACTTTCAATCCCCGCTCACTTCTACCGTAGTATCAACCACCCACGCATTATTTTGAATGTTCTTTACAAATATTAAAATTACCAGTAATGACGGCCAGTGCGCTTTAATTCCAATTAATGTATCTATTGACACGCATTAGTTACAAATGTCAAACCAGGAGATTAATAACAGTCAAATTTACACGCGGAAGTATGTAGAGTCAATTTAGAATTGTATAACAATATTTTGATGTTTAAAATGACTACCTCATTGGGTTTTCGTTAAGTCAATAATACCTATTTATATTGTTTTTCGAAAACTATTCGCAACATTTACTTTCCATGATGCTTTCGGTTGAAGGAAACATTTTAAAGAAACCATCAATTTACTGCAAAGTACAGCAAAAAGAGATTTGAGGTTAAATAAATACTAGTACCTAATTACTTTTATGACGATGGCGCAAGATTGGTTTGACAGCCATAACTCGAAGATTTCCGAGGTGCTGTTCTACCGGCGAGGTGAAGCGAGACGAGATGAGACGAGAATTAAAATCGTGCCCCATATCCACACAAAAAAAATACCTATTAGGAAATTGTGGACTCTCCACGCGACCCATCGCGAGAATCGTCTCTCCGTTGCAGAGTTAGTAAGCACTTTATGTACACAGTAATACAGTTCAATTCAATTCCACACAATAATCCTCGTCTCACACGTCCTCGCCAATCCAATGTGCGACTATGGAGTTCAAATTTCGCCACACAAATTCCGATTTCCATCATCTCATCTCACCGGTGAAAAAGTACTTATACTTGTAGCTTGCCTTTAAATGAATCCTAAGAAATAAAGAAACTCCTTAACTTCAACATAAGAACATCAATTACAATATGATAATTCTCTTACCATTAATGTCAAATACCTTCGCCTTGCGTTTTACGGCGAGAACTAAAACGTGTTATCTTGACAGCTAGTCATATGTTATAATAAACAAACACTTGTAAAAAGTAACTGCCACACTTGTTCGAAGTAACGGCGAGGCAGTAAATCCGTGGAGCCGTTGCCATTTGGTGAAAAACAGGTTCATATATTATCAAATAATTCTGGGCTTCCGCTTAAAACTGTCGGGTTTACACCAACCGTACCCCTCCATTAGTCTATCTGTATTTTTTGCCTAAAATAAATAAATATCATGGGACAATTTACACCAATTGACCTAGTCCCAAACTAGGCAAAGCGTGTACCATGGGTAATAGACAACGGATAAATATACTTATATAGATAAATACATACTTATATATATATTAAATATCCAAGACCCGAGAACAAACATTCGTATTCATCATACAAATATCTGCCCCGGATCTAACCCGGGACTTCAAGCTTCATAGTCAGGGTCTCTAACCACTGGGCTATCCGGTCGTCAAAAGGGTTGAACAACCACGTTGTTTCTCAAAAACAAAATCGTGGTAGGGGTAATATTTTCAGACAATTTGCGTATTTTAGAGTACTTAGATATACTGGATTGCCCAACAAAGAACAAATAATTAGCTAATTTAGTTAAAATTCGTTTATTTCTAAATCAGGGTCCAAAATTCCAGAATATTTAAAAAGGGTGTAAGGATACCTACGTCAACCTTGTTATTTCTTTGCACTGATGTGGTTTAGGTTTCCAGCCCTAGGTTCCTAGTAAGTAGAGTCTTCTTTCTAACTAAAGAGCAACTATGATCTGTGTTTGCGCTGTTCAGTTGGTGTGACTCAGACTATACGGCTGCTGAGTTAGATAGAATACTATTTTTCAATAGGATTAAGTTACATAAGTTATGAACGATGGTAGCCAATAACTTAGGGGGTATTTCCGCTCTAAGTTGTGCATTAAATCCATTGGCAGTGTCAAAATAATTTATTTAGGAGAAGTAATGTTTTGACAAATTAATTCGATCATTTATTACGTAGCGTGTTTACATATTTCTTTTCTTAGCCTGATAAAGTTTCTCAAAACAGATCAAAAGCCTCTTCTTCTATCCACCACCATCACTGGTCTGCAGGGCATTTGCGTAACTATTGTGACACTCGTCATCGGATTAACATGTCAGTTTTTGTACGACTGTGACAGCTAGCTGTTTCCGATACCGATTGAACACGATTATGATTCTGAGTGAGTTAAACAATAAGGCCGCTGGTAGTGGGCAAGCCCCTGACATTGTTTTTGAAATGCAGCAAGTAATCCCACCATTTCCTTTTTGGTCTGCCTCTGTTTGATGCCAATACCGTGAAATCAAATACATTTGTTTTGGCTTATAATTATTTGTGTAATAAATTAATTGTTGTGAATTATTTGCACGTGAAACCACCACGTCTATTTTGCCATGGCAAAGATTAATTTTGATTGCAGAATTTACATGCACCCTACTAGCTTTTGTCCGTAATCCCAGAAATTAAAACGTTAGTCAAACGTTAGTTAAAGCGTTTTTTTTAAAGAACAGTCCCTGTCGCATTATATTTAAAGCAGGATATACGATTACATTACAGATCAAAATCACGGGCTCTAAAGAGCTGCAATATCTCAGCTGACTATCTCAAAACGAAACCCCATTTCATTACCAAAGCTTAAGAAAACAAACCCTTCTTTTCAAACGACTGTTTTATTATCGACGGCTATACAAACCCAACACAATATACCAATCAATCCACAACATTAACTCTTAAATAAATGACTCTCGCATAGAATGCACTTTATCATAGGCCGTAATGAAAATAGGATGACTAATTTACAATCTCATAATTGGACCATTAACAATAAGAGATCTAGAATTCTAAAACAGGGCCGCAATTTTCAATCCATTATTCTATCCTGTCGTCTCTTGCGGGCATATGACAGACTGCACAAGAGGGACAGTGAAAGACATATTTTATCGTCAAGCTGTGGAGTTTCATAATAGTTCTGGCACTAAAATCCCAGTGGGCTGTATATCAAAGTCTAGATTTTACGACAATGACTACGTATCTACTGACAACAGTCCCCCATTATGCGATGAAGCGATACGATTTCCAATTTAAAGTGTAGCCATATCTTATACAAGAGTTATGGGGCAATGCGTGTGAATTGTTCGAATTAAAAGACTTAAGCTTAAGTTATTAATTATGCGATCTATTATTATATTTTATTGCGGAATCCTAGGCGATTAGGGCCGTTGGGTAGTTATAATTGTAGGCTGTGCGGACGGACCTCCTTAATCATAATTGACAAAGTGATATAACAGTGGTGAGGAAGTAGAATTTTTATGCAAGGTAACTTTCGTGGAATTACTTAAAAATCTGTTAAAAATGCTAATGTAATAATACAGTTTTTTGTCTTTGGAAAATTAAGCAAGCAAGTAAATTCTTTATTGTACAGAAAAAAATAGAGAATAGTTTTAAACAATAAGGTTCAACGTACAAAGGCGGACCTATCCCTTATAGTGACCATACAGTATTTCGGTGTAATAAAAATACCTGTCATTTTTCTGGCCAACTATACGTTTCACAAAGTTTTCAATTTTCGAAAGATCAGAGTTCAATGAACATAATAAAGTTTGGAAAGTACTCTGGAAAATTAGGTATTCATAATTCGAAGCAACTGAAAAAGCTAAGCTTGTTCCCAAAGTCTATTTAGACTTTATTAGGAATTTTGTAACTCAACAAAGAAGTAGCTATTTAGTTGTTGATTTAATATTTCTAAGCTAGCAGAACTTTTCACTTCAAAATACATTTTAACGCTCGATAAAAATCTAACGAGAAGACATAATGAAAATACGCGCAAGACCCAAGAAGAAAATTGAAAGATTTATCAACACGACGCTGGCAGAAATGGTCTCTCAATAGGGTACCGGTTGCCATATATGGGGAACAGAGTTTTCCTGTTAAGAAGAAGAACTGCTCCGGACTTATAGAAGACTGACGGAGGCTTTGGCTTATTTTTCACCGACTTCAAAAAGAAGGAGGAGGTTCTCAATTCGTCGGAATATTTGTTTTTACACTACATTTTTCCGTCACTTCTCGAAGGGGACGAGGTACACACGTACAGCACACATATACGCTCAATTCTGTTACGATTTACACACTCATACCTAAACAAAACGCCACAATCAACCGACCCTGTGCAAAGTGTAACAAACATTACAGTGCCCTTAGTGTAATCAAAAAGCACAAAATACCTACGTCTCGATCGCGTTTGCGTTAAAGTGTCAAATAGTATGAGAACAGGGCCGGCCCATTCATATAGGCGAACTAGGCGATGGCCTAGGGCGCTCGTATTAGAGGGACGGCAATCGGCGGCATCGAAATTAAAAAACAACACAGTTTTTTATTTATTTACAACTTGAAAATACTCCCAATTTTTACCCACTTTTCTGTCAAAATATTTTTGTAGGTATACTACTTAATTAGCGGATTTTACAAGACACTATACTTCAAATTTCATTAATATATAATTCAATAAAATGCCTGTGACATACGGACGGACGGACGGACATGACGAAACCATAACACGTAACAAAGACATTACCGTTTTCGCCGTTTTAGCTACGGAACCCTAAAGAGCTATTTTAAAGAATTTTTTTTATTAAAAGTAGTGTAATCGATTCTGAATAATCATTTTTTTTATTACTTATTTTTGTTTTAAAAGGGCGCCGTTTCAGTTTTTTGCCTAGGGCACCAGGAATGCTCGGGCCGGCCCTGTATGAGAATTGCTAAACGGGAACGCGATCGAGACGTATTTCTTGGCCTAATCGGCGATTACACTAGGCGCTCAGTTATACCTACTATTCGTTATTCTGTTCTGTCTCCGGCACTGGTAGTTTAATAAGTATGATGAAAAAAGGTGTAGGTTATTTTTAATACCTGGAAGCCAGAATAACAGCTGAAAGTCGCATTCGTTGAAGAAGCGTGTAAGTTACTGTGACTTACGTCATTCTTCCAAGTATGTTAAGATTTTAAGCTATCACTTTGGTGTCGGGGTCTTAAGGACACACTCTATTCGTCGTAAGTTTAAAAGTCAGTTTTGCCTCTGGGTGTTTACTAGGCAAATTAATTATGCAATCTTGTGCTTTTATCGGAAAAGACAAGGCAAAGACAATAAACTAATTATGCTCTTCTACAAGAGTGCAAGAGAATAGATAGAGACAAGTTCCTTTAGAAAATGTAGCTAATTACGGGAAGATGATTAAAGTAAATTTTCTATAGAAATTGTCCACACAAATCTAACTGGCTTTGGTATAGGTATATGTCTACTTGCGGTATTTTTATTCAATAACGCGAACTGGGCGAAAGGAACAATACTCTAACTTATTGTCCATTTCATTAATAGAAAATTGTCTTCTCTACACAGTTTGTATTCAGGTTAAGTTACGGTATGTTAATAGTTCAGCATTCAGACTAATGCAATTTGTTTTGATGAATCTTTGAATCTCCGAAGAAGAAATAAGTCTGTCGTATTTATGACGAAAAAATATGGCCATAATAAAGCATCTGCAATACCTCTGGTGTTGTGGATGTTTATGGGCAGTGGAAAAAATATGTAATTATGAAAACATATCGTTCCTTTTTCAACTCTCTCGCAATGTTCATAATCGTATTCGCTATGACCTTCGTTAAACCTGGGTTTAGGTAGGTATGAAGTTCATAAATACGTAAGAAAACTCCTGTTAAGTGAATGTCTAAGGGCTGTTTCCATCCGTATTTCGTACTACCAACATAAAAGTGAGCGTTAATCTTAACGAGCCATTAGTTAACCGGTTTGTTAATGTGTTCCGCTCGCGATTTCCCATATGCGTCAAATTTATAGTCGAATTCATTAATCCACATACCGATAGTTAAGTAAAAGTGAGTCAATGAGGAACTGAGATTAAGGGCCTTATTAAATAAGCTTAATTTAAATTTAACGGCACTTAATAAAGTATCTGACGTCTCACTTCATACAAACGGTATTGCGATTTCATTTTAAGTACCTAAACTACTGGGGTGTTTTCTCTAAAGTTACAGCGTCGCGTTCACGGCTGTTTAGCTTCAAAATGTCAAAGTGAAATAAAACGGACCACTCACGTAAATAAGTTGAGGTTAGCCCGACATGTTTCGGACTAATTTGTAGAAACAGGTAGCTGTCACAGTCATAATAGGGTAGATTTTCAAACTGGAGACCCCTGGTCACCCTGGTGTAATTTCATACTAAAATACGGCCACGCAAATTACAGTTTGAAACTCCACCCAAAAAACTGACATTTCAATCCGATGACGAGTGTCAAAATAGCTACGCAATAGGGCCCCCGGTTACCGTTACAGCCGTTAGTAAAACTTCATCTCCGCTAAATTTCACAGGCGTTCACGCTCGCCATAAAAAAACACTTCACAGACTACTTTGGTCCGAAGACTCACTCGGAAGGGCTAGCCCACTCACCTTTATGATAATGCACTATTTCGCTCCGGCTCCACCACTTACCCTTCGCACTTGACCCTTTTGGGCACTTTATGGCTTGCGTCCATAGGGGCCGGAGAAATTTAGGACATGTGGGAATTTGTTCACGCATTCGTGTATCATCGGCGTTTGTCGCTTTTGTAACCGACTTCAAAAAAAAATCTGATATTGTAGGTACCTAAATATGAATGGTGTAATTTTATATTTAAATAAACATTGTCTTTAGCTGCAAGAAATTTCGTAATCAACGTGAGTGTACACCTGTGCCCTAAGTACGACTTGTCGAATCCTGCGTTACGTTACGGTTATCGTATCGAGATCGAGAAATCTCATACTAAATTTTAGTTCCAAATACGCTCACGGGCGGGCGCTGTTTCAAACGTCATACAAACTCGTTATAGTTTACTATTCGATTTTACGTGACGCAGGATTCGACAAGTCGTGCTTAGGGCACTGGTACAAAAATATGACCAACTTAGTTACGACACGACAAAATAATAAAGGAGGACGTTCTCGATTCGTAGGATTTTTTTTTGCATTCAAATTGGAAATAATAAAATTATCAGCATTTTAACGCGTTACCACGTAAACGAATTCTTATATTTTCGTTCAGTAACTATGTAATGTGCTCGTAAATGTTTGTCTTTATTGCAATCATTTGGTATTTTTAGGCTTCTATATCTAGACCCTATTAACGAAGCTCAGCCGCCTTTTGTCAGTCAGTCTGTCCGTCCATCCGTTTGCCGTTAGGGCTGTACAGTATCAGCCCCAAATGAATGATTCTGAGAAAGAGTAAATTTGTTGTTTGTTTGTTTTTGTAATTTGTATTTGTATTCCAGTTTCAGAACTTATTTTTCTGGTCTTACTGTATTTTACGTTTCAGTTTCAAATTTTAAAAAATAACGTGTTATTTTATTTTTATTGTAAGAGTTGAATTTTAATAATGTAAATGTCAACTCCACAGCTGTCTTTTGCCTTAGTGTGCTATGGAATGTTGAACTCTGGTGACCATTATTATTAAGCCTACCTTTTAGCAGATTAGGGGTTAAATCTTTTATCTCTCCTCAACAGCTGACTAAACTCAGACTTAGTCATGTTGAAACCTTTTCTCTATCCTCTCTTTGTATTTGGGCCGAATTTCACTGATTTCCAGTTTATTTTAGCTCGACCGTAAATACCTTCCTACAGGACATTGAGCAGATTTGAGATGATAAAAAAAGTAACCGAGTAAATATTATTTTAAACTACTCAGTAGTATAGTATACTGCGTCTTTCAAAACTTAAAAATACATCTTAGAATAAAGAAATGGGTAAAAAATACAAATTGAAATTTTCTTCGAAAAAGTGTTTAGTTTTTGTTTTCGTATTATTCTTCGTTCTTTTTGAGCAATCGTCCCAGTTTTAGTTAATGCAAAAAATATTTCGCTCGAGCAAGCAACATGAAAATTATTGAAAAAAAGCAATGTGGGATTGCTAGAAAACTCCCGACATTTTTATGTCGAAGTTTGTAATTCAAAAACGGCTGAACCGATTTTTACGGAACTTCGCTAAGATCCATCTCGATTAAACTAGCTTTCGATTTAAAAAGTTGCATCTAAGTTCGTTCACCCATTTAGGAGCTATTATACCACACAGACAGGCACACAGATACACCCATACACAAGCGAAACTCATAACACCCCTCTTTTTGCATCGAGGGTTAAAAATTAAAAATGGAAGCGCATGGTAGGTATCTATATAAATGGAGAAAAATGCTGAGAGCCCTATCTCCCTGTTTAGGTATAACTATTAGGTATAACAGAACATGATGATGATAGTAGGTATCGATTTAAACTTTCGCGATTTTCACACATTATCATTATACTCGCGAACCCCGAGTATCATGATAATGTGGAAGCGCATAGATTGGGTGTCTGCAAGACAAGTGTCGACTGTCCAGTAGGGCTATTAACACCCACCTAGCTACGTCTCCCAATCTGGGTAGAACTGTAAATGTACTTCTTTGTTTTTGGTTGAAATGACTCCACAACTCCACAGCAGCAGTAAACTACGTTTATTGCTAAATCAATTTGTTCGGGAATTACACGATCTTTTTGAAGCTATAAGGAAGCTCGTTGCAGTTGTGTCACCTTAGACCCTAATTTACGATGGTGCAGTTTGGTAGTTGTAATACCAGCTATGTTTTATAATGGGCACTAACAGGTAATTGGCTTGTTCTGTTCTGTTCCCCTTAAGTAATGACCACTAGGCTCTTAAGCCGACGTCAGTTTTGAGGCTATGGGCTTCTACAAGAACTAACTTTTCATTTTTCTTTTACATTTTTTTCCAAACAAACTCTGTTAATAGTTATATGATTCAGCTCTATAAAATTTTTATCTTTATCAATTTCTTGTGAAAGCGTTAATAGCCAAGAATAATTATACTATTAAGATTTACGTTGCGTATTTACTAATTCAACTTTTCTTCGAGACGAGACCTAGGCCATAGGAAATACTTCTTCCACTACTATTTGCAAGCTATAGAGCATTCCACTAATCCATTGATGGTAGATTTTTTTCATCTACTAGAAGAAATATAATGAAACTAAATTAGAACCCATTAGGTACAACAACTTAGGGTCGTACATGAATTCAGTTTCCAAATTTTACTCCCACTCCTTATGCATAAACAAGACGAAACATCAAAAACTCTGCAGTATATTATAATAAGTTTTACTGTCTAGCATGGACTATGGAGTCATAATAGATTACAAATGTTAAGTTTGCGGCACCTTGGCGCCAACTTGAACATAGAGCACACCTCAATGCCAACCGCTCTAAATTCCTTTCGTATCTCAATTGTTTTTGAACTTGGAGTGAGGTGACCATTTTTGGGCGTTTTCAGTGAATCATTAATTAGTTAACTATGGTTAGCAGTCGTCACATTACATGAGTGCAACGTACATATAGACTTGTTAGTTCTGAAAACTTATAGATATGAATATATGGTCTCTCAAGCAGAAGGTCATGGATTCAAGCCCAGCCTCGCACCTTGAGATCATCATCATCATCATCATGTCATCCGAAAGACGTCCACTGCTGGACATAGGCCTCCCCCAAGGCTCTCCACTCAGACCGGTCTTGTGCTTTCCGCATCCACCGCGGTCCCGCAATCCCTACTAGGTCGTCGCTTCATTTCGATTTCGATTCGCCGACGATATTGTGGTCATGGCTGAGACCATGGAGGACCTCAGTGCTATGCTCGCTGACCTCAGCAGAGTTTCCGACCGAGTTGGCCTGAGGATGAACATGTACAAGACGAAAGTCATGTCCAATGTCCATGTGGTGCCAACTCCCGTAATAATCGGAGGTTCTGCGCTCGAAGTTGTTGATGACTATGTCTACCTAGGACAAACGGTCCAGTTAGGTAGGTCCAACTTCGAGAAAGAGGTCACTCGTCGAATCCGACTCGGCTGGGCAGCGTTCGGGAAGCTTCGCAGTGTCTTTTCGTCCAAATTACCGCAGTGTTTGAAGTCAAAAGTCTTTGACCAGTGTGTGTTGCCAGTGATGACTTACGGATCTGAGACGTGGGCGCTAACGATGGGCCTCATAAGGAAGCTCAAAGTCACTCAGAGGGTGATGGAGAGGGCTATGCTCGGGGTTTCTCTGCGGGACATAATCAGAAATAATGATATCCGCAGTAGAACTAAAGTTACCGATATAGCCCGAAGAATTGCGAAACTTAAGTGGCAGTGGGCGGGGCACATTGCTCGCAGAACTGACGGCCGATGGGGTCGGAAGGTTCTCGAATGGCGTCCACGGACCGGGAGACGAGCTGTTGGTAGGCCTCCAACAAGATGCAGCCACCTTGAGATATTTTCCCGAATTTATGTGTGAAATTACATTTTAAATTTATTATTAGCTTTTCGGTGAAGAAATGTACGTGTGAAGTTTTGAATTCACACTGGTCGCGAACACTTTAAAGATGAGGAAACATCCACAACGGGAACTGGGTACTATAGCACAAGCACTCTCATTCTGAGAGAACGTCCTGTCTGCAACAGTTCCCAACAGCTCCAACAGATGACATATGAAGAAGATTATAATTATACTAGACCTGAAGCTGCTGCGTCTTTTGTGACAGGCTTCGATTTCTTTTGTTTGTGCTTGCTATTCATAGCATTAAGCTAGAAATCTTTACATCTATAAACTAAAAAGTTTTATCAAAACTTATCACATATAATGCGCTCACAATCTTCACTTGACCATTCGTGCACCATGTCTTCATTATAGTCCACCATCGTTCAGTTTTCAATATTGGCAACTGTACGTTTATTGTAGCCTCTATAGCTATAATTCACTTTCTACATGTACAAGACAAGTTTCGTGATTTGGATGGATCTTAAGGTATATTTTGAACACTAGTCACCATCTCTTCGCGTAGGATAGCTGCTTATTGCTTTGTAATTTGACAGAGCCGACGATATTTAGCGTGGGTGCATTGCACAAAGGAATGTACCGGGCTATAAACGGCTTAAGACTAGGACTGAGACATTTAAAATGCTTTGACCCTGGATCTTTGATCACGGATGCGTGAAAACAGTTTTTAGTGGGATGATTATGTACCGCTTTTATACGTACACCTATGTTTTTAATATTTAATAAACGTTTTTAACTGATTAAATGGCGATCTCAAATGGAGTATCTTTTTGTATATTTTTTCCTACTTATTTTAACGGTTTTCCGTGAATAGGTATCAATTATACTTTTTAAAAACTCACTGAAACATGAATATACAGAAAATGCTAACCCCGGGAATCGAACCCGGATCCTCGACATTCCGTGTCGCGTGCTATAACCCCTACACTACGCTTAGCGTAGTTTAAACGGTTTTAAAAATTTGAAATAATACGATTAGGAAAGAAAGATAGCATTTGTTTGTTGATCAAATTTAACGATAACCTATTCAAATAATGGTGTCTAAACAGGCTGATGAGAAGGAGAATGTATGCCGCATCTGGATTTTGCTCTGTTTTTCTATGAAACTATAGATAGTGGCCGACAAAAGCATAATCCCCGTTTGACACTTAGATTAGAGAGATGAATTTGTATCAGTCTCTCAAAATAACGAGTGGTCTTAGAAAACATTCAAATGAACAACTGATTTCTACGAGATCGCCAACCCAATCATAGGTACAAGAGCCATAAAAAACCTACGCAGCAAAAACTTCAGGAATCCAGTAAGACAAGATGCCGCGAAACAAACTATGATACTAAACTTCCATGCTAAGCTCTATGTTCAAGTCTATAAGAAAGTATTTTAATATAGCCGTAAAACTAGGTATTGGATGACAGACAGACACGTCGAATGACAAACTAGTTTGATTTATACGTCCATTGTGTAGCTTAATTGCGAAATAAGGTTAACAAGCGCTATGAAACCCGCAATTATGAGTACGGCTTTAAATGCAAACATGATGATGAAAAACTGACGCGATTTATGGACATCATTGATTATGTACATGGTAAAAATATATGGTATTGTTCGCTTGAAATATGGGGACAGATAATTTTAGTTTACTTTGTAAGCTGCTTGAGTGTCTGGTATTTAAAATATTCTCGAAATATCAATCAAGTTGGAGCGCTTTTTTATTATGCTAACCTTTTTTTCGGGGATTCATGACTAGATTTAAGTTCTTTTTTTAAGATCTGGGACTCTTCAGAAATAAAGTGAATGGCTGTTTTAGCGTCGAAAAGTTAAATACATCATCATCACCAGCCTTTTTTTACGTCCCACTGTTGGGCACAGGCCTCCTCTCAGAATAAGAGGGATTGGGCTATAGTTCCCACGCGGGCCCAGTGCGAATTATGAACTTCACATTCACCATTGAATTGCGTCGCAGGAGTGTGCAGTTTCCTGGCAAAGTTTTTCTTTGTAATTTCGCATATAAAATCACTCAGGGGGCTCAAACGGGGGCTCGAACCCACGACCTTCTGCTTGGGAGGCTATAAGTGAAACGACTTTTTTTATTAGTACCGAAATGTGACAGTGGCCCTCGGGGCTGCAGTAGATAATTACACCATAGAGCTGTCACATTTGACTTAGTAGAACGTCTATCGATACTCTATCATTCAGTAGTACACTTAAACCAAACATGGCTTAATTTCTCCGAGCTTGCTCCCACCGACCAGTACAGTCAGCAGCAGAAGTAGCTAAGCAACCGAAGCACACACATCTAAGCACGGCTCTATTGTTATAGACATAAGAGCTTGTGCAGATTGTTGTGACGGCTTCGGTTGCTTAGCTACTTCTGCTGCTGACTGTATCTAACTAGTAGCTTACCTAGTTTTGTTTAACGTGTTAATTCCTCACTCCTCAAGCTAAGCACTGTGACAGGGTAATTTATACTTGACTAATTAATGGCCTGAAGAACTTGATAGACATGTTCTGTGGCGAATTTTCACCACTTTCCTTTTGCGCGTGAAGGTTGGCGCAGGCTAAGCACATGCAATGAAATGCAATCAGCGTTTTGCCGTTTTTTTATTGCATTGCTTGTTACTTTTGAAAAGTGCATCTAATATCTATCAATCCTAACTAAAATATTTGTTTTAAGTAAGCGCAAACATACATTACAATTCAAAAAATACGCAGTCAATCAAACAATCCCCCGCGTCGTACCGGGCGCAAAAGTGCCCAACACACTAAACTTGCCGCATTACCACGCTGAACCGCGATGGACAACCTCTGCCCCAGAAATGACCCGGAGCGAGGGTTTCTGCTAACTAGTTTAGTAGCAAAGGTTTTTAGCTAGTGTCATCAAAATCGGTTCTGTCGTGTTTGGACGATGGACTTTCCAATGAAAATGTCAGCGCGCGTCTCGCCACCAACAGCTGTTGCAGTGGGGTTCAGCCGAAGATTTCTGCGTGATCTTCCACGTGTTCAACCCATCTACTAAATCTTATCCCGTCCACTGAATGCTGGGATCAAGTCCGCCGTCATATGCTGGAGCATTCCGCGTCCGTCAGATTCACTTCCTCTCTCCTCGGATCCTTCTCCACGTCTCTTCTCTTCTCGGTTACCCATGATAATCAAATTCTTCTAGTCTTCTTTCTAATAAACTCACCGGCATATTTAGCGGAACATTAAAAAAAAGTCCAAAATCTTAAATAACAAATGAATAACTAACATAATTATTAAAATAAAGCCGTACTTTTTAAGCTTCGGACATTTTTTTATGTTCCGGTAAATATGCCAGTGAGTATACATTATTATACTAATCGTCGTCTTCTACCCTTAATTTGACAATGTACATATCACGATGAACATAGACAGTATATAGCACAAACGTCATCTGTGTATTTTTCTGCTGTTAATGTCAAAATATCGTTAGCAATAGAAGTTTGTTTAAAACATTTTTGTTTTGAACCGTCATCAATATCCATAGCAGTCTTTTCGTATTTTTATTTTATTACACATTTTTAGTAGATATAAAATCAGAAGAGACTGGAATCCAGGATTTATCTTTTTAGTTATGCCAAATAAAGGGTTAATACGTTCGTCTTAAGCGTCTTCAGTTTTCTTCGTAGTTTTGAAGTTGTAGTTGTTCCAAAATATTGTAGTTACTTTCCTGCGGGATACGGACCGGCATTAAAAACTTAAACATCACTAATCTGCTAAATCTGCGTGGTAATTTAAAGCGGCCACCAGGTCGAATACCTTTATAAGCACGCCGCGAATTTTATGGTAATTTTACCGCGCCTTTTATAGATACTATTTTATTCAGTAGGTCACCACATCCAACATTATAATGCTTAACCAGGGGAAGAGAAAACCAACAGTAAACGAAGCTCGATGAGTTCCGCTGTGAGGAATGTTAGCTTTCTAACATTTCGTTGATAAAAATAAACATTCAGCGCTCATTTCACTAACGCGATCTAAGTTTTGTGTCCGTTGTGCTGAGGCCCGAGTACGAATATTCAAATCGTGAGTAACGTAACGTTATCGTATCGAAATCGCGAATCTTCATAAATTTTAGTTCCAAATACGCTCACAGGCGGGCGCTGTCCCAAACATCATACAAATTTCTCGATAACGTTACTCGATTATACGTTACGCAGGATTTGAATATTCGTACTCGGGCCTTTGAGATCGAATACTGGTTGGGTGAGGTCAGTTCTAAAAAATTCGAAACATAAGTCAGAATGTGCCCACCAGTGGGACGTAAATAGACTGGAGATTATGATGATGATGATGATGATGATGATAAAATTCACCTTTTCTATTTTCATAACGCCCAAGAGCTGTAACAGCGTGCACGGACGCGTTGCGTTTTCTCACAGGTATAATGAAAAACACTGTAATGTGTCACGGGCGGTACAGGAATTACGAACCTCGACTCGACTTCCGGTTTCTACTAGTGCCTCGTTCTTGTTTCCTTACAGACCTACCGCCCCTATACTAATTTATTCACAAAATTCGGATTACCTACATAAAAATATTTCAACCTTTCTTTCCAACTTTTTTTACTCTTCAAGAAATTAACTGTAAACCTTTCCCTTGTTCCAGGGTCTCACCATGTCCAGTTGTTCCGGGCCCGGGGTGTGCGGGGGGGCGCGCCGCCGTCCCCCCCCTCCGCCGGAACCGGCTCTATCCCTGGCCGCGGACCTGAGTGAGCTCAGTCTTGACCAGGGATACCATACCCTGGCTGACTGCGGCCCACCGAGAAGACGAAGGGATAATACGCTCAGTGATGCGATTTGGTTGAAGATTCTGTCTCACTTAGAGGTACGTTAGGCGCTCTGGACGTAGTCTAACCATTTAAGTTTCTCCTGGTCGGAAGAACGTCTATCCCTGGGGTCAGACCTAGTGAGCTCAGTCTAGCACCCAGTGCTAGACCTACTGGTAGAATCGCTACTAGTACATCCTAGGTAATTGTGGTCTGTCTGGATCTAGGCTAGGGCCTAAACTCTGAGCGAATAGTGTAAAGCACGCTGTGACGCTATTTTGTCTCATCATGCTTTGTTTGTTCTGGGCCAGGGACTGTTCTTTTTGAACAACAACCCTGCTCTGTTCACAGATCTCAGTGAGCTTGAGAACATAATTATTGTTTTCCTGCACTTTACTAATTAAAATCTTTGACGTCATTCATATTCTCTAACAAATACGTCGGTGAATCAGTTGAAAAGAAGCTGAAACAAAAAGCATAAATCGATTCTCAATAAGTTGTTCCACCGGCTACTTTCTTTCACAGGTCGACCAGAAGTAGGCGGGTTCTCCATTCCCAAAATTCGCACAAAGCGTTTTCGCTCCTCCTTCATCATCCGTACGGCTAAGGAGTGGAATTCGCTGCCTGCGTCTGTGTTCCCTGTACACAATAATCTGGCCGTTTTAAAGTCTAGGGTGAATGGGCATTGGCTAGGCAAGCGTGCTCCATCGTAGAGCAAATCTTCGCTTACCATCAGGCATGATTGTGGTCAAACGCAAGCCTATAGCGTATAAAAAAGTCTTATTTCAAAAAAGTTCCACCGGCCGTATTTTAATTACTGACTCAATATCCTTCCAGATATCAGACCTCTGTCGCATGTCTCGCGTATGCCGGCGGTGGGCGCGGCTCGTCTCCCGCCTGTCAGCCAGGCCCGAAGTGTGGAAGAAGGTCAGAGCCGCCGGGCCGCTGGAGGTGGCCGCGAGGTGCGCTGGTGCACGGGCTGGCCCCTGCGTGAACGGCGTCAAGGAGTGGCGCGCGAAGAATTCGGTGGTAAGACTTGTTTTAATAATATGTTACTACAGACATTGAATCTGGTAGTGGGGATGAGGAACATTTTAGTGCAGATAGCCAATAGTTAGATAGTTGCGAAATAATAACAAAAGACTATGAAAGCATGTTAGGTTGTGCTGGCTCTAAGGCGGATTAGTCAGACCGTTTCTCTGGAAGCTGCATTATTGGCTTATCACGGGTACGTTGGTTCTACGTTAAGATATGATATAGTAATATGGGGTAACTGTACTAAAGTGGACCAATTATTAATTGCGCAAAAGCGCTGCATCAGAGCGATTTTTAGAATTAAACGAAAAGGATCGTGTCGCCCTTACTTCATCCATTATGGTGTCCTAACAGTTCCTTGCATGTACATATTGGAGGTATGCAGACCTCCAATATGTACATGCAAGGTATGTTTAAAATGTGACAGTTGTTGTTATTCAAAGTGTCCATTCTGTGATCTAACAAGGTGAAAAATTGGCGGCTCTTTAAAAAATTACGTTTCAGTATCTCCAGTATCAATACAATAGTTCACACGGGAATCACGACTTGGGCGGTAGCCTAGGAAAAAGGTTAATTGCTATACATTTACCATAGAGGGTGCTGAGTTGAGTGATGGACGCGACGTGCTTGACTAGTTCAGTGATTTCTCCTTGTAATTAGTTGTACAGTCAGCAGCAGAAGTAGATAAGCAACCGACGCGTTCACAATGACCTAAGCACGGCTCCATTATTATTAGACATAAGAGCTTGTGCAAATCATTGTGACCGCTTCGGTTGCTTAGCTACTCCTGCTGCTGACTGTATGAATCTTTTATGTATCTTGTATTAGTAACTAGTGGTAGTAGGATAGACGTCCTAATTCTAATATTTCTGTTGAGTTCAACAAAAGAAAAATAAGCTACAAAAGGCCCAATTAACGATTATTTATTACCGACTTTTCAACCATTTTACCGGTGATTTCAGAATGATATAAATACCATTTAAGACTCAATTACTTATTCTAGTTTATTTCTCCGCTTAAAATTGTAGAACGTTTCTAACGATACATGTACGGAGTCCATTGAGACTCTGCGGACTTGCTCAAATAAAAGTTTACTATCTGAGAAAGAACCTTAGACTTACATAAAATCACGTAGACGCTTAACTTCTTTAAATCTTACTGAGTAACGTAATCTTTTCATCAATGCAGGTGACAGCGGCAGGAGCTCAACTCTTGGCAGCTACCTTTCGCAACCTGACGCATCTGGCGGTGACGGGATCTAGCAGTATGGACGCGCGCGCGCTAGCACCGCTCGTCACCGACCTGGTGGACCTCAGGCACATCGACCTTACAGGTAGATACCGTAACAGCCGGTGCTTAACGCCTGGCAGCCACCCTCAGCAGATTGACGCATCTGCCGGTGACGGGTTCTAGCATTATGGACACGCGCGCGCGCTAGCACCGCTCGTCACTGACTTGGTGGACCGAAGGCATATCGACATTACAGGTAGATACCGTAACAATGCGAGTGGCAGCCGATGCTCAACGCTTGGTAGCCACCCCTCGCAGCATGATGCATCTGGCGGTGACGAGATCTAGCAGCATGGACACGCGCGCGCTAGCACCGTTCGTCACTGACCCGATGGAGCTAAGGCACATCGACCTTACAGGCTTGACGCTTCTAGCGGCGACGAAAACCGACCGACTAGCGAGGAAATTGCCTTTCCGGAATTATATTCTTAAGTTACAACACAAGCCCGTTGCATAATCGTAGGCAAGAGACCAATTAAATCGACTAAGTGTGTGCTTAAGCAAACTAATAATAATAGAACAGGACACTCTAGGGAGCTATGCTCTTCTTAATTAATTTAGTTATTTAAATAACTACGACTTCTTTTATGGTAATTACAACCTTAATTTACCTTATAAGCAGAAACAGGATAGGCATATTTTCTTCTAAACGTAACCATGTTTCAATTGCTAGTAAAGCTCAGAGTAATGTTTGAGCTTGCGGCAAATGGATGATAGTTCAAATAATTACAGACAAGAGAATAATGTGGTTACTTAAACAGTTTAATAAACGTGTGTTTGATTTAACTTTCGTTATGAGAATTAATGTGGCTTCTTTAGTTAAAATTACTTCAGAATTTAAAGTGAGTCATCGTCTAATGAAAATTTACGTTTGTAAGTATACATTTAAATTTCAACTTGCTGAGAGTTTTGGTTATTATTTAACCCTTTCAACGCCAACGGCGCATACAAAAGTTGTCATCCACACGCTAAGTTGGCAAAACGTCAACGCGGACTTAAGCATAATGTTCGTAGGTCGCATTTGCACTGTGCAGCCGGACGCCAATAAGCGTTGGTGGCGTCGTAGGCTAGTTGGCTCATGACACTTTTAAGCGTCCTTGACGTTGAAAAGGTTAAATGCGCAGTGCTTTAAATAATTCGCAAAGTTATTTAAGTATTATTTTTCACTATTCAGAGATGTCTAGTTTATAGCGAGACCGAAATTTGTGTTTTCATTTTTAACCCCCGACAAAAAAGAGGGGTGTTATCAGTTTGACATGTGTATCTGTGTGTCTGTGTATCTGTGTATCTGTCTGTGGCATCATAGCTCCCAAACGGGTGGACCGATTTCGATGCAGTTTTTTCAGTCGAAAGCTATTTTAATCGAGATGGTTCTTCGCTAAGTTTCATTAAAATCGGTTCACCCGTTTTTGAAATATTGAAGTTTGAAATGACACTGTCGGGGGTTTTTCAACTTTCCTAAGTTGGTTAGGTTATTAATAAACGAGTAGGCAAATAGGTCTTAGCTTAAACTACTGACAACCTCAAACTTTTAACGCAATTTTTCGGTAACAGCGAGTCGAACTCGCTATTTTATTTTATAGCTAGAAAAGAACGCGATGAGCAACAAAGCAAGTCGTGACCTCCCTGCCAACAGTTCTGAGTATATTTACAACTGCATAGGAATATGAAAATTCTCATAAATTATTCTCGAAAATTTTCATGTTTTCTAAATTAATAAAATTAAACGAAACAAGTAGTGCAGACTTTTCCTCGAGATGGTTTATTCCTGCTTAGCTGGAAACGATGCATTTTTTTACTTTTTCTCAGTTACTTAAATAAATTGAGTGAAAACTTAAAATATTTGCGGGTGGTAGGACCTTGTGCGAGGTCCGTCCGGATCGCTACCACCATCTTACTCGTTAATCCTGCCGCTAAGCAGCAGTGCTTGCACTGTTGTGTTCCGGTGTGGAGAGTAAGACAGCCGGTGTAATTACGGGCACAAGAGGCATTTCATCTTAGCCCTAAAGGGCTATGGCAACGCATCTGCAAACCCTCCGGAGTTGCGGGTGTCTATGGGCAGTGGTGATCACTTACCATCAGGTGACCCACTTGCTCGCTTGCCTTCCTCGTTATATAAAAAAAAAATCGTCTGATCAGATCTTGCTTAGTAATAAAGTAAATCTAATGCAATAATTGATCGAGACATATTTTTATTTTCATAATAAACGAACAAAATGTTTATTTAGCAGGAATAAACCCTCAAAAAGGTTATTCGTCGTGTTTGGAGCGTTTATATTATTCAGACGAGACGAAGATAATGAGACGAAGTTTAACATTTTGTTTCTATCCAGACTCATTATTTTGAATGAGAAAGTGTTTTGCTTTGGCGGTGGAAAAAGTTGAAACTGTTAGGTATTTTACTTGAATTTAAATTTGAGAGGAGCCCTGTAAATATTTTATTTCAGTTACAAAAATAACAAATGTATTTTTGTAACTGAAATAAAATATCCTTCTTTCTTTCTGGTCTTTCTTTCTTTATTTTTTTCGATCAACGATTCAATCGCAATTATTTATTAGAATTAAGTTAAGTATTTGAAATGGATAATACCGCGTTCAATAATGTTACTAGTGATTACGCTGCGGGCTCTGAATTCCTATATGATATGGAGCTGGATTCTATAATGTATACTTATTAGATTACTCTGCAGGGATGCGAGCCTTATGCTTTGCTCTTGACAGTATGCTCGTAGTACAGTAACCCTATCAATCAATGAAGATATAGGTACCTACTTCGTTTATTTTACACATGTTTTTCGGAAATTCGAAGACTAATGAGAAAAAGTACATTTATTTTCCTCATAAAATTAGTTTTTTTTTTAAACGTGAGCGATTTTGACCGGTAATTTTATAATCTTACAATACATGGAGTATACTCGTAGTTAAAAAGAGTCCCGAAAAAATAGGCTATCACCTTGTCTCCTGTCTTCCAATCTATAACCCTTCTATCTATTTCCAGGCTGTCCATCAGTGGACTGGCCAGAGTGGGCGTGGCTAGAGAGCCGCCTAGCGACGCGCCGGCCGCCGGTGGAGTACATAGACCTCACCGACTGCGGAGCTGTGACCGACGCCGGTCTCTGCGCGTTGCTGCACACTTGTCCCTCGCTGCAGTACCTTTATCTACGGAGATGCACCCTTGTCACAGGTAAAACTGAACTGGCGGGTAGCCGAGTTTTGACTGTTGCGGTGTCTGTTGCTTGCTGGTACGACACAGGCGCAACTATTTTATAATGTTTTCCACAACAGAAAAGATTATGACTAATTACAAATGTAAATTCGCAGAAATCTGACAAACTTAAAAGAGTGATGCTCTGCTAGAGAGGCCATAGGGCTGCCATCACGGAAGTTGCCGGCGCCGGATAAAAACTGTCATAACCCCGGACATTAGGGTGAAATTTAGTTTTTTTCCCGGACACCCGTAATAAATATTCTTAAAACAAAAATAAAACAAAATCAGACGTCACGTCAATTTTTAACTACGGTTTGTTGTAATTTATTGGTTGTCTTTCAATTAATCGGGATTCCCCGGACACAAAAGGTCACATCACTAGGCTACCGCAGCTTTTATAATGCAATGTATGTTAAACTAACTTTTTGTATTTATTTATTTTTAAGGTCATCCCGTTCGAAATTACTTTTCACAAATTTCAAACTGATGCGTAAATATGCAGAAAAACCAGAAAAAATAATTCTCGAATGCAAACAAATGCAATGCATGTTGCAAACTTACCGTATTCAGCCTTTACGCGGTGCATTGGTATAAAATTTGTTAATTTTTCATGAACTTCTTGGCCGCCCCAATAAACTTAATGACGATCGAACTATTATCACAGTTGATATTTCGTCACACACCCTTGTTAAACAAACTGCTGACCTATTTCGGAAAGTCTGCTAACCCAGCCACCCCCCACGTTATACTGAATTTATATTGCTTTAGCTATAATTACAAGCAATTTAATTAATTAATTATAACAAGTGGGAGTGTAACATTTAATTTTCCAGAGTATTAGACCGTATGTTCAGAGGCTTGTTAATAATTGCCGCGATAAAGATCAAAGCAGTATGTTGGTGACGATTTATTTTACTGTAGACTTGATTTATTCAAAATTTACGCTTTAAATTGGATCGGGTTAATGTGGCTAGTTTTATATGCTGACAATAGACTATTAAAAAGTGAATGAATAATAAAGAGCATGAAGAGTGAGTGGGGTTTCTCTGCGGGACAGAATCAGAAATGATGATATCCGCAGTAGAACTAAAGTTACCGACATAGCCCGTAGAATTGCGAAACTTAAGTGGCAGTGGGCGGGGCACATTGCTCGCAGAACTGATGGCCGATGGGGTCAGAAGGTTCTCGAATGACGTCCACTGACCGGGAGACGAGCTGTCGGTAGGCCTCCAACAAGATGGAGCGACGACCTAGTGAAGATTGCGGGACAGTGGTGGATGCGGAAAGCACATGACCGTTCTGAGTGGAGAGCCTTGGGGGAGGCCTATGTCCAGCAGTGGACTTCTTTCGGCTGACATGATGATGACATTAAAAAATGCAGAATAGAATTAGTGTAGGACCCACTTAAATTACGTCTTTGAGTGCTCCTTGAGAATTATTTCTTTTTGAACATCCGCCAACACTTTAATCTCTTTTCAGATGCAGGCGTGCGATGGATACCTTCATACTGCGCGCTAAAAGAGCTAAGCGTATCAGACTGTACTGGCGTCACAGACTTCGGTTTATACGAGCTGGCGAAGCTGGGACCTGCACTGCGATACCTATCCGTGGCTAAGTGTACTCAGGTAATAAGAAGACTGTAGAATTACATTGCCGGGGAAAGAGACTGGTGAGTTCGAAGTGATCGTTCGGGCTCCGCTATGTAATGCTACATCAGCGATTTGATCGCACTGTGTAAATATATAAAACTGGGCTTTATAGCAAGTATGCTAAGTATGTACGTATGCAAGTGGCCTTTGTATGTTTCTTTATAATTTAAATTTTCCAGCGCTTTGGTTTTTACAGTCATGCTGTGTAAAATTTTGGTAAATAAATAAATAAATAATAAATAAACATGTCTCTAAAAATCATGTTTTAAGTTTACTACTGCGCACTTCAACGTCAGTGTTAATAAACGGACCAAAAATCTTTACCACTTTAGGGCACTGCGCGAACTGTGATTTTCTCACTTGCCAAGTGTTTAACATTACGTGGAGAATCCAATCTCGAAATTCCAAGCACCAAACTGCTTGGATCTGAACACATTTTCAGTTCAATTCAATCCTGGAATTGGAATCTGTACTACAATGGCATGTGCGTCATGCACGCAGTATATTATCGAAGTTTTAACTATGAAATGTGTCCATAAAATAAATGTTTTTGTGCTTAAAAAGGGAAAACCCTGTAACATCACCATCGTCTTAATCTCCAGCCTATTTACGTCCCACTGCTGGGCACAGCAAGGCACAACACCTGTGGACCCGGTAGGTAGCTGAGGCTCACTCCCACGTAATGACTAGTTATTATTTATTAATAAGAAAACTAAACTGAAATAAAACAATATAAAACGAAAGATCTACCTAATTATCATTCTAAGGCGCCTTCATAATCTGTAGTACCTGGGTACTGGTGATTGTTTTCTGGTATAATTTTCTCTGGGCACTCAATGCAGCCCGTCTGTAAAACCCTTATACTTCATAGGCCTCCATTATCAGGTATCGGACTCCGGAGTACGGACGCTCGCCCGCCGCTGCTACAAGCTGCGGTACCTCAACGCACGCGGCTGTGGAGCGTTAGGGGACGATGGCGTGGAGGCGGTTGCGAGAGGCTGCTCCAGACTGCGGGCCCTAGACCTGGGGGCTACAGACGTGTCCGAGGCTGGCCTACAGGTAACTTGGGCAGATGTGTAGATCCGACCATAAACATATTACATAGCGTATGGAAGGGCCCTTCGGTACTTCGTTTTTGGTTTCCAATTCAGTGAGACTACAGAGTTCTTTCAGTTATATGACCAATTCCTCACGGGCGCCGTCGGCCGCGTGCACCGCTCCTGCCGGCGGGCTCGGCAACACCGTTCCTATTTCAAAATGTTTAGTGGATAGATGGACACTGAACAGATTGCTAGCGATCACTAAATTGTCGAGTAGAGATAAAGTTACAAGTTTGAAATGATAAGGGGTTAATTACATTCGACATTTAACTACGAGATATTAACGCATTTACCTTAATAGGTTTAGATGAGCTCCCGAGATTTCGACGCAGTTACATGCACCACGATCACGGGAGACTGACGAAACCCGGGTGGATGCTCAATGTGCGTAAACGGGGCTCTGTCTACCCGAATTCTTGCGCGATAACTGCACGCACTGCCACTACCATCTCAGTCGTGTTCTCACTTATTACTTTATCCAAGCACCCAAACTTCGATACTTATTTATTATTTATTTATATACATATATATCATACATAGTGATCACGGTCAGTATCCCGTATGTCTAAAGCAACAAGTATTTTTCTTAAAATAAAAATGAGAGAGCCTCTTGAAAAGATAGGATAAAGGTACAGGCAGAGTAATTATATGATTCGAAATCAGATTCCCTTTGGGAGCGTAGGTTCGGATCCTGCCGGCTGCGCCACGAGTGAGAACCAGAGGGACGTATATCAAAGAGGAGCGTTGCTTTTTAAGACTGGTTTATTGAACCCAATAAACAGTTGTTGCGACCAGCATGCTTATTGTCTAACTCGTTCGAAATCAGCATCGTGTTCATTTTGTATGGGCTATCAATTGGTATCGGAAACAGTTAGCTGTCACAGTCGATAATGATTGTCAAAATAGTTACGCAATAGGGCCTCGGAACGGCCTTTCCAGGGCTATTCAATGTCATTATCCAATGAGCATAAAGATTGTTCATACATATGTGGGATCCAACCATCGCTGTTGATAGATACGGAAGCGCAATCGAACAGAGATAGCGAAATAATTAAATTCTGATAAGTCCATAGATAAGGGCAATAAATATTTTTTGTCCCAATAATGATAGGATTTAATCAAATCAAATAATATTAAAAAATCTGCCTCCCACGCGAATGTGTCACAAACTCATAATTAATCCCGTCCCATTTCGTGGAATTTGAAGAATTATTTAACGTGATAGATTATTTTAATATTATCTTCCTTACTTTTTAAGGTCCAGTACCTCAAAAGGTAAAACGGAACCCTTATATACTCAGAGGCAAAATTAATTGCCCACCATTTTTTCCTTGATTAATGTAAAAACTGTTATTTAAATAAAGAATACTTTTACAATAAATACTAAAAATAGGGTGGGCTATTAATTGTGCCGCTGACTATACAATCACTTTGATGTCTGGCCAGTCTGTCTGTTAAGACTCTTTTTCTATGGAACGGGTGGAGGTAGCATGCAATAAGTACTCAGGCCTTCAAGGGATTGCAAGCTGTAAAAGAATCAAACTTTTTTGAGTCAATGCAACCAAAAGATATACCGTGTACCTAATCAAAATCATATAAGGACTTCCAGTTGTCTTAGAAACTTGAAATTTGATGTGAAGGTAGTACTTGTAGCACAAAGCACAACAAATAAATCTGTATTTTACATTTTGCTTATGAGCAAGGCCCTGCTAACACTGGATAACTTAAAATATTCGGGAAAAATCTTCGAGACTCGATTTCTGTAGTAGATGAACTATTTACATACCCATAAATTTGTGCGAAACCCTCGATGAGCGAAGTCTAATTTTAATTAGGTATACAAACGGACATTAAAAACCTATGTTGCTATATGTTTGGCAAAGCCGTTTGGAGTCTTATATCTTTTATCATGTAAAGAAAAGGGTCAAAGGTCCGTTTGATTAAATTTCTCATTAAAATTACTGTGTTAATTATGGACTCCGCCTTTGAACTAGTACACGGTAATAATTTAGCCATTATTATCTAAAAATAATTACCTTATTTTTAAAAATAAGATATTTTCAGTTGGCTTTTGGGGTTACAGTCAGTAATTTGTGTGATTTTTTTTTCGTTTATGATATGGACCTACGTAAAGTAACGCCTGATTCAGTCCATTATTTCAGTTTTCACAAATATCAAACTGAAGCGATACAGAAAAACCAGAAAAAATAATTCTCGAATTGGGTTTCGAACCCAAGCATTTACCAAAACGTGATAACGCACTAATCCAATTACATATTCGAGCATTTGAAATTTGTGTATTACTCATTCAGAAACATAGAATTTAAATGACGAATGCAGCTAACCGTAGCGTCAAATACGAATAACATTACATATTCTGGAATTTCGAGATACAATGTCCTGATGCGGGTTATCCAACAATAGAATTAATTTGGTAGGTCGTCGCCATATAGAAATAACCTAATACAGTCGAGATTTCCCAATCTATTTCTATTTGATGATTCAGATATTATAAATAGTCGCTAGAAACCAAAAATATCACCGCATTCTGTTCTAAAGTGTGTACATCCATCACACACGAATAGATCAATCATAAGAATCATACGCACACTGCGATAAAATGTCCACCTTCTGTAGGTAGCAGCCCAAAATAGCATCTATTGTGTACGTCCTAAGTTTGGAGATAGGGTGCAGAGGTGAAACGAGTTTTTAAAGCTAGGTGATTTCGTACCTTTCATTTTTGCGAGAGCTATAAGGGGGTATTGGAACTCCCAATTTGGGAGCTTCTTGCAAGCGATAAAAATGTGATTTCGTTGGAGTAAATCCTTCCAAAAGGCATTGCTACGTGCTTCTGTTGTATATGATTGTGTTGCGGTTTATGTTTGTAAGAAGTATATAATTTTATACATCTTTGAGAAAATACTTCTAAATAAAACTGAATGAAGTATGTGCACCTACAGATAATATTGATAATGAGGTTTCAAGAATTTAAAAAATATTCAGTAAAACGATTGCTTCCGAACATAGATTCGTTTTACCTTTGAAGTTCGGCAGTATCTACTCGGTTTCAGTACATATTGAATTAGTGAGTAGGCGTGATAGCCTAGTGGTTTGACCTATGGCCTCTTAAACAGAGGGTCGTAAGTTCGGGCCCCGGCTCGCACTTCTGGCTTTTTGGGAATCCATGTGCGAAATTATATTTGTAATTTATACGAGGAAACCCGCGCACTCTTGCGAAGCAAATCAATGGTGTGTGTAGTTCATTGAGAAATATGACACTGACCCCGCGTGGGATTTATTGCCCAAACCCCACCCACCCATTGGTCTTGAGAGGAGACCAGCGCCCAACAGTGGAACGTAACAAATGATGATGATGATTGAATCAGTTCTTTTTGAAACCTATAAGTAATTTAATTTTTCCTTTCTCAGATCCTGGCTCGCTGCTGCCCGAATTTAAAGAAGCTTGCCCTCCGAGGTTGCGAGCTGATCGGCGACGACGGTCTTGAGGCCGTCGCCTACTACTGCCGCGGGTTGACACAACTCAATATACAAGACACACCTGTCACGCTGAGAGGATACCGGGCTGTCAAAAAATATTGCAAGCGATGCGTCATTGAACACACGAACCCTGGTTTCTGTTGACGAAACTGATACATAATCTGCAGACTTGTTGGCTAACTCACTCGGAATCGGCATCTGCTTGAAGGTCAAAAAGGACAAAATCACTTGAAGAGTACACGGAAATAACTCGTCTAGTCACCTTAGCAACTTTTTGAGTTATCGCGATTTGAATGTTTGGAACGATGTAATCATCCATATGATTTGCGTAGACATCTTTTTTAAAGTGATAAAAAAGACAAGTTACATAAATATTAGTATCTGTAAGTAGTAGCGCCGCAGGGGGTCTAATGTTGTACGTAATATTTTATAAATCGGGGCGACTCCTGTGATCGAAAACAACACATATAAGAATAAAACACTTACGTCATACGGCGTCTCCAGGTCGTTGGGGGCGCCCCTCCTCTGCTGCGCCACTATTAACTCCTAATTTATTTTTTATATAAAGGCATTCATTTTCATAAAACGTATTTAACGTATATAGTTTTTTCTTTGACACAATAGACATAATAAATAAATATTGAGAGGAGCCGCCAAAACTAATAAGGTCTAAAAACACACATTTAACCTGCGGCGGTACCAGTAAGTGAGTGGTGATTTCAATTTCTAGTCTATTGAGTGCTCTATATTTTGAAATTAAAATCTCTTTAAAAAAAGTAACTAAACATGTTCTTTCCGTGTACCTTCATTTATTCAATTGGCTTCGAAAATGCATTGCCTCGGCATCGCCTTCGATTGTCATGACCTTACGCGGTACAATTTGTTTGCGAAGCGAGCTCGGCTTTGAGCTGTCAATATGAACGCGAAATTATTCCGAGCGAGTTATACAATAAGCCTGCCTGGTTCTAGGTATAACCTGGTTGCCAGTTATGTACAGTGTAAGTGTTCGGCTTTTTATAGGCTATGAAAAAAAACAGTCTGTCTTGACGCTTGATGCAGTTCAGCCATTTTGAACACAGGAACGAGTCCGCAGTCGTCGACACCCGTGCGCAAAGTGCACGGCTCATATCGCTGGTGCTAATTGGTGCCACAAAACTGGTAACAAAAACAGAGTACCCAAGGGCCCGTCTAGAGCTAGGGCTTATAATGAACCCTCAAGAACCAGGGTTTGAGTGCGTATAAGTGAACACCCCTGAAAAGTTTTCATTAAGAAAACAAAAAAAAAATGTCCCATACATTCATTGCATCTGCGGGTTGACAATAATATTGATAGAATGATTTTTTTTCAAACCAAAACTTCACAGACACTTAGACTTACTCAACCTCTGGCTGAATTCTTGACGGTTAATTGAAACACACCCTGTATAGCTGTATATGTTTGGATACAAAACATTTCGTTGAAAACTCGGAGTCTTCATTCAGTAAAGGAATGCTAAAAATGGTGAAATTCGAAACAAAGCAATCAGTTTCCCTTTGACGCGATCCACCTACGTTGCGTAATTGAAGTACGTCATTAAATCTGAATCAAGGCTTTTGTTTTGTTTGCGATCAAATTGGGTGGATAAGTGAATTACAAAACACATTAGCAAGAATCATTTCTGTTAACGAGATGTACTGTAAATTGGGACTGGCTCTACACAGTGGGCAATCTAAGCATCTAGTTTGCATCAAAGTTAAATGCGCCTGGAGTTAAGTCAGTCACTTGTAAGGAAACGAGACGCACAGATTCTAACGGGGATGGGGTGGCAAAACATAAGAATTAAGTGAGAGTAACCTGCTCCTGACAATTCTCACTTAGCTGCTCACAAATTCGTAGTCCTTCCTCTGGGAGCGCCCGCTTCGGCATCAGCAAAACGAACACTCCGTTACAAAAGTCTCTCTAAAGCGTATTTAGCTTTTTGTCACTACATTCTAAACATTTTTGATGTAGAAGAAAAACAGTTATTTAAAAGTATGTACAAAAAACAATTTGCTAAGAAAAACTGGAATACGAATTACGATTTTTTTAAAGTCCGTTTTCGTTTTTTTTTCAAATGTTTGATTTGTTTTTCAGTTTTGAGTGAAAAATTAATTAATTATTTTCTGTTCTCTTTACTTACTTGTTTAGTACGAATCAATAAGCGAAGAATGTAAAGACTGTAAAAATTACGTTGTCATCGCTAGTTCGCGCGAACTTTACTCTTAAATATGAATCTGCGATTAAAGACTGAGATCTCGGACAGGTGTTCTAATTGGTGGTCGCACGAAGACATGTGAATGGATGGAACGTGCGTTGATCGCATTGTTTTTTCAGTACAAACAACTGAAGGATGTAAAGATAGAAATAAGATATTTTCCTTAAATTTGTAAATTTTTCCTTTAAAAGGTGCTAACTCTTCCGAAGGTCTTTTAACTGATACAACTAACATACATATTCCGTAACTTGAGAAGAAAAAGTTTTTTTAAAACTAATATAGACTTAACATTGTGCCATTAAATAGGGATAAACTACAATCGACACGATTTGGAAATTATGAAACAACATTGATGTTTTAGGCAAATGTCTTAAAAACCTAAATGTATAGTAATCCTTATAAATACTTGTAATTATGTAGCAAAATTCTTTAAAAGATAACTTATAGTTTAAGTGTAAAGTGAACATTACTTATTAACACAATTGCCATTGTTGTTTTAATTTTATTTTTTTATTAAATTATCTATTTTGGAACGAAACGCTTTTTTCATTTGACGCCATCACTCGCCTCTGATTTACGTATTGGGGACAATTCATATAATGTAAATTTGTCATTTGAAAAAAGAATCTAAAAAAAAAGTGTTGAATTGTAAACACATAGGTAGGTACCTATACCCATAGTAGAAAAACCTTTCCCACAGGCCATGCAAAAATCTATCTTATGACAATATCATAAACATTTTGACACGGGAAAGCATTTCTCACTTTAACTATACCTACTTACCTACATGTAGTACCCAGAGACTTAAGGACCTAGTAAATATCCTTAACTCGTTAACAATTTAGAACAGGCGGTAATTTAGCAAGACATAGACTTACACACACAACTGAGTGTTGCAAGTTGTGATAACCCATATCAGTTGCATTTGAGTACATTGTGTATGCTATTTTATCAATAGGGTCTACCTTATTTCATATAAAATCAAAAATTATAAAATTAAAACCCTCAAATGTTTATTCAAGGCAAACATACAATACAATTAAAAAACTACACAAAAATAAGTCAAACAAATCGCCCCGCGTCATTCCAGGCGGAAAAGTGCCCAACACACTTGCCGCATTACCACGCTGAACCGCGATGGACCACCTCTGCACCAGGAATGACCTGGAGCGAGGATCAAGACTAAAATAGGTATATAAATTAAAAGCTATTATAGTTATAATTATAATATAATACAATTATAGTTATTAAGTTCATTTCCTACAACATTTAAATAACGCTCTAATCGATCATATGTTGTTTTTTTTTTTAAAAAGAATCTACAAAAAAATCCTAAGTTTAAAATAATCGAACCATATCAGAAAAGTTTACGAACATCGGGACATTTTTGATCTTGTTTTTTTTTTATAAAAAAAATCCAAAAGACCTGCTCACAAAATTTTACCAGAATCGGCTGAGAAATGCAACCTGTAGAGGAGAACAGCCGGACAGACATATGAAATAATTTTTGTCCAAGCTGAAACTGAGAACCTTCGCTCACTTCGTTCGCTCGGTCAATTAATAACGAGACTTGATCAAATTAATAAGCCTTTGTTATTAAGGAGCCCCGAGCCTGAAAATTCCATCAGCGTAAGTAAATACCTACGTCTTAATGACAAAGAGCACAGGGGGTTAATTTTAGGAGACAAATCGACTTCATTAAGTCAAAATGCAACCCCTGTTGTGATTGCTAATTGGTAGAGTATTTTTCACAGTAGTCGCATTAAAAACGGTACTTAAATTGAAGAAAGATTCCCTTGAAGCTAAGGACGACCACAGAGCAATTTATTTATTCCCAAAAAAAAACAATCAGTAACAGAACCAAAGCGGTGGAAAAATAGAGTTATACAGAAAAAACCGAAGAAAGGTATTACAAAAATTATAAAATAAAGTCTAGTCTAAATTATAAAAAAAACTACCTAAGTCATAGTGAAATAAAAAGGAATCCCTCATGAATATAAGTCGAGCACACGTTTCGGACTAATTCATATTTGTAGCTCGTCCTTTTCCAGAGGAAGGACAAAGAATTAGTCCGCAACAAGTCGGACTAAATTCGACTTATATACTTGAGTGATCCATTTTATTTCACTATGATTAAGTCTCACAGTAGTTTCATGTAAAAAAAACAGGTATTTAGGGAATTTTGATGGAATTCTCGCTTCCTTAAACCGGCGAAATACGTCACACCCTCCGGCTATAAATCAGACCGCAGGAGCATCTGCTGGTGCTCGCCAGGCACTTAAGAGTCTGAAAGAGTTTAAATTGTTAGCCTTATTAAACTTGAGCGAGTGGATGCTTAATAGTTGGACAGACAGATGGAAAGCAAAGAACACTAAAGATTACCTACTTGGTACTACAGTTACAGTATAAGAAGAAATAAGCGAACGAAAACAAAAACGTAGAGAACAGTTTCGGCCGTTAAGTAGTTTTGTATTCGACTCTCGACTACTGTAAAAACAAATGGTTAAATGACAGGCAGGTTCATACAATATTTCAACGCATTTTACCTAGGTACTGAACAAAATCTGTGTACTGTGTTTACTGTCGCGTGAAATAAATTTGAAATTCTGTTTGTCTTCTAAGTCCTACGTATATGAGAAGTCTGTTATTAAACGCGTTAGTATTGTAAGTTATATCGTTAGTTGGAAATCCGTTTTTTATAAAAATTGTATTTTAATTATTATGTGAATCACTATATTGATTTCGACCATGCAAAACTGATTCGCTAAAGTTTTTTGCTCTCTACATTACGTTTTGAATTATCGCCTTCAACCAATATTTAAGCCCGCTATTACACTAGTTAAAAACCAGTGTAAATTACATTGTTGCGGCAATCGATCGACGACTTCTGACTCGTTCACTTCACGGACGTGCAATGTATGTAGTAGAACTTTTTTTTCTTACTAGGTACTTAGTGTAAATTCTGGGTAATCGTTATTATAGTATGTATGTTCAACAACTGAGAATATTGCCTCCTCTTATGCTATGGCCACACACATCGCGATAGAATTATTGCGATAAAACTTCGTCTTCTGTCTACGGCGAATGAGTATGGCTACATTGCAAATAGAGAAATGTAGCAACAGTTTGTCGCGAATTGCATTTGTACTAATTGAAAATAAGAAGAAAAGGAATAAAAGGCGGCAGTGGATGACTACTTTTCATAAAAACAGCAAATCAACTCCCAAACAAATAAAACACGTCCGCTATACGCACGACGCCTGTGGGCCTTCTGAAGTGTAGCCACGCAAGCGAAGTTTATCGCGATAAAACTCTTTGATATGAGCGAGTTTACCGACAGTGGAGCGAAGTGTCTGTGTCTTCGCCAGAAGTGCCGAAGTATTCGCGAGTATTCGGCTACACACATAGTTATAATTCGAATGTTCACGTTATCGCGGTGTGTTTGGCCGTAGCATTACAGTGACATCTCACTTGTCTTTAGCTTCGTAACTTTACTCTTTTAGCCCGTTGGAGATCTCTCTGCCACACATCATATTGTCGCTACCGTGACGTCCGAAAGGCTTAAAAATACTCTTGGCACGGCCTGCCCTCCGGTGTATTGATACTTATTTGTACCCACTTACAGAAGGAGGTCAATAGGTACGGGGCCACTGAGGGCCCTTTTAGATCTTTGATCTTTTGTTCTGTTGGGATCTAAAAAGGCAATTTTTGCCCTATTAGCGGCTCGCGCGGCCGACCATCAGTTTGATTACCAACAATGTTCGCGAAATGAGAGTACATCATGAGGGAGCACCGCTTAAAAAAATGGACGGAAATAAGTAAAAATCGAGGATGGACATTTTTAACATTTTTTGCGGATTTATAGGCCAAGTCTAAGCTACTGACTGTGGGTGCACTTTCGGCAGTTTAATAGGTAATTTTTCATAGCTATTTAGAGCCTCTGAGGCTCGGAGAGGATCGAGCCGTGAAGAGGGCGTACTTGGGACTACCACACGGTCATGCCGGTTGGGTGACCTAGGTACCGCTGAAGGGACGAAGTCCAGAAGGATCTTACGTACCTCGGGGCCGATGGCTGGCAAGAGCTGGCCCAGGACCGCAAGACATGGCGTAGGCTGGTGTCGGAGGCCAAGATTCACTTCGGGTCACTGCGCCTAGCTAGTAAGTAAGTAAGTATTCAGTCTCTAGTCAACGGATCTGCAAAGAAGGGTAACAAAAATGTTATTTTAGTAAACGAAATAACTGGGGAAATAGCCCAACTTTTTTATTAAGTTGTTAAAACTAGACAACGCTCGTCTGAAAAGTTCGTCTGATATGGTTTCACCTAAGTTTGGAAACCGTAGTTCGCCATTGTTAAGCAAACTCATAACTTACAACTTGTACGCACATTGAATCTCGCTAATATACGATAATTATGGAGTCGTGGATGTGGATGTTATAATTATTGTATCTAATCTGAGAAAGTTCTTTGAGTTTTGACGGGAAACCTCATCCGATGGTGCGTGAGCCTTACGGCTCACTTACGGGAACTTACGTTCAGCTTTTCATTTGCGATACGATGGGTTTTTACAGTATACGGGGTGTCAGATAATTAATCGTACCTCTTTACTTCACTAGTGGCACAGAGCTGTTGACCTCGCGAGCTTATTTTTGGATTTTCTAGTTGTTTTTTCCTTTAAATTCCATAACTGAATAGACAAAAAAAAACCATTATAATTATCGAACCTTCTCACAAAATTTCTCGAAAATCGGTTGGGTAATGCGACCTGTAGAGGAGAACAGCCGGACGTTTCCTCGCGCTTCGCGCACGCTCGGTCAAATATTTCAGCAAATCATTGAAAAAGTCTTGGTGAATAGCCTGTGCAGTTTTTAAAAAAAGTTACTCTTTTCATTTTTAAAACAAGATTTTTTGCCTGTGTCGTATTGGTACCCAATTTTCATATCCATACCAAATATGACATATTTTGCATGTTTTGAAGTGAACTATAGCAGTTAAATAAACGGATCACTCACGTATATAAGTCAAGTTTATCCCAACACATGCCGCTGAGCCGTGCGCTACCAGAGAAAGACTACAAATTAGTCCAAAACACGTCGGGCTGAAAAAGATTTAATACAATACGTGTGTGATCCGTTTATTTCACTATGATTGAGTCTCACAGTAGTTTCATGTTCTTTTATCTACGTTCATATTTTTTTTCACGAAAATTAATTCCACAAGAGAAGACCACACAATTTTCTGCAACTGATATTTCAGTCACGTACATACCACCGTATATTGGTGCAAATAAACTTCGCTGTAAGAGGACGTGGAACAAACAAGTTACCAACTGAAGCTGCTCAAATGCTCACTTGCAACATCGGTTCAACTATTTATTAAAGTCTCTAAACAGACGAAATTTGCTGAAGTAAGGTGGTCGCGAACTGTCAAATTGTCTGTATGTACAAGTATAAGTGGGTAAGTATTTTATAGGATGAATGTTGTATGAGGATAAATAAAATACTTTAGTAAAGACAGTTTACGTCTCGTGTTCTCCCAGAGGAAGGACTACGGATTAGTCCGAAACTCAAGCTAAGGCTATACTCGACTAACATACGTGAGTGATCCGTTTATTTCACTATACTTTAGTAAAGAAATTAAACTTGCGTGCTCTTAGCAGCAAACAGGTAATTTTACTTTTATCCAAATCCTTAGTTAAGTCAATAGGTAGGTTACCTACCAGGCATATCTACCTACCATAGGCTACCTTGCATTTTTTTGTACCTTTCTCTGTTTTGTTTATTATGTTTTGGTCAATAAAGAGTTCTTATATTTTTAACATAAAACTACCGTGAGACTCAATCATAGTGAAATAAACTGATCACTCACGTATGTCAGTCGAGTATAGCTCGACATGTTTCGGACTAATCCGTAGTCCTTCCTATGGGAGCACACGCCACTCCGGACCCGGACGCGGCTCTGCTCGCGCGGCTGCTCGGCGCAGCTGACGGCGGCTCACAACTAACCTCGTTTTCATCGTCATTTTTATTATTGTCAAAAGTGGGGTAGCACACTACACTAATCACATCACTTTGTAAAGGCTCGTTCACACTAGCTGTTGACGCAGTATTCAACACAGTTTTCCAACTTGGGGGCACTGACCATCCACTATCACGGTTGAAATTGGGATGACGACTAATTTCAATGGTTTCACGTACTTTCCGCGGAATGAAAAATTTTTCTCTCGCCAGTACCGACACCTTATCAAAACGAATGTAGTGCGTCGAATCCGAGTTCATTGAATGTTCGGCCACAGCAGAACCCTTATCGTCCTGTTATACGTGATCCATTTATTTCACTATAGTTCTTATATTGTAGGTTAAAACAGTCCAGAAATAGGAGCCCCATGTAGCGGGGCTTCGTCGACTTTATCAATAGACGAGTTCACTATAAAAAGTGTATGATCAACTAAAAACGTATGACCGTTACCTTATTGAACGTTAGAACGTATGTTTGGGGAAAAAAGCGGCTGGGACGTGAGCGTATGATGAAATTAACTACTATGAAAACCTACAATTAGTGAAATACTAAAATAGGGAAAAAGGCGAATTTAAACAAAAATACTGGGGAGAAATAATATTGGATAATTCATCTACAGTCCCGAAATTTTCACAACGGATAGCAGGAGTCTAGAGTGCTTAAATTTTTCATCAAAAGTAAACATAATCATGGTGGTGAAGGTGATCAATACCTATCTAAATTAGCTCAACGGGCGTTGATAAAATTAGTATGATTGAGCCTTTCTTTTCAAGCGCCCTTACCTAAGTTTCTGATCATTCCAGGCTGCCATGCATAATATTTTCAGACCAGAAAAGAAGTAAAATTACTTTCTCCACCGTTTCGTTTAAAATGTAAAACAAGATGCTTTATAGAGAAAACCAATTTGAATTTTACCTGAGGTCTGGCTGTTCGCCGAAAGGGCGTTGAACCTCAACAGATGTGAATTTGTTTCTTCGACAATACCAATAAGATAGCTAGTAACTAAGTATATAAAACGTCTGTGAACTCTTTCAGGGTAAGAGTGTGTGTATATATGTTAATTTTTAATTTTACCCGATCGTCACCAGAAAAGGGAGCTATTGAAATACTTAGTGAACTTATAATGAGCGTGTCTTAAAAGCGTGAAATAAACGGACCACTCGTATTTAATTAGGCAACGAGAATTTTATGTATTTCGTTTTAGCTGCATTGCTTGCAATAAACCAATAAGTCATCTAGACACATTTTGTTAGGGCCTCATTGATGTGACTTTGATCTTCTCATTGTCTGTTGACTTTAAAAAACACATCATCATCATTAGTATTGTATCATTAGCTAACAGTACTATGACACATTTGTGTTCTAGCAGGTGCGGCAAGTAATTTATGTACACCAAGAAGAGAAAAGGGCCCAAAATGGAGCCTTGTGGCACTCCAAGCTTCACCGGTGATCCACATGGCTGCACTCTATTTATCTCTATTTTCTCCATGAAACACAGTATCACGACAAATACCGAGTCACAATAAGATAGTTGACTGATGGCAAAACAAAATCATTTCACATTTTCACTCATAAATTCTTAAAATACTACCCATAAAAACCGATTACTACAATTAAAACGATTTTTGATTTAACAAAAACTAATAAAAGGGGGCAGTTCAATCACTGAAAATGATGACGTCATAATTCTATAATTCAATACAAACTTCATGCTAACGGATCCGATCAAATCGTTATGTTATGACATTTCAATAAAGTTGCTTATTTGACCAAGAGGCAACATCCCTATTCGCGCACTCGTGTCTTATGCATCATAAACGCGGCGACAAATTCACGCCACCATGCCTTCTTTTGCTACTTAAGTGCCTGTGTTATTTGCTTGATAGGTCTTTGCTGACCTATTCCGTTCCGTAGTTAGATAGTAATGTTTTGGGCTGCAGCGAGGAAGAAAATTTACTTTTTAGTTATCTGTTGTTGACAGTACCGTGCAATAGTCTGTTTCCTGCTTGTTAGGGTGAAACGCATTGAACCGAAAAAAGGTGGAGCTTTCCAATTCTATTACATCGTTACCCTTATATTGTGTCTTCTGTGCTTGATAACTTCGTAATATTATAATCGACTTGTTTTTAATTATTTCACGAAATATAGTCTATACCTATAAAACAGTACCGTGACTGACTGACTGGCAGACAACGCGCAGCCTAAACCACTGGACCTAGAGACATGAAATTTGGCAAATTATATACCTTGATTATCCTAGAGGTGCATTAACAAGGAACTAGCCCATTTTGAAGTAGGTATATCACTTGGGTAAAGCCGCGGGGCATAAGCTAGTCGAACAATAAAGAGTAGAAATAAACAAGAAATAAACAAACGAAGATTAAATAAGGTTGCCAGTTTCTTCGTAACTGTTACATTTTTGACGAATTTGATTTCCTTTTCTATGCGTTTTCTTTTAACTTGAGATATAACGGATCACTCACGTATATAAGTCGAGTTTAGCCCGAGTTTCGGACTAATTCGCAGTCTTTCCTCTGGGAGCGCAAGACCCAGCGGCAGCGAGACGCACACTACCCTCGTTTTCATCGACATTTTTACTATTGTCGAATGTAGGGTAACACACTACACTGATCACAATCACTGTAAAGGCTCGTTCACCCTCACCGTTGACGCAGTATTTACATTTACAGTCTTCCAACTTGGGGTAGAGGAAGGACTACGAATTAGTCCGAAACATGTCGGGCTAAACTCGACTTATATACGTGAGTGATCGGTTTAATTTCACTACGATTGAGTCTCACTGCAGGTTCATGTTAAAAGTTACGTTACGTATAATAAAAGTTGCTTCTAGTTACTGTGTTTTTGTCGTGTAAGTTTTCTTGTAAATTTTATGAATTTTTACTGTGTGTCGAATTTGTGTTAATACACATACACACACACACACACACACATTGTTCCGGGTGTGAGGGGACGATACGGATTATTTAGAAAGTGCTGCGAATTTTCAAAAGCTCTACCGAGCTCTTTGCGACGCGCGGTCCCGTGTTTTAGACATCTAAGATGGTTTCTTCTTAGAGCGATGATCCATAAGGATGGCAAGACATGAAATCTCCTTTAAGTTGTTAAATTTGCACACACTGTTTTCACCAAGCACGAGTTTTCACCAAAAATAGAATATATATAAAAGAGGGGGCAAACGAGCGGCCGGGTCACCTGATGTAATGTAATCACCGCCGCCCATGGACACCCGCAAGATTCCTAAGTTGTATCGCTCCGGGAATGTTGTTATTGTGGGTAGAGTAGTAAAATTTGTATGTATTCAGATTTCAGTTAGCTAGCGAGTCTTACTAAATATAGTTTTTCGCTGCTACCAATGATTGCTGGGATGGAGCAATTGGTAGCGCGACGCCACGGTATGATGGAGGTCCTGCCACTAAACTACGAAATTCGAAAATCGAAGTTCGTATCGTGTGGTCCCGCTCACTCTCGTGTTAAATAATATTAACTTGAGAGGGACGGCACGATACGAAGTTCGAATTTTGCACTTCGTAGTCGGGGGGCTGTGTTCGAATACTAGTTCGAGAATTTGTTTTTCTGGTCTTTCTGTATACTTACTTACGTTTCAGTTTGAGATTTGGGAAATATTACGAGTAAGGCTCTAGTAGAAGCCCGAAGTCGAAGACAGGGCTTTCTGAGCTAAGGTTCGTAATTCCTGTACCGCCCTTGAAACATGCAATGTTTCTAATCACACTTGCGGGTAAACGTTGCGTCCAGTGCTGATGGGGTCACCCGTGTGCGCCATTACAGCTCTTTGGTCATTATGAAAATAAAAACCGGGCAAGTGCGAGTCGGATTAGCGCACGAGGGTTCCGTAGAAAGATTTATCTGCTTTTCCCCAGTGTTTTAAATTGTCCAATGTTAGCTGAGCCCCGCTCCTAAGCAAAATGTACGCTGTGTGGGGTATCTTATCCGCAAAATCTAAAAACAGACATAAAAATTTAAGGTTTTGAGACTTTTCTGAGTGGTTGTGCTATAAGAGCTACCTACATACCAAATTTCAAGTTTCTAGGACAACTGGAAGTACCCGTTAGGTTTTCGGATTTTGGCAATTTGTATGGAAATAGCCTTTGTAATGACTGTATCTTTTGATTGCGTTGACTTAGAAGGTTGAGTTTTTCACAGCTTCAAAGGACCGCACGCTTGAGTATTTGATGTTAATTTTAGCATGCTACCTCCACGTGTTCCAGAGAAAAAGGGTCTTGACAGACAGACAGACAGACAGACAGACAGACGGACAACAAAGTGATACTATAAGGGTTCCGTTTTTTCCTTTTGAGGTACGCCTAAAAACAAAGCAAAGTGTTTGACAGCGCTATCTAGTGGCCAGAGACACAATTTTTGCAACTTTCAGAGCGACTAGGTATTTCCGAAAACATTCGCTCAATAAAATTGCTCAGGAACCTCAAAGTGTCTTTAATAGAGCTGTCGCAATATGTGCCACAGGTTGATGTTTGCTGAATTTTTTTTTACTTTTGTTACATGTAGGAATGGAGTGCCCCCCTGGAAATTTTCATTTTTGTTTTTTAACTATCAAACTAAGTAGTAGCTTTTACAAGATACCTATACTCCAAATTAATATAAAATGCCTGTGACATACCGACGGACGGACGAACATGACAAAACTACAAGGGTTCAGTTTTCGCCATTTTGGCTACGGAACCCTTAAAAGTTCCGAGGGTTTTATTTAGGGCATAACAGCCAAGTTAGCTTGCATATTATGACATAATGTTACGTGCAGCAACCTACACCACACCTGAGGGTCGAGCACGAGTTTTCGAATACTGCGTATCGTTACGGTTATCGTATCGAGATCGAGAAACCTCATACTAAATTTTAGTTCCAAATACGCTCACGGGCGGGCGCTGTTCCAAAGGTCATACAAACTCGACAACGTTTACTATTCGATTTTACATTACGCAGCATTCGTAAAGCCGTGCTCGATCCTCTGTTCCAAACGTCATACAAACTCGATAACGTTTACTATTCGATATTACGTGACGTAGGTTTCGCATATTCTTACTCGGGCCTCTGTGCCAATGCTACATGGACCAGATAAAAGGAGAAGTCCGGTGTCGTGTCGTATCAGGAGATCAAGGACCTGCCTTATAGGAGAGATGATTAGAAGAAACTCCACCGACAAAAAATGAAAAAGTGTTTATTCCAAAGAAAAATTACAGAAAAGTTACAACCAAGAGTCCTGTGCTAGGATGCCCTGTGTTACAGGACCCTGTTACTGTAAGAGTGTAACTCTTAATAACTTGATGATGATGCTGCGAGCAAGTGTGATGACAACGTTAATTAACGTCTACTGCAATCGGTATTAGAAGTCCATTACTAAAAATAAAAATAAATCTTTTGCTACGCACATTCAACTGTTATCGGCTGTCTTTTCGGGCGTTCGTACACTGGGACGACTTTTTATTTTACTTTTAACGTATGTTAGTCGAGTAGGTACATAGCCTAACATATTTCGGACTATTCCGTAGTCCTTCCAAAAATTTTAACCTACTTACTTTAAGTTTTTCAAACCGGGTTTTTGCTTGACAATTTTGACACAATACAACTAAAAGCGAGTTTAATTTTTTGCTGCGAGTGGACATATTAAAAAAAAATCCGACGAATTGAGAACCTCCTCCTTTTTTGAAGTCGGTTAAAATGCATTTCTTTCGAGTCTATACAAAAAGTAAGCGTTAACATCAATACAACCGTGTCACAAAAAAACCATTAAGTAATCAATCCAATAAATAGGTCAAATGCTATCTCTTAAGATACATTTATTTGTTAAACAACGTTCAGTTGAAGTACGCAAGATATCACAATGTAATAGTAGATCGCAATGATTGATCATCTACTTAAAAAGAAAAGTTGCATTGAAACGGCAAAGTAAACGTCGTACTTAACTAATATCTATGAAAAATCACGACCATATACCTATTTACGAATTTCATATCCACTCGAATAGTGATAAAAGGTAATATATAAAAGGCCCTTATCGCCCAATATATTAATTTGTTTTATTCAATTCAATACGTTTATCTTATCTGTGATACCGGTATCGACGTTCGTAGAACAGTCGCAGGGCATACGGTGTTCAGCCTTCGCCCAGTGTGAAGTGACGGAAAAAAAGTTTTGTGGCTCTTCTGAACTTACATTGTGAAATTGTTTTTGTTTTAATTTCAGTACGCTCTGATCCGCAGTTGAGGAAGGCCGCGTTCGCTCCGAGCGCAATCCGCGTTCGTAGTGCAAAAGTTCGTAAACGTTTAATTGGTGTTATAAATTATAGTGTTTGTGTGTTAGAGTGACGTTGTTTGACAGAGCGGTGATTTACTGGGTACGTTTGTTTTTTTTTTAATGTAGGTGATTTTGTAATGAGTTTTCCTAAATATCGTAAATCAAGACCCCCTTTAAGTTATCAGCAGCCGGTGCGTCCGCGTTTCCAATTAATATTGGCAAAAGTTTTACCGTTAACATGTTAAACATAAGCGTAAGTTAATTAACTCTAGTCGTGGCATGAAACGAGTTACAAGGAAAAATGTCATGGTGTCTTAAGTATTGCGTCGAAGTTTTCTTGTTAACGATTCCAATTAGTGATGGAAAAGTGGGAAACTCAAGTACACACAAGGGGTAGGTACTTGAAAGTAACTTGAAGAAGTTCTTAAATACCTAGCTTTTTTTAAGTAAGCATAAGCAGCACCAAGTGTCTGAACAGTCGAAGGGTTCAAATAATACACAGGCTTTTTTGACATTACCCATAGTCATGTGTGGGTCATTTCGCGGTCCCTACTAAAAAAAATATAGGCAGACAAACCAGAAGTGCGTATAGGCATTCTCAAAAAGAGCTGTCAAAATATGTACCATACGCATCTTTGCTGATTTTTTTTTCAGCTTTGGTTACATGAAACATTTGTTTTTGATATTTAATTATCAAACTATCTTCTACAACGTTAAGTGACATTTAAAACTCTCTAAATAGTTGTGTTTACTTTATTTGTGGATTGTTTTATTTTATTTTTATAGCGCATTGGCTTTGCTTGTAATGCTGTTAAATTGTCTTAGTAATAAATAATAATAATAAATAAGGGTTCCGTATTACCTACTACACATTACATGAAAAAAAAATTGCAAGTTTTCTCTCCCTGAAAAACAATATCTCGCGGCGATTGCTACGTAGAAACATACATCATTCCAGCTTCACATTTCGCCAGCCATTTTCGATCCTATAGTTTAATCAACGTGGCAGCCTACCCGAACAGTACTCGTAAATCACCGGTCCATGAAATTTCGTGAATTAATAGGGACATACATAACGGATTTCAACCTACTAATCCCTGTCCTACCTACAGTAGGTACATCTACAATATATTACGTACCTACTCTTTATTTATTTTGACATTTGAATTATAACGGTCAAACTACCTAGCACCTTGACAGTCTACTTCATACAAGACTTATTTATAGTTATACTTAAAATAAATTATAAGAAAACGAACAATAAACAACGTGTTCCTGAAAAATTATAGTACAGTTGTTGACTGATGTCAAAATAAAACCATTTAACATTTTCACTTATTAAGCTTTCGAAAATACTAGCTCATAAAAAACCGATGCCTCACTTATTACTACTGCAATTAAGACGATTTTCAATGTAAAAAATAATAATAAAAGGAGGCAGTTTGATCGCTGAAAATTATGACGTCATAGTGCAGCAATTCAATACAAACTTCGTACTAACGAATCCGATCAAATCGTTTTGACGTTTCGAAAAAAGTTGCTGATTTGACCAAGAGTGATTTGATCCCTATTGTATCGCTTGAAGAAGTGAAGTAACAATACACGGATTTTCTTTGTGTACCTAGTCGTGTAAAAATAGTTACATCGTGTAATCACTGCGAAGTTAGATTTATAGTTTTTCTTAAAAGCTTACAGTTTCAACGATCATTGTGTTATATTTATATCAAATCAAACGTTTTTCACGCCAACGCAAACATTTTAAATTGTTTAGGTTAGTTAGAGAGGTACCTATCACTAAGATTGGTAACAACTAAAAACGTAGGTCATTATTAAATTAATCGATTGAATTAGGCTTTACTTTACAATGCAAGACCTGCCGGTACTGTTTTACGGCATTTTATTTTAAATTTTGATTTTGATTTTTGAGGTCCATATTCGTGAACTAAAAACACTGAATTTGGATTATTAGTTCCCGACTCGTCAGATTCCGGTTTCGCAGGATTCTTGTTTCGTCGGGAATATTTACATGCAAAAGAAAGAGTAAGGTTACATTTTAATTGTTGTATGCCATATTGTTATCAAAATCCGTTAGATTCATATTTTCAAGGAAATAGCGCAATTTTCCTGGACAAATGCTGCTTGCTCAGTCACTATTTTTATGCTCGCTGTAGTCAACAAACAAACAACTCCTATAATAATGTCTAAACAGGTTATGCTAATTATCATAATTATATTAATTAATTAAATAAATATTTATCTTCATGACATATTGGTCTACCTTTTGTTTATAATTTTCTTTATACTCGATAACAAAATAACGGTCATTTAATTTATTAGTGCCAGAGTTTGAATAAATTGATTCAACGCCACCAGGCATCAAGACACCACAGACATCTGGGGATCGATCCCGGGACCTCGAGCGCCGCAGTCAGGTTCTCTAACCACTAGGCCGTCCGGTCGTCAAATTACCATACAATTTAACCATACAATACATTGAATTGCTTCAATTTAAAATACATTTACGGTAAGACATAATGAAAACGGGATATCGACCGCGATTACCTTATTAGGTTTGATGAGCTCCCGATATTTCGATGCAGTTGCATGCATCATGATCACGGGCAAACCCCCCCCCCCCGTTTCCATTATGTCTAATGCAATTAACTGCGAATAATTTAAAACTGACATTTATGGTAACTTTTTTTTTATACGACAAGGAAGGCAAACGAGCAAGTCACCTGATGGTTAGTGTTCACCACTGCCCTTAGACACCCGCAACCTCGGGGGGTTTTCGGGTACGTTGCCAACTTAGAGGGCTAAGATGAAATGCTTCTTGTGCCCGTAATTACACCGGCTGTCTTACTCTCTACACCGGAACACAACAGTGCAAGCACTGCTGCTTAGTGGCAGGATTAGCGAGTAAGATGGTGGTGGTCCGGACGGACCTCGCACAAAGTTCTACTTAGGTACTGATGTGAAGTAGGAAACTTAAAAAAAATTAGAAATTTTCCACATGGGAAGGTTTCAGAAAATTTTCACATTTTTGTGTGGGGGTTTGAATCTTTCCGAAATTTAAAATGGAAATTGCTGTAGATTTCTATGAAATTTTTAAGAAATTTCCGACAACTTTTCCAGCTTTTTGGAAACTTTCCACACCTTGCACATCATTAGTCCTACCACCCGCAAATACGATCGCAAAATATGTTGTACTAGGCCTCCATTTGACACGTTTATGGTGAAATAGTAACCGTTGACTATCACTCGAACGCATAACGCATGCGTGAAGAAGACAACACTGCGAGTAAGAGATCGTTCGAATTTATCAAACTCAACTGAGTAGAGCTTCTGCAATGTTTAGTATTTTAGGCACGCTCTTATTTAGAAGCAAGAGTTTAATAAAGCATAGTTAATGACTACCCACTAATATCCCTTCTTTCCTTTCGCCAAGAAATTTCACTCTCAAAGAAGTTTCACTCATTTGTTACTAAAGGCGGAGGCCCATTAGGGATTGTAAGCCTAAAGGCCAGGCTCTTCACCTTAGAAAGGTGCCACTACACTTTGGCTTTTGCAACCCTGTTTTACCCCTGTGGCTTTTAAAACTTCGTCGTTCAAAAATATGCAGAGCCTACTAAAAGCGCGCGTTTGTTTTGACACATGCGATCAACAATTGCCTTGTTGGTTCAATGCTGCGTTCACCGCGTAAAACAATGCTTGGTAATTACCAAGCATTGTTTTCTAATTGTAATTTTGTAATTTTGTTTTAATTAGATTATCTGATGTAAAATGTGCGTCAAAGGCATCGCGTTTAACGTCGCATTTGTTGCACAAAACCTGCGCGCTTTAAATTATGAATGGAAAAGTAGCAGTCCAAATTTATTAAAAGTAATGTTTGTATGATTAGATGTTTGGATTTTTGCTACTCAATCACATAAAAACGGCTGCATGGATTTAGATAAAACTTGGAATGAAAGTGCCCTATCAGTATTCACGTTTCTTTGTAAGTATTTAAGTACCTTTTAACTTAGAATAAAACATAGGCCATCTTTTATCTCGGAAAATTGTATGGTTTTCGCCAGATAGCGATAACGGAATTTCCATAGTAGGATAATGAGATACGAGCATAGTTTACATTTACACAGGATGCGTTTTAATGAACCGTCAATTATTCAGAAAAAAATAAATAAAAAAATCTCAAACAACATTCATTGCCTAATGCTGGTTGACAATAAGTAAGTAGCTAAGTGGAGTTTTTTGCCTAATGCTGGTTGACAATTATGCAAGTAAAGATTTTTTTTGCTTAAAAATCTTCTTTTAAGCCAATGTATAGTTTAAAGAATAGTTCAGATTTAGTAAATAAAATTAAAGACATTAATATACCGCCAAACTCAACATTACTTTCTTTAGATGTGGATAGTTTGTTTACTAACGTACCATATAGTGAAACCTTAAATAATCTTAGATGTCACTTAGAAAGGAAGCGTTTACATCCGGGGGAGGTTTGTGAGTTAATAGAATTAGTAACTTTATGCATGAAACAAAATTATTACAGATTTAATGGTCAATATTATTTGCAGAGTGATGGTTTAGCAATGGGGTCACCTCTTAGTCCTTTAATGGCTGACGTTTTTATGGATAACTTTGAAAAACAATATATAGTGGGGAACAGCAATTTAGTATATTATTATAGGTATGTTGATGATTTAATTTTATGTTGGAAGGGGAGTATGAGGCAGCTAGATTTGTTTATCAGTGCTCTCAATAACAAACATCCAAAAATAAAGTTCAAACGAGAATTAGAGGAAAATCGTTCATTGAATTTTTTGGATTTAACTATCACAAGAGTAAATAATAGGCACCAGTTTCAAATTTACCGTAAGCCTACGTACACAGATACTGTCATACCTGCAAATTCTACTCACCCATGGCAGCATAAACTGGCTGCTTTCCATTGTTATGTACATAGACTACTAACTGTACCTCTTTCGAAAGAGCATTATGATTCTGAGTTACATACTTTATATCAGATAGCAACAACAAATGGTTATAGTACAGCAATGGTTAATAGTCTGGTTCAAAAGAAGCAGGGACGGATAGTGAATAGCATGCTTTACTCTGCGTTGCCATCTCAGCCTACTAACAAATTTAGATCTAGTATTACTTATGTTGGCCGGTTGTCTGACAAGATTTATAATATTTTAAAATCAAATAACATCAATGTTGCCTTTAAGACTACTAATTCTTTACGTTCTAGACTTTGTAATAACAAAGAAAAGGTGGATAAAGGGAACAGGTCGGGCGTATATAAACTCACTTGTGGCGACTGTAGTCAAGTATACATTGGACAAACCGGTCGAAGCTTTGATACTAGATTTAAAGAGCATGTCTCGTCATATAGGCATGATCATCCAGAGAAATCAAACTTTGCCAAGCATTTATTAGACACGAATCATTCGTTGTTAGACTCAGATACGTACGAAATTTTACATTATTGTGATAAGGGTTTGCGGCTATCGGTTTTAGAACAATTGGAAATAATTAGGTACAACAACATGGGGTCTATTATTAATGAACAAGTTAATTTGGTTTCTTCGCCTTTGTTACGACTTGGTTCTAATTTTAATAATGTGTCATAGTAATAATGAGAACATGACTTCTCTTTTTACCGTACTCGGTTAAAAATAACGAGGTACCTGGCGTAGATTAAAAATAAAAATAAAAAGGGTAGTTTGGAATTCATTTCTTAAAAAAGGGTAGTTTAGGACTTACATAAAAGGGTAGTTTGGAATTTATAAAATATTAGTGGGTACGTTGGTTTTGTCATTAACTAAGTTAAGTACATGGTTTACATATGTCAGTAGTGGAAGTGGTGGCATGTTGAGCGGTTGTTGTTGTGCTTCGTAAATGGCCTCGTGGAGAGTGCCGAAACGCGTCAGCGTTTAGTATAGTGGTGGTGGTGATAGTTGGGTCTGTGTGGCATGTGTTGATTCGTGTAGCAGTGGAGGTGGAGGTGTTGCATGGAAACATACATTTGCCGCACAGATATAACTATTTGTCATTAGTGGTCGCGGGTGAGCAAAGTAATTGTTTTTTAGTTCATAATTGTTTTTTAGTTCATAAACAATTTTACAGCGGTGCTAACTTAGACTTACTCAATCCCTGGCAGAACTCTTGATGGTTCATTAAAACGCACCCCGTATTATTGGTAGGTATTTAGTAGAGACGAAGAAATGACCTATCTTGTATTTGATTATTTGTTGTCTAAACGATCCTTTCTTCGGTGCGCAACATTGACTTACCAACACTATGGACTTCGGGTTAGCGCTTGATAACGTCCGAACCAAAAGTCCACTAATTTGCAAAAAAGACCACAAATCCTGCGTCAGTTAGTCTTAGTTTGGTCGAACGACAGCGCTGTGACGTATGGCTGTCATCGAAAAGGGCCGTATTGTACCCCGGTACAAAGACGATGAATGATAGAAAATTGATTAGAAAATTTGAAATTGATTAGAAAATTGATGATTTGATTGAAATTTGTACCTACTAGACCCAAAGTCCGTGGTGTTAGTAAGTCAATGGTACGTAATCGTTGCATTACCTACTTATCATCGTCAAGATCAATCATGTGCTTCAAAGAAACGACACACTAACGTTTATCGCAAATAATAAAAGCTGTCCCTGTCCAACGTTCCTTTGGGTAAAAGAGACGGTCGCTTAACGCCCGGAGTAAACGCTATCTTGCTCGTTGGGGGTAAAGTGAAAATAATTCAGAATTTTTAAAGCTATAGTCACATTGAGGGGCTAGACATAATGAAAACGGGATATTGACCGCGATTACCTTATGTAGGTTTGATGAGCTCCCGATATTTCGATGCAGTTGCATGCATCATGATCACGGGCAAAGGTAATCGCGGTCTATATCCCGTTTTCATTATGTCTAATGCAATTAACCGCGAATCATTTAAAACTGACATTGCTTTCGACAGCTACTTATCAGAGCCTGGCCTGATACATGCACTTGCCATAAGTAACTTAATGGTTAATTCGGAATATTTTAACAAGACGTTTTAGCGTGTGTTTTTATGAAACGAGGCGAAGTTGAGTTATTTTAAGGCGAGCAGTCGGCGACGTGCTGAAATGCTGGTCATTTTCTACGGTTTCTGAACGCATTATAGAGGACTTATGATATGTGTGTAGATAAACATATTAATAGCATTTCATCAGTCTACACGTGGTCCGTGATGATGATGCATGTAACTTCTGGAGCTCCCATCCAAAAGCGGAAGTCGTAGACAAAATCAAATTCTTTAAAATTATAAAATTTCAAACGGGAAAATTGCAAGACATAGAGCGATCATTTTATTTTAAGCGAGTTGAATTTATTCGACTGTAAACGCGTATTTTTGAATATGGATTCTGTGGGAACAGTTTCCCAGGTCCCTTTTCAGTTCGTCCAAAATTATTTGTCATTTGCAAATTATCTCTTACTCACGACCGAAAGCCTTTATCGTTTATCGAACACCGATTTGCAGAGAACGCAGTTTTATTATTGCTTACGACTTTTTCTTATTGCGTAGTCGTGAGCGAAAGCAAACATTAGATTGAGATATTGAATATTGTATAATAATTCCATAGTTTTTAGTTCTATTGAGTTTATAGTACTTGTATATACAATATAATACAAGTACTCTTTATTGAATATCACGATATATAATAAATACTAGCTGTTGCCCGCGACTTCGTCCCCGTAGTTTTCGGTTATCGCTATCCCGCGGGAACTACATAATTTTCCCGAATAAAAAGTAGCCTATGTTATTCCTCAATATTCAAACTATTTTCTTACCAAATTTCATCTAGATTGGTGCAGCGGTTTTCCCGTGAAGAGGTAAGAAACAGACAGACAGAGACAGAAATGCAGAGAGACGGAGTTACTTTCGCATTTATTTTATATTTATTTGTCTCTTGCTTTTATAACTACCTAGGAATTATTTGCTTTAGTTATTAAGTACGTGACTCATTTTCAGTAGCTCACACGTCGCACGCTTAGAATTAAAGTGACTCAATTCTAAATACATGATAAATCTTAAATAAACTTTATAGGTTTAGATTTTAAATGAAATTTTGCAATATGTCATATTAAGAATTGAGTCACTTTAATTCTAAGCGTGCGACGTGTGCTACTCTTAGGGTTCCTTACCTTAAAAGTGAAGACGAGAAGTTTTCTGTTTTCTTTCTATCTTCTTCCTGATACTTTCTATTGACTTAGAATCATGAAATTTTACACTAAGCAAGGTCTCACTGTACAAGTAAAAAAAATAAAATAAAAATATTGGGTTTGGAACCCCGTGCGCGAGTCCGATTCGCACTTATTCAGCTTTACAGGGCGGAGTATGACTTCAACATTTCCGAGAATAATGTTTAATTAGTACTTGAAACTTCTTTACATTGACATAGTAGATGAAACTTATCAAGACAACTTGACAACGTTGAGTAAATACATACACATACATAAGGTAAATAATTGGATGAGCTGTCATTCTAATATTAGTTATCTGTGATCTTGGAGTGTCTCAATTTCTTAGAATACCGAATTGACAACTTGATATATTATATTGATACTAAGTTTTTTTTTTGTTAAGTCCCAATAGTTAGTATTTTTATCTACACACATATCATAAGTCCTTTATAATGCGTTCAGAAACCGTAGAAAACGACCAGCATTTCAGCATGTCGCCGACTGCTCGCCGCCAGCCGCCGCCAGCCGCCACCAGCAGTAACGAAAAGTCATTAGCTAGCTATTTCCGATAACAATTGTCAGCCCATACAAAATGAACACGATGCTGATTGCGAGCGATTTAGACAATAAGCATGCTGGTTCACAGCTTCAAATCTGCACTGGGCCTCTGACAAACAAATGACACTCAGTTTCAAATGTTTGTCACACTGTCTAATATGCCCTAACAGTTCTAGTGACGACTAGCGGTAGGAACAGTCAGCAGCAGATGTGGCTAAGCGACCGAAGCGGTCACAATGATCTGAAGCTCTTTATGTCTATAACAATAGAGCCGTGCAGATCATTGTGAACGCGCCGGTTGCTTAGCAACTAATGCTGCTGACTGCACAAACCTTTTCTGTACTTATCAAGAAATTCACTGAGGCTATTACTTTTAAAGAGTTCTACTGTGGGTTTTAGGAAGGGTTGTTAGATTACGACGTTTCTCTTGTGGGCCGGGTAGTTTGAGCCTGCCCCTCGTTGAGGTTTCAACCTTATTACACACATTATCACCGATAGTGTGGGCATTAATGGTCTAGCAAACACCCCAATCAATTAACAAAGACTACAAGGATTAAGTGAAATCGCTTTTTTTAAACAAGATTCTAATCTCAAAATGTAGAGCACTGAATAGACTATAAGTTACCACACAGTTACAGATACCAAATATATAATAACTGGTCTTTTTTAACATTAAAAAAGACAACCTACCTATACGAAAATTATGTGGATAATTATATCGTTCCAAATTTTCAAATCGCGATAACTCAAAAAGTTGCTAAGGTGACTAGACAAGTTCTTTCCGTGTACTCTGAGTAGTATGACTACCGGATAGCCTAGTGGTCAGAGACCCTGACTATGAAGCTTGTGGGACCGGGTTCGATTCCCTGTCGGGGCAGATGTTTGTATGATGAATACGAATGATTGTTCTCGGGTCTTGGATGTTTGACATGTATATAAGTACATACTTATCTATAAAAGAAAACTTCATCCATTGTCTAGTACTCATAGTACAGGCTTTGCTTAGTTTGGGACTAGGTCAGTTGGTATTCATTGTCACATGATATTTATTTATTTAACTAATTCTAGACAACAAAACACAAATTTAATAATTCGCTTTGGGGGTAGTTACAACCCTGCAATACTCTGCATGCATTCTGCAATGTATAATATTATTTAAGTCTGTCTTATGTTATATAGAATGCAGTAGGTACTTATGGGTGGGGTGGTTATGTTTACAGGATGTTTATGTTTACACGATACTTTTACTTACGTAAATGGTTCACGGTTTTACACGGGTTTGCCACACGGCTCATCCTGATGACCCGGTAACGGAGGTTAATTTCGTTTAATCTCACTTTAACGGATGTTTCGAAGGTAATCTCACCAATTTGGCTAAACCTGTTAGGTAAATTGAGGTTTTTTTGTAAGGTCGGCTACGGCTAATAACGCGAAGATTACCTAACGATGGATATACCGGCGCAATAGAAGAACAACTGAATATGCGTTGACAACGCATGAAAAAAAACCGGCCAAGTACGAGTCGGATTCGCGCACGAGGGTTCCGTAGAAAGATTTTAACGCTTTTCCCCAGTGTTTTAAAAAGTCCAGTGTTAGCAGAGCCCTGTTCCTAAGCAAAATGTACGCAGTGTGGGGTCAACTTATATTGCATTAGACACAATGAAAACGAGATATTGACCAACTGAAAACTTTATTTAAAATTGCAACTTATATTGGTCTGCAAAACCTACAGACAGACATAAAAATTTAAGATTTTGAGAATTTTCCGAGTGGTTGTGCTATAAGAGCTACCTTCATACCAAATTTAAAGTTTCTAGGACAACTGGAATTATCCTTTAGGTTCTCGGATTTCGGCAATTTGTATGGAAATAGCCTTTTTAATGACGGTATCTTTTGATTGCATTGACTTACTTAGAAAGTTGATTTTTTCATAGCGTCAAGGGAGTATTTGATATTAATTTCAGCATGCTACCTCCACGTGTTCCAGAGAAAAAGGGTCTTGACAGACAGACAGACAGCAAACTGATCCTATAAGGGTTCCGTTTTATCCTTTTGAGGTAGGTACGGAACCCTAAAAAATTATTGAAGTAAGTAGATGCTGGCTCTGCACAAACTTTATTATACCCTTTTTAGCCCCACGCTGTAACTCACTGGGAAAATCACGAGGTTTAAGTACATACATTCCTTATGTTCTGGGGAGATGCCTTTTGAACCAAACAGTGCCCTAAGCACGACTTGTCGAATCCTGCGTCACGTAAAATCGAATAGTAAACTATAACGAGTTTGTATGACGTTTGGAACAGCGCCCGCCCGTGAGCGTATTTAGAACTAAAATTTAGTATGAGATTTCTCGATCTCGATACGATAACCGTAACGTAACGCAGGATTCGACAAGTCGTGCTTAGGGCACAGTACTTAAGCAATCGTTGTGGTACATGTGAGTGACGGAATGAACTACCAGTAGGGGTAACGACGGTAAAGAGTAGCCTTGGTAACGACGGTGACCACTCATATTAAGAGTAAGTACTGAATGGTTTTTTTTTCTAAATTTACACCTTTTACTTAAATAGTTTAATTTGAATAAAATACAAATTTATTACAACAAAACAAACAAAAACAAAATGAATAATAATAATTGAAACTAGAACCTAAAGTGGAGAACGTCCCCGAGGTCGCTGCTCCGGGACAAGGTGCCCAAAAGGCTGGCGGCGTTGCCTCTTTGTATAGCAAAGCCTATACGTTGGCCGAAGAACGCGCCAGCTCTTTGGGCACCTGTAACAGTTTAATTTATCTTTAATTTATTTTATTGAACCTAATAGTTATTAAGTGTACGTAATTCCTTCTCATGTGTGACTACAAAAAAATGGGTTCATACAACTTACTCAAAAATATGTCTCATCACTCTTAACTAGGTCGGCGAATTAAGGTTGTGGTATTGTTGTTGTGGTGGATTAATTCGTTACATATTTTTGCACTTGACAGTACCAACAGCTTGACAGTGTTAAGATGTTAATAGGTATCTTAAAATTTAAAATGTTTGTTCATATTCTCACCACAACACTACCACAGAATAACTTATATGTAGACAACCGCTACATTACTTTGAACCGACACAATCGCGCTCTTTTTTCTGTAAACTTAATCCATGGTTGATACGGGATGAAACTGGACAAAAGTACCCCTATCCCACGAAACCCTTTTGTAGCCCTGGCTATCCCTCTGAGCAATATTTCGTCGACTGAACGTCCTTTTTTCGTTGTTCTTAACTAATGATTACTTGCCTTAACCACACAACAAAAAATATTATTCAATTAAAATCATGTAGTCTATTTCCCCTCGCAATAGCTAACTAAAAGTCTTGTATGACCTGAAAAATATATCTAGCAGGCGGATAAAATTCTCAAAATAATGTATCTGTGTTTTACTAATCATAATGATATGACCTTGTAAAAGTTTAAACAAATAATCATTTTTTGTATTGGACACATAAAGACTCATGAGTGAAGATAGATTGCTTTAAAAATACTATATTTTGAAGGCGTCAAATTGCCCCGAAAATGATCCTAAGCAAAATCTAAAATTTTCTAAATGGCCATTTTAAGAGTACCGAAGAAAGTAATTGCCGAAGATCTTTTTAATTAACCTAAATCGTTCGAAGGTAATTGACGTAGTGTATTCGATTGTTTTCCTCCTAGTTTAGTGTTCATTTCTATTTTTGTACGTATTGTTTCCTTGATTAACTTTTGAAATTCGTAATCAGTACTTTTATTAAACTTGATGTCTAGACTTGATGCTGAAATGAATATCCAGCATTAACCGGTATACAAATTATTGTCGTTGTCAAAATAACAAAGTGTAAAACGTTATGTGAACATTCCTTAAACAGTTTTAAATGATTCGTGGTTAATTTTATTGCATTATACATAATGCAACGGGGGCGTCTAAATATCGGGTGCTCATCAAACTTATAAGGTAATCGCGGTCAATATCCCTCTTTCATTACCTATGTCTATTGACTCTAATTTACTTATCCGTAACAAATTTCGAGTCAAACCGACCATTGGAAGTGGGTCAAATTTAACTAACATACCTACAAGCATACATAAGTGCTTGTAACCTCCTTGTAACAAACATTAGCATGTGTATAGAACGGTCATTGGCAACAAAATCGTAATCGACGACTTTGTACCGCTTCGGTACTAAGTCATTCAGCACGGTGTATTTTTGCTATTCGAAGGTAGGTGGCGATACTGACACTCGGATAACCCTCTTATTCATAAACATAATTTAACTAAAATGCCGTTTAAGTTCGTTTCTCCTTTTTTGTCACATTAGAAGAAGACAAAACCTATTTTAACTAATAGAGGCTTGAGTGACGTTTATGAATAATGGCATAAATGTTTTATGTCAGCAAATTCGTAATGACCGCTGGCTGCATACATACAGTTGAATCTTTTTGGCTTGTAATTACGAGACCAAGCGAGCAAAATAATCAAGACAACATTTCTTACCTACTTGTAATATGTTGATACAATTTACCTTCACGGGCTTTGATACCATTATTTTGCAAGGCACTTGGTGTCTGCCAAGCTTTTCTACTCGTGTCACTGGCACTTCGAAAATTGAAAGCTCTGTTCGCTTGTTATCTGAATTCAGGTATGAAAATATTTGTGGTGCCCAAAATTATGTGTGTTACTTTTCAGCTGCTTGTAGGTTTTCGTGTCATAATTTATTGAAATGTATCTTTTCTATAAAAATAAAGTATGAAAAAAATACTAAGAGTAACAGTGGCTGGCAGAACAACTCTTAGGTTACCAGATTAAGTAAGTTTTACCTTTTTAAAATTCCATAGTTTGACTCTGTCGCGATAAGCAAAAAGTTTTCGTTAAAAATTTGGTTTTTAATACAAGCTTTTTTGTTGACTGTACTTTAAATTGACTGTAGGTACTTATATTGTTATCCAACTTAACTTACATAATATGTTTTCATAGGTACGCTGTTTTTTAAAGGCTTTTTAGGTAAATAAAGAGATTGACGTAGGTATATTATCCATACCCAACAAGCCGATGACATTAACCTCTGAAGAGTTCCCCTCATGCGAAGACCATCCTGGCCGAACCCTCAGAATTTCACTACCAGATTGTATTGTCACCGGACTTACATAAGTGTGCCAAATTTAATTTCAATCAGTTGAAAATAACTGCTTTGAAATTTAGTTCCAAAATTCGACCGGAGCATTATTTAACATACAATACAAAACATACAAACATAGCAAGTTTGTAAAAACACAATTTTGTCCATAAAGTATTTATTTGAACAATAACGCACTAAGTGTATTCTTATGCAGATTTCTCTCAAAATATGTCACGTGTAGGCTTCATTTCCGCCTCAATAGATATGTCAGAATATTTAGCCTCGATTTATAATATTCATTGGTTCAGGAAACACGACGAAGAGTACATCAGACTAAGTCTACACATTAATTTTAGAACACCTTGCGGAATAATCTTTTGTCTAAATAAGCTAGCAGAGGAAAGCTATTAGCCAAGATTCCTTTTTGTCGTTTCACTCAAATAAAATGTATTTGAATAATTTATTAGTACCTAATCAATGTAAGAAATATTAGAAGATTTTTTTTTGTTTCCACGGTAAGCTTCTTTTATAATAATGGCAGTTTGGAGTAGGTGTGTACAGCGGGATGAATCGCGTGTAACTATGAAACCTTTTCACCGCAAAAGTCTTATTGTCATGCCACATTGATAGCCAATTAAATTATTCCAAAATTGACTGTGAAAAGAATCTAGGCAATGCACATGATTTAATCTCTTTGACTTTACGGTCTCATTAATTTGTATGTACGAGTATCTGTGTTTGTGAAATTATTGGTCTTCCTTGCTCTTAACATAATTTTCGGAGAATATTAACTCAGAATTAACGACGTACATATGCGAGGTTAAAATAATTAACTCTCTAGATAATCTGAACAATCCGGATACTATTAAAATGTTCATCGTCAAGTTAATGAGTTTCGATGATTAATAATTTCATGAATAGAATAATTATAATTGCTCACTTGGGACACGATAATATTTCAGTATGAAGTATGAAGATTACTATGCTAAGTCAACTTGTGTAAAAGATCCTTCAATGAAATATTACTTAAATTCTGTGCAGATTAAACATTTTAGATCATCAAGAAGAAAAGAAGATTTTTTTAAATATTTCCACATTCGTCTACCACAGATTAACTATATATATTAGTATTACTACTTCCTCTCAATGAGGTATATTTTTGAATTTTTTCTCCTATTTTTTTGGCTAACTATGGTGTAGCGGAATGGCACTTGACACGGAATATCAAGGATCCGGGTTCGATTCCCGGGGTCAGCTATATTTTTCTGTTTTTTTTCTGTGTATTCATGTTTCAGTGAGTATTTAATAAAAGGGATAGTAATACCTATTACTTCTTTTTTAGGGTTCCGTAACTCAAAAGGGAAAAACGGAACCCTTATAGGATAACTTTGTTGTCCGTCTGCCTGTCTGTCTGTCTGTCTGTCTGTCAAGACCCTTTTTCTCTGGAACGCGTGGAGGTAGGATGCTGAAATTAATATCATATACTCAAACCTGCGGTCCCTTGAAGCTGTGAAAAAATCAAGCATCTAAGTCAACGCAATCAAAAGATACAGTCATTGAAAAAGTCGTTTCGTCGTTAAAGGGTACTTCCAGTTGTCCTAGAAACTAAAAATTTGGTATTAAGGTAGCTCTTATAGTACAACCACTCAGAAAAGTCTCAAAATCTTAATTATTTATGTCCGTCTCTAGATTTTGAGGACCAATGTAAGTTGACCCCACACTGCGTACATTTTGCTTAGGATCAGGGCTCTGCTTACACTGGACTTCTTAAAACACTGGGGAAAAGCATTAAAATCTTTCTACGGAACCCTCGTGCGCGAGTCCGACTCGCACTTGGCCGGTTTTTTTTAATGACTCCTACAATAAGGCTATGAAAAAGAATAAAGCCATTAGTTTAATGATGGTGTAAAATATACAGTTTTCCATTTTGCATGACACTGATTTGATGCCAGGTAATTTAACTTATTTGTTCGAACAAAAATGAAAGTTGATGAAACAAAACATATTATATAAGTAAAAAACATATCAACAACAAAACCGAACACAGCTTTATCATAGTGATCATAAATATTTCACAAACATTGTGTAGAGTAAGTTTCACAAGAAGTTGGGTTGGAGTGTATTATATACAAAAAGTAAATAAATAACAAGTAGTAATTGATATAATATATATATATTTTAAGTTACAATGACATTAAATCTAAGCTTAAACTAAATAAACTACAACTTAAAACTAAATTAAATCTAAATAAGGCCCCCGTGGCATAGTGCCCAAAAGGCTGGCAGCGTTGCCTCGCTGAATAGCGATGCTGATTCTTTGAGAGAGAAAACTGCCAGCCCTTTGGTCACAAGTTGCATCAACTAAGCGCTTTTGTAACTCAGAAATAAGCTTGTAAGCGCTGGGACCCCATGGACCCAAAGTTTCAAACCCGACAGGAACAAAATTATAATTCGGACCGAGAGATTGATACTTAGAATTTTTTCTATTTTCAGCCGTTTCTGCCGCCGCACCAGCTTTTTGTGTGGTTCCCTGGAGATGTGAGGGTGCTACTGTATCGACACAGGTCGCATCCCAAACCAGAACCCTACCCATTCTCCAGGGAATCAGAGACATACCGTCCGGCCTTTTGCCATCGTCGCGGGCAATGCCGCTTGGCTCCAAAATGGCCGGCACGTTCGCAGAGGCAAGAGCCCGGCGGATTATGTCATTGAGCGCGGCATGACGGGAGAAACGGCCGGCGCTCTTTTGACAGGAAAGACCATGGTGTCCCGTTTCGTCCACATTGGTGCCACAGAGGCAACGGTGTGGTGAACACAGCGCAACACCCAGTCTTAGCCCGACTGCAATTCTCAGTGTTTCAGGCTCAAGAAAGGTTCCGGTGTTAACGGAAGGATAAGCATGAAGCCAGTCACCGGATTCCTTTCTTGCCACAGCCAAAAGCCTTGCGCGGTCTGGGCCTGAACTGGAACTGAGAATATTAGAATAAGTTAATTTGGATAGTGTGTCATCCCAGCTCCGTTGGAAATTTGGATAAGCGGGAGGATTTTCACCCGGACAAGCCATTAGCCAAGCATTCCTAGCATCGACCAAACCCGTCGTCTCGTAGTTTGAAGGACAATCCTTTAGGATTTTACCTACGAGGGTGGACGTGCTGTGGACAGATGATAGGAACGCAAGTAGTTACATTATCTGGGAATGTTGGATACTTTGAGGAATTTCTTATTGGAAAATTCGGGTTCTTTGAAGTTGGATTTTCGTATATATTGTTTGTATGTATGTGTATTCAAACTCTTTATTGTACGTACAAAATTAACAAACTACAGGACCGCATGTTCCAATTAAAACCTATGCCTTATAGGGATTTCTTCCAGTTGACATTTGAGCTGTTTTTTATTTCATACAGTGATTTAAATATTGTGAATCGACTCTTTATAATGTACCATTTCACCCCCTTTCGGCTTTACTGGTATTTTTGTAACACTCTGTATAACTAGGTTTATCCGCTGTCTAGTAACCGTAGTACAAGCTTTGCCTAGTTTGGGACTAGGCCAATTGGCGTCATTCCTAAAAAAAGCGATTTATACCTTGCAAAATTCTACACAAAAAAGTCGCAGACAAAAAGTTACCGCTAAAGAACGTCTCTAAGTGCGACAGTTACCCTTTGCACTCATCACGCGCGTCACGTCCACTGAAAGACATTAATCAGAGTCTTAACTTGTTTGAGCCACTACCTAGATCTCTATAGGGCTGAGCTGAGCTGTAGGTCAAATGGTAAAGCGCTGACACTGAGCTAAGATGTCGTTCAACTTCAAATTTCAGTTTGAGGTAGGCACTTGAAATAAAGATTATGTAGAATGAGTATAGGTAGGGTAGACCGTGATAACAGTAAATAGTATCATCTCCAATCGTCTCTCCTATAAGCCAGCTCTTTGAGCTCCTGATACGACACGACACCGGCCTTCTCCTTTATCTGATCCATGTAGCTTCGCCTAGATCGACCTCTTCCTCTCTGTCCTTCAATTTTTCCTTCTAAATTGGTCTTAAAGAAGTTGTCGTGTCGTATCAAATGTCTGACCGTTTTCCCGCGTCTATTCTCTATAGTATTCAGGATCGTTCTCCTCTCACTAACCATTGACAGTAAGTAGTATATTGAAGGTAAAATATGTACAAGCAGAGGCGTGTGTCTCAAGTTACATATCAAGAGAGTCATATCACATGTAATATGATTAGCCAGCCAGTGTGAGGCGCTATACAGCCTCCAATAATATATCACACCACCAGACATTTTCTAACGTCTCACAACTGGGCACAGGCGTTTTCACAGAATTGTATTGCTTCACAGGAGTGTGCAGGTTTCCTCACGATGTTTTCCTTCATTGAAAAGCTCATGATAAGTTACAAATGTAATTTCACGCATAAGCTCCGAAAAACTCAGAGTCGGGGCTCGAACCCACGACCTTCTGCTTGAGAGGCCATAGGTCAAACCGCTAGGCTACCTAATAATTAAGTTATCAAAGCACAAATTACCAAATCAACATCCTTATTTGCATACATATTAAAGCAAACAAAAATCTTGTGAGAGAATAAAGTTCTTTAGCCCTTCCCTGAATCTTTATTTATCTTTATATAGAAAGTTTCGTTATAATTGGGAAGGTGTTCCCACAGAAAAATCAGAAATCAATTTGAAATCTGAAAATTGCTTCAGCTATTGACGCCAAGAGCGCCACAACACAATGAGCTTGTCATAAGTCCTTAGAAACAAATTTTAGAAAACATATCTTAGGCTTACCAAGTAAAGCTGATTTTCCAAGCTAAAGAACTATTTATTCACGTTGATTTTATGACGGTGTGTAAACGTTATAGCTCTAAACAATTATTATTCAAGCCTCTTTAATTACTTCCCTGTGTAAACGGGACTAAGGTTTCATTTTGTGTGGATGGAAAGGCAAAGAAAATTTAATTTTCTTTAGAAATAAAGGCCTCACTTAGAAGCCTGTTGCCTTCGTCGTTAACCAGAAACCCAGTCTCGATTTTAAAGATAAACCGGCGCTTTCAGAAAAGCCAGTTATTGTTTAGTCGCATATTAACGACAGTATGGTTTTGCGAGCGAATATAGCATGTATGAAAGTTAATTGTCGTCTGTGGGTGACGTCTGGACTTGTAATAACGAAATATTATTCAAGATGTCACCAATTGAATAGTGATTTATTTTAATTACTTGGCGAAATATTAATCGGCTTTTGTTAAAAATCGTCTGATTAAAGCAGAGTTCCCGTGATGAATCCGTACTAAAGTTTCTGACACTATTTTTTATTATATTATGTCATCTGGCCCCTATTCCACCATCCTTACATTGTCTGTTTATATGACAATTCAAACTACATTTCTTTGACAATATCAAGTGCGCTAAAACAAAAGCTCTTCAAGTCAGCAGTTGACACCGAATTGTCATTATAACTGACAATTATAAAGTTGGTGAAATAGGGGCCAGCACGCCGAAAATGAAGCTCGGAAAAGTCTACAATGAGAGCTAGCGAGTCAATAATCCGACAGGATCGCCAGTGGCGAGTGAGATATCTGTCAATTTCCACCAATCATAGGCCAGTAGCTCGTCTCTGACTGGTGGAGAATGGCAGATAGGCCACACACGACACAGATTATTGACTCGCTTCTTTGGTCTCGGTCGCTCTCGAATAGGGTCCAAACTTGCGCGCAAATGTCAAATGTTTTTCTATTGTTTCGTGGGCATATGACGTATCTTATAATATCATTGGCTGAAGTACCAACTTAACATACTAAGTCACGGCTGCCAATTGGTTATCGGCCGTCATACGGCCAGTGCGCGATATAGCACTCGAGATTGACACGATAAGGTCTCGCCGTTCTATATATAGCATTATCTGGACTAGAACGAAGTACGCAATCACTTTCATTCAGGCTATACAGGGTGAATTTGCATTAGTAAACATGACCTTATTGTTACTTATCATCGTCATCGTATTACTACGTTATTTGAGGACCTAGCCTAGTGGTTACAGACCCTGAACATGAAGCTAGAGGTCCCGGGTTCGATCCCCGGTCGGGGCAGATGTATGTATGATGAATACCAATACTTGTTCTCGGGTCTTGGATGTTTAATATGTATATAAGTATGTTTATCCGTTGTCTAGTACCCTAGTGTAGTGTCTAGTAGTTTGCTTTGCCGAGTTTGGGAGTACAAGCTTTTTTCAGAATTGCAAAAGCGCTTGGTCGATGCAACGTGTGACCAAAGGGCTGGCAGTTTTCTCTCTCAAATTATCAGCGTCGTTATTCAGCGAGGAAATGCTGCCAGCCTTTTGGGTACCTTGCCGCGGGGGCCTTATTTAGATTTACAATACAATACAATACAATAACTCTTTATTGAACACCACATAACAGTCAAAACAAGAAATAAGGCACAAAGAAAATACAAGGTAGCAATGGGCGGCCTTATCGCTACAGAGCGATCTCTACCGGGCAACCATAATGGATTTAATTTAGTTTTAAGTTTTAGTTTAATTAGTTTTGGCTTGGATTTAATGTCATTGGAAATTGCTTTGTTATGTAGGTAAATAAAGTTATTTGTAATAGAAAAAAAATAAGGTTTATTAAAATCATGTTTGTTTGTATACTTGATGATGATGATGTGTTTCTGTAATTCCTTAGCAGGGACCTAGGGCTCGCAGTAGGGACTTGCATGCATCACGATGCTGTGCTGGCGCTTGTTTGTATACTTACTCTTTCAAATTCACCCTGTATGAATCATTGAGGCTTTATAAGGGGATTGCACTTGTGTGACGTCGAGAGTTATGTTTTGTCAGATTTTGTGTATAAAGAAAGGCAAGGGAAGTTATGTGTGGGCACTGGGCTGGTCAGTCTTAACGTAAGATCAAGTAAGTAAGTAGCCCGCCCCTTTGGGAAAGGAGTAGGCTCGTTTTTAACCCCCGATGCAAAAAGAGGGGTGTTATAAGTTTGACCGCTACGTGTGTGTCTGTTGTTTGTAGCGTAGCTCGTAAACGTGTAAACCGATTTGGATGCGGTTTCTTTGTTTGAAAGCAGGTTTTCTACCGGTGGTTTCACAAATACAGTGTGTTTGACAAGTTCGTGACCGGAATAAATTTAATTTTTAAAATGGCACATAGAAAAAAAGTACTGGCTGAATAGCACGATCTTTGACGTACAATTCTCTCTAAAAATAAAAAATAATCTTTTTACGGTTTCCCGCCAAAAGCTCATTTTTCAAAATGAGTGCCGCGTTCGCTACACCATATGAAGCAGTGTTGGACCTAAAATGTCACGCAGTCAGGCCGCCAAGTACATGAATAAATCGAAGACGTTTGTAACCAATTGGGTGAAGAGATATTTAGATACAAAAAATGTCGACGACTTACCAGAACATGGAAAAAAAAATTAACCTCATCTGCAGCCGATAAGCGGATTTTATAGATGTTTTCGAAAAATCCACTATTATCATTGTGTTCTGGGCAAGAACAATATAAGAAAAAAGGTTTAGGTATATCTGTAGATACAATAAGAAGACTTTTGATTGAAAATTGACTGAAATATCGGAGTACGGCGAAGAAATCGGTCCTTACTGAAAAACACACAGAAAAGCGGCTGTCACATTCGAGTGAAAACAAAAACCGAGATTGGAATAATGTAATATTTTTCGATGAAGCTTCGTTTTGGGCAGCTAATTACTCGACTCGGGCTTGGTCTGCGGCTGGCAACAGAGTGCTCGTACGTACAGTGAAACACCTGGTACAGGTGCATGTTTGGGGATGCCTCTCAAAACAAGGTTTTGGCCTTTTGCACTTGTTCACTTGTATACTGGACGCTTAAAAAATGATCAAATAACACGAAAAAAACATTGTTACCTTCCGCTATAAAGATATTTCCAAGGCATAATGCTTCCTGGATCCTGCAAGAGGATAATGACTCCAAACACCGAAGTCGGGTCTGTACTACGTGGAAGGGCCCAAAATGGCATCGACATTTTGGATTGGCCCTCACAATCACCCGATGCCAATCTAATTGAAAATGTGTGGGCGTTGAAGAAGCAAAAATAACGAGGAATACATACTGTTAGCATTGTTGACCTAACTCGAGAACTGAAGTCCATATGGAGATCTTTACCTCGCAGTTACGCTGAAAAATTGGTGTAAAGTATGCCTCAAAGATGCCAAGCGATTATAGATAATACGGGAGACTGAACGCCTTATTAAAAATAAAGCATGAATGTGCAATTAGTAAGCTATTTAATTATAGTTTTTCACAGGATAATTCATTTTTTTTTCTATAAGTTTTACCGGTCACGCTCTTATCGTACATAGTGTACTCGTAATATCGTCGTTCATTTTCAATTTCATAGGATACAGAGAAGTAAACCGACAGATACGTAGTAATTTCCAAAGAAGCAGCCAGTAGCACAATTAGATAAATAATCAAATGGAATAAGTCTTGAAATTTAGTATGTGAATTAATAGCCGTTCCCAAGCCGTTCCCTATCTCTTGTTTTGATGGACTGACGATAAAAACATTTATCTATATCCAATTTGCCGTCGAATATACTTCGGTTGGCAATCCAATCTTTCCTTGCTATCTGTCGACGGAAGGATGGCGTGCCATCTACATATGGCAAAATTCATCGTCTATTCAGCATAGACATATAGGTATCGTACAGACGGACGCTTTGCTACTTTGTTTTTGTTTCCAATTAGTGAGACTGCAAAGTAGTGTCACCGATATGAGGCGAGAGCATGCCCGCACCGCTCCCGGCGCTCTCGCCGGCGGGCTCGGTAACACCGTTCCTATTTCAAAATGTTGCAAAGGGCACATCCTGATGTTTATATTTACTTAATACAATTTAGTCATAAATTCGTCAGAAGATAAAAACAATAGACAAGTAGATTGAATATTGGGAACGGCTGTAAGAGAGACATTTTAACTTACAAAGTCAAAGCATTTTTTAATTCTTAAGAGCTTTTATACCTACTCAAAACCAAAAGAGATTTTCCGTGTTTTAGACTTAACAAATGACACTCAGGGCGAAAACGGTCAACACCAAATGTCTTTTAACTTGGCTTAACTGCGATGAATGGTTTTGCCAAGTCACTACTTTACCCTGAAACCCGGACACTTGCGCGTCACATTGTATAGGACAAAAGGAAAATTCCTTTTCACTTGAAACCATTAGCGATAAATGAACAAAGTACTATTAGTTACCTACCTATAGACCTACTTGATTTTTCAAATAGATTTTCAAATACATTATAGAAAAAACCGGCCAAGTGCGAGTCGGACTCGCGCACGAGGGTTCCGCAGAAAGATTTTAACGCTTTTCCCCAGTGTTTTAAAAAGTCCAGTGTTAGTACAGCCCTGCTCCTAAGCAAAATGTACGTGGTGTGGGGTCAACTTATATTGGTCTGCGAAATCTACAGACAGACATAAAAAATTAAGATTTTGAGACTTTTTGGAGTGGTTGTGCTATAAGAGCTACCTTCATACCAAATGTCAAGTTTCTAGGACAACTGGAAGTACCCTTTAGGTTTTCTCAGTACAACGATTTGTATGGAAACCACCTTTTTAATGACTATTTCTTTTGATTGCGTCGACTTAGAAGGTTGATTTTTTTCACAGCTTCAAGGGACCGTAGGCGTCCCGAAGATATTCGTGTATGGTGTCCGGCTCTGTTGCCGTTGTCCGCTGCGTACTAATTGTAATACAATTGACAAAAATAATGTTTTATTTATTTGACATGATGACATGAAATGTATATTTCATCAATTTTTGTTATTTGACATTTGGAGACCATATACATCTCCAGTTTATGTATATGTATTATTATACTTATTATTTGACCGTGGAGGCGTTTTACACCTCTGCTGATTTTAATTTAGTTTAAATTGACCCTAGATACTATACATCTCTAAGCCATTTAGATTAAGTATTATATTATAGTATTAATTCTGGGACCCTATACATCCCTTTGTAATTTAAATTTTTACAGATATTTGACCTGGAGACCCTATACATCTCCTGCTCAAATAAAACGTGCCAGTAAAGTAAAGTGTTCTGGTTTTGCTGTTTTAATAATTACTTTTTACACTTGTTTCTAAAATGCGGTATTTTTTTTTCTCTCTTAATCTTTTAATGACAGAGTGAGGTTTCTTTGTGTAGTTTGTCTGTGGTTGCGTATTGTAAGAGCTAATGTAACTTGTTTTAGAAAAAAGGACTTTGTGCCAAGTTTCTTGCGGCGCATTCTTCTTGGCAATCATGGTCTATCCGAAAGCGCTGGTAGACTCAAAAAAATTACGTGTAAAAGAGCATTCAACTGCCTATTTGCTGAATAAAATTTTGAATTTTGAATTTTGAATTTTGAACGCGGACTTAAACCTTAAGCATACGTTAGTAGGGCGCCTATAAGTGTTGGTGGCGTCGTAGACACGTCGGCTTATGACGCTTTTAAGCGTTCTTAGCGTGGAAAAGGTTGGACGATAATTTTGGGGGTGGAGTTTATTCCCTCAAGCGGGACAACGCTATCCAGAAACGCGTGTGTCAATAGAAAAAGGGCTAGTCAAAACGTTTAAAATTGCTCTGTTTGGAAAACTAAAGTAGATACTGAATTGATTTTTGTCTAACCAAAAAGAAGAACCAGTAATGATTATTCATTACTTTTATTTCCGGTCAATCGCATTTACAATATTGCTTTTCGTTCCGCTTCAGAGACGATAAAGTGCTTTACAAAATATTTCCATCACGGATCTTGTTTACAATCGTGATTTCATCTTTGGCGTACTTATGATAAACAGTGTTTACTAAGGGTTGAAATATTAAACCTTTATTTCAAATATTGAACGAGATATGAGCGTGGAAGTTTTTAGGTACCTACTCGTCTTCTAGCAACGGCTAGTAACATGAACTAAGATACCCGAAATAGAAAAATTGACGATATCATAATAATGATAGATCAATTTTATTATAATAGACATAAAGTACATTAAGGCAATATACGTATTTTTCTGTCTGTGGATACATTGTAAAAACTAAACTGTCACAGTTTGTAACTTGTTTTTATATCTGTATTTACTGTACAATAAAGCGTTTACTTACTTGCTAAAGTATTGCTAATCAATGACGTACAAACTAGGTGTGGCTTCGCTCGTTTGAGCGAATATGACTCATGTCACGAGCTCAATTTTGGTTGTAAATGCACTAAATAGTCGCCCATAATGTAAGTGTAATTGTGTATACATGTGTAAATTTAACTTTCAGCAAGCTAGTTTTTTTTTACAACATATTGAAGCTTTTTATCTACCTATTCGTATCTAACTAACTACATCCAAATCCATACCTATCAACACCTTCCCGTAACCTGCGTAAATAACGCCCTATCAAAACTCTCCGAGGCGTAAATTCCATCAAATTTCAGCTTTAGTTACGCCATGCACGTTATTAGTTTACTCGCGAGAGAACCGTCTCAAAAGCATCTTAATTACGAATTACAACTCTAAGATGAAATTGCACAAGGAGTTGCAGTAAGACTACTAAGAGCATTGAGACTCAGACTTTGAGATTGTCGAGATAGCTTTGGCGATCAGAAAGCTGGAAACTTAGTACATATTACGAGCATGCTCACTTGTGCAACATACATTCATAAGTTAAGCTTAGATAAAGTAAACAAACTTAGAGCGGTGGAATGGAAGCAGAGCTGGCGAAGTGCAGTGCACAATGCACATTTTAGTTCCCAGTTAGTACGAATTGGACTGGGGTCTGAATTGGACTGAAGCGTCTAAATAGTAGGTTAACAGGACGTCACCTTCACATGAGCGTAAGTGAAAGATGATTTTTTTTTTTATTGAAGGGAGGCAAACGAGCAAGCAGGTCACTTGTTGGTAAGCGATCACCGCCACCCATGAGAACCAGCAACCCCAAGAGAGTCACTAGCCCGTTGCCGGTCGTTAAGGAGGAAAAGGGATAGAGGAAAGGAGGGGGAGGGATCAGGCCTCCGGCACTCTCACTGACCGAACGGAACGCAACAGGGGTGCTGTTGCTTCACGCCGATTTTCTCTGAGAGGGTGGTACGTCCCCGGACGAGCCGGCCCATTCGTAAGGCAGCAAATAGCTACAGTATGGCTCTTCCACTACAGAAAATTTATTCACTGTGCGTTACTTTTCTGTTATACAATAGTTCTTGTCAAGCAACATTTTTTGACTATGGTGTAGAGATTGTGAAGTTAGGGCGTGTCGAGTTAGAAGCTTGACATGCTGAAAGCTGATGCAGCTATACATGAGATCTGATAACTTTTTGACAGTGCGAACCGTATGGTTGTATGTTGCCAAGACGAGTGGCAACATTTTACACGAAAATTCTTTTGGTGGGATCATATTTACAGGGTACGAAACTTACTGGCTTCATAAAAATATTTATGGAAGCGCAGTCGCCCCCTGAGGCTTTTTAATTAGGCGGAGCACACAAAGGGAAAAGCTCTTTATATTTTAAGCAATGACTTACTTGAGCTCAACCAGAACATCAAAATCAAAAGTTTATTCGGTAACAAGGCAGTTAAATGCTCTTTAACACTTAATTCTTTGAGTTTACGTATGGTCGGTTCCGTAGTAACTGTACGTAAAAGTGGATACTCATGTAAGGGAACTGTACCAGCGCTTTCGGAGAGACCGTGACTGCCAAGAAGAATATATTGCAAGAAATTTGGCATAAAGTTTATTTTTTCTAAAGACAAGTAGCAATAGCTCTTACAATACCATAAATGATTAATTAATAGCACAGCAAAACCAGAAATCCTTACCAGCCAGAAAATTTAAGTTTCAAATAGGTACGCTCACGGGCGGGCGATGTTCCAACCGTCATACGAATTTGTCGAGAACGTTACTACTGGGTTAGTTAATAATTTCTCGCAGATTGGTCTAATAGTCATTAAAGTACCTAAGTACTACTAGTCTTCGATTGTAAATAATAACAGAAAAAACCGGACAAGTGCGGTTTTAGCAAGATTTTAACGCCTTTCCCCGGTGTTTTAAGTTGTCTAGTGTTAGCAGAGCCCTGCTCCTAAGCAAAATGTACGCAGTGTGGGGTCAACTTATATTGATCTGTGGAATCTACAGAGAGACATAAAAATTTAAGATTTTGAGAATTTGTATGGAAACGACCTTTTAATTACTATCTTTTGATTGCGTTGACTTAGAAGTTTGATTTTTTCACAGCTTCAAGGGGCTACAAGCTTAAGTATTTGATATTAATTTCAGCATGCTACCTCCACGCGTACCAGAGAAAAAGGGTCTTGACAGACAGACAGTCGGACAACAAAGTGATCCAATAAGGGTTCCGTTTTTTCCTTTTCATGTACGGAACCCTAAAAACAACAACAGACATTCCTTAAACCTGTCTACATCCTATCTGTATTTTATACAGCTGTTTATGAAGCTGGGGACATTTACTCACGTTTGTTGGTTTTCCTGTGGGAATATCGATTTGGCAGATTTATAGGGCTCCGAATAAATCCATGCGTCATCTTTTGGGAAAACGTGTTTTTGCTTCGGCACTTTTGAGTTAAGAAGATGATGAAGAAGAGATCGCTTTTAAGCGATAAGACCGCCTATTGTCTGCCATACCTGTTCTTCTGTAATCTTGTACTGTTTTCTAGTTTTAATAAAGAATATTTGTATTGTATTGTATGTATACTTACATACCATACAGATCCTTATGTATTTACTAATCACACATGCCTGGCCCTGGCCTTAGCCCACCATTTACTTTGTCATTTGAGCAGACTCAAACTAGTTATTAGGCTGTACACACGTCTAGAATATCATTGCGTCACTATCATTATGAACTTGTTATTTTCTTACATTATCAACCTCCGACTAAAAAGGGGGGTGTTATAAGATTGACCTGTGTATCTCTGTGTCTGCGGCATCATAGCTCCCAAACGGATGGAGCGATTTCGATGGGGTTTTATAAATCAAAATCTAGTTTAATCGAGATGGCTCTCAGCTAAGTTTCATTAAAATCGGTTTACCCGTTTTTGAAATATTGAACTTTGAAATGAAAATGTCGAGAGTTTTTCAACTTTTCTAAGTGGGTTAGGTTATTCCTTTTACTTCAGGTAATTTCAGGTTTCTAGGTAAATGGCAAGTGCGCTATAGGTTTTGATTTATTTGTGATTGGCAGACCGACAGACAGAAGGACAAACGAAGTGATCCTATAAGGGTCCCGTTTCTCCTTTTGAGGTACAGAACCCTAAAAGTTTGCGATACAGACAATATTATGTATGCATTTGAAACAGCCTTTCAATAATTTTATACTTTCATAATTGGCTAGTGATTGTTGGACTATCTATACCCTGATAATTATTATCTTAGATATTGCACAAAACGAAAATACCATTGAATTTATCTGTAAATCTGTGGCTAATTATAATTATATTAAGATTGTTATCGTGTCCAGTGTAAATTCCAAACAATACCGCTATCCAAAATAATTGATAATTCTCTTACGTATTCTAATTGTCCTAGGATAATTATTATAAAAACTTAGACTTGAATAATACTGGCTTAGGTACTATTGCGGGGATACCTTCATTTGCAATAATTGTTATTTGCAAAATTAATGCTAATGGTAGAAAGTTAGGTGTCATTTGTATGTGTGTGTAGTAGGTACTTACATTGAGTATTTATTAACTTTCATTGTAATTTAAAAAGGGTAGTTTGGTATTTTATGAGTAGTTTTTTTGGGAAAAAAATAACGCGGGTGCTCTGGTTTTATAATTAACGAAAAGTTGATAGTGATTTCTTTGCTACTTTGTAGAATAACTGGTTGGCACGTTGAACTGTGATTCTGGTGCTTTGAGAATAGGCTCGCAGAGAGTTCGAATATAAAGAAATGGTTCGTGGTGATGATATTTTGGGTGTTGATTTTTGTGGCATTGGAGAATTTGTTGTTGCGTAAAAACATAATTATAATTTTATTGTCGCGTAGACGTAATTGTCGGTACACGTGTCGCCGCGGGTGATCAAATTACCTGTTTTTAGTTCATAAATATGGACTTGCGCAAAGTAACGAGTGATTATTTGTATCGTTATCCACTATGGAACATTGTCACAATAAAATATCACGATGACATGCATACCTGCCTTAATCAGTGCCTATGTATATAGATTACAGGCCGATCAAAAAATTGAGAATTACGAAGAAAATTTCGCTTACAACTAATTTCTAGTTTTTTGCTTGGGCTGTTATTGAATTTTACAGTGGGTCTCGATTGAGTTTTACGGAAAAAAAGGTCACAGCATTTATACCTACGATGCGTTATTAATATTAAGACACGATGCTATTCGAGTTCATACTCGATGACGAATTTTTTACGAGAACGTGTTCGAAATGCGATCAGCTATTTTTCCTCCATTACGCTTGAACACGAAGCCCCATTAGAAGATATATAATATAGATGTGCTGCATCAGCATATACGATAAGGAACATTCATTGGGCTGAAAATACCACGTGTCGTTTCACCTGCCCTGTAGAATATGTAAAGGATTTTGCTCGTAAGAGCTCAGTTGTCCATTGTTTCGAGCCCATTTTAATACCGTGACGCATATATACGCCTACGTAACATATCACGTGTATAATGTCAGCAATATTTTTTAAACATATATCATTATCATCACCACTTCATCATCACAAATGGTGATCATCACTGCCCAAAAAGGAAATACACTGAAGGCACCCTGAATTTGTACTCTCCTGATGCGAACGCAGCCCAATGGGTGAAGAACTTAGATATTCGTTTATAGTATAAGGTAAACTGTGTAAATTGCCATACGATTAAATAAATCATCACAAATGTAATTTTGCACATACATTCCGAAAAACACAGAGGTGTGAGAAAGTGCTCGAAGCCACGACCCTCCACTTGAGAGGCCACAGGTCAAACCACCAGCTATATCGGCTTTTTTGTTATATAGATAAATAACTTGTTGATTTTATACGTACATTTCTGGTGTTAGCAAGATTCATAAAACAAAAGTTTTACTGTGGCAGAGCTTCAAATGTCTCAAAACTACTTGGTATCTGTTCAAATTTTTCTTTTAGGTTGAAGGAAGCTTTACAAAAGAGCTAATATTTACTAGCTCTCTACAAAGTCGGTCAAGCATACAATGGTCTCGCTAATGCTTCGCTTCTAAGTCAGTCTCTAGGCACTATGAGCCAAGAAAAGGCATAAATTATACGTTATAATATTATACCTCTTTTTCTTCTCCCTAGTGATGGTCTACGAAGCTATTGAAGTATGAATAGAAGTTCCGAGTTTCTAATAACATTTTGAGTTTACATTACCATGTACAGTTAGCAGCAGAAGTAACTAAGCAACCGAAGCGGTCACAATGTTCTAAGCACGGCTCATTAATTTCCCAAAATACTTTTTTTTCAGAAACTGTAAATATTTCAGGATTTATTTCAGGGCCATCTCGTAGAACCCGGTTAGGTTAGGTTTGTTTTATAAAAATCCTGAAATATTTACAGTTTCTGAAAAAAAAAGCATTTTGGGAAATAAACATTTCTTAAACATTTTGGTAAACCAAGAGTAATCGCTAATGTTGTGCCACCTTTAGCAATTAGTAATTACATCTGCTTGACCATGTATGGAAGAATTAGGCTAACCACGGCCCTGACGCAGAAGGGTGCTCGATCACAAAGCATGATGAATAGCCCTCTCAAATTTTGCGAAGGCCTTTGTGAGGTGAGGTGTTTGGAACACGACGGGCTGATAGAAGGTATAGGTACATTATCAGGATCAGTGACGTGTTAAAGAGTGTTTTGAAAGTAAACGTTATTAATAACTTATTGTTAAATTTTATTGGCAACCATTTTGCTGTCGGTGGCTGATTATATAGTCCATCGCCACGCGGCCATAAAGAAAAATGAGGACTGGCTGTCAGGGTGACGGGTGACACTTCAAAAATGTTTACGTTTATTTTGAAATTCTTCAGGTGGATTGACCGACTACAGTTAAATGAGTTTAAAAAATAAAGCAGTGCCCCAATACGTTATAATTTCGTGTGACATGACATGATATAATTATAACAGTTGGTTATAATTAGTTTAGTTACGTTCATAGATTATAACTAGTGCTATCAACCTTAACATTCTTGAAGTTACTTTACTTGTCTTGAAGTGAATATACAATGGTTGCTACATCGAAGTTGGCTTTCTTAAGGTTTGTGGTACACAGATTGCCAGTTATGGCTTAAGTATACTGCTACTGGGGATATAAGCTCCGACTTCGGTAACAGTCACTCTCCGTCAATATAATTATTGTGAATTTTAATAAGGAACAATATATCCAATGAAAGAGTTGTGTCACTGAGGCCATTTCTTAGTTCAACTGTTTGAAAGTTTGAGTTGTAAAATAAACAAGGTAACTTCGTTTATTCTCAACGTGTAATATGTCGACACGTACAAAGTTAAAAAAACCCACTACATTTTCCTTAAAAATTCAATCTCAAAAATGGACCATTTCGATTAAACTATCTTTCTTTAAAAAAAATCCACGTCTTGATCACTCCATCCGTTTTAGAGCTACGATGCCACAGCAACACAGGTACACGTCAAACTTATAACACCCCATTATAGGGGTGTAATGACACCCCTCTATTTGCATCGGGGATTAAAAACAGCCCCAAGTATTTAACACACTACAGTCGCTTTCAACCCTGTCCTCATCACATTCAACCCTGTCTGATAAAATTACGCACTAGACAACTTCGGTTTTACGATGTTTACTGTGACAGTCGTAAATAGACCGCAAACGTTAACGCTCAGCCGCAAACCCTTAGATTGCGTGTCTGACATCTTTATGTACTTTATACGACTGGAAATAATGAGAATTTGACCCTAGAATAACATAATGTGTTGAGACACATTCCTTAACGGTTTTGACGGTGATGGGAATGTGTTACTACGGTAGGCGGGTAGGGATACTGGAGCTACATTAATTAGTAGAAATCATTTGGTACTTTTTCAGCTGAAACACTGTGAAAAAATCGAGAGTTTCTCCCGAGAAATATTTCTTATGGCATGGCGATCAATTAGGGTTTTCTTTAGAATAATTCCCGTCAACATTGTATTTAAGAAATCTACGGCTATAGTTTTTTTGAAGATCTTTGTTGTACACTCAAGAGCGAAAAAAACGGGTGACTTTGTATGGAATTGTTCATATACAAAGTGACCCGTTTTTATTGCTCTTGAGTATAGATGCATAAATTCATCGATTATTATTTTAGCACCGGTTTTACTTAAATGTATTTTTTTAATGGAACGAATAAATGATTCATAATCAAATGATTCTCCGGCTATGGTACACTTTTCCGGTTTTCTATGTTTTCTTGTGACAGTAGGTATTTCAAATTTGATAATTGAGAGAGTTTTATATTTAAGTTAAATTGATGTGTCCAAGCGCGGCAGGTTGTGCACCTGCCAGTCGTTTAAGGTACCTATCTAATGAATAGGGTTCAGCCCAGCAAAACCTCCAACCGACTGGTATTGTTATTTTGTCCCAAGATTTCGTATTGTTCAGCGGATCGTGTTTAGAATTTGTCACGGGATGGCGGGTGGTAACGGTAGTAAAAACACGTGAGGTGGGGGATTAAAACTTGGTTCTGAGGACCCTTCTACCGCTGTCATGGCCAAGATGTTTGGACAAAAGGTTAGTAGGTATCAATGACTTTCCATATACAAGGACATCGCGTCACGTCACTGTTAGTGAGACAATACAGGTGTCATCATCATCATCATCATCATCATCAGCCTATTTACGTCCCACTGCTAGGCACAGGTCTCCTCTCAGAATAGGGCTTGGGCTATATAGTTCCCACGCGGGCCCAGTGCGGATTGGAAACTTCACACACACCATTGAGTTGCTTCGCAGGTGTGTGCAGGTTACAGATATACAGAGACCTTAGGGTGAGTTCTCACAGACGCGGAGGTGAACGAAGCGGTTGGGAGAAGAGCAGTGAAAAGTAGCAAGTGATCACTTACATGGAGAGAGTATTTCGAGCACTGTGATTCGTTAATTCACGACCCGTTCCTCTCCACACTCCTCGCTAGTGGCAACGTAGCCTTATACGTGAAAGTTTTTACGATCGTGGCCCCGCACTAAACTGACGTGTTGACGAAGACAAATTGATTTAACAGAAAAATCCTTTATACATCAAACAATATCCCTGAGACACAAATTCCAATTTGTTTCTAAGGAAAACCTCATTAGTGAAACGAATACTTTTTTCCTCATTAGGAAGAACGTTATTTAATTTAAGATCAGATTATGACGCTTTTGTTCTTATGAAGTGAAACGAGAGAGTGCATTAATTTACCGACGCTTTCATGAAATTAGGACTCAAAGCCAAGTCGGGGATTTGGGTACCCGTACCGTGTTTTGTGTAAACTCACCATCATTATCGTCTGTTGGAGGATTATTTATTATTGTTATAAGCCCGATGAAGTGTCCCACTGCTGGGAAAAAGGCCTCCCCCCATGTCCTCCACGCGTCCTGATCTTCAGCGGTCTCAGGCCAGTCGTAACGGAAGACAACCAGATCATCCCGCCACCGTCGTCTAGGCCTGCCACGCCGCTGCGATCCATCCTGTGATAACCACTCACTCACCCCCTGTGGTACCTGCCGGAAGATACTCACTTTTAAATAAAGATTTGCCTATACTTAAAAGAGTAACTCAATGAACAGCTACTGGACTTTTGCGTCCTAGTGGGCCTTTTTTTAATACCACGTCAATGGCAAACAGGCATGTGGTGTGACTCGCCTGATGGTATCACCACCATCGCCAAATATTTATCATTCACGCGTCGCGGTCTCTGCAAGAAACTTTTCATACCAACCAGATCATCAGTGTGCATTTGTCGAAGGCCCAACAATAAGGTTAAAGTATTCAAAATCGTGATGGTTCTCTTCGATACAGCTCAGTTACATGTTACTAAGGAACTTGCATAAACAATTTTTTTTCTGAAATCGCTTAAAAACCGAAATAAATGCGTACTACAAATATAATAATTTGAAATATCAGTCAGACTTTGTGTTTTTGATGTCATAAAAACATTTGAGGCCATTCTATTACACAAAGACATCTAAAGACATTTATCTTCCGCTACTTTTATTAAAACCTCTTCAGTGGTTTCACCATAAAGCCATGCAGGAAACAAAAACTCGACATCGCAATCATATTCTGACCGGAGGGTGTGGTATTCTGTGGCTTAAGGGAAGCGAAAGTGGCATTCTAAATCTAAACTCCTAATTAGTTGTAATATTATTATTTTTTACGTGTACTTGTATTTTCTGTATTATTACAATACAGTGCAATACAATAACTCTTTATTATTGTGTTTTATATTTATGTATTTTTCTGAGCGCATATAGTTCGAAGCTGAATAATTTTCAGTGTTGTGTAAACTTTTTGGCAACATAAATAAATCTTACAACTTTACTATCAACTATTTTTACTCCCGGCATGCAAGTTCCCTACTCTTTTAAACGGTTCCCCGCTTCTTAACATTGGCTTTGCTAACAACGATATGAGATATTGTTAGTAAACACAAACTGGGTATAAATAGCCGCATTACGTGTGGAATGGACCATTATAAACAAAAATATAACGGGTACCTAATGGTGGTTACGACAAACACGGATTCCGACTTTGATCATTACGATATGCAAGAATAGAGTGCGGCGAGGGTTACTTACGATTGGATACTGATTTCTGGTATTGTTTTCTAGGGTTCCTCAAGGAACCCTAATAGTTTCCCTATGTCCGTCTGTCTGCGGCAATGCGAAAATTATGACCAACGCAGCGCGTCATTCAGCCGTGACAATTGTGAGGTGAGGGCTTGTGTCACGGGAGTTTCGATTGTCAATTTATTATGTTTTGTGCAATTTAATATTTGAAAATATGTCATCGTGTGTCGTGGGGTGGTGTAGAAACCATACGGATATGAAAAACACTAGAATTACCTTTCATAAGTAAGTAAATAAATAAGTATATGCATTTTAAAAACCCACACTTGACGACCCACACCGTCCTCACTGAGCGGGATAGTTGGATACTTCGTTCGCACGTTGTCGAGAAATGCCGAGCGCAGCCGACCCGTGTCGCCGCTCATTGGCGAGCTGCGATTTTCGATGTGCGAGTGTCATGATTGTGTACGCGCGTCGAAGTTGTGCTTCATAGAGTAGAGAGTCATATTTTTGTGCGCCCATGTAAAGGCGTTCTGCTTCCATATCTATATAGTTACCTGGTTCTCATAGTAGACTGTTCAGTATTGGGAAGCATCTTAGTCTTTTTCGGATTGATCCACATTAAAGTTATTCCAACGCGGATACAACAACACCCAGACGCGGATTATCCCTAAGGCAAACTTAGGCACGTGTCTAGGAGGCGTGAGGTTACTAATGGCTCAGCTAGTTATTTTATAAATACCTACTACTAAATACAATTTATAATCTAAAGCCGTTCGAGAGGCGCCGATGGGGGGCTTGCCTAGGGCACTTTAAACATTTAACCCGCCTCAACACACAAATTCACAATTTTAATAAATTGAATGGATTTAGAGCAAATGAGTTTGTACGCGTGGTGACCTCTCAGCCAATCCCTTATCAAAAAGGATAAACACCTAATTACTACAATTTGTAAAATTGCAATCAAAAGAAAAAAATTCAAAACTTCATCGGGATGGTCAGAATTCTAATTATACCTGCACTAAGCTACTTTCAAAGCCAATCCAAAATCTGATTCAATCGAGCGTCATAAAATATGCGTTGTCTGTTTGTGAAAAATATGAAATAATTATGCATTTAATTTTGTAGGCGCTATTTTCGTTTTTTTTTTTCAATCCTGGAATAGGTACATTTATGTTGTTAACTTGTTTGAAATGTATACAAACGGAAATAACAAAACTCAATGATTGTGACACTTTTACGAGTCACGAGACCACAGCAATGGCTGTAAACGTCAGCGTAATTGAAACATATTATGTCGATACGTTTAAACCCCTCTGCTATTTGGATATTAAATTAGTTTTACGTGTTCTTTTTTTGTACGCAGCGTTCAAATTCGAAATTTTAAAGAGGTTGTCCTGTTTGATTGGAAATCCGATCGATCATTTCAACGGAATGTTCGCGGAACTTGTTACAAAAATACGACCCATTCTTTTTTCGCGACAGTCAACATTTAAATTTTTAAACTTTATTTAAATTTTAAAATGAAACTGAAGCTTGCTGAGTAATAGGAAACAGGTTTTCACGTGAAAAGTACAATTCGGAAACAACGAAAACGGGCTAAAGTATTCCACTTACAAAAAAATTTGAACTTCTACTGTTTTCCGTTAAAAGTTTTATGAAATTTATGAAGTATTCTCTTATCAGAACAAAAGAGAAGCGCTTTATTCGAAGTATCGATAAATAAATAATCTATCAGAGAAAAGTTACCCTTAATAAGAGGAAAAGGAAAAATAAGGGAAAACACGTCAACGCCTAATAGACACATCTGCTTATGTGTAAGGAAAGACTGATGAGGTATCGACTGATCTATCGCATATGGGGATAGGGGGAAAGGGCTCGTTAGTTAAATACAGTCAGTCCCAGCAATATGGCGTTTTAGTACTTTGTAATGAAAAAAATTGTTTATTGAAACAGGCGTTACTTCATTGTAAAATAAATTGTTTTCAGTTTATGTGTGAAATAAGTAAAAGCCACGAGGCACTAAACTGACCCGCTATGTTGATGACTATGTCAAAGACAGCGGGAAATAAGTTGAAATCTTTATTACAAACTTACAAAGTAAAATTAAACTAAACGAAAACAATAAAATAAAACAGTTTTAAATGATTCGCGTTTAATTGCATTAGACATAATGAAAACGGGATATTGACCGCGATTACCTTATAGGTTTGATGAGCTCCCGATATTTCGATGCAGTTGCATGCATCATGATCACAGGCCGGTCTGCGCAACATTAGTATCTACTATCGTTTCGTCAGTTTGCCCGTGATCATTATGCATGCAACTGCATCGAAATATCGGGAGCTCATCAAACCTATAAGGTAATCGCGGTCAATATCCCGTTTTCATTATGCCTAATAAAATAAAACCTTACCCTAAATTAATACTAAAATAAAACTACTTAAATTTTTTCTAAAATATGTCTTAAGAAGAAGTCCGCTGGGGCATGGTAGAAAAGATGCTGGCAGCGTCCCTTAAGCCTTTGTCCTAGAAAGCTGCCAGCTCTTCGGTCTCCTGTGACATCGACTAAGTTAATAATAATAATTAAGTCTTAGGTAGCTCTAAAAAGTAGGCCATGGACGTTTGAAAAAATTACGATGGGCTTTTTACTGAAGGTAAACTTTGCAAGGTATTTGCAATTTCCATCCTGCGTCTTTGCAGCCACCGTGCGACGCAACAGTTTTGGCACGACTCCGACAACTGAGCCATATAAATCAGTGCTTTTTGCTCTGATTGTAGCATGTTTTAACTTTCAAAACCGCGCTGGATATACATTATACATTTAGGAACTACAGCCCAACGCATTTTATTGTAAGGGGACGCCTGAGCAGGCCGGAGCCTTTTACATTATTACGGCATAGAATGTTTCAGTGAATTACTTTTGTTTTAAATAGGTACACTGTATATGTATTTCTTTACGCAATATTATTTCTGACGAAAGAGCGATATAATTTGAGATTTTTAACCACATAATAAACAAGGCAAGAAAATATTAGGAATCCAGGAATAGAAATAAAAACTCAGAATGGAATCGGCATCTTTCCTGTTTTCTTCACGTATGCGAATATGCCTTTCTTATTCCAATAACTGCCCGCCGCATTCTTGTTTGTAATTGATTAGATTATTTATATTATCCAATAACGCCATTAGTGTTGTATGGTTGTCATCAATAATACTCACATTGGAGGAGAAAAGATGCTTAAATACCTATAATCTATCTTTATTTAGTTCTACTTCCCTATTCATTTATTTTTAGCACTTCTGTGCATTTGTTACTGGTTTTGCGTGGTTCGTATTTTTGGGAATACCCAACAAAGATACAAAATCATAAGATCGTTTTCCCTGTTAGTTGCGTTAAAAAAAAGCAATAAAAAAACTGTGGTTCTTATCAATTTATTACATTAGTTAAGTCAATTAAAATTAGCCGTCGTTTCGTGAAAACGTTTTGAACTAGAGAGACATCGTCATTTCAGTCACACTTGTATACAATCTGTCAAAATAAAAACCCCAAGATTATTTAGCAACACGTCGACTTAACGCGTAATCATCGGTTAAACAATAAACTAGACAGACGTTAACATTAAAACAAACTAACATCAAAGGAATATTTTTAAAGTTTAAAATAGCTCGCGAATGATATACGGCAGTAACCGTTGAAGGTTGGGCTATTTTAGATAAAGTATTGCAATTAGATAATTATTGTTTGGCTAAATTAGTCTTATGAGATTTCCACTATGTAAGTACCCATTAGTGGATGATGGATAGGATTTCTAACATTGACTTACTATGGACATTGGGTCATGCATGGGTATGCAAAATTGACGAAAAATGTGTCCCAGTACAACACGGCATTTTTGGATGACAGCCACGTTTTAGCGCTGACGTTCAATCAAACTGACTGAAGCTCGATTAGTGATCTTTTGGTTCGGACGTTTTCAAGCGCTAAGCGTTAGGTTTGTAGTCAAATAAACGGATCACTCACGTATCTCAGTCGAGTCCGTTTCTTCCACTATGATTGAATCTCATGGTAGTTTCATGTTAAAAGTTTGGGTTGATTTATAAACAGGTAAATCCGGTATTCAACGGTGAGTGTGAAGCTCAGAATCCGCACTGGACCCGCGTGGGACCTAAAGCCCTCTCATTCTGGGGGGAGGGGAGATGAAAAAAAGAACCTGTTTTCCAAGAGCTAAGACACGTTTCAGCAAACAAACAAATAAACACTCTTATTTCAAAACGTTTTCATTAACCCTCTTCGGCCGTACAAAGAGCGTAAGACGTACAGACTGTTCTTAAACAAATACCTACACATGTATTCAGTTATAGTATAAACCCAGTAGGTTACCTAAAAACATTCATTATTCTTTCATTCATAAGCCGTCACGTCTGTTACAGGCTATTTATGCAGTACCTTGCAGATACTTCTTTTAATGACTAGTAGGCCGATACGAATTTTTTTTGACTCTCGCACTGCCATATCTATGTTTGTGTTTTGCCATCATTCTTTCAAACATGGCTGCATTGTAAACTTTGCGATCGTCCGCCATGAATTTGGGCCATCTAAAAAGTATGCATTAAGATTGCACTACTCCCAGCAGCAGTTACTACACCCAAATTTATTGCAAAAAGAGGTATGCGATTCAGTATCTTCCACTGATGAGAGACGGCGAAAGCGGCAAAGCACGAGAACGGTGGGCGCGCTTGTGCCCTCGAAACACGAAGCTTTGTTTGTAGATCCCCTACTTGTTTTATACTATGATCCAGTGACAGGCTGGTCGTTATTATAATTGCAAAGCTTTCCACACATAAGACTCAACACATTTGTTGCCGTTTCGCGAATCCCATTAGTTAAGCCGTTGTATTTTGGATTAAATTCTAATGGAATTAAGCTTTTAAATAAAAAAAAATGCTGTTTGACGTTCCTACCCGTTCTGAGAATGATCAAATAGGTAAAAGATTTTAGGGTTATTTTAGTATGAGAAAAAAAAAGCAGATCTACGCGTTTTCCACATTGTATACACTCTTACATGATAAATTTCCTAGACTTCACATTTTTTTAATGTAGGTACTTAAATATGAATCTTTCTTTACGCATAAATAAATAGGTATCACTTGGGCAGAGCAAAATAAGGAATCGGCAGTGGGACTTACAAAATACTATGGGTTAAGTTTATATAAAATATTTTTTATAACTAAAGCAGGTACACTACGTCGAGAGCAGAATACCGATGTTACGAGTCGACCCTTTTCCAACTCGGATAACTCGAGTTGATTCGGAACGTTGATCCGGATCAGAATACGAGTTGACTCGACTCGGATCAACCGGATGGCTCGCTCAGTCCGCGAGTCGGCGAGTCGAGTCGAGTTCGGCGTATTCGAGTTGGCGTATACGAGTCGCCGAGTTGGCGACTCGCATAACTGGCATAACTCGCATTCGCATTCGTATCAAGCCGAGTCAATCGAGTTGGGTGCACGTTGCGGTTGTGCGATTCGAATCGCCGAGTGGAACCGGCAAGTCGAGTTGATTCGAGTTGCGAAGGAACTTGATTCAAATCAACTCGCATAGCGTCTGATTCGGATCATCCGAATCAGACAACTCGACTCGCCCATCGCTAGAGCAGAACAATTTCTCATAGTACAAGTATTTTTTAATATGGCTGTCCTACACATGCCATAACTTGAGAGCTATTCGAGTTTGTCAGACTCGTTGTAGGTAAGTAGGTAGTTTTATTTGTAGTTAGGAACTATTAGAACGTTTTGCGTTTGTCAAACATAAATGTCTTATAAAGCAAGCATACTTACTTGACAAGGAATGTTCACGGAGAAATTCAAAGGACATTACATTGCCAGAATCGCAAATGCTGCAACAAATTTTTGTTTAGAATTAAAATAAAACTTTCTAATACATAGAAGAAATTTAATATTAAGCACGCACAATACAATACGATACGCACGCAATACGCACGTACAATTTGAATGGTGAAAAGTAATAAGGAAAGAGTTGTCATATTATAAAAATAAAAATTACGTTCCTATGTACGTTATTGTACATAAACTGCCAGCGCAGAAACAACTTTTCTTAATAATAAGCAACAAGTTAGTTGAAAATAGATCAAGTATGAGAACAAAATATATAACTATGTAACAGGTACATAATTAACTTAATCATTTAAAGGAAGAGCAGACACCTTTGTAACACTAGTACGCATAATGTGCCCGGAAGGAGTCTTTACATCTAGAGCACGCACTTTGCCGTCAGCTCCAGGGTAAACGTTTACAATCCTGGCCATAGGCCACCTTAAAGGGGAAGCATTCGCAATTCGCAATATGACCAGTGCACCGACAGTTAAATTTGGTTGATCACGTTTCCATTTTGGTCGGCTTTGAAGCATATTTAGGTACTGCTTAGACCATTGCTTAAAGAAACTTTGTTGAATCTGAGTACATTGATTCCAAAATGATAAGCGGTTAACCGGTACATCAGTTAAATTCTTCTCAGGAAGGCATGTTAATGGAGCTCCTGTTAAAAAGTGTCCAGGCGTCAAATACGGTTTTCTAACTCTAGCAAGTTTTACATTAAATGGACCAGCATAATCAATGCCAACTTTTTCGAAAGGACGTGCAATTTGCACTCTTTGTTTAGGTAGTGATCCCATAAGTTGCGTTACATTTTTTGCCCTAAGCTTAAAGCAAATTATACATTTGTGGATCACTCCTTTCACTTCTCTGAGGCCATTAATTAGCCAATATTCTGCATTTAAGTGAGACAAAATAAGCTTTTGGCTAGCATGCAGGAGCTCCCTATGAGCCTTAAAAATGATCAATTTTGTAATATTAGACCCCTTAACTAATATAATAGGATGTCTCTGCGAGTAAGGCAATGCCGAATTTTGCAATCTGCCGCCCACACGCAAATTGTCATTGTTATCTAAAAATGGATTTAAAGAACTTAATTGTCCTTTGACAGGCATGTTTGATTTTAATGAATTAATCTCTGCAGAGTAATTCAAATGTTGATCAATTTTTATAACTGTTTTCATACCATTGTCTAGCTCTGTAGGTGAGAGGCTATAAAAATGTCGATCTTGCTTCTGTAACCTACAATTTTTACAAAATCTAATGACATAGGCCATGATTCTTCTTATGGTATCAATATTAGAATATTTTTGCATGAATTTAAAAACTCCCACAGACCCAGCAACATTACACAATTTTGGCAATTTAAGTTTTAGTTCTGGCAATATTACATTTTTGTCCACATTTGTTTTTACATGTTCAAAAGAATCATTTCTTAGTGGTTGTGGTCCATGCCACCATAACGAATTATCTTGCAACAAATGCGGCTGGATACCACGTGATATACAGTCCGCTGGGTTTTGATCTGTGGGCACATAGGACCAATGAAATTCGGACGTGATGTCGTTGATTCTTTTAATTCTATTTGCTACGTAAGCCTGTAATCTCATTGGTTCCATGCTGAGCCACCCGAGGACAATCATAGAATCTACGTATAAATATACTTTAAGGCTGTACTTAGGTTTTAATGTATTATACAATTTGTTAGAAAGCATGGCTAATAATAGAGCAGCATTCAGTTCGAGACGAGGTATAGTCAATTCTTTGTTCATCGGACTTATTCTTGACTTGGCGCAGAGCAAATTTACAGTTACTGTGCCGTCAAAATGAATTACTCTTAAATACAATGAGCAGCCATAGGCTTTATTAGACGCATCTGCATAACCTACCAATTCAAGCCTATCGGCATTTTGTACATTTATATGTCTGTTAATTTTAATTCGAGCCATATCAAATAAACTCTGAGCAAAATCTTTCCACTCTTTGTTCAAATCGCATGGGAGTTGATCATCCCACGCTAAACGCAATGTGCATATTTTCTGCAAAATAATTTTAGAAGTCACAAACAGTGGACCTACCAGACCCAAAGGATCATAAAATTTACTGATAAATGAAAGCACTTGCCTCCTGGTGTACGTTTCCTGAACTTGAGTTTCTGGACAATTTATAAAGAAATCGTCAGACCTAACATTATATTTCAATCCAAGAGTTTTCACATACACGTCATCCTTATTTAAATCAATATCCTCATCAAGACTTTGCTTATTATGGGGTATATCCTTTAATAATTGCTTGCTATTAGCGCACCATTTATGCAACTCGAAACTGCCTATTTTTAACAATTCAATCAACTGCTCTTTTATTTGCATTAAAATGTTAATGTCATCATGACCTGTATGAACGTCATCTACGTAAGTTTGATGACGCAACACGTCCGCAGCCAATGGATACTGTTCCTGAAATCTCTGAGCTAGTTCTAATAAGCAGCGTGTGGCTAAAAACGAGCTACTTTTCATACCATATGTGACGGTCTTCAATTGAAGACATGAAATTGGTGCATTTACATCGTTACGCCACAGAATATTTTGCAAAGGTCTATATGTTGGATCAATGAGAATCATTCTGAACATTTGCTTAATGTCAGCAATTAAAATGTATTTAGGAAATCTAAACAATATTAGAATATCGAAAAGTTCGTTTTGAACAATTGGGCCGTTCAATAGAACATCATTTAATGAAATATTTTTCTTAGTTTGCATACTGCCATCAAAGACTACCCTCATTTTAGTAGTTTTGCTATTCTCATTAAAAACTGGGTGATGTGGCAAAATATAAGTTGCATCGGTATCTAAATTATACCTAGAAATGTCGAGTTCCTCAGCATGACCAAGGTCGACATAGTCTTTTATAAATTCCCTATATTGTTTATAAAGTGCCTCGTCTTTACGGAGTCTCTTTTCTAAATTTAGAAACCGCTGCAAGGCACAAGAAAATGAATCTCCCAAATGAAGCTCTGTTAAAGGTTGCTTTAATGGCAATGCAACTTGAAATTTGTTTTTGTTTAAGGTTACAGATTCTTTAAAACTGATTTCAGCGAGTGCTTGCTCGGAATTTTCTTCAGAAAAAACTTCCGGAACCCTTTCAGCCTCCCAAAGCTTTTTTAAATTGTTGTTAATCTCTGTGCATTCGAACATTGAAAATGAATCAGCTTGACTGACCTTGGAAGTAAACAAACTTGTTTTATTGATGGACGCATGCTGGGAAGGCAGTGCTCCCGCAATCACGTGACCAAAGTGCGTGTTGACCAGGAACGGTCCATTTAGATTAAGCGGCCTCACATGGTGGTGCAGAGCCTGGAAAAACACGTCACATCCTAATAAAATAGTGATAGGACCTCTTTTATCAAAATTTTGATCTGCCAACTGTATGTTCTCTGGAATTTTTACTTTATTCCTTGGTATATAAAATTGAGGCATGTCCTCTGTAATTTTGTCGACAATGCAGCAATCTACCTTTAAATTAAAGTCGTTCGAACATGAGTTTATTGTAAAAGTTGCCGCTTCGTTTATTTGGTTACTGCGGCTGCAAATTCCATAAATATTATTTTTTTCTGAGAATCTCACGCATTGTATGACGTCAGCCAACGAAGAAGCTATGAAAGATACTTGGCTTCCAGAATCTAAAAGAGCACGAGCTTTAATATATTTGTTGTTTTTAGTTTTTATTTTGACTGATACAGTAGGTAGAATTACATCTTTGGAATCGCTACACAGTAGACCTACCTTGGGCCAGGCATTGGCCATTTCACCTTCCTCATCGGAGGCCTGAGAGGTACTTGGAGTAGGTTCTTGGTGTAAGAGAGTATTGTGAGCAGCTCTACAAATACTACATTTAAAATTAAATCGACATTTCCCCACATGTTCATTTAAGCATGTAGTGCAATAAGTTTTATTGTTGCTAATAAAATTAGTCCGCTCTTCGGCGCTAGCTAACTTGAATTTTGGACACACATATAGTCTATGAATTTGAGAGCTGCAGTACTTACACTTTATCTTCTTTTTCTCATCCGATCGCGCTTCCACGGTGGAGGCAAACGACGACCTCCTTGACTTCTCAACATGTTGAGAAGGAGGAGTATGCGCGAGCGTCTCTAAAGCCGTCGCCTTTTTTTCTATAAATGCAAAAAGCGACTCCAATGTAGGCATAGTACTAACAGATTCTCTTTCTAAATAAAATGAGCGCACTGTGTATAGGTCTAACTTTTTTTGTAATAAGCAGACTAACAAGCTGTCCCACTGTTGGGTTGGTTGCTCTAAATTTTTTAGCGCACCTAAATGCTGCTTTACTACATTAACTAGATTGCGCAATAAAGAATTTGAGCATTTAGGTATAGGTGGAAAGTCTAAGATTTGATTGACGTGGTATGTGATTAACCTTGCCTTGTTATCATAACGTTTCTTTAACAAATCCAAAGCCAGGGCATAATCATCGTTCGTTAGAGGCAAGTGTTTTACAATATCGAGCGCTTCGCCCTCCAAAAAGGAAACTAAATAATATAATTTGTCGCACGGTGACAGCTTAGGATTATGATCAACAACGGAATTGAACATATTTATAAAGTGCTCGTACTCACCCATGTTTCCGTTAAAAGGTTTTATAACAATCCTCGGCAAACTTTGGAAATGGGGCTCAGGCCCGGCTTGGTTACATGGACTACCTTGCCCGTTACCATTGGTAGCTAATAAGGTATTAATCTTTGCTAACAAAACACAATATTTGTCGTCAATTTTATCAAATTCCTCCTTATCGTTGGGATCTAATATTTGAACCTCAACATTAACTTCACAAAATTGGTTAAATGCAGATTGCAACCTCTGCTTTTTAATTTTTAACAATTCAGGATCAAAATTACTTGGATTCACGGTGTACATAAAGGTTTCCGTTTTTGTGATAGTTGATTTACACTGACCACGGGTCGCAATCAACCGTTTTAACTCTTCCGACATTGCCGTAGGTTAATTGATTGGCTGATTAAATGTAATAAACTGATTAATTACAGTATTTTTGCACACTAATTAGAATTTACACCTTAAAATAAACTATGCACTGCCCGTTAGGAGATCGTTGCACATCTACCGGCCGGCTCGAAGAAAAAAATACAACGGTTATGAAGAGTTTCGATGCGCGACACACGGCGACACGCGTAGACACGGTGCTCAACACGAAGAGGGTGACTCACGTACTCGGTGGGTCGAAACACGACACTGTGTTACACGATGCAGCAGGTGGAAACGTTGATGCTCACCAGACGTAGGCAGTAACTTATCGATGCAATTTAGTAATATTAATATCCAAATTTGATATTCCTCCTGTCTTCTTGTTTGGGAAGTGCAGGAACTGGTGTGTTTTTTTTTACCGAAGAATTTCGTGGCGCGCCTTATAGCTTTGGTGCTAATATAGACACCAACTTGACCGCCGCTCCAGCAAAGTTCACAAACACCAAAATATTTCAAAATTTTCAAAATTTCGGTGGTCACTGACCTTAGGTACTCGAAGGACCAAATTCTATGTTTAGAATTAAAATAAAACTTTCTAATACATAGAAGAAATTTAATATTAAGCACGCACAATAGCTGGTACAATTTGAATGGTGAAAAGTAATAAGGAAAGTGTTGTCATATTATAAAAATAAAAATTACGTTCCTATGTACGTTATTGTACAATTTTCAGGAACGCTAATAGTACCTATTAATAATGGATTCATTGTAAATAAACTATTATTTTGTTGAAAAGGAGACACTTGACTTTGGATATCACATTTTTCACGGACGTATTTTGATTTCTTTAAAACTGCAGAAGCCATTTCAAGGTTTTATTTAAGTTTTGTTTAAGTCTCGAGTAACTTTCTACCTCGTTTATGTTTTCTAACTTTTGGAATCGTTCCGTCGTGTCGGCTTGTTAAACTTGTTACTCTTTGATTCTTGTTTTGTTTGTTAGATGTGTTAACAAAGTTGAAGTTAAAATTATAATTATTTATTCAAGTTAGAGTTTCGACAGCTGGTTAACAATAATGTAAAGGATGACATAAAAAATAAGCTTGTTAAGAGGGCATACGAAAATTGGCAAACATAATATCGATACACGAAAACAATCCAACTAATTGAGAACCTCCGTCCACCTTTTATGAAGTCTGTTAAAAATAAATCGATTTGGTGACTAGTGACAACCAACAAGGATCCGAAATTTTTGGAGTCGGTGCCGGACCGAAAATCAGCAGTGTGCCGTAACTCAAAAGAAAAAACGTAACCTTTATAGGATCACTCTGTTGTCCGTCTGTTTGAATGACAATTCCAAGTATCAATAAAGTAAAACCTATAGGGTAAGTCACACAATAAAAGTCAAGAATAAAATCCGAAAAACGTAAGGGAGGTCTGATTTCTTACTTTTCTGCTGTTTTTCGCACTGATCCCGATTACCCAATTTCTATCCTTACACCCACCACCCACGTTCCCATTAGATCAACAGTCTAAACCTAATAACACATGTGTTGTGTCTGCCTGTCTGTCAATTAGGTGATGGACGTAGTTTACTTCCTTGGAATGTAAGAACCAGAAATAGGTACATTCATATCAACATCTCTCAAAGTCTCTAAATGCTGAATAGTTAGTGCTGAGTAGTCTCGCGTGTCATTCTGTTTCTATTAGGATCGCCCAAAGGTCGAAATCCAATCGTAATTGACAACATTTCATTTTGTTAATTTGCTAAATGAAATGTGTTATGTACTGATAACATTCTTTTTATTACAATGATGACAAAAAAATCAGTATAATCAATTTACTTATATATAAAAAATACGTTTTTTAATAATTTTGTTATTTTAATTTTTTTACAAATAGGTACAAGGTTATGATAATTCAGTTTAGTAACACGAGAATTACTTTCTACCCGACTGCCTAAGGAGAATTATGCTTTTCGAGCTTATATAATGCATGTATGTATGTCTAATCCTTTGGTACACCCTACAGCTTAATCCGTTTGACGGATTTCAATGTAGGTATGAGGTGTCATTAGATTCGTCGCAGTCGTGGAAGTGACATAGGGTATATTGCTTCCCAGAATCGCAGTCGGGTTTTCTGTTTTGAAATTTAAGTTGCTTAGGTTATTGTAATTTTTAACCGCAATTTGGGATTTTTCTTATAAATTACCTAACTTACCACATTATTAATCCACACTTCTTTGTTACAGATAGTCCAGATGTGATAGCAATCAAACAGTGCAGTGTCGAGATGTAGTGTGTCGTACCAGTGTTAGTCGAAATGACACAGTGTGTCACAGTTAAAATGTCGTGGTACCTAGTGTTGTTAGTGTGCTGTGCGCTGTGCGGAGTGGGGGCTAAGAACTGTAGGGGGGAGGAGGCGAGGGAAAGGGGGTCGTGCGAGAATCTGTGCGATGATAAGGGAAACTGTACTATAAGGGCGGCGCTTTTGCTACCGAGAAACACCTCATATGACGCTTCGTTGCCTATTGTAAGTATAATTTTGATCTCCGACCTGATTAGAAAAGTTAAAAAACCCCCGACATTTTCATTTCAAAGTTCAATATTTCAAAAACGGGTGAACCGACTTTAATGAAACATAGCTAAGAACCATTTCGATTAAACTAGCTTTCGATGAAAAAAAACCGCATCGAAATCTGTCCATCAGAGCTATGATGCCACAGACAGATACACAGGTCAAACTTATAACACCCCTCTTTTTCGTCGGGGGTTAAAAAAAGGAGTTGTTATCAGTGACGTGTTCATCTGTGTGTCTGTATATGGCATCGTAGCTCCTAAGCGGATGAACCGATTTGGGCGTGCTATTTTTTTATCTAGTTGGTTATTAATTAGCTAAGTTTCATCAAAATCGACGATATAACGACTGCATCCCCTTCCGTCCGGCAACCTAACTGAGTTTCGTAAGCTACGAAATGGGAATATTTTTTATCGCTTGGAACCCAGTTATGAAGGAAGAATTGTTTGTCTTTATTTGTAACTCATTTGTAACTAGCTACATAGTAGGAATTATTTTTCCTAGTTGGAAATCCAGATACGTATAGAGAATTCTTTTTCTCAACTTGTAACTGCAGCGTCACAGGCCTACGCTCTCTGCTGCCTGCCACAACTGGCCACAAGTAGGTAATAATAGTTTATGCAACTGCTACACAATGAGGGTCCTTAAAACACGAGTGTGTTTTTATGAAACGAGGCGAAGCTGAGCTTCATAATAGGATCACACGAGTGTTTTAAGGCTTAATTATGTGGAGTTTATACGACTTGTAAAATGACTATTGATTTAACAGTTTATACGATTCGTGGTTAATTGCATTAGACATAATGATAACAAAATAGTAAAACCGCCTTCAAAAAAAAAACCTTAGAAAAAAAACGTAAAATAATCCTCTAAAATAATGATAAATAAATAAAATAAAATAAAATGCGTTTATTTCGGACAACAGAAACTAAAGCCTAAAGTTTTATGGCCTAGCACTAAGCAGCAGAAATATGAAGTCGGTTTTACTTTTTTTTTAAAGATTTTTATTTCACAATTTTACGTTGATTTAACATTTTCAGAACTATCCTCCAACTCCTAACCGTTAAGGAGTTGTACCTTCCATCATCAGCTCATCAACATAAGATGATGACTACCTGACGCAAATACTTGAATAGCCTTAGAAAATATATGAAACACATGATACGTGCCTATAAAATTTGAGGGTTGCCCTCGATTTCCCTGAGATCCCATCATCAGATCATGACTTGGTTACAGTGGGACCACCTCAGGAGTATACCCTTTCGAATAATGCTTTAACATTTTCAGAATTGTCCTCCAACTCCTAACCGCTAAGGAGTTGTACCTTCCATCATCAGCTCATCATCATGAGATGATGACTACTAGACGCAAATACTTGAATAACCTAAGAAAATATATTAAACACATAGTACGTGCCTGTAAAATTTGAGGGTTGCCCTCGATTTCCCTGGGATCCCATCATCAGATCATGACTTGGTGACAATGGGACCACCTCAGGAGTATATCCTTTCAAATAAAAAAAAAAATTGAAAATCGGTTTACAATTGACGGAGTAATCGATGAACATACATAAAAAATAACATACAGTGGAACGTAGAACCTCCTCCTTTTTTTGAAGTCGGTTAAAAACGGGATATTGACGGGATTAAGGTAATCGCGGTCAATATCCCGTTTTCATTATGTCTAATGAGTATTGATTTATTGGTGACTTTATTCAAATTAATCGACGAATAATATTTAAGATGGCTCCTTTTCGGTTTAGGGATAAACCCGAGTATTACAGTAAAAGGATTAGCGAAATTAACGTCATACCCAAATGAAATATTTTATTCGTGCCAATTCATGCGACGAATAAATAATTATTAGCGAACATTTTATTCTTTAATGGTACAGACATGATTAAAGAGTGTGTTCTTAAATCATAGTGAAATAAACGGATCACTCACGTATGTCAGTCGAGTATAGCTCTACTGTTTCGGACTAATCTGTAGTCCTTCCTCTAGGAGCACTCGCCACGCCGGTGGCGAGACGCAAACTGCGCGCCACGGCTCTGCTCCGATCCGATTATTTCACTATGATTGAATATCAAGGTAGTTTCATGTTAATGTGTTTCTAAATGCCTAAAATTAATTTAAATTGTTTAAAATGAATTTAAAAACAACCCTCCTGCGGCAGTCAGGTAAAAAGAGTTATGACCTAGTCACAGATTAATGACAAACTTACATTATTTTATATTATTTATATTTTGTTGAAAGAGGGAGGCAAACGTGCAAGCGGGTCACCTTATGGTAAGTCATCACCGCCACCCATGACCACCAGCAACCACAAGAGTCACTAGTCTGTTACATTATGACTTTCATGTGTATCCTTACTAATATTATAAATGCGAAAGTAACTCTGTCTCTCTGTCTGTCTGTTTGTTATTTCTTCACGGTAAAACCGCTGTACCAATCTAGATGAAATTTGGTAAGAAGACAGTTTGAATATTGAACAAAGGCTACTTTTTATTCGAGAAAATTATAATAGTTCCCGCGGGATAGCGATAACCGAAATCTACGCGGACAAAGTCGCGGGCAACAGCTAGGGAAATAAACCGACACGTCCTTCTTCATGATTCTCTTTATTTAAGGTGGAGCCGACGATCGAGCTGGCCCTGCAGCAGCAGGCCATAAGACAAGCTTTTCCAGACTGGCTCAAATTCGAGTGGATGACTTACGATGTGGAGGACTGTGACGCAGCCTATGCTGTCATCAGCGCCATTGACGCGTACAATGACTGCGCCCACGTCTTCTTTGGACCTTCTTGTGACTTTGCCTTGGGTAAGTAATAGTAGATTAAGCACCTAGGGCGGTAAAATAAATTTGTAACTATGAGATGGCAGATATTTCACGGGGATTCCCGTATACCAATTATTATGTAGATTAAGGTGTTTTATGGTTTGTCAGTTTTATAGCTGTAGTTTTCCACGGGGGCCTCCCCTGTATTAGGTTTGTACTTTGTGCTTGATAAACGATTAATATTATCAGAATGTAATTTTATTGCATGTTTCACATAAATTCGAAGATGTATTCAGCAGTTCATTTTTATTAAGTACACTTACGTTTCTACAATTTTTCATCAAATAACTCATATTCTTAGACCTACTTCTCATCTTTTTTCAAATATGTAAAATATTTATTTAATATTAACACGAGTTTGTAACAATAACTACAAACTTTTAAACTCAATACTTAAGCTTTGTCAATAGGAACCATAACAATATCATTAGGATTTAATAACAAAATGTAATGATTTGCCAAAACTTAAAACTTCGGGGTTAACTTTTAAACACTTTGTGACTAAATTCTCACCCATGATATTGATATCACGTTGCCAAAAGCCGTATTTTTGAATGTCATAAGTACCCGACTACTAACATGCAGCTAATTGGCTTTTCTGTCAGAGACAAGCATGTCAACATAGCAGATTGAGGTTAGCTGTCACTGCCAGTGGTCAAGAAGTCACTCAGTGAAGTGAGGGTGAGGGCATTCGTATTTGATATCATAGGCATGAGAATTTTAATCACCGGTGAGATTCAAAAATAAGAACTTCTTAGAAATCGGTGAATTTAGCCCGACTCAAAGATTCTCATAATAATTATACTAATAGCATTGCCTCGCTAGATTTCAATGGATTTGCGACTCCTCAAAATATAAATAACTCAGAGGCCCGAATGCGAATATTCGAATCCTCAATAATGTGCCTAACGTTATCGTATCGAAAATTCGTAAAAATAAAGTTACGCAGGATTCGTATATTCGTACTCGGGCCTCAGAATCAACGGAACCAAACCAATTTACAGTTTCCACGTCGCAAATATGGACATTGCAACACTGATTTTCCGCGATTTCTGCCAACTGGTATTTTTCCCATTCTGCTCTGGTGTTACCTACATAACAATTCTATCAAAGGGAATGCACCTACACCGCCATGGTCGACCGAGTTTCTATTGAACGGATCGGTTGGCCAAGATTAAATGTAAACGAGCACAAATTCCAGAGAATTGGAAATATTCGGAAAGTTTATACCTATTTTTATTCCTATTTTTTGTACAATAAAGTGTTTACTTACTTACTTACTTACTTACCTTTTTATTTGCTGTGCCCTAAGCACCACTTGTCGAATCCTGCGTTACGTTACGGTTATCGTATCGAGATCGAGAAATCTCATACTAAATTTTAGTTCCAAATACGCTCACGGGCGGGCGCTGTTCCAAACGCCATACAAACTCGTTATAGTTTACTATTCGACTTTACGTAACGCAGGATTCGACAAGTCGTGCTTAGGGCACAGTAAGTAAAGGTATTGGTTTAGTGTTGGTGAATTCGATACCAACACCAATGGACTTCGGGTTAGCGCTTGAAAACGTTCGAACCAAAAGATCACTAATTTTCAAAAAATACCACTAATTGAGCGTCAGTCATTCTTAGTTTGGACGAATGACAGCGCTATGACGTATGGCTGACATCGAAAAATGCCGTGTTGTACCTGCTGGGATACATTTTTCGTGAATTTTGTACTAGACCCAAAGTTAATGGCATTAGTAAGTCAACGGAGGTGGCGTAGTATTTTGAGCAGAGGTATTTTTCTCTAAGGTAAGGTAAGGTGAGCGTTGCACTGACTGCGGTTTCAGCGTCGAACTATCAATTTTTAAAGTTCTGCACCTCAAAAAGAAAAACGGAACCTTACACTTAACGTTACGCAGCATTCGTAAAGTCGTGCTCGACCCTCAGAGAATATGTGAAGGGTACAGGAATGAACATGTCTATAGACACTTTTTTAGGGTTCCGTACCTCAAAAGGAAAAAACGGAACCCTTATAGGATCACTACTTTGTTGTCCATCTGTCTGTCTGTCTGTCTGTCTGTCAAGACTCTTTTTCTCTAGAACACGTAGAGGTAGAAAGCTTGAAGCTGTGAAAAAATCTAACTTCTAAGACAACGTAATCGGAATCGTAATTAAAAACGGTGTTTCCATACAAATTGCCGTGGTAACAAAACCTATAGGATACTTCCCACCGACTTTTATACATGAAGACTGGCCACGCACCTCTTTAGCGCTGACAAAATGCGGCCTTCACTCATTAGCTATCATTACACTGACATGTCAACCTTCAAGGGAATATACCACAGACAAATATACCATCTGGATAATGTACGACTACCGTACCGACCTGCTAATTCATGTCCACAAAATAACAAGTAGTCGCATGATAACAATGACCTGCTAATTTACGAACATAAAATAACAGGTCGTTCTTTATTGACCGAGCGAGCGAAGCATGAACGTTTCAAATGGGACAAAAATGCTTTCTTAATGTCTGTCCAGCTGTGATGAGAACCTCTGCAGTGTAAAATTTTGTAAGCAGGCTCGATAATTATAGTTTTTTGGAAAAAAAAAATAACTCACGAGGTCTACAGCTCTTAGAGCCACTATTGATAATATTTTAGATATAAAAGGCGAAAAAGCTCACAGAGTGGCAAGTGGAATGGAAGGCAAGTCTTTCGTAACTGTTTCAAAGGTAAAAATATAAAATAATGGAAAAATTACAAAAAAGGTACCTATTTCAGTGTCGTCATTGGACAGATAACGGACAGTCTAAATCGGTAGATCTAAAAACTGGAAGATCAGTAGAAATAGATAAAATAGTCAGTTTCTGTAATAGTTTTAGCTAGTTTACTAGGAATTACAAAATTCAAAACTACATAATAGATAACAGAAAACAGATATTCTTATGGTTGTTTATCTTTTTTTACAATTTATTGTAAATCTCTCAAATACCGCCTGTGTTTAGTGAGACGCATGACATGCTATGCGCGGTAATTGTACTTTAAAATAACGGCGCCAAATACCAAATTCAGTACCTAGTTATTTAGTTTTACTTGAAAGGTCCTCTGGGATTTTTTTTTTCCGAATTTCTACTTCGGATCGGAATTTATTTGGCCATACTATTAGAGGTTGGGATTTATCAGGCGGGGAAATATTTTTTCTGGGAATTTTGGCTATAATATTATAATTTTAAGTGCGTGGTTTTCTTTACAAATAATGAGTATATTATTTACTTACGTATGGAATGTGATTCCATGTGCTTTGTTTTTCTTTTTTGTGTTATTTGTACAGTACATAAATGTGCACGACGTCATTTTGAGCGGTTGAACTGGGCGAATCAACTAGATGTCACCTGCGCGGCGGCTGTTGGCGACTAAGTCACCGAGTAACCTATTCACCTATATTTCTAGTCCGCGTGCGGTGTAGGGGTGGCGAATCTGTCACTATTTGGTACATCAATGGTACTTCCAGTTATTACAGACACTTGAAATTTGGCATAAATGACCCCACGTCTGACTGTTGATGTTAATTCTAACTAATTTAAAAAATAAAGCGAAAGTAAATCTGTTTATCTGTCTCTCTGTCTGTCTGTTTGTTACTTCTTCACGGGAAAACCGCTGCACCAATCTAGATGAAATATGGTAAGAAGTTAGTTTGAATATTGAGGAATAACATAGGCTACTTTTTATTCGGGAAAATTATAAAGTTCCCGCGGGATAGCGATAACCGAAATCGCAAAGTCGCGGGCAACAGCCAGTAATACATGTAAAGTGACCCCACGCTTCATACATTTTTCTTAAGAGCAGGGCTCTACTAACTTTTTACATACCTACCTACGAATTTGCACGGAACCCTCGGTGAGTCAGTTGGTAGTCAAAAATCCGCTAGGAGCGCTGGTGTCCCCTGTCCAGTGACGTCTATCTGTCATTCTGTACTAACAATAAGATACAAGCTACTGGCCCCTATGAAAGGCGGAAATTGACAGAAGGACCTCACTCGACTGCAGCGATCATAGCGGATTTTTGACTTGCAATAGTCCTCATTACAGTCATGCTTGTGCTGACTATATCTGTCAAATAAGTGTACCCAATTACGAGTATGTCCCATCTTGAGTAATCAGGAGTTGAAATTAATTTAAAGTAAAGATAGAACAAAGAAACCTAAAAATACACAATATTTTTTAAGAAAAACTTTGCAATAGTTTAGAATTGAATAAATTCACTCTCTAGAGCTTCCATAGGGTCTTTTATAGCTGAAAGTTTAATTAAATAATAGCGTGATTTTTTTTCTCTCTTCGGAAAAGACTGAGAATGAACTTTAAATATTTCAGCACGTCTAAGTCTTCTGTTCAGTTTTTTGTGTAAAATAGTGAAAAAACATTCATTGCCTCTGCTGGCTGTCAATTCTGGTTTATTTTTAGGATTCCGTACATCAAAAGGAAAAAAACGGAACCCTTATAGGATCACTTTGTTGTCCGTCTGTCTGTCTGTCTGTCTGTCGGTATGTATGTCTGTCTATCTGTCTGTCTGTCTGTCTGTCTGTCTGTCCGTCCGTCTGTCTGTCTGTCAAGACCCTTTTTCTTCGGAACGCGTGGAGGTAGCATACTGAAATTAATAACAAATATTCAAGTCTGCGGTCCCTTGAAGCCGTGAAAAAATCAGCCTTCTAAGTCAACGCAATCAAGAGATACAGTCATTAAAAAATCCATTTCCATACAAATTGCCGATTTAAAAAACCTAAAGGGTACTCCCAGATGTCCTAGAAACATGAAATTTGGTATGGAGGTAGCTCTTATAGCACAACCACTCTAAAAAGTCTCTAAATCTTAAATTTTTATGTCTGTCTGTAAATTTCGCTGACCAATACAAGTTGACCCACACTGCGTACATTTTGCTTAGTAGCAGGGCTCTGCTAACACTGGACTACTTAAAACACTGGGGAAAAGCGTTAAATTCTTTCTACGGAACCCTCGTGCGCGAGTCCGACTCGCTCTTGGCCGGTTTTTTTAACTTATATTTATTTTCATTAAAAAAATCTTCCTCAAAAATTTGCTGAAACGTTTACGGTTCACTATCTGAAACTATAGTTAAACATGGTTCACAAATCGCAATAAAAAAATAAAGTAACCAGGCTTATAATAAGCTTAAGTATTTTTTCCTTCAGTACCTATTGCCCAGATAAAACATGCTATTAGTTGTCTAAGGATCAAATACACTCGTAACCAACTAAAGTAATAATAAAGTAACTGAGTACACGACATACTCGTAATAACCGTTATTTCCAATTTGTCATTTCTTTTATAAGATCAAGGGTAGTTGAAAAAACCCTTCTCATTTTCTTATTAGTGTAACTTGAGGCTGTAATTGCTTCGCAGAAGTGTGCTGGTTTCCTCAAAAAGTGAAGTTTCCTCTAGAAGTTCCTTCACTGAAAAGTGCGCGATAAATTAAAAACGTAATTTCGCACATAAATTCCGAAAAACTGTGAGATACGAGCTCGTCCTCGAACCCACGACCCTCTGAGGGTCGAGCACGACTTTACGAATGCTGCGTAACGTAAAATCGAATAGTAAACGTTGTCGAGTTTGTATGACGTTTAGAACGGCGCCCGCCCGTGAGCGTATTTGGAACTAAAATTTAGTATGAGGTTTCTCGATCTCGATACGATAACCGTAACGTTACGCAGCATTCGTAAAGTCGTGCTTGACCCTCTGCTTGAGAGGCCATAGGTTTAACAAACAGGCTGCCACGGCCTCTTAAAAAGATAAATATATGGCTCTACATTCCAATTATTTGCCAAGCCAACTACTGCAAAATGAATAACTGAACAAATAGCTAAATCTAAGTAATAATGGTATACCAATTTCCTGCTACAATTGAATTCTTAAGCGTAATCCTTCAAATTTGTCATATTATTATTATAAAATTATCTCTCAATTCTAACAAAGCTGGCTTCATTTTTCGCTCAGTACTTTTTAATACCGATGAGTGTTGAAGCTCGCAAATATTTGCTTGTAAAAAAAAAAAACTTTCGTATCTCTTAAATCAACCCTAGTGAAGTCCACTTTATTTTTTTCCTTTTAAAGATTAATGCGGTGTTCATTTTACAGGTTTACTAACGTTTTAAGTATCTTATTGTTTATTCAGACTTGAACTCTGATATTACTACGAGCTTAGAGTCAATATTTGGATTGCTCCTAAATTATAATGAAATAAAAACGGGTCACTCTCGTGTATAAGTCGAGTTTAGCCCGACATTTTTCGGACTAATTCGTAGTCCTTCCTCTGGGAGTGCACGACCCAGCGACCACCCATTAAACTAGCTTTCGATTTAAAAAGCCGCGTCCGAATCAGTGCATACGTTTAGGCTTTCGTTTAGCTACGATGCCACAGACAGACAAACAGACACAGATACACACACCAAACCTACAACACCCATTCTATTTTGCGTCGGGGATTCAAAATGACATATTCACCGTCTACATTCTAAGGTTAACCCAAAAAGGTTAGCGCAAAGCTGTAGCCGACAATGTCATCAGAATCTGAAATTCGGTGCCCTGAAAGGGTGTCCGTACTTTATTCCAGTACCCTTTCATTTATTCAGAGGAACCTTTGCCATTGAACAAATCGCTCCTTAGGATTATTTGGTCGAATCGACTGGGAACAGATTGGGGCTATGTCAGCCAATTTATTTCCAAACCGCGATGAGAGCGTGTTACGCTGTCAGGCCCCTAATTCACCAACTTTACAAATGTCAGTTTTCAATGACAATTCGACGTCAATTGTCGACTTAATTGAAGAGCTTTTGTTTTAGCGCGCATCATATGGGCGAAGAAATCTAGCCGAAGCTGATAATTGTAAAGTTGGTGAAATGACCAGATTGTCTGGCCGACAGAAGTCAAGCTATTGCATTGCATTGCATTGTGTTGGAGTTTTGACGTGTGTATTTGTGTGTCAGTTAGTGGCATCAAAGCTCCCAAAAGCGGATATACCGATTTGCAAGTGGCTTTTTTTAATCAAAATCTAGTTTAATTGATAAAATTCAGATAATTTTCAGCAAGGTTTCATAATAATCGGTTCGGTTGTTTATGAGATATTGAAGTTTTAAATGAACACGTCGGGGTTTTTAATTTTTTTAATATACGTTAAGGGTTGCGTTTAACCACAATCACATCTGATGGTAAGCTAATAATATGTGTCGGAGGTTGTTGCGTGGTAAATTAACATTCAGCCTAACCTGATTATAGCCAAATTTTATGCAAGTAAGTAGCTCAAAACCATTAAAGGGATAAGTCCAATTTGTATTCGAATTTGACTGTTTGTGACTTTGTTTTTATTCTGTTTTTCTTTTGTACAATGTTTACTTACTTTCTGTTCCATACGTAAGAGCGATGTTTCTTTATCTATACTTAGTACTTACTCGTATCTAAGATCATTATTATGTATTCATGGTACACAAAAATCCCTGATTCATCCAACCTGTGAGTTTCTGGAGATCACTCCGGGTATTCCCATCAGACGAAAGTACTTATTGGGGTCGCTATTTTATATGCATAGAGCGCTGAATGGACTATTTCACGCCATCGCTCTTATCTGATGCTCTTTGTGATTGAAAGATTATCTTTCATTGAAATTATTTGATTTGGGACTTTCTGGAGTTTTTATACTATAATTTTGTGTTGCTTCCACACAGCAGTTATTATATAACGTTATAGAACACAATTTAACATGATTATAACAATAGGTACATTTGAGATTTTGATACATTTTAAAGAATGTTAATGTTATCGTGTTCATAATGTTTTATAACGTTGTATAGCTGCTATGTTGGAGTAAAATTAAAGACTTGAAAGTGACACATTTAAGCATTTTTTTCCTTTGTGGCATTATATTAAACATTGTTTCTATTAATTTTTTTCTCAACTGTACCAAGACAGACTTCAAGTGACTTCAAATTAATTAATTAATCTACTTACATTTTATGTGCCATTTATTTATTTATTTTAAATGCGTACTTCATTAATGTGAACACAACAGCATGAAATGCAGTAGCAATGTCCGTTCAGTATACGGTACGGTATACGTGTAAATTCTAAGAGTTGTTGTTCTGTTTAATTTTCCAACTGGCAACAGAGCTTGCCCAGACAAAGATACCTTAACCTTTGATTCGAGGCCAAATCCTTAACTTTTAAGTAAACAGCCCTTAAGCTGTTTCGAGTGATAATTAGGACACGGGCAGGATCCGACATCGTAAATATTGAGATAACCCCAATTTAAAACGCAAAAAACAATGCATAATTAATTCTGTAAGGATCACAGTTCAAATAATGGCGATCGGCGTATAAGAGAGTCTATTTGTTCATGTTTGATATACGAGGATCGTATCTGGTGATCGTATCTATACCTATAAAATAGTACCTTGACTGACTGACTGACAGACAACGCACAGCCTAAACCACTGGACCTAGAGACTTGAAATTTGGCAAACATATACCTTGAGTATCCTAGAGGTGCACAAGGAGGGATTTTTAGAAATTCACACGGGATAGGCAACTAGCCCACTTTGAAATATTTCACAGGGGCAAAGCCACGGGGCATAAGCTAGTGTGGTATACCTACTTAAGGGTGGGACCGACGGGTGAGGTTTACCGCCTTTTAATTATGGGTTAGCCGGTAAAGCTCGCCCGTGGATCACGGTAAAACCGTAGTATCTTCACCGCGGGTTTAGGCACGCCTGTCGATCACACCCTTCACATTATCGTCCCACGGTAACTCTGCATAAGATATTAATTGACAACTCAGAAAAATCACACTGTGGTAATACTTTTTTCATGTCACTCAGACATTACTTTAATTATAAATAATAATGATAGTAATAATTAAAAGTTTTGTTTTTTTTTTTATAAAATATGGCTCTTTCCATTGGAGGACAATTTTGCCAGTGTTTAGTAGGTTTTGCCGTTGTATGGAAAAACTAAATATGAGAGGTATTTTAATGGTGGATGAACGATGACCTGCTTAATCTAATCAAAAGTTCAAAACGTGTTGTTTGACTATAAATCATTATTGCCACACACAAACTTTAGATTTCTACTGCTGTCAATTCATTGCAGAGTTTCTGTGGGTTGACTCTATGTCAGTACATCCGTGTATGAGTGTCAAATAAAATCCGACTGCTCAAATGGCCTGCTTGAATGGCTGTCACAAAAGAAACAGTCATCTCGTTCTATCATAGGTGTAGGAAATAGACGAAACTTTTATGTGACTGTCATGCAAATTAAATTGAGCGGCGAAACTTTAAACGGAAATGTTGGAAATAGAAAATTGGAAACGAATAATTAAATTAGAACTTTGGCGGATCTCCTGAGACTCTACGTTTGAATGGCTCTCTTGAGAGTCATCGTTAATTAGCTTGGAAGTGATCTTCACTTTTGGACAAAAGTCCTGCGCTCAAGAGGCTCTCAAGTCAACTCCACGAGGTCTGTTAACTCTAAAATTCTTCGCAACAATTTTTTTCCCAAAAGCAAAATAAAGCTACAAGCCAATACTTCTTCCATTTAAAATAGACGTCCGCGTGGACACTTTTAGTGATTTCCGATAGTTGAACATAACCATCTGATCTAGACGATCTTTAAATGGGAAAGGAAAATAAGAAAAGTACAGGGTGTGGTGTAGACAAAAGCATTTTTTTTTAACCAAAACAGAAAAATTTAAGACCTCCTTTTTGTTAGAAAAAATGTTTTGAAGCTAACGCCCTTGAAAGCATCAATTTCATTGACGCCACGGTAAATTAAAAAAATCGCGGACACTAGATCCTTTAACCATTTGGCCGAAGGCGACTGTTTTTTCGCTCTGCTTTCACTTTATTTACTTTATCACGGAAACGTTTCTAGTAGGGTCTTAATGAAGTATTTTTCTTTAGGCGAATCCTCCCTGGCGCAGTGGGAAGGAACTCACATAATGGATCATTTTGTTTTATCTACGGTGAGAAAGCTTTCGCTCAAGATTTATTTAAATTAAAGCACTCCCTTATACTTTAATCTTAATTACGTTCATAAATTATTATTTAAGTCGCGGCATGAATTTGGTAGACTAAAAGATAGTCAAACCAACGGAGTGGTAGACAGTGTTTGTATTTTCCTGCCTGTGAAACGCATTAGTAAAATTAGGTAGCTTATTGCGTATTTTAAATAACCCTTTAAGTAAGTATTTTTTAAATATGCACTTAAACATGAATATACGGAAAAAAAATTATAACCCCGGGAATCAAACCCGGACCCTCAACATGTCGTGTCGCGTGCACTAAAATAAAAAAAAAATCAGAAAAAATACAATAAGATAGGTACCTACTCCATTTTAGATCATACCTCTTTAATACTTACTATAAAGTTCTGTCTGTATTAACAAAAGGTACTTAGATAGTTCTGTGTGTCATTTCTTTCAGAAATTAAGCGTTTAAAACATCTTAGTACTCCCACAGTGCCAATAGATATCACTTTTAACATGAAACTACCGTGAGATTCAATCATAGTAATAAACTGATCACTCACGTATGTAAGTCGAGTATAGCAATAGATGTCGTTCAACAAAATAAAAATTTCCCAGCTCTTCTCAAGCGCAGCTATTGCATTGTTGGATTTTTTCACCGCTCAGCTATATCGCACAACTTTGGTGGACACGCAGCCTTACGTGCCGTCCCGACCACAATTATGCGGAACCCTCCTCTTGGAGAGATATCTTAGGGATATACCGTGAGAGAATAACACCCTTGTTCATTACACGGCCGAGACTCGAGACACATATATCGCACACCGGTTGAATGGCAAGATATCGTTCGTCGTGGCGTCTGTAGCAATGAATGGGCTCTTAACTCCCCTGATCCAGACGCTGAAATGGCTGCATTTTTCAACTTTTTAGAGCCACACTGTACATTATAAACGATAAAAACAAAATATAAAAACACGTTAATTATCTGTAACATTTCAACTTGTTTTTCCACGTTTCATAATTTTTTTTCGTATTTAATACTTATGATGTCTGCATCACAAGTAAGTGGTAAATATTCAAGTCGCAATTAATATTCTGTCACTACATCATAAACATAATTTACTTTGACTTGTGACATACACCAATGTATAGTGATAACACTGTGTGACATGAAGTTAGACCGATATTTAATAGATGTAGCCACTAAAACGACGTTGTTTAGTAGAAGTGAGGTGGGGTGAGGAAGGCACCAAATGTTCAAAGTCATCCTCTCAGGGAAGCCTCTTAATATGCCCTTACTTGTCGACGGTCCCCGCGAATAACCGTGTAAAAGCTATTACACATATTTTTGTTTATTGCATAATATCGTTCTTTTGTCTATAACGCACGTCCTAATTTTTTGCCTTGGAAAAATAATAATAAGTAACCTATTTTAAGTTAACTTCAATGTTTGTTCTACGGAAAACACAAATGCGGAATACGCAGGTAAAAAATACTGAACCACCGGTACACACATTACCTCGTCTATTTTGAACAATAAGAACGCGTGTCATCACACGGAGCATCCTGCGGCTTGTGCAAACTACTTTGCACATTTATTTTATTCGTATAATTTTTTCTAACGTAAGTTTTCGTATTGTCTCATACAATATGCAAGCAAATCGAATTGCTCGTGTAATAGCCTATTATTGTTCCCTTTATGAAGTTTTACATTAGTCTATTGATCTAATACCTAGTCGAGCGCTTATCGTTATAACACGAATAACAGTGTAAAGTTCTTTGATATAAAATTTACAAATAAAATTTGACAAGAATAAAAAAATAATACGATTTTCTCACATTTTCTCGGAAACCCATATTAAGTATTTTTCATTTAGGGCATAAATACATTTGATTATTAATTTCCATTGTTTACTGTATGTATTAAATTTAATCTATCAGGTGAAGAACGATTCAACTTTTTTCGTATTTTCTTTTTTCTCTAAAGTTGGTGTTTTGATAATACACGTTTATTCCACGTTGTTACGCCTTCCTTTATGATTTAGATAATTTTGTTTCTTATCTATCTTTTAATAAAATCTTGATAGGCACCGTCACGTAGAAAAATAATTCGCTGACATCTCGACTTCTTGGTCTGTCTACTTTCTTTAATTGTGCTTGGAATGAAAATTATGTTTCACCAGAAGAAAAATACGTAATGTTTGCGAATTTCTTCTTACATTAGTTTATGCAAATGTTACATAATGACACAAGCATGTTTTTATGAAACGAGGCGAAGCTGAGTTTCATAATAGGATCACACGAGTGTTTTAAGACATAATTATGCAGAGTTGCATACATTTCTTTATTTACACAGATATTATAAGTACTCTAAGATGGATTCAGAAGTCGAAGGCTTAATAAACCTGTCACGAATTTGGCTGTTTTTTTTTTAAATCATAGGTAAACATAATCGAGCTGAGGTTTCGTATAGGTAGACTATTTTCTTTAAATTGAGGTCTATTTTAAAACCGTAGGTATTGGTTTTTGAAGACGGAAATTGTCTGTTGTAATGATGGTCATTACCTACGGTTTCTGAACGCATAATAGAGGACTTATGATGTGTGTGTAGATGAAATCTATTGTACGTTGTTTAGAATTTTTGTCAGGTTGATCGCGGGAAAGTTATTAATCATCACCAGAATATGCTGTTTCAGCAAAATTTATGGGAGGTAAAGTACCTATTCGAGTTTTTACGAACTTTTAAAAGGTTTTGCTACGTGTCGAAGAGGACAGTTTTTGATTTATACAGGGTGCCTATTAGGTAGCTACTTTGGGACTTTAAGGGTAAATACCATGCCTTCACTATACATGTTTCTCAGACACAATGAAGTATTTTAAGCAAAAGCATTGGAACTCTTTAGTAATTCTTCGAAATTTTCAACGTAGGTACAACGTAGGTTACTACTTCGGAAAAGTGTTGCGCCCTTACGCTCATGGTTACGTACGAGTATCAGACTTGCTAACAATTTTAAAAGTATAACGTTAAAATAAAACTTATTTAATAGAAAATTCCATACTGCTCATTTATCGTCGGTCGAGTCACGAAAGGGCGTAACTGATAAAACATTGAATTCAAGTTAAGTATGCTATCGTATTGCAAAGTGCATGTTTAATTATGTCACGATGGATGGAGGACGAATTTCTCTCCAAAGCTTGTATTAATAGAGCTCTGGAGTAACTTTTTCTTCTATTTGAACTATAATTATGCATGGAAATAAAAGAACTGCGCGCTAAAAAAATTTAGTACTTACTTACTGTGGCTGCAGTAGCAGTATTTAACTTTAGTTCAAGTTTTAGTAATAATGTGTCGGCTGTATTATTTATTGATGATGTTTTAGTCGAAACTTTGGTGAAACGGTTTCTTATGTTACAGGTTTAGGTGTGTGCATTATGTAGCCCTGTGTACTTTGTACATAATACTAAAGTATTGAGTCGTTGAATTTCTGAATAGTAAAATCTTTCACACCGAATTTTACTTTTTCACTGCCCCCCCAAAAGTTCGCCACGTTAATATCTTGTGCGGTAAATGGATCACGTGCCATTTATTTGCATTTTACCCTTACGGTAGAATGTGGCGGTAAAATTTCATTTCTGGAATGGCTTCCGTCATTTCGAGTCGGGAAGCCGACTTTTAATAAACGCGACGAACGTTATGAAAAGGTATACAAATTAATAATTCAGACTGTATGAGTGAACTGGTGAAGAAAGTGTCTTGGTTGGTTGGGTTAGTAGGAGAGATGATTTGAATTAAAATTTGTCCAATCACAACGCTCGATATCCATACTCTGTGTTAGTGCTAAGTCCGTCTTATGCACTCGAAACGCACCCAAAGTCATTATTTACAGGGTGAACATTTTCTCATCCTGCCAAACGGTAACGACGCCACTGTCGTGTTGACAAAATAATAAAACCGACACTTTATTACCAATAAGTATTTCTCTTACACAGGATACCGAAACCATTCCGGCCTAGGTAATATCTACATCAAAGGATAATTCCGCGTTTATGTGCCTTAATGGTGATATTATGGGAGTAATAAAAACAATATTAAACTACAGGGTGCTGGTGTAGCCATAAAACCGCTAATAGTACCGGTTGCCTGTACAGCAATATTAAATGTTTATTAAAGGAAAATATTTCGCTGAACTCGATATTCCAACTGCATCAGTGATGTTCATGATCTCAATGTATCTGTGTATCTTTTTGTATTTTCCCCCGTTTTTTTTTAGTTTTCGACGTAATAGTACATTATTGCCTAGGCCAGGAAGTAGGCAATTACTGGCCGAGAAATAAAAACGCACGAACGACCCTCAGCCACAGCCAGTCGTGTCACTAGCATTCGTAGCTGGAGAAGTACACCCATCTCTTTTTTACGTTTAACACTTTTCAGCATAAGAAAGAGATAGCTATAATTTGTTAGTTGGTATTTTGTGACGACTGGCTGGTCAGACTACGCCTCTACGCCGCTGATACGCCGCTTCGTGTCCAGACTTGTTTGAACATGTACGTGCTCGTATCGCTCTCATTCTACGCGCGTATTACGATACGCATACGATACGACGCCATGTACGAAGGCTCTTAGGTTGGTTATTCTTCGGCGTTCCAGACTTCTGCTTCTTTATGCTACTGATTCACGGTGTCAAATGATTAGGTAAACAAGTCCAGGTGGACACCCCTATATCTTTTAAGTTTCTAGGACAACTGGACGTACCTACCCTTTAGATTTTTGCAGTACGATAATTTGTACGGAAACAAGCTTTTTAATGACTGTATCTTTTGATTGCGTTGATTTAGACGTTTGATTTTCTCACAGCTTCAAAGGACTGCAAGCTTGAGTAGGTATTTGATATTAATATCAGCATGCTACCTCAGATAGCAGACAGACAGACAGAGGGACAACAAAGTGATCCTATAAGGGTTTCGCTTTTCCTTTGAGGGACTGAACTCCAAAAAGTCGGAAGGTATACAGCCTAATACCTATAGCTAGAATCACGTACCTACTATTCAAATAGTTGTTGGAAGTGTGTTACCGCACGTGAGGATTTAAATATTTCTCATCATCTTGCATGGTGGTATTGTTGTATACCTACGTATTTCATCAAGCTGCCACTACAATCATAATCTTGATCATATCAGTCGGAAGACGTCCACTGCTGGACAAGGATTTACAAGGATCTCCACATCGATCGGTTTTGTGGTACCCGCAGCCAATGGCATCCCGCGGGATACCAATGTTGCGGCTGTGCTTATGGCAATCTCTTGGTGGGTTCGGTAGAGGGCTACTTCAATGATGGATCTTTATGTATTTTGAAAACATTGAATTTATTCCAAATTTACAATGAATTAATTTGTCGAATTTGCTTATAAGTGTACGCTCTAAGTCTCTAAGTCTAAGAAGGAGTAAAAATTGCCCACGGAGGTTAAATAACAAGTAAAAAAAGTATAGTTGACAATCGTCGCGATCGCAGCGCCCCCGCGCGGCGTATCTTATAGTCAGGTTTCGTTGTTGTTGCGCAGGAGCGTTGTTGCCGCTTGACACCACTAGAGGGCGTCAACATGCCCCCGGCCTTGGGAACACCAGGGTCCCAAGATGTAGTGAGTGTGAATCATGAAGAGTCGGTGTAGGTCTGCAGTGGCAATGGGCAGAGCTTGGAAAATGCCCTACGTAGTAGTCCAGCAGACGTCTTGACATCGGCCACGCAGAAACGCCGTCGTTGCCTGGGAATCCAGCTGTCACCCTGCCTAGACGCCATTTGAGGGTGGCAGATGGTCTTCTTTGACGAGAACAAGAGTGTTAAGAGCGATGTCTTGACCAGTAGTGTGCCATTTTGTTCTCGTCTGCAGCTCCGAGACGTATTCCTTTGACCATCGTTGCCAGAAGTGCTGCCTCAGTTGCTCTAGCCTCTCATAGCGCAGAAGACGGGCCGACGCTCTGGTGGTCAGGTCCTCGCACGGTGGTGACGTAATAGAACGGCCAATGAGGAAGTGGGCTGGAGTAAGGGCACGGCAAGATCGCGATCTTTACCAGCATGTCCGTCCACCTTCCGGGAGGCCTACCATCACTTCGCATTTTGGTACGCGGCCGCCACTCTAGAACCTTGCTGCCCCAATGGCCATCAGTTCTACGAGCAATGTGCAGCCAATATAAATAGAACCAATCATACACAATAAAAGCTGACGAGGGAACCGTCTCACGATAAATAAGCCACAAAGCAATTTCGCCTCAATCTTCGAAGCAGTAGCTACAAAAGGAATGACATTTGCATGTTATACAAACAAATTAGTCGTTTTCTTGGAGAGACAATCACAAATCCTCATTGTAAGCCCTATTTCGCTGTTTACGTTTTATAAAGCACTTACGGTTTGTAAACAAGATGTATGTTGTATTTGTATAGTTAGTAAGAGCTAGTGACTCAATTATTACTTGAATCTTGTATTTCTATAAATACTATTCTTCATGAAGACGTTTTTTTATTGAGATAACAGAATGCAGTGTATCTATGAACTGGTCGGCATACCAGTTAATTGTAACTATTTTAAGTTCAAACACATAATTGTTTCTTACGCTTAGTTATTCTATTTTTCCAGTTTACAAAGTCAGTCTTTACGTCGAAAAGTCGAAAATTGCCAAAGGCAATTTATTGGTACAACAGTATTCTGCCTCGTAGTAACGCTAAAGAAATTTTTGCTCAAATACTTCCTATAATTCGATCCTTGAAGTTTTTTTTTATATTAGGGCGTCAGCAGTTAAACGTTTTTTTCCTGTTCATGAAATAAGAATATAACCGTAAAAGCTTAACTTAATACTTCAAATAGAAAGTCATAAAATATCCCGTATCGTTCATTACGCACTAAATCCTTAAAATCAAATTTAAATTATCTCCCAAGTAATACGAGTCCTTTGTCAAATTCTCTTGACAATAAATAAACTAATTATGACTACAGTTTCGCAAAGGGAAATCAAAAACAAAATGCCAAGGCGGGAAGCGAAGGAACTCGATATTCGAATTTTTCTAAGTCACTCATTAAATTAAATTAAAATTAAATGAAATATGTGTTTATTTCAGGCCAGGAGCCCATAAAATTTACTTACAGTCTCTTAGTCTATGTTATTAGTAGGTATATAGGTACGCAAATGATATTAAGTTGGTCCATTTTATGGAGTAATTACAGTAATTACATTAAGTTAAAACTGCATATTTGTAACTAAAGGTAAAGTTTAAAAACAGAACGCAAAATTAAGAAATTTGTGTGTAAAGCTGATTACTGAAATTAAATGTTTCGACAAAGACAACCAAAATTACGTAAATTGATGGCAATTGACAACTAATTAACTTCCGTCGCAAAAGAGGGGTGCTGTAAATTTGACGTGTGTATCTGTGTATCTAAACTGTAGCTCTTAAACGGATGAATCGATTAGGACGCAAGACGCATTTTTTTTAAACCGAAAACTATTTTAATTGAGATGGTTTCGTAACTAAGTTCTATTCTTCACCAGCTAAAGCATTTTTGGTGGGTTCTTCGTTTAACATTTTCAAATCACGTTCACCAATTTGCTATAATTGAAATAATATTGAAAGCATGATTTAATAAATGACTAAACATGGAACATTTTAATTTAAAATTACAGTCAAAGAGACAACACCGCACCGCCCACAATGAGCGGTGGATTGCTGTATTTTCTGCGGCAGCTTCTGTTGCGTACGCGGTGAATATTATTAAATTTATATGTAAGTAATTAATTAATCAGAAATTAGTACGACCAAAAAAGGAATCTTCCTTTACGTACCATAACGAATATGACTAAAGATAGACTGCGAATGATAATAAAAACGAGTGAGACAAACAAATAATGAGTCCAAGGAAGACCGTGACGAAAAACGAAGAAGTTATTAAGAGTGAGACCGAGTTAGAGAATTTTACCAAAGAAGATATCGAACAAGACGAATAAAGAATGAGTGACGAATACAGAAAGAGACGAAATAAGAATTAATCGAACAATGAATGAGACGAGATATTGCGACACCTTACAAAACTATACAATTAGTATCCGCAACACAATTGTTTGAGAAATTGACGAATTAAATTGTGGAACACCAGTGCGTTGATTCTCTATAACCTTCGTGAAACCTCAGCTCTTTGACTAGTCGACAGATGAGGGAATCGAATGGTGTTTGCGCATCTTATTGACTTTCTGTTTCTGAATTGTGCTGTGATTTATCTTCGTGAGATTTGCGTAGCGCTACGACATTTGAAACGTATTGAAAATCAACTCAAATCAATATTTTCTTAATCCGTAACTTCCTTCTAAAATTGACCAGCGATTGAGAGAAAGCAGAGAAAGAGAGATTTACTCACACCGATTCGACACACACACACACGCAAAAACCAGTAAATAAAAAAAAATAAGAGTAGATAATTCATTTACTGTTTAAAGAGGAAACGCTGCCAGCCTTTTGAGCACCAAGCCACGGGGACCTTATTTAGATTTAAGTTTAGTTTTAAGTTTTAGTTTAATCGGTTTTAGCTTGGATTTAGTGTCATTGTAAATTGCGTTTGTTATGTAAATAAATTCATACTCGCTATTTAAAACTTTTGTGTTAAATGGGTCCCACTCAGCATAATGTTGCGGCAATTGGCAAGAACGCTCTCTCCCCCATATGATAGAAAGTTTAATAACAGTCTATCTACCATAACTTTGAAAAAAGTTAGATTGCGTTTGTCCAGAAATACGACGATGGGAGCAAAAAGAAAGATGAAGCGAACCGTTTCGTGCGAGCCAGGATCCTAATATATGTTAAAGAAAAGAGTGATATAAATAGAAATCAACGTTATTGTACTGTATGATATCGACAGCAAAACGACAGTTAATATGGAGGAAATAAATTTCCTGAACAGAGAAAAGGCCGAAAGAACAGTATTGCGTTACTCGTAAACGTACACGATTCAATAAAATCCCGCCTTTACTATTCTCACAAAACAACTAGAACGGGAGTTACCATTAAAAATCCCGAATTTACATTTGGTAGTAAGTTCTGTAAGTTCCATAACATTGCTGAGCTCGATTGACTATTTCTAACTAGTTAACTTCCCGACCTCGTAATGTAATGAAACTTACAAAAACTTAAAGTTTATAGGTAGTTTCGGAGCTAGCTTATTTTTGCATTTCATTTTTCCTGCCACCTTACATAGGAGGTTATACGCATACATCACCAGAGGTCAAAATGTATTAGGTATTCTTTTTGTTATTAGCTTGTTTAAATACATATAAATTGGATGACAATGCAATTACAATCAACAAAAAATACAGCCAGCAAAAAAGCTTGTAACATAAATGAAGCGCGTCATCTCCAGTCATAAGTTGTTTTCAATTCTTCCTCGAGTAAATAATACCCGAGTGGGTATTGCTCTAGTTTGGACTGAGTCCGAGAGGTCTAACTTTATCGCCGTATTTGGTTGACCCACTTAATTGTACCCCATGGGACCGTGTTGGGACACAATTTGTTCCTAGTTTTCGTATGATTTGGACAATCTTGGAGGAATATTTTAGTCCGCTTGTAGTTGAAGGGCAAAAAGAGTTAAACTTTTGCGAATTCTCACTGGCATCTAGATACTTGATTTTTACTAGCTATTATTTAACTCGAGACGTGTCACAAAGAGATTATAATATTTATTATGATAAATGGTAAAAACAATTCAAATTACAAAACTAGCTATAAATAATTAAAACGAATCTAAATCTAAATATGGCAAATATCAAAGACATACCATCCGGCCTCGTGCCGTCGTCCCGTGCAATGCCGCTTGGCTCTAAAATGGCCGGCACGTTCGCGGTGGCTAGAGACCGACTCGACGTGTTAGTATGTATGTAGGCAGTACATTTTGTATGGACATGTAAGTATTGCATGCTATGACGGGTATGACATTCAAAAATAAGGCTTTTGGCAAATAGTGACATTCAATGTCATGAATGAGAATTTAGTCACCAAGTGAGATTCAAAAATCGACCCCTAGGATAGCCAGTTCTATCAGGCCAAAGGCCTGTGCCCAACAGTGACACGAAAGTACAGGCTAACAAAAAATGCTCTTCAAATAAAACGAAATAAAGATTCCTAATTTGTCTGTCAAAGCATCAAAGAGGAATACAAATTACAATTTTTACATTACGTATTCTCGGCGCTATTGTAACGTTTCTTGTTCGATATTCAAACATTTGTTTTATTTATGAATTCCTTTTCTGGTCCTTAAAGGTTCTCGATGAGTACCCGTTTTCCTTCAAAACTTGTGTTTTTCTTCATTAAATCTGTGCCCTAAGCACGACTTGTCGAATCCTGCGTTACGTTACGGTTATCGTATCGAGATCGAGAAATCTCATACTAAATTTTAGTTCCAAATACGCTCACGGGCGGGCGCTGTTCCAAACGTCATACAAACTCGTTATAGTTTACTATTCGATTTTACGTGACGCAGGATTCGACAAGTCGTGCTTAGGGCACTGATGTTGAGTAGATTTGAAATAATTATGTCAGAAAACATTGCAATACCTACATTTTATATGATTACTTTCTGGGTGGTTTGCTTAAGAAAAATTAATAAATCGGGATCATTGTTTACTTGTAATAACATATGACAAGCGTTAGCACTCAGGCTGTGCTCGTTATGTACGAGAAGTTCGTTTTGACAGTGAGCTCGTAGAGGGCTTGAAACGCGTCTATAGTCGGTCTATGTGACATTTGTTGATCTTGTTGTACTCGTAGTAGAGCTGGAAGCACTGCATGAAGACATACATTTGTCGCATGGACGTAGCGGATGGATGCGGAAAGCACAAGACCGGTCTGAGTGGAGAGCCTTGGGGGAGGCCTATGTCCAGCAGTGGACGTCTTTCGGCTGACATGATGATGATGATGATGATGATGATAGACGTAGCTGTCTTACAGGTATCTTTGCGGGTGAGCTAGTTCACAAATATAGACCTCCATTAAGTAATTACGTACCTGATTCAATCAATAATGTTACCTGTTTTTGTGGAAATAGTCATTTATGCATTATTACGAACACATATTACAATCAACCTAACCAACCTAGAAACGTTGAAAAGTTAAATATCTCCAAAACGTCTGCACCGAATTTGAAGATATTTTGCTATTCAAGTAAATCCCCGACATTGTTATTTCAAAGTTCAATATTTCAAAAACGGGTGAAACAATTTTAATGAAACTTGGCTAAAAACCATCTAGATTAAACAAGCTTTCGATTGAGAAAAAAAACTGCATCGAAATCGGTCCATCCGTTTAGGAGCTACGATGCTACAGACTACACAGATACACAGACACACGGATATACACCTAGTTTAAAATCGAGAATGTCGGTAGTAATTTATGAACGCCAATAATACACTTTAGAAATATTTTCAAGTCTTAAGTAAATGTCAAACATGATAGGAAACCAGCTAAGGAGGTTTATATTAGATCTTTGAAAATGGGAACTAATATAAAGAGGATTTCATCTAAAATAAACGGATTACTGAAATCCCTTTTGATACATTGTTCGGTCTATAAGACGAAATGGCCGGGATCATGGAAGTGTAAACCAACCAGGACTGTGCAATAGTGATCAGTTAATTTCGTTATCAATAAACGTAGGTATTATTGTTTTTTTTTGTTTCCTGATCAAATCTTTGATTCCGGTAGAGGATAAATACTAATAGGCACCTAACCGTATTTTACTAGTTGTCGAAATTCAAAAGTAATTCATTAAACTATAATACTTTCTCACTGAATAGGTAAAAAATATAGCTTTCTGCATCAATTCTACACATACATTGTAAATATGCCAAATCTCACAAACATCTCCATGCGCCCAGTATTCTTAAAAGAGATCCAAGGTACTTAATTAATAATAATTGTACTTAATTACTGAATATTTAAAATCAGAATGTAAAAGTTATTCTGTCTTTCTAATGAAAAACTGCACATCAACGAAAGCTAAAGCAATATTTAATTGTTTTGTAAAATTAAGTTAAACTGCAAAAAGAAACAAATACGTCACGGGAAAACGGTACTCTTCATAGTAAGTTTATACATCCGTGGCCGGCATAACGACATTTTATCTTAGATAAACCACTGGCCTGTGTAAGATAAGATATAATATATCCCAATAATCCAAGATGGAGTTGCTTGGGGTTTGAATGAATCACTCGACTGCCCTGAAGGATTATAGGTATTATTTATTATAATCGGTCATTTTATGATCATGTAGGTACTGTGGGGTGTAGCCCAGGGAGTGAGCACTAGAGAAGGTACGGCTACGGTGTCGCGTCCTAACGGTAAAATCATCTACTGCCCTGCAAATACTAATGTAATTAAATAAAAGATGGTATTCTTAGCCAGGACTGGGTCTATATTCTAGAGCAGGGGCTTAAATCTAATACATGTTCTGTAATCCAACTATCTTAAACCGAGGTCCCAGCCCGACTGAACTGCTCTCTGGGAACCAAGTGTTCCTTTATTTTGATATGCTTCTAAGTTTAAAATGAACAGATCAGTCTAGCTTGCCAGGACCGCACTGCACTTGTTGCATGGAGGCTAACACCCTACAGTACCTACAGTAATGAATAAGTGAATTTTACAGTAAAAACTATTTAAGTAACTCAAAATCTACCTATAGTTACTTAAAACTAACCCAATTTTAAATAAGGCCCCCGTGAAATGGTGCCCTAAGGGCTGGCAGCGTACCTACGTACCCCCGTTGAACTGAGAGAGCTGATTCGATGGGAGAAATAGCTATCAGCCCTTTGGTTGCCAGGAGCGTCGATTGCCTGAACAGTACATAAACATTGTGAAGCATGAAAATTGCTTCCCCGTCAACTTTTTCTATTCGAGCGAGTGTGAAGGACTAGTAGAAAAGGAAGTTTCAGCTTGGATAAAATTGCTTCGTAGGTATGTAGTAACTATTGGCTCTGTGAGTTGTGGACATCGCGAGCTCAGTTTTCGTTTTTTGTTTTTCAAAAAAGTAGGTACCTAACCGACAAAAAACTTCTATACATATATTTATCGAACCTGATCACAAAACGAGAATCGACAATTTTTTTACTTATACCTTATTCGTTTTTTTATCCAAAAACCGGCCAAGTGCGAGTCAGACTCGCGCACGAGGGTTCCGTAGAAAGATTTTAACCCTTTTCCCCAGTGTTTTAAGAAGTCCAGTGTTAGCAGATCCCTGCTCCTAAGCAAAATGTACGCAGTGTGGTGTCAACTTATATTGGTCTGCGAAATCTACAGACAGACATAAATATTTAAGACTTTGAGACTTTTTTGAGTGGTTGTGCTATAAGAGCTACCTTCATACCAAATTTCAAGTTTCTAGGACAACTGGAAGTACCCTTTAGGTTTTTGGATTTCGGCAATTCGTATAGAAATAGCCTTTTTAATGACTGTATCTTTTGATTGCGCTGACTTAGAAGGTTGATTTTTTCACAGCTTCAAGGGACCGCAGGCTTGAGTATTTGATATTGCAGGAGTGAGTGATATTAATTTCAGCATGCTACCTCCACGCGTTCCAGAGAAAAAGGGTCTTGACAGACAGACAGACGGACAACAAAGTGATCCTAATAGGGTTCCGTTTTTTCCTTTTCATGTACGGAACCCTAAAAAGAACAAAAACGAATTATCAAAAAAATCTGTATAGGTAGGTACCTAATTAAAGCCGTCCGGCTTTTCTTCTCTAGAGGACGCATCTCTCACCCGATTCTGGTGAAATTTTGTGAGCAGGTCGATAATTAGGTACCTACCTATACAGATTTTTTTGATAATTCGTTTTTATTCTTTTTAGGGTTCCGTACATGAAAAGGAAAAAACGGAACCCTTATAGGATCACTTTGTTGTCCGTCTGTCTGTCAAGACCCTTTTTCTCTGGAACGCGTGGAGGTAGCATACTAAAATTAATATCACTCACTCCTGCAATATCAAATACTCAAGCCTGCGGTCCCTTGAAGCTGTGAAAAAATCAACCTTCTAAGTCAGCGCAATCAAAAGATACAGTCATTAAAAAGGCTATTTCTATACGAATTGCCGAAATCCAAAAACCTAAAGGGTACTTCCAGTTGTCCTAGAAACTTGAAATTTGGTATGAAGGTAGCTCTTATAGCACAACCACTCAAAAAAGTCTCAAAATCTTAAATATTTATATCTGTCTGTAGATTTCGCGGACCAATATAGGTTGACCCCACACTGCGTACATTTTGCTTAGGAGCAGCGATCTGCTAACACTGGACTTCTTAAAACACTGGGGAAAAGGGTTAAAATCTTTCTACGGAACCCTCGTGCGCGAGTCTGACTCGCACTTGGCCGGTTTTCGGATAAAAAAACGAATAAGGTATAAGTAAAAAAATTGTCGATTCTCGTTTTGTGATCAGGTTCGATAAATATATGTATAGAAGTTTTTTGTCGGTTAGGTACCTACTTTTTTGAAAAACAAAAAACGAAAACTGAGCTCGCGAGGTCTACAACTCACAGAGCCAATAGTTACTACAGGTGCTGGCTCTTTGGGCCCATTCGGCACGTGACCAGCACCGTCTCGCCGCTTGACGTCCACTCGTTGTCGACTAGTTGGTCGACGGGTAACGTCACGTGGTCAACGGTTGGACGTCACGTTGTCTACTATCTGCCATGCGCTACGTAATTTAAGCTTCATGAAGTAATTATACCTACACCTACAGTCAGCAGCAGAAGTAGCTAGGCAATCTAAGCGGTCGTAATGGTCTGCACAAGCTCTTATTATGTTTGTAATCAATAGAGCCGTGCTTAGATCATTGTGAACACGTCGGTTGCTTAGCTACTTCTGCTGCTGACTGTACGTGGTAGGCCACAAACCACGGTAGTTCGGTCTTCATTTCCTAGCCAATTAGTATGAGGAAATTAAAGACCTAAGTGAGGAGAATTTCTTAGTTAATTAGTATGCCGAAATAAAAGACCCAAGTGAAGTGTGCTCCTAAGCGTAACACCGCCTTTACATAAGTAAATTATGCGGGTGGTAGGACCTTGTGCGAGGTCCGTCCGGAACGCTACCATCATCTTACTTGGTAATCCTGCCGCTAAGCAGCAGTGCTTGCACTGTTGTGTTCGGGTGTGGAGAGTAAAACAGCCGGTGTAATTACGGGCACGAGAGGCATTTCATCTTACCTCTCTAGGTTGGCAACGCATCTGCAAACCCTCCGGGGTTGCGGGTGTCTATGGGCAGTGGTGACCACTTACCATCAGGTGACCCATTTGCTCGTTTGCCTTCCTCGTCGTATAAAAAAATAACGTGATAAATCGAGTACGTTTTTACTATTCTGACTTTTCAATTCCTTCTGTCTAAAGCTGGAAATCATTGCAAGAAACGAGAAAACGGGGAAAAGATACAGTCGCATCAGCATTTGCCTATTCACCAGACTTTTTGTCACCCTTCACCCCAACGGCTTAAATCCCGACGCCCTGTTTGTGTCACAGCAAATAAAGTTGAGTGATTTTGACCTTGGACAGAGCTGGAAGGATGAGTGGAGCACATGCACTGCTGGATCTTCCCTGCGAGCTAGGGATCCCACGGCCAAACCGGACAGTTTCACCCTGCCACGAAAACTCTGGTGTCGCTTAAACAGACTGAGGACAGGTCATGGACGCTGTAACTACTTCCGCCACAAGTGGGGCTGGCGCGACTCTGCCCGCTGCGACTGTGGCGAAGAAGCCCAAACCATAGAGCACATTATACAGCGCTGTCCTCTTCACTACTACCCAGGCCCCCGGAAGATCTGTACGACTTAACACCTGACACAATCTCGTGGCTAGGGACCCTGAATGTTGATCTATAGTTATCTTTAATTGATTATTGTTTGTTTTGTTTTAGAAATGTTTAATACGCCATACGATTAAATAATTGCAAGAAACGCCCGTCAACATGCCATCTCTGCGTCAAGGGGAAGATTTATTATGCTCACGTATAATACGACACGGTAGTCGTTGTAACAGATAGGCGCAATCGTTGTTAATTGAGCTTCAAGCTTAGGGGCTGTTTAAGGCGGTATGAGGGATAGGGGTAAAGAACGGACTTCCTGTGTCCATACTAATATAAAAGCTATAATAACTCTATATCTATTAGATATAGATAAATTAAAGAGACCGTGGAATTGCATATCGACGTTACTCTGACTCAACCTCGTATATAAACTTTGACGAAATTGGAATAACCACTCTAACAATTCTCCTGCCCTTAACATCTCAATATTCACAGCTAACGAGGCGATAAACCAATTAAATTTATATCGAAATTACACAAGGATGTGTGTCGTGTGAGGCGTGATTGTTTGCCGTGTAACTATAACCTATGACACGAGTTTAACGATCATCTGACTCGATAATGCTTGTTAGTAACAGGTAGCGTGTTGAAATTATTGTTACAGCTGTTGTTACTTGTTTATAGAAAAAAATACTTTATGCCATGTTTCTTGCGGCGCATTCTTCTTGGCAATCTTGGCCTTTCCGAAAGAGCTGGTAGACTAAAAAACCGGCCAAGTGTGAGTCGAACTCGCGCGCGAGGGTTCCGTAGAAAGATTTTAACGCTTTTCCCCAGTGTTTTCAGAAGTCCAGTGTAAGCCGAGCCCTGCTCCTAAGCAAAATGTACGCAGTGTGGGGTCAACTTATACCTACTTATTGGTCTGCGAAATCTACAGACAGACATAAAAATTTAAGATTTTGAGACTTTTTGGGTGGTTGTGCTATAAGAGCTACCTTCATACCAGATTTCAAGTTTCTAGGACAACTGGAAGTACCCTTTAGGTTTTCAAAGTACGGCAATTTGTATGGAAACGACCTTTTTAATGACTGTATCTTATGATTGCGTTGACTAAGAAGATTGATTTTTTCACAGCTTCAAGGGACCGCAAGCTTGAGTATTTGATATTAATTTCAGCATGCTACCTCCACGCGTTCCAGAGAAAAAGGGTCTTGACAGATAGACATAGAGATGTAAGGGTTCCGTTTTTTCCTTTTGAGGTACGGGACCCTAAAAATGACTTGTAAAAGAGCATTCAACTGCCTATTTGCTGAATAAAATTTTGAATTTTGAACTGTTGCTTTGGTGCTTTTAGAATGGGGTTGTAGAGATCTTGAAACGCGTCACCGTATGTATTGTAGTGGAGGTGGTGGTGTAAAGTGGGTATTTGTGACATGAAAACATAATACATTTGTCGCATAGACGTAGCTATCTTACACGTGTGGTCGCGGGTGAGCATATTATTTCAGTTCGAATGCTTTAGTGGATTTATTGTTTAATTTGTGGAATTGATTTTTAAACAACATGGGGGTTCGATGGATACTTGGGAATATTTTTCTTCCGTTCCTTTCAATTTACTTGTTGCGTTGTTGTTTTGAAAGCCGTGATAGCCTAGTGGTTTGACCTATCGCCTCTGAAGCAGAGGGTCGAAGGTTCAAACCCCGGCTCGCACCTCTGGGTTTTTCGGAATTTATGTGCGAAATTACATTTGTAATTTATCATGAGTTTTTCGGCGAAGGAAAACATCGTGAGGAAACTTGCACACTCCTGCGAAGCAATTCAATGGTATGTGTGAAGTTCCCAATCCGCACTGGGCCCGCGTGGGAACTATAGCCCAAGCCCTCTCATTCTGAGAGGAGGCCTGTGCTCAGCAGTGGGACGTAAATAGGCTGATGATGATGATGATGTTGTTTTTTTACTTTTTGGAGTACCCAGGATTTTTATCTGTTGGAGCTACTCGTGTTTAAACAAATAATAAGGCTTTTGCAACGTATTCTTCTTAACAATAATAGTTTTTTTTTCTATTAACCTAATTGGACATAGTTTATTATTATTATTATTTTTTTCGTTATCTCGTTTATCACTATCCCGCGGGAACCATGAAATTCTCAAAAATTAATTTATTGGAAGGTAGTGAAGCAGGCGGTTAAAAAATCTAATAAAAAATTCAAATACCTGAGAAGGTAAATGAGCATAAAATGAAAATAAAACGTGGCTTACATCATAGCCCACAAAAATGTATTACTTTTTTGTGTTTTTATCCTGTTTTTTTGCACAATAAAGTGTTTGCTTACTTACTTATTACAGTCGTAAGCTACAAACTATTTTCCTTAATCTAGGGAAATACGATCAAAGCGGCCCCAGAGCATGTTGATTGTTGACGCGAGGTAAGACCTCAAGGGAACAGAGCCGACATTTATTGGAGGAGGGGTGAAGTCTTCCTTGGGAAATATGGCTTTAATATGGTATCCTAGAATTTGCCTACCTTAGCTGTCAAAATGGTTCGGTAATAAGCCTTAGGCTGCTTGTCCACCAAGGAAGTGCGAGCTGGCTAAACGATGCGCAGCGCACGGAAAAAAGACCACCAATTGGCAAGCTACATTGAGCGTGGCTAGGAAAGATGACCATCAATAAGCAAGCTGGGTTGAGCGAGGCTAGGAAAAAATACCATCAATAGGCTAGCTGCGTTGAGCGAGGCTAGGAAAAATACCATCAATAGGCTAGCTGCGTTGAGCGAGGCTACGTAAAAATACCATCAATAAACAAGCTCCGTTGAAAGAGCCTAGGCAAAAATACCATCAATAGGCAAGCTCCATTGAAAGAGGCTAGGTAAAAATACCATCAATAGGTAAGCCGCGTTGAAACTGCGAGCGAGACTGTGGGAAAGAACACAATCAAAGAGCAAGCTGCGTAGAGCGAGGCTAGGAAAAAATACCATCAATAGGCTAGCTGCGTTGAGCGAGGCTAGGAAAAAATACCATCAATAGGCTAGCTGCGTTGAGCGAGGCCAGGAAAAAATACCATCAATAGGCTAGCTGCGTTGAGCGAGGCCAGGAAAAAATACCATCAATAGGCTAGCTGCGTTGAGCGAGGCTAGGTAAAAATACCATCAATAGGCTAGCTGCGTTGAGCGAGGCCAGGAAAAAATACCATCAATAGGCTAGCTGCGTTGAGCGAGGCTAGGAAAAAATACCATCAATAGGCTAGCTGCGTTGAGCGAGGCTAGGAAAAAATACCATCAATAGGCTAGCTGCGTTGAGCGAGGCTAGGAAAAAACACCATCAATAGGCTAGCTGCGTTGAGCGAGGCTAGGAAAAAGCACCATCAATAGGCTAGCTGCGTTGAGCGAGGCTACGTAAAAATACCATCAATAGGCTAGCTGCGTTGAGCGAGGCTACGTAAAAATACCATCAATAGGCAAGCTGCGTTGAAAGAGGCTAGGTAAAAATACCATCAATAGGTAAGCCGCGTTGAAACTGCGAGCGAGACTGTAGGAAGGAACACAATCAAAGAGCAAGCTGCGCTGAGCGAGGCTGGGTAAAAATACCATCAAAATCTTATTGGCGGTTTTTTTTCTTTGCGCATCTCACTCAGCTCTGTCTGATGATCTGATGATTTTCTAATGCAAACTAACTCGCGGTCGTGAGCTGCTGGTATCACTTTTCGGTACCATTTGACAACTAATTTGACACTTCAGCTCTGAGCCGTGAATAACCTTAGAGAATACCTAACACCCTTAGTAGACAGTAAGCAGCCTTACGCTACGATCGACTTAGCTAAGCGGAAAAACAACACTCCTTGAATAGCAAGTGGGTGTATTAATGTCGAAGATAACAGTTTGGCTTTTGAATAAATATCGTAATGTGTATGTTATTTTATTTCAGAAAAGGGAGCTGCTGAATTTCTTGCAGATTTTTTTCTCAGATGTGTATTTTTATTCAGATTTTATTTTAAGTGAAATCCATGCGGGTGGTTTCAATTAATGTTTATAAAGATCTCTCTTTGGAGCCTTATCAATAAAAAATGTGATGTCATAAATGTACCTATTCTCACTCACTAGAGCTGGTACGAATGAATCGAATGAGTGAAAGAAAATATCTACGAGTATGTAATCACATGTGCCTATTTGACCCTATGAATTAATAGTAATATCTATGAAAGCGTAACTAAGCCCAAAAAATGGCTTCACCACATAGGTCCCATGACGGGCGTGGAAAATTTTAAGAACAAACAGACATACAGCCGTGACATTCGTGACGAGCGGGCTTGTCACGGGAGTTTTGGTTGTGAATATTATGTTTTGCGTAATTTAATATTTTGCAAATATGCCATCGTGTGTTGTGAAGTGGTGTAAACACAAACATCTATACAAAGCCATTATTTTATATCAAATGCGAATGCATTGACAAACCGCTGACAGAAATATCTGACATCTCGTTATAGTAATGGCGACGAGACAATCAGAATGTCTAACACAGGTCTTTCATAACTTGTTTATTGTTTGCTCTTTGTACTTACTTAGTTGGAAAACAAGCTAACCTTGATGATGATGATGATCTTCTTGTAATTCGTTTCAATATAAAGTTGCACCATGAATTATTGTAGTGTCAACTTAAGAAAATTTATACAAAAAAATTCGTCAAGGGTACACAAATAAAAATTACTTAGACTTTTTTTTTATTAATTGGATATCACGTAATGCTAAAATAGAATAAAAAATTATGAAGCACAAGTAGTCCTTTTCCCCAAGCCAGTAATTTTTCTTTTACCCAAATCCTTAGTTATAACAATGGGTAGATAAGGTTGGTTAGGTAGGTAGCTTATTCAGATGCCCGTGGGCATATAGTCCCGAAACAGGAGCCGTCTTTCTGTAAAGGAGATCACTATAAGCAGTGGATGATCAACTGAAAAGGAATGGTTTGGAAAAAAGCGATTGGGATGTAAGAATTATGATGAAATTAACTGCTAGACCAACGATTGGTAAAATAATAAAATGGGGAAAATCGCGAATTGAGCAAAAAAATTGTGAAAAAAAAATCTTGGACAGCTATTTATTTTTTTAATCTATACACTCACGGACGAACGTTTTTATGGAAGAAGTTAAGCGAAATGGCTATAAAAGTCTATTTATTTTTATACTTTTCAAAATTCTCACTTAGACAGGATCGTTTCCCGGGGTTAGCATTTTCTGTTTTTTTTTCTATGTATTCAGGTTTCAGTGAGTATTTTAAAAATTATAATTGATTCACGGGAAAACCGTAAAAATAAAATGTTGGGGAAAAAATACAAAAAGACATCCCGATTGAGATCATGTACTTATTTTTACTTCACGCAAGTGCAAATCTGGGCTTCCTCACGCGCCGTAATAAAATATTTTAATATTCCAAAACTTAGTCAACAAGAACCGCTTGACGAAAAGGTTGACTACATCAAACTCCCGAAGTCGAAATACAAGCAGTGAACTTCGGAATTACATTATGGATATGAAGTGGAACATATCGTAATTCACGAAAGTCTCGCTTATCCAGCATGCGGGCAAGAGGTCACGAAGGGTTTACCCTTGAATCATCGACAAACATTTCATAACTGACCTGTTTCTTATCCTTTTGATTTAAAAACCTAACCTAACCTATACCTACAACAAACGATAATACGGCCGTGCCTCTTTGTTTTCTCGACGTGTTTTCGAGAGTTTTGCATGAACTAAACATTAAATTAAATGCATAATCCGCTAGAAAAGGGGTCATCTAGCAGAGAACGAATCATATAACTTAGTTTTGCTATTATCTACGAGCTATTAAACCGTCGTCAAAATACTAACTAGGACTAACTTAAACAGGAAAGGGAAGTTTATTTTCTTTTCCGACTCTTTAGATTAAGAACAGGCGGGACGCTCAACATCTGTGGTCGTTACTTTTAATAAGATACCTACGTGCTGCTACGCACTCTGACGAACGATTCACGACAACATTTTGTTACTACGTTTTGTGATCACCTTAATCACCGAAGGAATTTCGTAATTAAGACGGGGTTTTTAGAGTTTAGGCTTGAACTGCGTTAGGTATTCCTTTGAATTTGTCAAGCCAGTATTAAATTACATTCATTTTTAACCGACTTCAAAAAAAGGAGGAGGTTCTACGTTCCACTGTATGTATTTTTTTTATATTTTTTTATGTACTAGGGCTGTTTGATAAGTACCCGTGTTTCGAAAAAAAAACCATGTATTTTTTGGACACGTATATTTATTTTTCTACGTAGTCACCTTATAGCTCTATAAACTCGTTCCAGCGGTATTCTAGCTTTAATAAGCCACCCAAAAAATAAGATTTCGGAAAGTCGTCGAAATAGGCCTCTGTGGCGGCAATGACCTCTTCATTTGACGCAAATCTCTTTCCGCTGAGCCATTTTTTTAGGTTTGGGAATTAAAAAAAGCCGTATGGGGCTAAGTCTGGAGAATAGAGTGAATAGGGTAGCAATTCATAGTGTAATTTTTCTAATTTTTCCCCTGCGATTGTGGACGAGTGAGCTGGTGCGTTGTCGTGGTGGAAAAGAACTTTTTTCTTTGTTAATTGGGGTCGTTCATTCCTTTAAACAGAATAAAATTCGCTCAAGAAATTTTCGTAGTATTGCCCTGTTATCGTTTTTCTTTTTGTAAGTAATCATTATGTATGATTCCTCGTGAGTCTCAAAAAACGGTCGCCATGACCTTTCCGGCTGATGGGACGGTCTTTGCTTTCTTTGGAGCCGATTCGCATTTTAAGATCCTCTGCTCTGACTGTTTATTATTTTCTGGGGTATGGTTATGAATCAACGTTTCGTCCACAGTCACAAAACGAAGCAGAAATTCATCAGAATTGCTTCCATACTTTGCTAAACGTTGCTTCGAAGTGGTCACTCGGATAAGCTTTTGTTCCTCTGTGAGCAAACGCGGCACCCATCCCGCAGATACCTTTTGCATCCCTAATTTGTTTTTTTAAATATATTGTACCCACTCGATTGAAACATTAATAGTGTCAACAATTTCTCTAAGCTTTATTCGGCGCTCGGTTAATACGATATTTTAAATTTTCTTGATCATCTGTTCCGTAGTCACCTCAATAGGGCGGCCTGAACAGTCTTCGTTAAAGACGGATGTTCTGCCCCGTTTGAATTCGTTACCAATATCTGATAGTTGTCATAGAAGGTGTATTATCCTTGTAAACACCTTGTATCTATACTTTTATCTCTTCACATGGTTTTCCTTCCAAAAACAGAAAAGGAATTACAAACGAAACTGTTCTTTCTCCATATTTGCAAATTGAAATCGAATTCTGACCTTCAACAGCCGTTAAACGAAAAAAAAAACAAAAGAATGCTGTGATATAATTTTACCTTTTCTGACCCATAAAGGATGCATTAAAACCTTCGTATACATATTTTCAGCCAGTGATAAGAAAAACATTTGAAAACGGGTACTTATCAAACAGCCCTCGTATGTACATCGATTACTCCGTCAATTGTAGACCGACTTTCAAATATTTTTTTTTATATATTTTTTTTTTTCAAGTCGTGGTCTGATGATGGGATCCCAGGGAAATCGAGGGCAACCCTCAAATTTTACAGGCACGTACTATGTGTTTCATATATTTTCTAAGGTTATTCAAGTATTTGCGTCTGGTAGTCATCATCTCATGATGATGAGCTGATGATGGAAGGTACAACTCCTTAGCGGTTAGGAGTTGGAGGATAATTCTGAAAATGTTAAATCATTGTTCGAAAGGGTATACTCCTGAGGTGGTCCCACTGTCACCAAGTCATGATTTGATGATGGGATCTCAGGGAAATCGAGGGCAACCCTCAAATTTTATAGGCACGTATCATGTGTTTCATATATTTTCTAAGGCTATTCAAGTATTTGCGTCCGGTAGTCATCATCTCGTGTTGATGAGCTGATGATGGAAGGTACAACTCCTTAACGGTTAGGAGTTGAAGGATAATTCCGAAAATGTTAAATCAACGTAAAATTGTGGAATAAAATTCTTTTAACAAAAAAGTAAAACCGCCTTAAAAAAAACCTTAGAAAAAAAACGTAAAATAATCCTCTAGAAAACGATAAATAAATAAAATAAAATGAAATGCGCTTATTTCGGACAACAGAAACTAAAGCCTAAAGTTTTATGGCCTAGCACTAAGCAGCAGAAATATGAAGTCAGTGCTTCATTCAAAAAATATTCCGCTCGCACCGCACCGACTTCATATTTCTGCTGCTTAGTGCTAGGCCATAAAACTTCAGGCTTTAGTTTCTGTTGTCCGAAATAAACGCATTTTATTTTATTTTATTTATTTATCATTATCTATTATTATGGACAAATGTATGTTTGCATGCACACCTCCACCACCACTGCTACACGAATCAACACAGACATGTCACACAGACCAAGCTATCACCACCACTACTACACTATACTACAAACTCTATGAGTCCATTTTCAGAGCAACAAGACAACCGTTCAACATGCTACCAGTTATTCAGTTAGTGCGATAACTGGTAGCATGTTTAACGGTTATTTGCTTATGTTAAATTAATTGTCTTCAGTTCATGATTTTTTTAGTTTTTTCCTGGACGCCGATTCTAACATTCATTTTTTCCTCCACAGCATCAGTGGCACGGATAGCCAAGTTCCTGGGCAGCACTGGCACCCCAATGCTGACAACCGGCGGCTTCTCATTTGACTTCGTGGAACCGAAGCAGAACTGCAGTGCTGAGTTTTACATGCTTGTGCGCGCTGGCCCAGTTGGTTTCAAGGATTTGGCTTTCTTCCTCATCGCCATTATGAAACGGTGAGTTGATATTTTTATGACAGTTGAGTGAGCTTAAAGCTAAAACACGACCATGCCCTGTAGCGCGGCGTAGCGAGCTAATACTGTGTTCATTGCACGTTGAAACTCTCCCCGCACGCTGACAGAATGCTAAAACACGCGTTGGATTACAAAATGGTTTGCCACGCTGCCGCTCACAGCGCGTGGTCGTATCCGGGTTGTCCGAGTCTTCTCCACCAGCGACGTGCTAAGTAGCATAGCTAAAGTACGATATCCATCAACTCAGATTGATAATTTATTTTCAAGGCATACTTTCAGGTACATTTCATTACTGGTGGAACGTTTAGCACACCGTTTAGCTACTTCGTTCAGCTCTGGTGCATTTTTAGGCATAGGTATTTTAAGTGGATTTGCGGTAGCGATAAGTTCCAGTAATATACTTTAATATATTTTGATAATTTGGAATACAAAGCGGTTGATATTTCATTCCGCTGTAACTTACCGCTGCTCTCTAAATTTGCAATTTAATTCCTAGATATTTCTATTTTTAGCGTGAGGAAAATTCTATTTTAAAACGTTTTCTTTCGCTAAGCACGAAAAAGTGGTCACTACTCAAAATGCCGTAAAAAATTATAATTTCACTGTAGATCTAGCCTACAGATGTAGTTGTAAAAAGTAAAAATTCAAACCGTAAGGTTCTACATAATGTTCTGTTACTCTCCTTGTTTTTAATAAATTGCATTAAAAGTGCGCTCTTCAAACTGGCTTATAAAAAAATATATAAAAATGGCAAAGGCAATCCCAAGATACTGGAAAAAATAAAAATGGAGCAACCTGCAGTGTTTACTAACTATCAGTATTCATGAAACACTAGGTACTTATATATATTTACAGAATGTTGATTTTCCCAACCTTACCCCGTATTTACAAGTATCTAACAGTGGAACGTGAATCTTATGCTAATATATTCCCGGGAATTTGTCTTCCCATGGGACTGACCCGCGGCCGAATACTTAATTTATGGCACCCATGGTCCATCCCGTTGGCACGTCCTGGAGAGATATATATATATTGTTTCTAAAATAGGGTATTTTTTTTTTTCTCTCTTAATTTTTTAATGACAGAGTGAGGTTTTTTTGTGTAATTTATCTGTGGTTACGTATTGTAAGAGCTAATGTAACTTGTTTTTAGAAAAAATGACTTTGTGCCAGGTTTCTTGCGGCGCATTCTTCTTGGCAATCATGGTCTTTCCGAAAGCGCTGGTAGACTAAAAAAAATGACTTGTAAAAGAGCATTCAACTGCCTATTTGCGGAATAAAATTTTGAATTTTTTTATATATATCTAGACTCAGATCTATCAAAATGATTGTAATCTCCACGAGCTACTTAGTCTAGAGAGTTTCTAGTCAGATATCTGTAATGAAATGTAATGTAGTAATAATGGGAATACCTACAACCATTTAAAAGGCATACCAAAACCTACCTACTTGTGTACTAATGGCTTCAAAACAATTTCTTACAACCAAACTCTTGACAAAGTGAACAGTTTTGAGAATGGCCGAACGATAAAATAAAATGCTTATTTAGCTGTACTTATTTTGGCCTATGCATTTATAGTAAATTTCTGTCTTAAACGGAAACTTCGAAACTTTGAATTTCGTAGTTTGTGCAGTATGTAACAATAATGGTCTTACATTAAAGTCGGAAACTTTTCTTTCTTGATGTTGAGATTATATCCCGTTACATAAGTCTCCTTTGCGCGGAATGGCTCTCAGTTGAAGAGCACTTTTATAAGCTTTGCTTTAACTTTATTTGTATGCATAATTCTGTTATATTACTTTCATGTACGAGTATGTTTATAACAGATCTTTTGAGTTCATTTGACCGTTCTACCTCCAGTGATCAGATCAGACTTAGGTGTCTGAATGTCTGACGACAGAAATTTATCACAAACCAATCGTCAGATAAACCTAGTTTTAAAATTATTTATTTTACAAAGAATGTTTTGCTTTATTGAAAAAACTCTGTATTTTGCAAAAAACCAGATTAATTAATGCCGTAAACAATCTTGCTAAACTGCCAATCAACAGTCAACCTTTTCCTATGAATTGCTAGGCACTATTTTCTAAGAAATACACCACTTTCCCGTAACTACGAACAGTGTAGGCAAATGCATTTATATATCACGTTCAATATTTTCAGTCACTCCCACACAAAAATTGGTTGAAAGTTAATTTAATTTTATAGAGCACGATAGAATGATTGAACGAAAGTGTGTACGTGATGGGTATAAATTATACTTTAATAAACGGTCAGTTTTATAAGAACAGCATAGGCACACCAACTGTTAAACTCGTGACGGATTTTGCGTCAACAACACAACACTCGCAATAACATAGGACAGGAGGTCTGTGCCTAGTAGTGGATACTGGATAGTAAATAAGTTGTTGATGATGAAAAGTTACACGAGAGGATGTTAGTTTATATTCTGTGATAACGTCGTAGAGCCTCTACGACCGCTACGCCGTAACAGCGTGACGTCGCAAAAAACTTCACTAAAACGGCTCCCATGTCAGCTACCCATGTTTCAAGTACTTCAAAGTTATTAATAGTGCTACAACCACAAGTCAACATGAACATTATTCCGTTGCAGTTCAACTTTCAACTTTACTCACGACGTAGTAAAGTCCTTAACTTGTTAAAGGTTTAACACAAAATGTCGTAGTTACATGACTGACTGACAGCGTAGAACTATGTGCATTTTAGGGATCTAAGTTATTCATATTAATTGCTGGTCTTCAGATGAATAGAGCGGACAAAGACAGTCTTATTTTGTTAACTCTTCCTTACAATAGTAGTTAAATAGTAAGAGTTATGTCATGTAGAATAATTTTCTTTTCTTCATATTTTTGATCTCTATACAGGGTGGCCCAGCATGTGACGTTAATAATTAAAAAGCCAAGGGCATCGTCTTATGACATTACTACGTATTTATAATTTGTGATTTTAGATAGTTTTAGAGTTGCGACCGAAATAATCAGTCTTTTTGTTGACGTAGCTGAAAAATTGTGATTTTCTAAAAGAAAAATACTATTATTATGCATATAGCTGTATACAATGTTGTTGAAGTACTTATAGTTACAGGTAAGTTGTAATTTGTACTAAGTAAGTAATTCTAGGCACGACTTGTTTCGCCTTTATACCTTGAAATCTCGGAATTGTAATTAGCTTTGTGTCTTGTGAGTGCTGCTTCTAATTTTAACTTGTAATGCGTCTTTAGTAAATTTTACACTTTTTATCCCAGTACGTTTTGCAATGACAGAAATGACAAAATGTATTCCTTAAAATGTCGCATGTGTAAACAATGTTTCTATCTGCGCAAAACGGTTATCTTTACATTTGCAAAATTTATTTTTATCACAATGCGAAAATCTTTATGTGCCTTTATCAAAAGTTAATTTTATGTTGAGATCCAAAATAAAATACGTTGGCTCACCTCTTGTTTGTTTGCTTATGACTATGAATCATTCTCAAATCGAATATTTAACGAGACTCCCTAAAAGAAACAATCAAATATTTACGAGACCGTTATTTCCGAAACATAAGATAAAGTAATCACTGCTTTGCCGTCAAATAAATATAACATCAGGTTGGATTACTTAGAAGGTATTTTCAATATTTCCCTGTAGGCTTCCTTGAGCTTGTTGTGTAGTCTAAGTTAATGTAAGATGACAAACAGAACTAGAGTAAACCAGAGGATAGAAATGCCTGTCGTTCGTATTTCCTTCCAAAGCCAACGTCGCCCGTTTTCCCCCTCCACTTAATGCACACACGCAAAAGCATTACGCAATGACACACACAATTACTAATGTAATTAGGTACACACTGTGAATGAGTTTCCGCAATTACAAAAGCGCGATAGACCATTTTAGAACGCATTGTATCACGAGCAATCATCATCATGTCAGCCGAAATGCGTCCACTGCTGGATGGCGGCCTCCCTCAAGGCTCTCCACTCAGACCGGTCTTGCACTTTACCAGGTCGTCGCTCCATCTTGTTGGAGGCTTACCGACAGCTGGCTCGACTCCCGGTCCGCGGACGCCATTCGAAAACCTTCTGACCCCATCGCCACGAGTAATACTGAGTCACAATAGACGCACTTGTGGCGTACGCGTCACAAGTGTCGAGACAAGGTCACGCGACCATGCCACTTCTGTTCTCTTTTTATTAGTCTGTGGATAACTCAGAAGTAAATAAAAAAAGTTTTTCGAAGAAAATATATTATGGTAAACAAATATGTCCCGATTACCACAAATGATTTGTGTTTCTAGGAAAAAATAGACGATTGCTTTGTTTTTCGATTACATCAATGGATTCCGGTTTACTAATATTTGTCAAAAAACTTTCGCCAAACTGATTTATTTCCCATAATATTTTTTTTCCGAAACTGTAAATATTTCAGGATTTTTATAAAACAAACCTAACCAAACCTATGGGGTTCTACGAGATGGCCCTGAAATAAATAATTTATAAATTGGAGTTTTAATTTAAACATAAACAAAACAAGGCTGGTGATTATTTATGATGATGACAAGGAGGACCTAAACGATGTATTAATCTCATCTCGTCACACATTGTTTCGCACGAGGACGGTAACGTGGCCGGCGGGCTGCTCCGAAATGAATAGAACAAACACTAACCACTTCCGTTATATGTGGTTGGCAATAATTTCCATATCCCCAGGTGCGGACGTACTACGTAACTTGAGCCCAGGGGTTTTATTCCTCTCAAGGTTATTAATGACTATTTCAGCGTGTTGAAACTTTGAAAGGTGAAGAGTCATATCGGTTGTCATTTATTACCTAAAAGAGACTCCAGGGCTTGAGGCTTAGGTCAATATGATTATACGTCGTCATCATAATCAACTTACACCTGTCAAATTTCAGGTCAATCTATATATAAAACAGTACCGTGACTGATTGACTGATTGACACACAACGCATCAAACCACTGGACCTAGAGACTTGAAATTTGGCAAACATATACCTTGAGTATCCTAGAGGTGCACTAAGAAGGGATTTTTCGAAATTCCCACGGGATAGGGAACTAGCCCATTTTGAAATATTTCGTGGGGGCAAAGCCGCGGGGCATAAGCTAGTTCAGACACAAAAAGTTTTAAATCAACTTTTTGTATTTTTATTTTTTTGGTCATCCCGTTCGAAATTATTTTTCAAATTTCATACTGAAACGTAAATATACAGAGAGACCAGAAAAAATAAATTCTCGAACTGGGATTCGACGTTTCAGTTTTAAATTTAAGACACAACAAAGAAGTTTGTCAAATTGTAGTTACAAGAATAACATTAAATTCAATTTTAAAAGTTGGTACAGTTTATTCAAACCAGTAGGTGCTGTAGGACGACAACAAAAAACAACACGTCTGTATTTTAAAACAAAATAAAGGTTACCATAGCTTCATTCTAAGCCCCTGTAGTTTCCAGGCCAACAAATATTTACATAATTCGTAAAACGTACCTAGTTTTATTCGGTTTTGTTTATGAATCCGGAGTTTATCCAGTGTTATAATAAAATACACAAGCCAGCAGAGATAGCGTGAAGAGCCGAGGATGGGTCTCATTAGCATTTCAGATTCAACGACTTTCGTAGCCCAATCTTATTAGCAAGGTACTACATTTTTAATCTCTGACAGGTGTTCAAGGTTTTGAGAATGTAGCTTTGAAAACTTTAACACACATACATTAAGATGTAGATTCAGCGTAATAAAGACCATCATCATCATCATGTCAGCCGAAAGACGTCCACTGCTGGGCATAGGCCTCCCCCAAGGCTCTCCACTCAGACCGGTCTTGTGCTTTCCGCATCCACCGCGGTCCCGCGATCTTTACTAGGTCGTTACACCATCTTGTTGGAGACCTACCGACAGGTCGTCTCCCGGTGGATGAGAATCATGTTCTTTCGACTGTACACAGTGTACCTACATGGGTTGCAAAGATGTGGATGTAGAGGTGTCACTAGGAAAAGGAATCTCGGAAAAGCATAGAGATGGGTAAAACAATGCTCGTAATATAAATATACAATTTATTTTTAATAATTTAGTTTAGTTTAGTTTAATGTTGTTCTTAAACTTTTGACGATATCAATATAAATTAACTTAACTTGACATTGTACAAATTATGATGTAATTATATATTGAAGGAATAAATAATCTAATCTAATCTAATCTAATTGTATCAAATACGCTCACGGGGGGCGCTGTTCCGCACGTCTTACATTTTTTCTCGATAACGTACTATACGATTCCGTTACGTAGGATTCGAATATTCGTGTTCATTGCAGTGTGTGACATTTTGATGCTTATCTCTATAGAATATTATGACACTAGGTTCAAGTATCACGTGCATTACTTACACACTGGTTCATCAATCATTCAAACCTAGTTCTATTTTAATAGATGCTAAACATGAAGACGAGAAAGAAGGTTTTGGAGAATGCAAAACACGAAAGCTAGTAAAGCTATCGCACTCAAACGAACAAAAATTGCTCGTGGTGTTTAAATTAGGAACATCAAATTGAAGATTGACAAACTTTTAAACTAAAGCTCCCGTTTGATGATGATGAGATTTTAAATGCCATTTTATATGCAAAGTTTTGGAGTTCATCAAGAAAAACCTGTAATTCAAGCTTATCCTCGAGTCTAAATATAGGCGTCAAGGTCCCAGGACTTCGATTACGCAGTCGGCCCTAAAACTTTGTCGCTCTAAATGTGATTTGTTTGATGAATCATAAAAATGAGGGTTGAATGGAATTGATAACTTTTTTTGAGCGTACGAGTATGGTAATCATAATCAACGTAGGGCCTAAATGAAAAAAAGGAACTCGCCCTTTTTACTGAAGAGTTGAATTTTTATTGTTAGTGTGTATAAAAACGCACCAGAGTACCAAGAACTGGATACATTTTTATAACAACAAATGATAGGAAAGGTTGACTTGTTACAAGCTTTTCATTAACCTGCAATGTTTGATTGTTTGCTTGTAAGTTTAGGCCAAACCTTACAAGTTAAATTACATTGAAATTTGGTATGGATAGTCAATGCATGTGGATTGAGCAAGAAAGTTTTTAAGAAAACAAAAATACGAAAAAAAGACAGGCAATTGAAATTTGAAGAAGGATTGATGTTGCTTTAACAACAAGTAGTACCTACCCATGTGTAGGTACTACTACCTACCCATGTGTAGGTACTACTACCTACCCATGTGTAGGTACTACTATCTTATCCAAATCTAGAGCAAAGCCACTTGACTAATATTGTTTGAATTAGCCTAGCTCATCCCGTATTTCCTTAATGTAATAGCATCCCATAATACCTGTTAGCTAGCTGTTATTTTTATTATGGCCTATTTTGTTAACCTAATGTAGGTTTTCGTCCTAATTCGCTAGGGTTTGGCCTGAATTAACTTTTTATCTTTACATAACAGGCTTTCGTTTTTTCCTTTCATTAAAAAGTAGGTTTTGTGTTAAATACATAGAAGAAAAAAACATTTTTACAAAGCGGGAGCCGAAACCAACTTTATTTGTAATTTATTCAAATTCTGTATTGATTCAGGCGTAACTCTGCCTGTTACAAGTAATGGATTATAGTACTTATAGATGTTATCGAATCGACTCTTCGCTTCTTATCGACTTTTAACATTGCTCTGTAACATTCATAATTTGTGCAATAAAGAATAAATAAATTAATATTTCGTTCCGAAAATTTACAAAAGCTTCCAAGTAGGTTTATCCTTTTTGTTCCGATAGGTAAGTTAAATTGATTTTGTTTTATTGCCACTCTATCTACTAATAGCTATTTCAATTTCGCTCTTAGTCATTCGCAAGTCATGTAATTTGTGTTAAATTTGAACTAAATAAAATAATCGATAACTGGAAAAGTCGTTAAGTAAATTACAATGTTCTCTCCGTATTGACTTTTGATTTTTAACCCCCGACGAAAAAGAGGGGTGTTATAAGTTTGACCTGTGTATCTGTCTGTGGCATCATAGCTCCCAAACGAATGGACCGATTTCGATGCGGTTTTTTTTAATCGAAAGCTAGTTTAATCGAAATGGTTTTTAGCAATGTTTCATTGAAATCGTTTCACCCGTTTTGGAAATATTGAACTTTGAAATGACAATGTTAAAGGTTTTTCAACTTTTCTAATTGCTATGAGAATTCTGCTCCTTGGCTATCACGGCAAACATCTAAAAAAATGTGTTCGAGTAACAAAGAGGCAACCCTAATTTCACGACGAGCTGGCTAATACCACACCCCTGATCCTTTAAGCCTAATAGGGGGAAGCCGTAAATTATATTGGCAGGAAGGTTTTCATTTTAAGATTATTGGAGTTTTTTGACAGTTTTCCGATTAATTTGAATAAATTAGACGTAAGTACAATGAATTGGGGAGTTTGACAAGTTTCTTTCAGCTTGGTAGAGATAATGTTGAGTCAATTCCAGTTGCGTCACGAATATTTATTTGTGTTGAATTGTAGCTATGTTAATTCAACTTAAAGTAACCTAACCAACTTCGAAAAGTTGGAAAACCCTCGTAATGACATCAAAATCATGCATATTTCATATCAACTCCAGTTGTTCAGATATTTATATACTACGCATTTCTATACTTAATATGGAATAGTTTCCCTCCAAGTAATGGCCCCGCTAAGTGCTGTTGGCAGAAGTATGAAATTACAGCATGTCTGTAGCGGTTCTCAAACAATAGATGTCTTAAATATGGATGTATGAGCATCGCAGTGGGAAGCGAATGTTTTTTATACAAAAAGGAAGCCACCTGATGTTCAGAAGACACCGAGTTTCTGTCGTTAATTGATTTTAGGCATACTATGCGTGTACGAGTGAGTACCTGGGTCTCGAGAGGGGAAAGTGGGAGAAATAAACACCGCTAAGGTATAACCATAAGAATAAATAATAACATAGTAGAACGGAATTTCTTTTGACCGAGTCCAAAACGCCGCCATTTATATACCTACTTCCCCCTTCATGTCGTTACACCCCTCTGTCATCCAGGCGTGTTGCTAGGGTTGCTTGCTATTAAATATTAGGTACTTACGTCTAAAGATAATATCACTAAGATATTACCGATATTATCGAATTCGATGTCGTAATGACTATTACTTCACTGCTGGTGGTGGTGGGCGGCGCTGGGGCTCGCGCTGTCGGCGAGAAGGCGACATCGTACTGAAATGCTGGTCATTTTCTACGGTTTCTGAACGCATTATAGAGGACTCATGATATGTGTGTTGATAAAACAACGTTACTACTTATAGTTTTTGAACTGACCAAACGATAGCGGCATTCAGGATTTCAGGTAAACGGAACAGTGACACCTAGTGGTATCCAAATAAATTAAAAGTTTTACACAATGCGCTCTTTGTATGTGTGCGTTTGGCAGATGAGCAAGGTGAGCGTTGTAAGTATAAGCGACACAAACTCAGAGCGGCTAATGTAATCAACTGCCAAAAAAATTTCTCGATCGCGTTTGCGTTTGGGTCTGAATTACTATGGGCAAATTGGCAGCGCCACGTATCGACAATGATAGTAATAATTAAGTACATGTAAAAAGAGTTATCTACACACATATCATAAGTCCTCTATAATGCGTTCAGAAACCGTAGAAAATGACCAGCATTTCAGTACGACGTCGCCTTCTCGCCGACAGCGCGAGCCCCAGCACCACCCACCACCACCAGCAGTAAAGTAATAGTCATTACGACATCGAATTCGATATCGCAATGACTTTACGATATCGAATTCGATGTTTCAAATTTGAAAACCAACGCAATTTACAATCATAAAGAAATAAAACGGATCACTCACGTATATAACTCGAGTTCAGTCCGACATGTAAAAATAATAATGTAATATATATTTTTTTTTACAATAAAAAAAAAACAGTTTACGAAACGTCCGCTCGGTATGTTTGTCTATGATTAAAAAAAAACAGTCAAATGCGTGACGGGGATGGGTATGATATATGCCTTCGGCTTCTGAACCCATCTTAGAGTACTTATAATATGTGTGTAGATAAAGTAATGTATGCAACTCCACATAATTAGGCCTTAAAACACTCGTGTGATCATAGGATTCGCCTCGTTTCATAAAAACACACTCGTGTTTTAAGGACCCTCATTATGTAGCAGTTGCATAAACTACTATTAGATACTTATGTCATCAGCACGCCGAAAATGAAACGCAAAAAAAGCTGCAAATTGTAGCCTCTTTGGCCCACAATCTCTCTCAAATAAGGTCCAAACTTGCGCGCAAATGTCAAAATGTTCGGAAGATGTTATTCGATTGTGTTGTGATAACAAACAATTCGCATACTATTTGACACTTAAACGCAAACGCGTTCGAGAAGTATTTTTTGGCCGACGATTAGACTAGAGGCTTAGCGGCGGCCGCAGCAGGACTACAGGCCCGAGTACGAATAATCGAATCCTTCGTAACGTAACGTTATCGTATCGAAATCTAGAAACTTCGTAAGTATTAAATTTTAGTACCAAATTCGCTCACGGACGGGCGCTGTTCCAAATGTCATAAAGTTTCTCGATAACGTTACTACTCGATTATCGAGTCTTTATGCAAATTTATGCTGAAAAGGTTCAACTGGTTCGGTTGATGTTATCCATGTCCAGCTTATACATAAAATCGGAAACAGGATACTCCCCAAACATCGAATTCCAGTAAAATAACAATTTCAATAATCCCGGAAGTTGATCCTAAAAAAATGCCTCGTAAATTTTTTAATAATATTCAAGTGGGAACTCGATGCGTAAAAAAGGAGCATAGAATTCAAATGAAAGTTTGTAAGTGGAAAAACTGTGGAATCGAATGGATGGAAACTTTTTATGAACCCGACTCACCTGGAGGCAAAGATAATATCGTTGAGAAAGTTTGAGTTCATCTGACATAATTTTCAACTTCCGTCATTGTTTGATTAAGCACTTAACTTTCATCGGATTTACGTTTTAGTGTTCAGGACTGCTTTGAAGCGATAAGACTACATCGTCTCATCAATACCATTAAAACACTTACTTAATATTATTGTTCATACACTGCTGTATTTTTTTTTAGAGTGAGTTTTCTTTACGTAGTTCATTTATGGTTATGTTATTACAAGAGCTATTGTAACGTGTTTTTAGAAAGAAATACTTTGTGCGAGGTTTCCTGCGGTGCGTTATTGCAAATCATGGTCTTTCGGAAGGTGCTAGTGACTCAAACAATTATGTGTAAAAGAGCATTCAACTGCCTGTTTACTGAATAAAATTTTGATTTAGATAGAAAAAATTAAAACCTATTTAGGTATTAGGAATACTTTGTGTGAGTATACATACAAAAATATACTCCATTGAGAGCATGAATGATTGATTTAAATCGCCATCTCGTGGTCCGGGTAAACTGGTAAAATCCTAACCTAAGGGTGTCGCCATGGTGCCACCGGTAGTGGGGACCAAGCTATGGTGGTTAGGGCCGCAGATGAGGAACCTCCTGACGATGTGCTCCATGTGAAGGAGTACCGTGAGAAGTAGCCTTTATTATTTATTATTTGTTCGGATCAGAGACGTGGGCGCTAACGATAGGCCTTATAAGGAACCTCAGAGTCACTCAGAGGGCGATGGAGAGGGCTATACTCGGGGTTTCTCTGCGGGACAGAATCAGAAATGATGATATCCACAGTAGAACTAAGGTTACCGACATAGCCCGAAGAATTGCGTAACTTAAGTGGCAGTGGGCGGGGCACATTGCTCGCTGGACTGATGGCCGATGGGGTGAGAAGGTTCTCGAATGGCGTCCACGGACCGGGAGACGAGCTGTTGGTAGGCCTCCAACAAGATGGAGCGACGACCTGGTGAGGATCGTGAGACCGCGGTGGATGTGGCAAGCAGTTGTTGGGGTCGTAAGGTTTTAAAGTGGCAACGGCGTACCCGCGCCTCCCGCAAGGTAGACGAACGATCTGGTAAAGACCGCGGGAATCCATTGGGTGCGGGTAGAACAAGACCGATCATCGTGGAGATCCTTGGGGAAGGCCTATCAGCAGTGGACGTCTTCGGCTGATATGATGATGATAACGATTATTATTGTTGGTACGGGTCTCGGCTCACGGGAACATGTGAGGTCCCCGTCATTTGAAAGACATTCATGTGGCCGAAACCAACATGAAACGGCCTTACCACATAATATAAATATGAGATGAGCGCATCTCTAAAACACCACAAAAAAAGGGTAAGGGTAAGGGGTAGGGTAAGGGTAAGGGGTATGGTAAGGGTAAGGGGTAGGGTAAGGGTAAGGGGTAGGGTAAGGGGTAGGGTAAGGGTAAGGGGTAGGGTAAGGGTAAAGTGTAAGGGGAATACCATGAGGATGTGCCCTAGACTACTAGGTCAGTCTTTCACAATAAGGGCTATCGCGAGTCAAAAATCCACTAGAATCGCTAGTGCGAGTGAGGTCTATCTGTTAATTTCTACCAATCATAGGCCAGCAGCTTGTCTCTCATTGTGGAGAATGACAAAAAATTATATACCTAAACCTCACCCGACACTGGCAATCCTAGCGGATTTTTGACTCGAGATAGTCTATTACCAAACTATTGCCATAAACAAGAATTACTCTCCCATAGATATTGTCAACCAACAGAGGCAATTAATATTTGGGAGATTTTTTTTATTATGATTTTCTAAATAAAAACGTTACGTTACGTTACACTGTTCACTTAAATTTACTCATACTCAACCCCTGGCTGAATTCTTGACGGTTCATTAAAACGCACCCTGTATATGGGGTTGAGATGATGTGGACAGGATTAAAGGGCTATGGAGTGAGATAAATGGACGCCTACAGTTTAATAAGTATTATTATTATTCAAACCAAAAACCCTCACGTAGCGAGCCAGCTTTTACCTTATCATTATCAACTTATCGCAGATGGCTCGGTTGAGTGGAATACATTCCCTCGAGTGCCGCTGACTAAACAAATCGAGAGTGGCTAACTCACACCGTAAATATGTGGGGCTAATAGCCACCGCATTTGCGATGTGGGAGCAGGCCTATACTACGAAGTGCGAAATTCGAACTTCGTACCTTGCCGTCTCGCTCACGCTAATATTATTTAATACGAGAGTGAGCTGGATGATACGACACGAACTTGATTTTCGAATTACATAGTAGTTCCTCAGTATTACTCGATACAAATTTTGAAATGCCTGAAAAAAAATCCTGATTTGCGAATAAAATTCCTGACGCTCGGGTCGAGTGTTAAAAACATAGTCTGTAATTTACAGTAGTTTGTAAGTTTTATAAAGAAGAGCAGCAGGGGTTTCGCTTTGTTTTCTATTATGTAAATAAAAAAGCACATTATAAATAAAAACCTGACACTTTCCTATTCCGGCCGCATTCCTGAGAAATGGCCAAAATTTCTGACATGTCAGGAAAATTCCTGACGTCTGATAATCCTACGTGGGACGCGCCTAGGATCTGCAAAAGAGGCTTCGAAAGATTCTGACAAGGTCGGCAAGGTGTTATAAGTTATAAGTTTGACACGTGTATTTGTATCTGTGTATCCGTGTGTCTTTCTGTGGCATCGCAGCTCCTAATCGGATAGACTGATTCGGACGCGGTTAATTTCAATCGAAAATTACCTATTTTAATCGAGGCAATTCATAGCTAAATTTCGTCATCTAAATAGGACCAGCCGTTCTTGAGATATGAGACTTTAAAAAATATAAACGAGTGAGAGTACAAGCAGTGGTGAATGCAGTTGCCAGTATTCCACCGATTTGTTAGGTATACTAAATAACTACAAACCAATGCAAACAGGAGGTTACCAATGAAATAATCAGTGTACGCCCTCTCATTCTGAGAGGAGGCCTGTGCCCAGCAGTGGGACGTAAATTGGCTGATGATGATGATGATGATGAATCAGTGTACCTATTAATTTACTTTATGAGTACTTCCACTGTCATCATCGTCATCAACAGCTTTTGAGAATGAGAGGGCTTGGGCTGTAGTTCCCACGTGGGCCAGTGCGGATTGTGAACTTCACACGCACTATTGTAAAAGCAATCAATTTCATTGTTGTTGTAACCCCGTAATAAGTTCAACCCCCTACTACGAAGTGCAAAATTCGAACTTCGTACCGTGCCGTCCCGCTCAAGCTGATATTATTTAATACGAGAGTGAGCGGGACAACACGATACGAATCTGTGTGATGTGATAGTTATTTTTAAGCTCTCTCGGCACGGACCTACCACCCTCTGGACATCGCATCTTCTATAATTTACTTGGAAAGTCATTACGAAAAAAGCCGCGGTGAGCGGGCTGAGGGCATGCGTCGTGATTGGTTCATAGCTTGTTATCTGGTTGAAAGTGAGCGATTGGAGGCTAGAGAGATTTATAGGTGCAAATGAGCATATGCGTTTCGGAAACGTTCGCCCTGACATTTGGTGTCCAGAAGGTGGTTGATCCGTCTCGGTTATGAATGTCGTGTTAATAAAACATAAAAACCCGTTTTAAATTATTTTTGTCCAAGTGATCACTTTTTCAAATTAGCAACGAATCAATGTGCGCAGTAAAGTTATCCGTTGCCGCAGAAGTCAATAGAAAATAGTAGTTTATGCAACTGATAATGAGTGTTTTAACCCTCCCGATCTCCGCCAACTATCGCAAATTTATTTTGTTTTTTTCTTAGTTTTTTGTGTGTGTTTTTGTATATATTTTTTTGAGATCGGATTTAAATAGAAATCCAAACATAGCTCAAACTAAATTTTGGATTTTTTTTACCTGAAAAAAATACTATAAAACCAATAAAAACTTTGACCCGATAAGGGTCAACGGGAGACGACAGATTTAAGGCCTAATTATTCAAAGTGGCATATATTACTTTATCTACACACATAATTATAAGTACTTAAGATGTGTTTAGAAGCCGAAGGCAAATAATGTCACGAATTTGGCTGTTTTTTTAAACCATAGAGAAATACATCGAGCTGACGTTTCGTATCTAGGTATTATTTATTTTAAATTGAGGCCTAGTTATTTTTAAATCGCATTGGTTTTTGGAGACGAAAATTTATTTTATAAATTTAAGATGACTTACGATAATGCGTGTAGATAGGTAAATAAAATTATGTAGTTTTTGCACATCACCTCACTGTTTTTGCACTGGTGTGGCTCAGCACTGACACGTTTTATTTGCACGCCATCTAGCTTCACGTGGGGGCAAGTGTTGCTCATCACGGAGCCCGAAGCGCAAGTCAACGTCGCCGGCAAATCGTCGTGTCTCCTCATGATGAAGAGCTTAGCCAACTACTTGAAGAAGGAAGAGATAATCTACACACCCTGGGATACCACGTCTGATGCTGGCTTGAATTACACCGAGAACCTGAAACTGAACATCGGCTACAAGTACACAAGTAAGTTTAGTATTAGATGGCTTTTGTTCGGCGATTTAACGGTAAGTTTTTATAAACGGGCTAAAGAAAAAAAGGTCGAATTTACAAATTGTTAGGGTAACTCTGAGCGTCGGATGTTCCTGTCCCAAAAGTATAGATGGCGCTGTTTCGTTCCGCTATCTAACGCTAGATGGCTCTAGCGTCAACAGGCCGGGTAGTTCAACTACTCGCCAACAGATACCGCTAGCGTCTACAAACTGAGTTTTTTCCCAACAGATACGGATGGAACAGAGTGATGCTTCTATACGATACGCCGTCGTACGAAATGGTTGTCGGCAGTCAAGGGGGCTTCTTGCTAGCGAACAATATTCACATGTACATGCTACTTGAAGGCATAGATGTGCATGGAAGGGAGTTGCAACCCTGGCAGAGTCACGAAGACTTGCTACTGCAGAGCGTAGGGAACGATTTCGCGAGTGAGTTACAGTTTTGCGTGAACTTTTGGGTTTGAGGGGTTGCACTGGTTTTTAGCACTTTGGTTTTAACACACTTTTGATAGTAACTAACGGTGATTGGATGAATAATATGCTTAACAAATTAAGCACAAAACTAAGCGCCACCTACGTAATATCACGTAGCAGAACGTATACGTAGTAGGTATCTTCCAGTGCTGTCTTGGTTCAGAATACCTGAAGTTTTTTACGACTTCGTTAATTCAGAAACAAAAAAAAAAATTTTTCAGTAACAAGAAACAAAAGGTTGTAGCGTATTCATATTCTCAATGAAGCCTTTTTTGTTATTTTTACCGTTTTCCCGTTAAAATCTGAACGCCACGTATTTTACCAGTGATAAACGAGCTGAGGGTCGAGCACGACTTTATGAATGCTGCGTAACGTAAAGTGGAATAGTAAACGTTGACGAGTCTGTATGACGTTTGGAACAGCGCCCGCCCGTGAGCGTATTTGGAACTAAAATTTAGTACGAGGTTACTCAATCTCGATACGATAACCGTAACGTTACGTAGCTTTCGTAAAGTCGTGCTCGACCCTCTGTTACTTAAATACTTACATGAAAAAAATTGACGTGTAGTATTTCAGTAGGTACCTGTCTACTAACTTTAGTGTAAGGGTGACACGTGACACAGAATGTTAAGAACACACTGTAGTTTATGCACATCATAATAGCTCCTTGCTTTATAAAAAAGGAGTTAGGCTTTTTATGCACAAATTTAATCGCCAGCTACGTAATATCTCGTAGTTGAACTACGTAATATTACGTAGGTGGCACTTAATAGGTTATAATAATATTTGTGTTACTGTGTGACAGAATAAATACAGATGTTATGTGTACTTGTATTTTGTTAATGTTAGTTAGATACTCATTGCTCCAGCCTGGTTCATACTAAATGGTACCGTTTGAAAGCCGGTTCCCGTGTTCGTCACAAAGCTACGATAGTGTCATAACCACGCAACATATTTAAACCGATCCAACAGATTAAAAGCTAACTAAAACGGAATTATTCATTAAATAAAATTAGTAAGCAGTGAGTGAGTCAGTGCGAATCCTGTGTAACATAATCGAATAATAACGTTGTCGTATCGCCATTGAGAAAAATCATATAAAATTTTATTATCAAATAAACTCACAGGGGCGCTGTTCCAAACGTCATACAATACAAATTTTCTCGATAACGTTACCACCAGATTACTAATAACAGTTACGTAGGATTCGAATGCTCGTACTCAGGGCACTATGCGCCGTTGTTTTAAACACACAAAGAGACAGACAATCTAATTATATAAAGTCGAAAAACCAGAACGGGATAAAATAAACGAGACAGAGCGAGATGGCGCTCTACAACACCATTTTGACGCGTTTCTCCCAAACAACGCATTATTTCTTCGGATTTTTAAAGCAATTCGATTCTTTGACCTTAGGAATCGCGAAAAACTTGAGAAATTATGATATTGGGTGTGTAAGTTTTGTATATTAAGCAAAATAAAATCGCACGTTCGAATTTCGAGCCAAAAGCGAGTGATCTATTATCTATGCCAGTGTTGCCGTTCAGGGATAAAGAAAGCCATTCATTATCCTGCATCGCAGTCTACGAAAATTTTAAATTTTAACTATGCAAATTTTAATTTTTTTTCCGATTATCTGTCTGACGGATTATTTAGAAATATTACTTTTTTATCCAGAGAACACATTCCTATTACTATAGAGATTCCTTGCGTTAATAATAATACTCCACGCGGGCGGAGCCGCGGACGCTCTCTAGTATGATATAATTATGTATCAATTTGACATGCCTACATAAATGTTGATGTTCCTATACTACACAGTACATACACTTCAATAATACATATACGAGGGGCGGCTGAAAAGTAATCTACCTAACAATGAAACAAAAGACTCGTGGCTAATTTTTTTTTTATTTTTCTATATAGTCCCCTGCTAGTAAAACGCACTTATTAAAATTTTCAAATATTGAACTTAAACCATTAAAAAAAAAATCTTTCGGTTTGTCGTCAAAAAAGTCAGTAACCGCAGCCTTCATTTCGTTATCGGTCATAAACCTTCGTCCCCTGAGGTCTTTCTTTAGAAGTCTAAACAGAAAATAGTCACAGGGGGCTAAATCTGGACTATAAGGGGGGTGGTCAATTGTTTCGAAGCCATTGTCTTTAATTGCTAGCTTCGTTGTGCGGGCGGTATGCACTGGTGCGTTATCGTGCAAAATCAGAATTCCTTTGCTTAGTTTACTTCGCCGTTTTTCTTTTATTGTTTCTCTTAGTTGATATAGTAAGTTTGAGTAATAATCAGCATTCATTGCAGTTTTCTTCGGTAAATAATCTATGAGCAAAATCCCTTCTGTGTCCCAAAAGATTGTAGCCATAAGTTTACCTGCCGATGGACAGACCTTGAATTTCCGAGGCGGCTTCTCATCCTTAAATTTCCACTGTAACGACTCTTGCTTACTTTCCGGGTCCCATAGTCGAATCCAAGTCTCATCACATGTTACAATTCTAGAAATTATTTCTTCCTCTTTCCCTCGACTCGTGTCCAAAAACTCTTCGCAACATTTGACACGCCTCCCCATGTCAAATGCAGTCAACATTCTGGGGACCCAACGTGCACTAACCTTGGACATGTTGAAATGCTCATGAATTATTTCATTGACTCGCTCTTTACTGACGCCCACATCTCTAGCTATCTCCCACTGCTTCACTCGTCGGTCCTCTAATATAATTTTTTTCACCCTGGCTACATTTTCATCGGTGACGGCCGAAACTGGTCTTCCGCTACGAGGATCATCTTCCAGGCTCTCACGACCTAACTTAAACTGCTTTGACCAAAACTTTATAACAAATTCGGAAGAACACGAACTGCCAAACACACGTAACATACGCTGTCTGATCTCCGAAGACGTATTCCCTTCTTTAGTCAAAAACTTAATCACCGCACGCTGCTCGATTTTATCCATTTTCACTTTTTCTACCGACATGTTTGAAACAATTGTAGGAGACAAATAAACGTGATGCAATAAACAAATGAATGTAATACATTTTGAAAACAGAATAACAAACGAATATAAATCCATACCAGCCAGCATTATTTTTGTGTATATTTCTGACCAAGGACGTTTTCTGACGTTAGGTTTGTCATCAGATATTTTGTACTTCTCGAAATTTTCTTCACTAGACCTAAGGGCCCCCGACTGCATTGTAACTGTCCCCTGCTGACAGCCCATACATTTTTCATGGCGATGCTATTTCAGCCAGCAAAACTGCACACAATCTGTGATTGAAACGTACGAGCAGTCAGCAGTCCGCAGGTACAATGCAGTCGGAAAGCAGCTTGTCTGAACAGCTCTAAGCATAGGCATATAATTTAACCCTTAATAAGGCAGAGGCGATTTTACGACTACATACACTTACTTGGAAATTCAACCTTAGTGTCTGAATAATATTGTACAATATCAATTGAGTTAATTTAAAATGCGACTTGCTTTAAAAATATCCCTTGTCAGGTATATATTCCATAGCTGCTATTCATTCGGTGTTAGCAGTTTCCGAAAAAGTGCCTTATTATGGCTTAAAGCGCACAATTTTTGTCCTAACTTTCGTAATACTGTCTAGTCGTGAGATTAACTTACAAAACCAGACACTTGCAAGTCCGACTCGCGCGTGAGAGTTCCGTACAAAGATTCCCCTGCTTTTCCCCAGTGTTTTAAGTTGTCCAGCATTAGCAAAGTCCTGTTCCTAAGCAAAATGTACACAGTGTGGGGTCATTTTATATTGGTCTGTGACATATACGGACAGATATAATTTTTTTAGATTTTGAGAATTTTCTGAGTGGTTGTGCTAGAGCTACCTACCTTCACACCAAATTTCAAGTTTTTAGGACAACTGGAAGTACCCTTTAGGTTTTGACAGTACGGCGATTTGCATGGAAACAACGTTTTTGACTGCATCTTTTTGATTGCGTTGACTCAGAAGTTTGATTTTTTCACAGCTTCAAGGGACTGCAGGCTTGAGTATTAATTTCAGAGTATCAATTTCATTTAAGATATTAATTTCAGTTTGCTACCTCCACGCGCTCCAGAGCAAAAGGGTCTTGTCTTGACAGACGGACAATAAAGTGATCCTATGCGGGTTCCGTTTTTCCTTTTGAGGTGCGGAACCCTAAAAAGGGATCATAAACGTCCCGAAGTTACCAAGCAACCAGTAGCACGTGTGACATAAATCCGAAGTCGCCGAGTTCAACTGGCGTAAACAGGACATTGAGAAAGGTTCTCGCCTGGCAACTAAAGGGTTAAGACAGGGGTTAGTAAAACAGGCCTGTGTATATTATACATACATACGAGTATACCTTATTTTTTACTTACAGCCATAAAACAGTACCGTGACTGACTGACTGACAGACAATGCACAGCCTAATTTGTCAAACATATACCTTGAGTATCCTAAAGGTGCACTAAGAAGGGATTTTTCGAAATTCCCACGGGATAGGCATAAGCTAATTTTTTTATAGGACAATGAAGGTAGACGAGCAAATGGGTCACCTGATGATAAGTGATTACTACTTAGATAGACACCCGCAATCTCGGGGGGTTTGCAGATGCGTTGCCAACCTAGAGGGCTAAGATGAAATGCCTCTTGTACCTGCAATTTCCTCGGCTGTCTTACTCTCCACGCCATAAAATAACAGTGTAAGCATGTTGCTTAGTGGCAGTATTAGCGATTAAGATGGGGTAGCGATATGGATGGACCTCGCACACGGATCTACCACCCGCTGTGTATATCGGTTTTTTTATGATATTGATGACTATGAAGATGATAATATTATTGTCGTCCACAATGATATTACACGTAAATAGGTAGTAGATTATAAAATTGTTACTACCGCGCTTAAGTTGAAGATTCAAAAAAGTCTGAATACTCAATTCTTTATTGCTCTTCCGCAATGTAAAGTACAGGTTGTTTATTTATTTTATTGTGATTATCATGGGCCCTGTTGGGCACAGCAATATTTTGATGAAGTCCCAATTGACTTGACCACTCTTTCTGACAGTAAAGTTCACTTCTCACAACTAAAAAACAATTACTTTGCTCACCCGCGACCACTAGTGGTCGCGGGTGAGCAAAGTAATTGTTTTTTAGTTCATAAATATGGACCTCCGCAAAGTAACGCCTGATTCAATAAATCACTTCTCACAACTCTACGACAATGACGCGACGATCTACGGATGCAACCGCGACTATTTTCAAATGCAATTTCCTAGAAACGTAACATAATCTTCCCTTTGTAACAATAATAACATTCGTCGTCGATTTTAGCGACTGTTTCTGTACTAGGTACAACTACAGCTAATTAGTGAAGTTTTTCATAACCTGGTCCAAAGTAAGTTATTACGCGGAATTTGTATGCATAGTTTTTGAATACACATATTATCAAATTACAAGTCCACAGAATGTGAACTTATGAAATAGACGGGAAAACATTAAATGAAAAATTCATAAGACCGCTGATCAATTACGTATTATTTAGTTATAAAAGTACAGCTAGTTCTAAGTCTATTTCTCTTATTTATCTTGATTTCTGTAATTTGTAAATACAGAATATCTTAACTATAGGGGTTATTTTTCTATAATTTGTAGTACAGAATATCTTAATTATAGGGGTTATCTATACCTATAAAACAGTACCGTGACTGACTGACTGACTGACAGACAACGCACAGCCTAAACCACTGGACCTAGAGACTTGAAATTTGGCAAACATATACCTTGAGTATCCTAGAGGTGCACTAAGGAGGGATTTTTCGAAATTCCCACGGGATAGGGAACTAGCCTATTTTGAAATATTTCACGGGGCAAAGCCGCGGGACATAAGCTAGTTTTTCTATAAAGAAAAAACCGCAGGCCAGTCTCCTACAGCCACGGGGATAAGCACTTATGTTTGTATAAAGGACGGGGAGCGTTTCGTGTTGATTCTGAGTTTCCACTTGAAAGGGGATCTTTAGATATATCCAAGTGAACGTGAGTCTGTGGGCGGGGGAATACTTGGTAATATTAACTAGTGGCTCTGAACTCTGCTGTTTATGTAATTTAGTTGTTTTTTATTGAAAGAAAAAGCGGGCCACCTGATGGTAAGCCATCACCGCCACCCATGAGAACCAGCAATCCCAAGAGAGTCACTAGTCAGCTGCCAGCCTTTAGTGAGGAAATGGGGTAGGAGGATCGGGGCTCCGGCACTCTCACTGACCGAACAAAACGCAACAGGGGTGCTGTTGCTTCACGCCGATTTCTGCGAGAGGGTGGTACTTTCCCCGACAAGCTTGCCAATTCGTACGGCAGCAAATAGCTACAGTATGGCTCTCCAACTACAAACTTGCGAACTCATTTTTGAACAATTTTCTTTTCGCAAACTTTAATTATCTGTACCTATAAAACAGTACCGTGACTACGTTTTTTTTATAAACTCACTGAAACATGAATACACAGAAAAAAAAACCAGAAAAATGCCAACCCCGGGAATCGAACCCGGATCCTCGACACTCCGGGTCGTGTGCTTTTCCTCTACAACACGATTGGACATAGAGGAAAGGCCGAATTTTCTCTATGTATTCAAATTTTAGCTTGTTTTTATCACTTTTTGCAGTGACTACCGTGACTGACTGACTGACTGACTGACTGACTGACAGACAACGTACAGCCTAAACCACTAGACCTAGAGACTTGAAATTTGGCAAACATGTACCTTGAGTAGCCTAGAGATGAATTAAGAAGGGATTTTTCGAAATTCCCACGGGATAGGGAACTAGCCCATTTTGAAATATATCACGGGGGCAAAGCCGCGGGGCATAAGCTTCTCTTACCTAAAAATAAGTAAGTATAATGTGAATTATTCAAGATGACGGTGAAACATTGTGCGAAAGGATGTTAAATTTTTTTTTATTTTCCTCCCAATGCCGGTGATAAAGTAGTGACGTTACACCCCTATAAAAGATTTGAAAAGAAACGTACCTTTTACGGATTTAATTTCGTACGCGTAATGCCCTAATAAAACTCTTCAAACATGTCAAACCTTACGACCCTTAGCTTAAAGACATAAAGTTCAACCTCCAATGATATTACGAGGAAGTCATTTTCGAGATCAGTAGGTAGGTAGGTAGGTACAGCTGCCTATTTTTTTCGTCATAGAATTTGTTCTAAGAAACTAGGAGTATTTTATGCGTAGTAAAATACTTTTATTGAGGCTTAAGCTCAAACTTTGAGCTTAGTTTATTGCTTAAGTCTTCGTTTCACCTACACAACATAATAAAAGGCGACGAGAAATAGCATCGAAAATTACTTAAGGTCGCAAAAGGATCGTTCGAATTCCTACCGTTAAGCGAAGGTTGTAAAATTGTTTACCTATCAGAAGATTTCATTGTTAATCTTGCTAAACTAAAAGTAACGTACTTGGGTAGTTGTACAAGCGTTTCAAGCGTTATCACTTTCCTGTTGCATGTATATATTGAAGAAACGAGCTACAATTAGCGCCAAATTTCATTAAATTGAAATGGTATCGCTTGCTGTATTTTTTTTTTACTTTAACTGAGCAGTGATTGACCCCTATCTCACTTGATGGAAGGTGCAGATGAGGCCTAAGGTGTAACTCACTGGATCAGTAACAGCCTAAACGATCGATCGATTTATGAAAACGTTTTGCTCGGTGTGGCTCATTTCTTCAATATGACAGGATAGTGATAGTGGTTGAAACGATAGTAAAACTACGCAATACGTTACTTTTAGTTTAGCAAGATTAACACTAAAATCTTCTATTAATTAAACAAATTTACAATCTTCGCTTTACGATAGAAATTGGAACGACCCTTCTGCGACCTTAGATAATGTTCAATAAATTTCTTTGATAAATTTGTGTATCTACACAGATATGCAGGTCAAACTTATAACATCCCTCTTGCATCGGGAATAAAGAGACTGAAATTTGGTTTTCTTTTTTCAATCCTGCCAAATAAAGAGTCCCTTAATAAAACTTAGCTAAGAATCGTCTCGAAAACTAAAATACATACATACATAGGCTGATAAACACATTATCCTCCTTCGCGTTTCGCAGTTGTTTAAAAAAGGCTTTTGCTTAAAAAAAAAGCTTCCTAATCGGTCTACTAGTTTTGGAGCTACAATGATAAAGACAGACACATAAAAAATACAGAGAAACACAGGTACTACGTACGTCAAATTTGTAATAGGTACCATTCTATTTTCGTCGGAGGTTAAAAATACAGCTGCCTGGATCAGAGGCTATCAAAATAGAACTGCGAAAGCCTCTTCCCATCATATACATAGACTGATTTAGGTAAAACGTATTGCTTCTCACAAATGTAAATATATGTTGGATTGAAAAGAATCTGCGCCATGATTTGGGTAGCGGGCCCGTGATTTCGTCCGTCATTACTTTTTGCTGATATAGGGACCATGATCGAATTACACAGTAAATGTTCAGCGATATTCTTGCTTTGCAAACCTTTTACTATTTACTAGAAATGTACATAGTTTCCAGGGTCAATACATACCTACATATAATAAGAGTCCAAGGCGCTTTTAAATATTGGAATAGGCCCTAATTCACTGAACAATACAGTACAATATGTATCGCAAACCATTATGAAAAAAATTACAGTTACTGTAAAACTGATCCATTTATCGTTTACAATATTTATTTTTTATTTTATATAAGAGGGGGCAAAAGAGTAGACGAGTCACCTGATATAAAGCAATCACCGCCGCCCATGGACACCTGCAACACGAGGGGAATCACAGCAGGCTCGTTTTTAAAAGATCCCTAAGCTGTATCGCTCCGGGAATGTTGCTGCAGGAAGCTGATTCCATATATTCGTCGTGAGATGGTTCAATATAAGTACATTAAAATTCATCCATTTATCCTCTTTACATACCCATAAAACATAATTTGCAGTCTACAAAAGTCCTTAATACAATTTACGATACAAAACAACGTTAACACTCGGCTTATTCTTATTTCTCGCAGGAACTCACGTATTACGGATTGCCTCTAATTTATAAATTTTCCAACGACCTATCTTAAAACGGGCATAAATACGCATTTTTTTCGCGTTCCGCTCGTAATATTTCTCTTTCAAAGGGATAATAAATATACCAATAATCCCTGAATACGGTTATGCCGTAAAACAAGAGGTAACCCGGTAAATCCGAGGTGTGCTTGAGAATTTAAGAATAACGCGACGCCCGGAGAATCCAGTTACGTACTGTAGGCAGGGCACGAAGTTCTCGATTTCTTTTATACGACGAGGAAGCCAAACGAGCAAGTGGGTCACCTGATGGTAAGTGATCGCCACTGCCCATAGACACCCGCAACCCCGGAGGGTTTGCAGATGCGTTGCCAACCTGGAGAGCTAAGATGAAATGTTTGGTGGCAAATTAAGAACATAGTATAGTGGAGTCGTTATTATACATACTTTTATGATTGAATGAATGAATAAATGATTTGTAATAATTAAATTTAAAAAAATGCACAAATTATACAAAAAGTCAGGTTGGTCGCTACAATTCATTTGGTGTTTAGTGCTAAGGTAGTTACTGTTTATTTCATTACGATTTTTTTTTATCTGCGTACGTCTACTTACTGCACAGGCTGAAAAATTTAGTACTTATAAAATATAGCAATGCTTCAAAAAAGGGTATTTAAAACGGACTATTGCTAAATATTTTATATGACTACTAGCTGTTGCCCGCAACTTCATCCGCGTAGATTTCGGTTATCGCTATCCCGCGGGAACTATACAATTTTCCCGAATAAAAAGTAGCCTATGTTATTCCTCAATATTCAAACTATCTTCTTACCAATTTCTTGATCTCGATACGATAACCGTAACGTTACGCAGCATTCGTAAAGTCGTGCTCGACCCTCAGAATAAAGTCATGCATGCAAGCCTACACCCCTAATTCCATTGCAGTAAGTTGCAACCATGCATAGACATCCCACACCTATGGAATGTGCATGTTATGCAATACATTAAACTAGCATTTCCCTATTCTATACTTACTGGTAATCCACATACCTATCAATGATAACCTAAATATTTACAGTTAAGAACTTGAGTAGTAAGTTACTAGATACCAAATTAATATTAAAAACTTGTAAACAAGTAGGTAAGTTATTAACATTGTTAAAAGCTAATTTCTCGTAATACTCACAGAAGCAGCCAAGGTATGCTTTTTTAAAGTTGAGTTTTTTTTTTATCCGATCAGGACGGCAAACGAGCAAGTGGGTCACCTGATTGTAAGTGATCACCACAGCCCATAGACACCCGTAACCCCGGGGGGTTTGCAAATGCGTTACCAACCTAGAGAGCTAAGATAAAGTGCCTCTTGTGCCCATAATTATACCGGCTGTCTTACTTTCCACATCGGAACACAACAGTACAACCACTGCTGTTTAGCGGCAGGATTAAATGGTGGTAGCGATCCGGACGGACCTCGCATAAGGTCCTACCAATAATAATTATTTACCCATTTAAACGTACACATTGCTATGGCTGGCCCACGCCTGGCCCACTCAAGCCTGAGGGAGCGCGCAATATGTGCCACTTTGTTCCCAGGCAGTAGGTCTAGCATAACTCACATTGCGACTTCTATCTCGCGCGAGAATAACTGCCTGTCCTTTTCTGTCACTCAGAATGCAACGGGACGGGTAAATATCATCTCGCGCGACAAACAAAGTCGCGGCCAGTCATGCTAGCCCTACTGACGTCGCGTGCCATGAAGGGTGAAGGGGCAATAGCCCGTTCAATGCGAGTTGGCCGTTCCATTACCTCCCGTCCCGCTGCCCCGCACCGCGACTCAGACCGCCTGGGGCGCGCGGGGAGCGGGCCGAGGTAACGGCCAACTCGAATGGAATTTAGTGCGCATAGCAACGCTGTCACATACACCCGTGTCGCTCGCTACTGTCACCCCCCACTCCCGTGATTTTTTAATTCTCATTAACGTTTGTTGTTAAGTTCTAAATTGTTATTTCTTGTTGTTTTTGTCACTGTAGCACGCGTGTGGTTACTGCGATGAATAAAAAAGGAAAGGTGTTGCAAGGCGGAGAACGCAACATATTGTATAGAATAATGACTTTCTTTGAAGAAGAGAAGAACAAAAAACTACTCATCACGCCGGTGTCCGACCAAGAATTCATTGCTTTGAAGAAAATGGAACGCAAACTAAACCCGTCACTGCCGGCCACGGATAAACCGACAAGGATTGAACAGAGGTTATTGGACAATGAAAGAAAGTATCGGGAACTATTGAAATCTTACGACAGTGTTTATAAACGGGCGGCTGCAGCCACCGGCGTCTCGGAACGGACTTTGAGACGCATTAAAATTGAAGCTAATGCAATTATACAGAAGAGTACCGTCTCGTCGGCTTCGGACTCGCCCGCACCCGGCACCTCAAGCTTGCCAGTATTGCCAGTAGAAGTAATCCTGTCTACGCCTAAAAAGAAACCACCCCGGAAAAGGCTAGGAATCGACGACTTTATGGTCAGTTCGATACGTAACATAATTGAAGAGTCTTACTCTGTGAAGAAAAAAGTACCATCGCTGAAACAAATTTTGGTACAGGCTAAGAGAGAATTTAATTTTCCTGGTCAGAAAGGCACCCTTTGGAGGATTATCAAGTCACTTGGGTATGATTTAAAAAAGAATCCTAAAAAGGTCAAGTGCGAGCCGGCCCCAGGCATTGAGGATGACACGTCTAACAATTAATTTCAAGACAAGTTTAGTGTTCTCTATAACTTTAATACCTACTTAAGTGACGTGAAAGCTTTGGATATTTTTTTTTAATACTGCCGGCTCGGATGATTGTGAAATTGTGAGGAGCAGAACAGAAAGCTACGGTCATTTAATCACTACGTGGTTGCGCAGCCTAGCATGACATCATAAAGACCATGGCACCCCTGGCAACAACAGAGCGCCTAGCCTAGCGAGTGCATGTAATTAAATTATAGTTTTTTTGAGGCCTAATTATGTAGTTGCATACATTACTTTATCTACTCACATAATATAAGTACTCTAAGATGAGTTCAGAAACCGAAGGCATAATAAACCTGTCACGAATTTGGCTGTTTTTTTAGTGACACACAGATGCACAGATACACAGGTAAAACTTATAACACCCCTCTTTTCCGTCGGGGGTTAAAAAGGTGGCTGGCGTGGGTCGGTTTATATGAAACGTGCGTAGCGTGCGCCGCGGTGGATTTTCGCCCTTAGGCGCTTATATTAAAGTACATACTTCAGTATTATGTATCGGATTCACGTGTCTTTATTTTTTCTTCATTTGATAACTCCTTAGCCTAGTATATCAATTTAATAGTTTGGGACCAGTCCCAAACTAGGAAAAGTCCGTACTATGATGGAGAGCGTCGGGGGACACGCTCAGCTCACGTCTAGTAGTGGACGTCTTTCGGCTGACGGGATGATGATCACCCAAAAGTTTTGCAAATAGACAAAAAATGCAACCAAATCTGAAAGGGGCTCTTAAATAAATAATACTCTTTGGTAGGAGTTAAAATAATACGGTGAACAAAGACATTGCTTTTATTTTTTATCGGGTAAATCGGCTACAGAATTGACCAATGGGCATCTGGCTACAGGCTGTGTTGACTGTGTTGTACACAAAGCAAAAATCGGGTACACTTGGCAGCTGCTTCACGGGTCTGTGACGGTAAAGCATAATTATGCTTATCGGGAATACGCTTCTTTAGTTGAAGGAGCGTATTCCCGAAGCGGTAAATAGGTTTTTATCAGTTACCCTTCGACTCGCGATTTTTCAGATGGTTAAGTTAAGTCGGGTTTACAAAGGCCCTTTTTGATAGTACGTCGTCAAAAGTAGCCGACCACTTTTGGTACCCTCCTTGTCGCTCTAAAGACAGGACAAAACCTCATACATTACTCCAAATTGTGATACTTCGACAAGGTATAATCTGACACTTGCTTTTAATGCTGATCGTCCGGTCAGATGTGTTAAGCGACAAAAATATGAAGAAGTTATTTTGCAGCCTTCTTATGGCATCATGTGAAGAATGGAATGTTACTGTTCTCTGGGCTTCAGTTTAATTAAGCGAAAACTAAATTCTCAGCTAGTGAAATACATCAATTAGAGCGCGGACTATTAAAAAGGATGTTTAATAAAACAGTCATAAATTTAAATTTAAATTTATGGCAGTATGGTGTTAACGATGGTGTTTGACTATAAAAATACTTACATAAAGTTAACCCCTTGTGTGTCTATCTCAGAAGTCAGCGAAATCGCCTTAGAAAGTTACTAAAAATATAATCCAATGCAGTGCTTTTAACGAATCTAGTACAATTAAGAATCAAAACACAAAGAATATTGTTACAAATCCGAAAACACATTACGCGATGTTCTTTTATTCAATTTCATGATCAAATGAATAAAATTTTGGTCTGAACGTGACATTCTAATTAATGCTCGTTAATGTTATTTTATTAAGCAGCCCAGAGGGTCGGGCACGACTTTTCGAAACCTGCGTCACGTAAAATCGAATAGTAAACGTTGTAGAGTTGTATGAAGTTTGGAACAGCGCCCGCCCGTGAGCGTATTTGGAACTAAAATATAGTATGAGGTTTCTCGATCTCGATACGATAACGGTAACGTTACGCAGCATTCGCAAAGTCGTGCTCGACCCTCTATTAGCCTAGTGCTTATACCTACCTATGGCCTCTCCAGTAGAAGGTCGTGAGTTCGAGCCCCGGTTCGCATGTCTGAATTTAGGTGCGAAATTACATTTGTAATTTATCATGAGCTTTTCGCTGACGGAAAACATCACGAGGAAACCTATGAAGCAATTCAATGGTGTATGTGTGAAGTTGCCAATACGCACTGGGCCTGCGTGGGAACTATAGTCCAAGCCCTCTTATTCTGAGAGGAGGTCTGTGCCCGGCAGTGGGACGTTAATAAGCTGGTGATGATGAAACTATTAATTTAACTTTAGAGTATATCTCTGTCTGTAGTCTGTATAGACTATGCAATTTCGCGGGATAAATTATGTATTTATATTAATCTAAGATAAAAGATAGCTTTAGGATGGAGATAGTCCATTCCCCAAATCCATCTATCTGTTTTCGTGCGATTGCGTAACAAACATCCGAACTCTCCCATTTACGAGTAAAATATTACTTAGTAGGATTTACGTATACTTCGAATAGAAAAAGAATAGAGATGTTAACGCGTGATTTCCTCTCTACCAAAAATTTTTACATAAAGTCTGTGCGAAAGGCTCTGTTGATTGTGTGCGTGTTTTTGGCGCGTGTGATAGTATGAGTTTGTAGGAAGAGTTTGTAGATGTGTGCTGTACGTGTGTACCTCGTTCCCTTCGAAAAGTGGCAGAAAAAGTGTACTGCATAGATAAGCCAAAGGCGCCTCCCGTCTGTCTGCTTTATGAATTTGTAACAGAAAGGGACAGTGGTCAGCCCAAATGTTTTGGGGTGCCAAAACTTCAGACGGCACTCAGAACTTGGATAGAAACAAAATAAGATAATGTCCGTCTAAATTTGGGTGACCACTTGGTGATAGTTCGGTCAAGTGTATGTCAAACAATCGGTAAAGTTCCGTAACAATTTTGTGAACAAGAGATACTTTGGATCGAAAGTTTAGTCTTAGGTCATCATCATCATGTAAGCCGAAAGACGTCCACTGCTGGACATACGCCTCCTCCAGGGCTCTCCACTCAGACCGGTCTTGTGCTTTCCGCATCCACCGCGGTCCCACGTCTTTACCAGGTTGTCGCTCCATCTTGTTGGAGGCCTACCGACAGCTCGTCTCCCGGTCCATGGACGCCATTCGAGAACCTTCTGACTCCATCAGCCATCAGTTCTACGAGCAATACTAACATAGGTAAATGGACTAAAACGGAGCCAGGCACCGTACGTTAAGACCCAAGCGGCAATCACATTTGCGGGTGGTAGGACCTTGTGCGAGGTTCATCCGGATCGCTACCATCATCTTACTTGCTAATCCTGCCGCTAAGCAGCAGTGCTTGCACTGTTATGTTCCGATGTGGAGAGTAAGCTGTTGCAAACGTCATACAAATTTCTCGATAAAGTTACTACTCAATTACGTTAGGCAGAATTCGAATATTCATAATCGGGCATCAGTTGCCATATATAACAGTTGTACAATCGTGCTACTACCATGGTGTGACTATAAAAAATCGTCCTAGACGTTGAAACTAAGAGCAATAGGCGCCCGAAGTGGCGGGATGACGTTAATATCGGCGATCGCTCAACGTCCATGAAATAAAGTAGCCCATTGACTCTGACAGATTTTGGACAGATTAAGCGCGGTCACGTTATAACTGATTCATAAATTAGTTCTGTCCAAGTGTGGCGTTTGGGGTTGTCTATGTTTTTGCAATACCTATTGTTAATCGAAAATCATTTCGAGATTAATGCTTTTTGAATTGCTTCCGGTATTTTTTTCATTTTAATATGATGTAATTAAATTAATATATACAGAATAAGCAATGACCTTCATTTGCCCTTCACAGCCACTGATAACTATGACATAGCGGTCCGAATTGTACTTTATTGGCGTGAGTACAAGAATTTATCACTATTTACCCGCGCTTTATGCTGCTAAGTTCGATTTGGACTGGTAACTTGATACAATACAATACAATTTTTTAAAATATGGCTCCGTCGATACAATCGATGATTTTGCCAATGTCGAGTATATAGACACAATCAGTGTATAAGACGTTGTTCGGTAAGTGATTTTAACGTTGTGGTTAGTTAGGTTAGACTTCACAGCCTAACCTAAAAACCCAACCCCTCCCCCCCTTCGTCGGATATTAGCCAACGGCTAACTATTTTATAAATAAAATAGTTAACCGTTTTTGCCCAGGGTGCACCGGCCCAAACACTACTCTTCCCCCCTAAGACTCTTAAGAGGGAACCGTAATGCTCGAACACACGAGGAGGTTATCCGACACGCACCCCTGGTAACTTGACAGTTGTTATTGACGTTTGATAGTTCAGTGACAGTGACAATGACAGTTTCACGATTCACCACAGATTAGACTAGAGATTAGGCTAGACACCAGTGTGACGTCACCAGCCTAAATAATTTAAAAATAAGGAGTGATTTATATGAGAACATAACGAAATCGGTTTCTTATACTTTCTTAGACTTTTCTGTACAATAAAATTATAAAAAAACATTGATGTTTTTTTAGACAACCCCATTTCAAAATCAACTTGTTTTTCTAGATATTTCACAGTATCCACTTTAAACTCATAAAGTTTTTTTCCGTTTTAATGGACTAGATATACCTAATTATAGAGTAATTTAACATGTTTAAAGAAAAAGGGGCATTGCCGCGCCCTCAGACCAAGTCAACCATTGAACTTCTCTTTTTTTACTCGACTGCCCAAAGAATGCATACGTATTGTTTTAAAGCATGTTTAAAAACTGTAACAGTCACGTATTTATAGTCGAGCGTTGGACTATCCGTTTGAGCCGCTCTTGATAAAGAACCTCCGATTTAGTTCAAAATATATCGGCATACTTACACAGCTAATAGGTAGGTACGTGAGTGACCCGTTTTTAAATAATTTTTAAGGTTTAAAGGCATCTTTTTGTACCAGAAACCATCGAGGCCTTAATATTGTACAATATTTCGTGTCCCTAATAATTTTATCGCCAGTTCCTCTCCAAGGCACTTAGGCAAATTTAGGCTTGTAATTTAGTTTAATAACTTGCACCAGAAGTACCTACCTACATTACGGCTCGCGAGGCGTAAGCTCAGCTCAACATTTGTGTAAGTAATCAACAAATTAATTCTGTAGATATAAACTACGATACATGGCCCGCCCAAGCCGGAAGCAGTGATGGCCTAGTGGTTTGACCTATCGCCTCTAAAGCAGAGGGTCGAGGGTTCAAACCCCGGCTCGCACCTCTGACTTTTTCGGAATTTATGTGCGAAATTACATTTGTAATTTACCATGAGCTTTTCGGTGAAGGAAATCATCATGAGGAAACCTGCACATTCCTGCGAAGCAATTCAGTGGTGTGTGTGAAGTTCCCAATCCGCACTGGGCCCGCGTGGGAACTATAGCCCAAGCCCTCTCATTCTGAGAGGAGGCTTGTGCCCAGCAGTGGGACGTAAATAGGCTGATGATGATGATGATGACATGGCCCGCCCACCAAATTACTATTTCAACGTGTTTAGTCACAACCTTAGGAAATAGTTTGCATGTAGTATTTGTTTCACGGGTGTCTCAGCACGCACACATGCATTAGGAGTCTTATGCTTTATAAACCCTTTCACAAACACATAGAAGCGTTTTGAATTTTGGAGGGGCGGGCGGGCCATGCTATCGTAAGTAGTTTAACTCTAAATGCAGACCCCAGTGCCCTAAGCACGACTTGTCGAAGATCGAGAAATCTCATACTAAATTTTAGTTCCAAATACGCTCACGGGCGGGCGCTGTTCCAAGCGTCATACAAACTCGTTTTAGTTTACTATTCGATTTTACGTGACGCAGGATTCGACAAGTCGTGCTTAGGGCACTGGTTCAACAATATAACAAATATCGGTTAACAATGTCAATTCGTTGTAAATTGCTAATTTGAAGTGTTTTTGTTTTAGCGCACTTCAATACAATACAATACAATAACTCTTTATTGAACACCACATAACAGTCAAAACAAGAAATAAGGCACAAAGAAAATACAAGGTAGCAATGGGCGGCCTCAATATTGATCGTTTTCTAATGATTTTGTGAGTTTTCTGTATGTAAATAATTTGTGTACAGCCCTAAATTTTTTACGGGTTATTTTGTAACGCGTTGTATACTGTTGTATAACAAGTTAGAAGTTAGAGAAACAGGAATCAGGATTTCTGAATTGCCATTGGTATGATGAATGAGGGTTTACGGTCAGACAAAATATCGTTAGTTGGAATTAATAGTAACCATGGAAATTGTTTGATAATTATGTTCAACCACATCTATTAAACTACTAACACATTGAACGCAGGTTTACTAACTCAATATTGCATTTTTGAGATATAAAATTCCAAATGCCCAGAGCCTAGCAAATATTTGCACAAACGCAATAAAAGCTGTTTTTAATGAAAATATCAGGAGCATTGCAAATGGATATCACATGTTCACTTTCTATTCAAATTTATTGCGTACGTGATGTTTTGCTGGAGCACGAGATGCTATACAAACCTATACATACAGACTACATAATAACGTCACTAGACCCAATTTGTATAGAATACTTTTTGTATGTCTCGCCATACATTTCATCCAATCAATACCACCACAAACGCGGTGATGAATTTCAATCAATAAGATCTCGTGTGTGGTTCATCCAGAACGCTACCACCATGTCACTTAGGCTTAGGGCTCAGCTAATGTTGCCACAAGAGGTAACATTAGCTGAGCCCTCTCTCAGATTTGTGAATCCTAAAGCAATATTTCTGTCGCGCTGACGTAGGCGGGACCAAAATCAGTGCGATAAGGACAACTGCAGTCTCGACTAAAAATCCTAAATAAAAACCCTAAAATCGAGGTTTCTTCCTGTTAAACCTTTGTGTATATTTTTATAATATAACACCCTGGCCATTTTTGATAGTGTGTATGTTTTTTGAATATGTTTTTACTATTCTATTTTTGTCTGTCTGTGTCACCTTTCATTCACTTTGTGTCATGTCTCTCTGCTAACCATATAATACAAATAAACTCGTAATTATCTGTGTAACTCTAGTGTTTCCTTCAATAGGCTATGGGCCCAGAGTACGTAATACGAGCAATATATATGAGTGCGAAATAAATTTCAAAGTGCTATGAGTTTTAGTGATTCATCGGCGACACCAACGTCGTCTGCACCAATGGCATCAACGTCAACTCCAACGTCAACAGGATCCATAAGCATTACCAAGTTGAACGGTAAAAATTACAGCACATGGGAGTTCAGCTTGGAGTGCTTGCTCATCGATCTCGACTTATGAGACGTCTCCACGAGACCCATCGATCCTTCTAACGCCATCGAAAAAAGAAAGGACGCGAGAGCGCGAGCAAAAATCTGTCTGGCGTGTGACGAAGCAGTCTACCCAATCATAAGATCAGCGAAATCGGCATTTGAAACGTTACAGTGCCTAAAGAAAGCCTATGCTGATAGCGGCTTGACAAGACGGCTAGGCCTCATTAAGAAATTACTAGCACAAAAATTCAATGGCAATATGCAAGAGTATGTCAACAATTTGCTAGCGACACAGCAAGAGCTACAGGGCATCGGAGCTGCAGTAGAAGACGAGTTCCTAGCTATTATTATGCTGGCGGGACTACCGGAGTCGTTCAAGCCACTCGTCGTCACACTGGAGCACGCAAATGTGAAACTGACATCGGAGAATGTGGTGACAGCTCTCCTCAAGGAAGACCTTAGAGCTGAACCCACCACACCCAGTATCCATCAAGGACCTGTCAACACCGCGCTACATGTTAACCCATCTAAGAAAATGTTTTGTAAATATTGTAAAAAGTTAGGGCACGTAGTTTCGCAGTGTAAAGTTATCAAAAACAAGAATGTTTCGGCAGTTAAATCATTCAATACATCCGAACACACACTTTCATCTTGTTTTTCTAACGTTTCTCCCACAGGTCAACAAGACTGGTATATTGATTCTGGCGCGACTTCCCATATGAGTAACAGGAGAGAGTGGTTCATGAACATCTCATCCCATTCGATCCCCATTACTGTTGCGAATAAGGAACAATTGCTAAGTCATGGTAAAGGTACTGTAAATATGAACATATCTCCTAGTGTAAGTAAAATAAGCGACGTTTTATACATCCCTGGCCTAGCTACCAATTTATTATCGGTTAGCAAAATAAATCAGAATGGTTACGATGTTTTGTTTACATCGAAAGGCGCGAGCATCTTTTCTAGCGGAGGGTGTCAAGTGACAGGCAATGTCATTGCCACAGGCTCTCACTATAAAGGCATGTACAAGCTTGACGTAAGTTCGGATAGTACCGCTATGCTTATTAATAGCAAAGAGTCTGCTATGTTGTGGCACCGACGCCTTGGCCATATTAATGTCAAATGTTTAAACATTTTAAAAAATAGAAACATTGGCATAGACTACGCAGGTAGTTTAAATGAAACTTGTGTTCCGTGTTTGCAAGGCAAACTTTCTAAGAGACCTTTCCCGAACTCTACCAGTAAGTCGAGCAGCGTAATGCAATTGATTCATTCGGACTTATGCGGTCCTATGAGTACGCACTCGTGGGGCGGAGCCCTTTACTTACTAACTTTTACAGATGACTTTAGTCGCAAAACTTTTGGATATCTTTTAAAATCAAAAGATGAAGTTTTTAATAAATTTGTAGAGTTTAAACATTTAGTAGAAAATCAAACGGGTCATAGGAATAAGGTTTTACGTTCGGATAACGGCCGTGAGTACGTCAACCACAAGTTGATAACCTTCTTGAAGGAGAATGGGATCATACACCAAACTACAATTTCCTATACTCCTGAGCAGAACGGAATTTCAGAACGCGCGAACCGTACGATAATCGAGAAAGCAAGATCTATGCTCCAGGACTCAAAACTTCCAAAGGCGTATTGGGCAGAAGCTGTTAACACAGCCATTTACCTTAAGAATCGTACACCAACGCAGTCGTTGAACAATATAATCCCAGAAGAGGTATGGACCGGTACGAAGGTCAACCTGTCTCATCTGAGAGTCTTCGGCTGCCAAGCTCACGTTCTCGTACCCAAAGAAAAACGTACGAAACTTGACGCTAAGACGCAAACGTGCATCTTCGTTGGCTACGCGACCGAGAGCAAAGGCTATCGTTTAGTAAATCCCCAGAACCCTCGAGCTATCATAATTGCGAGAGATGTTGTCTTCATTGAAGACAAGACGTCAGTGGAGGCCAGTCAAAATTCACCTCAAATCGAGATGCCAGAAAAAGAATCCTCACCTGAACTACAGCAAGTCCAAATACCGATCTTTGAACAGTCAGTTCCACCACCACAACTTCATACGCAGCCTGACATCCAGACACCTGTGTCAGTACAGCTTGAACCCGAACCTCCACAAGCTGAACCTCAATCTGTTCCAGAACCTGAACCTGAAGCCATACAACCAGAACAAGCACCGGAACGGAGATACCCGTCAAGAGATAGGCATCCTCCAGCGCGGTATGTTTGTACAGTACAGATGTCTTCAGAGCTTGAACCTGAAACGTACAAGGAGGTTACAGAACATCCTCAAAAGGATAAATGGTTCGAGGCCATGCAAGCTGAATATAACTCATTAATGAAGCATGGAACGTGGACCTTAGTGGACAGACCCAAGGATCGCAAGACCACAAAATGCAAATGGGTCTTTAAACTGAAGAAGGACACAAGCGGACAAGTTGTGAAATACAAAGCGCGGCTAGTAGCCAAAGGATTCACCCAAGTTGCAGGAGTCGACTATGGCGAAACCTTCTCACCTGTAGCAAGACTGTCCTCAGTGAGAATTTTAATGGCATTTGCAGTCGATCTAAATTGCCAAATTGACCACCTAGATGTGGAAACGGCATTTTTAAATGGAGATTTGGAAGAAGAAATTTACATGGAGCAACCTGAAGGCTTCACAACCGATCCGAAACAAAAAGTTTGTTTACTGAAGAAGTCTCTCTATGGCTTAAAGCAAGCGCCTCGTCAGTGGAATAAAAAAGTTTGTGACGCAATGTCCGCCTCATCGCTGACACAGGCCATATCGGAACACTGTCTCTACTACAAACGAGACGGAAACGACTTATTAGTCGTAGCGGTATTCGTCGACGATTTTTTCGTCCTTTGTAACAACGACCGGTTAAAAACCGAATTTAAAAACGGACTTAAATCGTTTTTCACCGTAAAAGACCTAGGTCCTCTCAAGGACTGTCTAGGTATGAGAGTCATCCAAACGAATGGTCTACTTACTCTCGATCAATCGAACTATATCGATAAACTAATCGATAAATATCATATGAATGATGCTATATCCGTCACCACACCTATGGAGCCTGGACTCAATCTTACGTTACCTGAGAAGGAAGACGAAATTGAAGTGCCTTATCGGGAACTTATCGGCTCTTTAATGTACATCTCTATTGGTACAAGACCCGATATTGCCCATACGGTCTCGTACTTATCCCAATTCAATGCACATTACGGGGGGGTACACTGGAAGGCCGCTAAGAGAGTCCTTAGGTATCTCAAAGGTACTAAAGACCAAAAACTTCATTTTCGTAAGAGCCAGAGCTATCCGGTAGGATACGTAGACGCAGACTATGGGAGCAACATTTTAGATCGGCGATCCTTTACTGGTTACGCATTCCTCATGAGTGGAGCACCTGCCTCCTGGGAAGCGCGCAAACAGCGTACTGTCGCGCTCTCTACCACTGAGGCAGAGTACATGGCCCTTGCAGAAGCCTGCAAAGAAGCCATTTACCTCAAGTCACTCATATGGGAAGTATTCGCCATCACTCATCCCATAATCATACACACTGACAATCAAAGCTCAATTAAACTTGCACACAATAATACTTATCATGCACGCACTAAACATATTGACATCAAGCACCACTTCATACGAGACACACTAACACACCACGACCTACAACTTAAATTCATTCCTACGAATGATATGATCGCCGACATTCTAACTAAACCTTTGGTCAAACTTAAACACTGCAAGTGTGCCAATTCTTTGGGTTTAAGTTAGGTTAGGCTTTCTTAATAGGTGTATTATTTAAGGTGTGCATAGTTTAGTCATAGGTGTAAATACAGGATGTTATTTTTTCTTATGTTTGTGTTAGTGTTAAGTTTGTGTATAGTTAACTTTGATATGTCTATTTGTATATACTGTATATATATATACAGGGTGTTTATATTACGGGGGGTGTTAAACCTTTGTGTATATTTTTATAATATAACACCCTGGCCATTTTTGATAGTGTGTATGTTTTTTGAATATGTTTTTACTATTCTATTTTTGTCTGTCTGTGTCACCTTTCATTCACTTTGTGTCATGTCTCTCTGCTAACCATATAATACAAATAAACTCGTAATTATCTGTGTAACTCTAGTGTTTCCCTCAATACTTCCTCCAAAGCTTGATCAATCGTAACGTAATTTTTGGAAACTGAATGTAAAGAGTCTATGTCGGACTATTTTGTTTTTTGCACTTACTCTTGTCAGATTTGTATTTATACTGGCCTTCTGTTTGCGGCTTATTTAATTGAACCGTTTTAAGCATTGTTTGAAGTAACCTAGCATTAATAAAATAAAAAGATCAAAACGCGAAAGAGGCAGACACAGATAGGTACTAATAATATTGATCTTATTTGAAAAAAACAAACGTTTGTATGTAAAAATTATAGCTAATGTTTCCACTTAATACTGTAGCAACTGTATTTTGCAGCTGCCTACAAACAACTAGCAAAGTAAATGGAAAAGTCTGTAAACATTTGGTAACAAAATTAGCGGCACTGTATGCCAAAACTTTTTAACATTTGACCTTTGGCTGCGACGAGGAAGGTCTGCAGATACACAGAATGCATAATAGTACAGCAGAGATTAGTTTTGTCTAGACACAATCATAGTTAAGTAAATAAGCATACTCGTTTTTTGGTTCAAGTTCTTTTTATTTTGAAGTTGTTGGTTGTTAGTTAAAATCTAGCAACGGGACTTAATTAGGAAGATACTTATTCAATATATATACTAACTAACTTCGTCTGCGTAGATTTCAGTTATCGCTATCCCGCAGGAACTATACAATTTTCCCGAATAAAAAGTAGCCTAAGTTATTCCTCAATATTCAAACTATCTTCTTTCCAAATTTCATCTAGATTGGTGCAGCGGTTTTTCCGTGAAGAGGTAACAAACAAACAGACAGAGAGACAGAGAGATAGAGTTACTTTCGCATTTATAATATTAGTTAGGAAGTTAGGATTAGGATTAGTTAGGAAGTTAGGATAGTTAGGATGATTGTTTATTTACATTAGTATCTTCTTTATTATGACCCTATTGTCTCTAATACTGCCGCTAAGCAGCAGTGCTTGTACTGTTGTGTATCGGCGTGGAGAGTAAGACAGCTGAGGAAATCACAGGCATAAGAGGCATCTTAGCCCTCTAGGTTGGCAACGTATGCTCTCCGGGTTGCGGGTGTCTATGGGCAGTGGTGGTCACTTACTTCCTTGTCGTATAAAAAATATGGGTTGGTGTCACACTGCTCTTTAGAAGTCTGAGGCCACTTGGTAAAGAACATGTCCATATGGTTCCGCCATCTTCGTCTGGCCTACCACCCTAATCGCCAGCCATCTTGTCAATTATGTCCCTGTTTTGCTTTAAAAGGAATTAATTTGTTAGCCGACTCCGAAAGTCTGTCAAAATATTTCAAGAAAAACACTACAACCAACACTAATTGGCCGTGTTAAACAAGAAATTTTTTAAAAGCTACTTACGGTTAGTTTACTTTTGTCTTCCTGTTTCCATTTTATAGTCTATTTTTGAACTATAAAGCACTAAGGCTGAATGCGACACGCTAATTGGACCATTAAAAATAAGTACGCTATGGTTCCATTTCAACTTCCGTGACAAGATTTTCAGTTAACAATCTCATGATTTCCATGGCTAAAACTTCGCTCACGACAAGAACAAACAATGACTGTCAACAAACTTACAAAAGAATCGACTAATGTATCGCTACATCCATCAAGAAAATCGACGAGCAGATTTCCGAACGAATGATTACAACATAACACTGAATGGTAGGTCGGAGATAATGAATAGAAGTTGATGGGAAAGTGATTGCGGATTAGGGCAAAGTTGTTTGGATAAAAGCCAAATGTTTTGTTAGCCCCCGACGTTGTACCGCCGGGTCGTCAATCTTATTCACACTTACGGCTGTGAAAAGCAGCGAGTGTTATGGCTGGCTCGTGCCAACAAGCTATGCGACATGAAAGCAAATCCGTTGGTATTGGTTTCAGAGCAGAAAAAGAATGGAGATAACAAAGGGCGGTTTCCCCTCTGCCTAAAATGTAACATTAACACTATTATTCATAAACCTATTTGAACTAAAATGCCGTTCCTTTTTTGTAACATTGACATTTCCGTTAGCAAAAATAAGACAAAACCTAAATATATTAGCTAATGAGGGAAAGAATTTAGCGGGAAACCGATGAGAGTGGATCGTGTCGTTAATTGAATTTTAGTTTCTGCGCTTGATTTTGTTTGGTGGATAATAAAGATAGTGTGTTATACAACAAATTGACGTGAAAGTGCCCAGCAAATGAAGAATTCAAGTGAAAACGCGTATTCCCTCTGTTTGTGACCCCCAAATATCCACCGGCTGCTGCTCGCCGTAGCTCGCCGTAAAGTACACTCGCTTTACGGAAGGCATAAGCAGTTGACAGGACGTGACTAGGACAGACTGACACAACTCTAACGATGACAGGACTTTAATATACAGAAATTTACAAAACACATCAGACGTGGCTGTATGGACTCAGTTCCTTTGCCTATCCCTTATGGGATGAATTAAATAACAATAACAGCTAATGAAGGTTTGAGTGACGTTTATGAATAAGGCCCTAAGTCTGTGCAAAGTGCACAGAGTACGTTGATTTTATGCGTTTTCCGGAGCAGAATCAACCATCAACAGTTATCAAAAACTGACATTGGCTCAAGCCCTCTAGCCGCCATTAAGGAAAATAGAATAGCATAGATTTTGTGCATGTTTTTGTCATTTGTGTGATAGTTTTGTTTTAGTATAAGTTTGTAGGAACGTAACCAATTTTGACATGAGCGTAGACGTGTGCTGTACGTATGTAGGTGCCTCGTTCCCCTCGAAAAGTGTCACCCCGGCTGTGCATACTCGCAGACTAGACTTAGTGAATAGATAAGCCAAAGGCGCCTCCCGTCTGTCTGCTCTATGGTATTGGCAGACGTTGAGCAATCAATAGAACGAACATTGTCATTGTAGCATTATCTTACATTGCTTTGCTAATTGACACGCCTGGTTGCGGCGTGGTGTTTGCTTGGCGCATTGTTGGCGTCCCCCGTGGTTACGCTACGTGTGTGAGTGTGTTATATACAGCATGAACTAAAAGCAATTAATTTGCTCATCCTCTACCACACGAGTCAACACAGTCATGTCACACAGATCCAACTATCACTATACTACACTATAAGCTGACGAGTTTCGGAACTCTCTACGAAGCCATTTTTAGCCGACTTCAAAAAAAGGAGGAGGTTCTCAATTCGTTGGATTTTTTTTTGACGGAGCAACGGCTAAGCAAATTAATAGTTTTTATTTTGTGAAATAGGTAATTAAGGACCCTCCGCAAAGTAACGCTTAATTCGATCAATTATATAAAACAATCGCTTTCAAAGGTTTCCTAGTAGGTAAATTAACAGCGACTCCAAAATAATATAGAAAAAAATTAACTGAACTCATAACTATTTTCCACACGACCACCGAGCGCATTCAACCGTCAGCGGCTAATTAATTAAACCAAGCCTAATTCTAATTCAAAGTAAACTTATTTACCACTATTCCAAAATAATTGAGTTCCCAATAACTTTGGTTTAGGTTAAACTTTGTTAATATCAATTACAATGGCATATTGCTCCCGGGCCGCGGCCAGGGGATCGATTTTTGAATCTCACTTGGTGACTACCTAAATTCTCATCCATGATATCACTATTTTCCAAAAGCCTTAATTTAAAATGTCATACCCGTCTACTAACATGCAGCTAATTTGAGTTTCTGTCCTATGACAAGTCTATACAAGCATGTCAACATAGTAGATTGAGGTTAGCTGTCACTGCCAGTTCTGAAGAATTCACTCAGCGATCTCGTTTCCGAGCGGGTGGGGGCATTCGCATTTGATATCATAGGCATGAGAATCTTAGTCACCGGGTGAGATTCAAAAATCGACCCCCAGAATTGACTGAGCTTTCGCCATGAAGAGCAAAGTCTTGTTAGAGTAAAGCTCCGCAGCAAGTTTTATTGGTTTCCGTCGCTTCGGGTATCCGTCGCCGACAAGCGCTTAGTTTTATTTAACTGTTAATGAATTTGTTATATTTAGGTCAAATTACAACTGGCTGCAGCTGGGTTATACATGGGAACTCTACGCAAGTGCTTATCAATAAAGTTTTAATGTGGTTTTAATTAAATCAAAAAACTGTCCAAGAACGTGTCGGACACGCTCAGGATAGGATTAAATAGCTGTTAAGACAAAGTCCTTGCATATCTCATAGCTGATTTTAATACGTGTTTTACTACGTACTTGCGTAATTTTTATAACTTGGTAAAAAGGACTATTACTCGTAAAGCCTAATACTTAGCTGTGATAGTTTTCCTTTTAATTTCGTTATAATGACATGTACTTTACTAACATGTTTTTTCCACATTTCCACACAAAACGGTTACACTGGTAGAGGCGAGGGGGGGGGGGGGGGAGGACATACACTTAATGAGTTTAATGAGTTGTCTGAGGACAAAAATGAGTTCTTACTTTAAAGCTAGATTTAAATCGCCCCCAAAAATGTGAATCACTCATGCAAATTGCACTGCAAATTATCCAAGTCACATCTTTAACTAAAGGGCATATCGTAAAATGTAAAGAACGCTATCTTAACCGCTCTATTTTTACGGCTCGGTAACCCTTATTTTACGTCCCTCGTACACAAACACAACGTTACGCCCTCGGATTACAATTGACATTATCACTTTAGCCGTGCCATCATAACAATAGAACTTTATCGCTCAATTTGAGAAGGTGACCTAACAAGACTTTTATGACTGAAAACCTGACTTTATTACTCACTCTTTTTAGTAAACTTTCGAATCCCTGAAGGGACTAACTTTCCTGTATTTCTGCATGAATAATCAAGTCACTTGCTTCGCTGAAAAGATACTGTGATATTATTTCCAAACTTGGGACATTAAATATTTCAGTTTATTATTTATTTATTTTGTCACATATTTATTTAGGTAGAGGTTGACAAAAAAGTTAGAGGGTCAACTTATACTAAGTTAGATTGGCAGATACACGAACAGGATAGAGTATGAGGGTAGAAAGGAGGCTATTCCCAGAATTAAGAAAAAAATACGCCATTAAATAAATAAAATAAAATATCGTTTATTTCGGATAACTGTGATCCATATTTGTGTGCACATTCTAATTATAATACAAAATTCAATTAAATTATAATTAAACTAAAGCATAAAATTATCATATACCAATTAAATTGAACCCATTGTGATAGACAAAAAAGTTATATAAAAATGTTAAATTTATTAAATAATTACGTCTAAATCAAAGGAATCACGTACTTGTAGATACACCCAAAGGCGGTACCGACAGATATTCTATAAGGACTTATCTCCTCTTTAAACACATTTCAAATTTCAACCTAAATCTCAAACCAATATAATTAAGGGTCAATTTAGGAATATGCTGGTATGTCTTTTGGCAGGAATTTTCGGTAAGTACGGGGCCCGATGTAAGGCTTTTCTTGATACTTAAACACAACAAAGAAACTGTCTACCCCAATCAACTGTCAATGATACGGAGCCATTTCGTTAAGTTCGCCAGAAAACATTTTTACTTAGTTAAGACAACGAAAGTTGATTTCCGAGTAAATTGAATTAGGGAGGAAAAAAATTAAGGGTCTTACTTAAAGGAAGCTTTGCCTTTGTGCTATTTTATTTTCTGCCACTCTTCGAGGGGTCAAGGTACACACGTACAACACTGCACGCGTCTACACTCATACAACCGCACCTCACCGCAACAAAACTGTCACACAAATACCAAATAGCGCACACAATCAACTGACCCCGTGCAAAATGGTCAAAGTAATGTCAAACTTTTGGCAGACGGGAAATAGCGCGTTAAGGCGCTACCTGTGGGCTATCCACGTTCGTTTTAGATTCTTCGTAGGTACGAGTTTTAATATTGGAAATAGTAGTATTAAATCAACCCATAATTAAAGACTTTAATTAGGTATTTATTATGTTTTAGGTAGGTACCTCAAAGATGAGAACATGATTGTAAACAAAATCTTCAATAGTACTTACTTATTTTTTTATGAGTAAGCCTTTTAGGCTTGCTTCGGCACTTTTAGTCTTTATCAAGTAAGTAAGTAAGTAAGTAAGTAAACACTTTATTGTACAAAAAACAGGATAAAACCCAAGTTACAACAATAACATAGTCATATAGTTTATTGCAATTATGTGGTACAAAAAAGGTCTTAGATCAATTATTTATTTATTGTTTCTAAAGCGGAGTGAGAGGAATATTGTTACTGCGATTAAATGAAAAGAGAAGTAATTATTGGTTCTTCTTATTGGTTAGACAAAAATCTAATAAATACTTTGGTTTCTTACCCACAGCCATTGAAACGCTTTGGCGCTTACGACATGCGTTTGAGCTCGTTTCGACTAGCTCTCTTTCTATTGACACACGCGTTACTGGTTTGCGTTGTCCATTTTTCCGCTTGATTGAATAAACTTCGATCCCAAAAGTATCGCCTTAACATTACCTAAGCTCCTTTTGTCAATGCTGTTTGGGGTTTAAGTAGATTAGGCGGGTCAGTTAAAAAGCGGGGAGTGGAAGTTAGATGGATTACACCGCAAATAGTAAAGGCGGACGGACTGTGGGCATGGCCCAGTGTTCCCTTGATGCGACGACGTCGTGTTTCGTACAAAATGTTTGCTAGTTTGTAACAACTTCATACGATGCCTTCTTAATAATTTTCTTGATTTGCTTAAGAAAAACATGGCAAAGGACTTTTTAAGTGCTCTCAAGTTGTTTGGTTGCACTAATGACGCGAGTTCTACCGAAAACCATTTTCGCTTTTAAAAATCTCATATTCGTTGCACAAACGTTGTGCTAGTGAAAATATTACTAAAAATAAATACACGGTGTTTACAAATAGAAGAACAAATTGCTTTTTGAACTAGGTTTCGCTAACTGAAAATTTGAGATTGAAGTAGACAAGAGTACTTAAACTTTTAACATGACACTGCAGTGAGACTCAGTCAGTGTGAAATAAAAGCATCACTCGCGTAGACCACGAGTACGTGTGTAAAATATATAATAATTTCACGGTAGTTTCGTACTAATAATATTGGACATTTAAAGTAGAATAACTGCAATTTGAGCCACTTGATGAAATGTGAATATTATTTTAGTAACACGATTCAATCAAAAGCTGTCCAAATATCTGCGAAACGGCATGACGATAATTTTAATACGAACGTCAGATTTCATTTTAAAAAGCTTTCATATCGGTATGTTTTCAGAGAGCATGTGAACTGAAATTCCAATGAGACTTTTGACCAGGGCAACCATGTTTCGCATCAATAAATAAAGTAATTCTAAAGCCCTTTTAATCTCTTTGTGTTTACAGAGTGCTATGGCGCTTATTGGGGGAGGCCTGCGTCCAGCAGTGGGCTAGAATAAGCTATTGATGATGATGATGTTGGTGATGATCAAAGCCCAAAGATGGAGATATTGTAAGTCCGCAAAATGGCTATGTGATTCATCATCATCTTATTTAAGAGAGCTACTCTTGTCGATGCAGTTGTCTCCAGTCCGTTCTTTCCAATGCAAGTTCTTTCACCTCCTGATACGACACAACGTCTATCTTCTTTGCTAGGCTATGTGATTGACGCGCTCCAAACCTCTTTACTATTAACCTGTACAGTCAGCAGCAAAAGTAGCTAGGCGACCGAGTGTGCAGGTTTCCTCACGATGTTTTTCTTCACCGCAAAGCTCATGATAAATTACGAATGTAATTCCGCACATGAATTCCGAAAAACTCAGAGGTGCGAGCCGGGATTTGAACCCACGGCCCTCTGCTTGAGAGGCTAGGTCAAACCACTAGGCTATAACGGCTATTGTAAATGAATTAAAAAAAGCAATATTCTAGTGTCCGCAAATATTCTGACTTTATAGTAACCCGTGCTGGATGTAAAGGTCACAAGAAATCATACTGGCTCGCTGGACAGACTGACCTCAGTTTCAAATATGAAATATGAGTCTATTTTGTCAGTTGAACGACCTAGAGGGGTATTTTATGTTTTTCTCGACAGTTTCAATAGATTGCGCAGTTTATGGTCCTTGCTTCAGTAGTTTTCTATTAAAAAGAGCTCGTATTGAATGCTATAAGCGATTTATGGAACGATAAAGCAAGCTGAGTTTTTTGAAACATGTTTGCATGGCGAGAGAAACACTTGACTGTTACTAAGTTCACGAGGCTTATACTCCCTTGGTTACAAACATTTTTGATTAAAAATTTAACAGAGTCAGAAGTTGAATAAAAATTTTTAAACCGCCTTCAAAAAACAAAAACAAATACGGTGCCAGCGGAATATTCTTTGAATGAAGCACCGACTTCATATTTAATTTTGTGATAGGCCATAAAACTCAGAGGATTATTTTTTATTTATTTTTTTAAAGGTGGTTTCACTTTTGTGTCACAATTTTATGTTTATTCAATATTTTAATAAGAATTATCCTCCGACTCCTAACCGTTAAGGAGTTGTACCTTCCATCATCAGCTAATCAATAATAAGATAATGACTACCAGACAACCGACGACGAAACCCTTACGTAGATATCCTTGGGGAAGACTTATGTCCATCAGTGGACGTCTTCCGGCTGACATGATGATGATGATGATGACACTTGGATGCAATAATAGCTCCAACTCATATCACCAATACCATATTGAACATATGTAACGATATGCCTATAAGCATTGGTACAGACGGCCGACGCAGAGATTTCCATCCGTGCCAGATCGTAATTCAAAACGTGACCAGCCTCCAGAACCCCACTTAAGTAGCATCTTTGGTAAATATCGTTTTTATTTAGTTTTTATTGCACGTAAAGATAAACACGTTTCTCGTTTAAAATTACCCCTGCCCTTTGTACGTTCGTTTTATGGTGAAGTTGAAAAAACGTGCTTCCGTGTATAATTAGGTATAGGCAAAGTGTATTACTGGGCAATGGCGTTGAATGCCGCATGCAGGGTCGGCATTTAGCCGTATTCATCCTACAGTCATTAAGTAAAAAAAAGGAAAAATGATAGCTAATATCGAAAGTGATGAAATATCAGTTTGTTGACTTCGGAATGCGAGAGCTGGTTACAAAATATCTAACTTTGTTTTCCAAAAGTATGCGAGTTATATTTTCTTGCTCCAAAAAACGTAAAGAACTAAAATCGTCAACCAGTTCTTTCGTTAAAAACAATATTTTTATATTTCCCACTTCGAAATAAGTAAGATAGGTAAATAATTAAAAGCTTGGTTTGATTATGGTAAATTAATCGAACGCCCAGATATTCTTGGTTGGTTTAGTAATGTTCAGCAGTAAAACCTAAAAGTTCCCCTAAAATTAATGAGCCCTCAGAGACCGACACATCGTAACAGATCGTACCTTAGTTCCGTTATTTTTTGTTGTTGTTTCCATCTTCTAAATTAGAATTACATACGTTTACGAGTAGGTAGGTACGTTTCTAGTTGATTATTACTACTTATGGAAAATGGGAAAGTTCGTATCTTACACCTACGTAATCAAGTATTTTTGACACTTTTGTTCTTGGCACTTTAGAAAGAAATAAAAACCGAATTTATCAAATCGATAGTAAACACTTTATTGTACCTACCCACAGAATAAACCCACTTATTCCTTTACCTGCCAGTCAACTTTGGAAGGTTAGAGAGGAGAAATTCATTAGGGACTGACAAAGTGTGAGTTAAGCTTATTTATAAGCAAAGTGGAGATACCTATCAAAAACCGGACAAGTGTGAGTCGGACTTGCGCACGAGGGTTCCGTACAAAGATTTTCCTTTCCCTGTCCAGTATTAGCAGAGCCCTGTTCCTAAGCAAAATGTACGCAGTGTGGGATCATTTTGTGTATTGGTCTGTAACATACAGGCAGATATAAAAATTTAAGGTTTTTGGATTTTTCTGAATGATTGTGCTATGAGAGCTACCTTCATAACAAATTTGAAGTTTCTAGGACAACTGGAAGTACCCTTTAGGTTTTCACAGTACGGCATTTTGTATTAAAACAAACCTTTTTGAAGACTGTATCTTTTGATTGCGTTGACTTAGAAGTTTGATTTTTTTCACAGCTTCAAGGGTCTGCAGGCTTGAATATTTGATATTAATTTCAGCCTGCTACCTCCAAGCGTTTCAGAGAAAAAGGGTCTTGACAGACAAATAGACAGATGGACAATAAAGTGATCCTACACCTAAGGGTTGCGTTTTGTCCTTCTGAGGTACGAAAACCTAAAAATATGATTATTATGATAGGCAAATACAACAAGTTCTCCTCGCAGCACCCGAATAGAGGGTGCGTAAGACGTCCCAGTCTAGATGAGTCATGCCATAGCCATTACAGGCAAACAGATCAATCATAGTCTGGTTTGAGAGTGACATTGGCCGGAGAATGGATCGGACATAGGATCTAGGTTGAGATGTCGGACAAGATTACTGGCTAGATAAAATATAACGTATCTCGTATATTAAGGGAACCAAAAGAAGGCTTCTGTGAGGAAGACAATGCTTCTCGTCTTATATCTTTACTAGCTTTTGCCCGCAGTTTCGCTCCCGTGGCAGAGCTCTCTATCCCGTGGAAATTTCGGAAAATACCGCCTTATCCCGAGCGTACATTATAAAAGGAACCTCTATGCCAAATTTCAGCTTTCTAGGTGCATGGGTTTGGGTTGTGCGTTGATAGATCAGTCAGTCAATCACGTTTCTGTTTTATATGTTTAGATTATCTGTTTATTAAGGGAACCTAAGGTAAGCTTTTGTGAGGAAGACAATGCTTCTTGTCTTATATCTTTTTTAATCCTGACGTTGACAATAAAAGAACTAGAAGTACTTACTTATATAACGATTAGCTAGAAAAGAAAACTGGCTCGTTCACTAAACATTTTTGCTTTTCATTTTGTGGTCGGTAGTATTAGCCTGAGATTTCGTTTGAGGTTTGAGGTTACGCGCTTACACTCCTGAATAGAACATCAAGTATGTATACATTTAAAAGGAAATAGAGTTGCGACCCTGGATTCTTGACCACTTTTATACCTTAGTAAGTACCTATAAGTAGTATATTATTGGGCATTCTGGACCACCATTCATTCGATCGGGCGAAAAATTTCGCCCTCACTCATTCGTGGTGATCCAGAAGCCCAATAATACAATGAATTGCACACAACCTACAATCAACCCAAACCCAACGGTAACCAACCTAACAGTAACCTATCAGCATTTGCGTTCAACATAACGCTCAACCTACACCTGAAATCGCATTGGGCATTCTGTTTCACCTCGCGTTCAACGCAACAGCAACTCAAACCCAACGGAACCCAACCTAACAGTGACCTATCAGCATTTGCGTTCAACATAACGCTCAACCTACACCTGAAATCGCATTGGGCATTCTGTTTCACCTCTCGTTCAACGCAACGAATACATCAGCCCAACAGCAACTCAAACCTAACGGAACCCAACCTAACAGTAACCTATCAGAATTCACGTTCATCATAACGCTCAACCTACACCTGAAATCGCATTGGGCATCCACCTCTCGTTCGAATGAGCGAAGTTTTGACTCGAGGTTCAACGACAAGCCAACCCGACGGGAATTTATTCAATGTATTTAAATTTCAGTCCAACTCAAGTCTCAACTAATTGACAACCTAACATAGATATGTTTAATAATGTTTGAGCTAGATAAAGTAAAAGCAAAAGTACACCATGCACACCGGGTTGATCAAGTCCGATATGCACGAGGCCGAAGCCACTGAGCGCTCCTCGGTCTCAAGCCGCAGCCTTTGACTCAGGTTAACTCAGGTGTTTGCACAACTTGTCTGCGAAGCTGATCAGACTCCACAGACAAGATCGGGTCACCCAGGACGCGTCTAGTTCCCGGCATCCACCTACGGATGTATCGCTATGACCGCTTTTTGTGTGCGTGGTGGTTTCGGATGCCTCCCACCGAGGCTTGTATACAACTCATCCGCAAAGCTGATCAGACTCCACAGACAAGGTCGGGTCACCCAGGACGCGTTAGTTCCCGGCATCCGTTTTCGGATGTATCGCTATGACCGCGTTTTATGTACACGGCAAATTGTATGTCGGATTTATTTATATCAACGAATCTCAAAACCATCGTTAGCGCGAGTTAGGTTTAAACTAATTTACGCTGGAATAAAGCACTAAGTAAACATTATTTAAATTACGAAAACATAAAAATGTGTAACTCACTACACTAGTGAAAACCAAAGTATGATTTTAAATTGGTATCGCTAAAACTAAGTCAAATAGTGTGATTTAATTGATGTTAATGTAGAACAACTCCATCTGTGAGACCGCGATACTTTATCACACTTTCTAAATAACTTATATCACTTTATCATGTTGACGTAAAAATTGTCTTGCTGACTAGAATATAAAGTTTGATCAGAAACGAGTTGTAAAGTGATATACATGATTATGTACTTAAGTCATTTCAACTCGAAGACATTGTAGTGTAAGTTAGGTACTCGATCAAATTACGTAGCGAGCGCACTCGCTAAGGTTTATTGTTCTTAACATGCAAATGGACATACGAGTAGGCGGTGATGACATCTATCGAAATTATTCGAAACCATTTGTATTCTATACGAAACCAGTACATCAAACGTACTTACTTAAATCATTACTTACACCTACTTAGTTCAGTGCTTAACCCACAGACAGCGCTTATGTTAAACTTTGACATCGTGCGCTAGAATTTGTACCTAGATTTTTGTGTGTCTGTCTGTGGTACCATAGCTCCTAAATGAATGAGCCGATTTAAATGCGGTTTTTCATTTAACAGGTTTTCTAACAATGGTTCTTAGACTTGTTTTATCAAAATCGGTTCAACCGTTTCTAAGATATTGACCTTTGAAGCGAAAATGTCTATTGTTTTTCGACTTTTCTAAGTTGGTTAGGTTATCTTATCATAAATGTTAATAATATAGGAATTGTTTATTTTTGTGTTCAAATTGAAAAAGGTTTATACCTGTTTGTACCTGTAACAAGACAATGTTTGTTTTCGTATTAGGAAATAACAATTGTATGTGTATTTATAATTACGATGTAAAGTAGCAAACATTACAGTTAGAACACGTTTTTACCTAAGTTTAAATCTTCGTCTTAGTAGGTGAGGTAAGATGATATTTGGTTGTGTGAGCTAACCAATTACTAACCTTACCCATTAACTTAGTAATTAAGTCGGTTAATACTGAGGCTATTTGAACGATCTGAGGAGGTTTTTTTCCAGTTTCCGTTATAATTTTAACGTACAGAACTGAGCATGAAAATGTTACCAATTAGGTATTAGCCAATTTTATTGCGCAACGTTATCAAGTTGTAATGTGACACACAGTGCGATCGGCGTCTTTTTGCTGACATACAAATGCGGTGCATGTATGAAGCGTGGTTGCGAAATAATATTCATATTATAAAGGTGTAGGGTTGACAATGATCAATGGATAAATTTACAATTAATGGGTACCTTTATTAAATGCGAATATAAATGTTCTTAAAAGAAATAATGATTACTACAATTACTGAAATACTAATATTTAGGTAATTCCTTAATTTAGCTGGTGATAAATAAATAAATAAAAAATAAATAAGTAAATAAAAAATTAAAAAAGTAAATTAAAAAAAGCTTACAACTCACTCTCGATTAGTTTTTTGGTATCTTGAATACATGCATATGTGGAATACGAAGTAGGCAGATTTACCAACAGACAGATAGACAAATTCATAACGTTCCTCTTTCCATCGCGTCGAGAATTAAATAATGTAAAATAAAGAACTGTTATGTGCACATAAGCATAATACACAATTGTGATTTGGAATGCGACAGCCCTAGTTCATTTAGTAAAATCAGCAAATAATTTCGTTTAAAACTTTTGCGCGGGGCTAATTTGTTCCTTTCCAATTTCGAACGTGACGTGCACAGTGCATCAAGTCTTCTACATCTTCAGCTCAGAGGTTAAGCTGTGCAGAGTTTCTACGTTAGTAAAGTTTATTTGCTTTATACATCGATTAAAATGTAAGTATGTATTTCAACGTACCTAACGCTTTACTTTCCTAACGAAATTAAAACATTTGGTTCATATTGTTTGTAGGGTTCCAACAGGCATTAATATTTTTAATTTCCTTTCAGGTCTGATTCAGAGTTTGAACCCATCAGTGTTGCAAACAGCGGAACCGTTTGGTCAAAAGTGGGAAGGTCGGCTGAAAAACGAAAAGCTTCAGCTCCAAACAGGTAGCCATTTTATATTTATTTTCATATTTCATGTTTTTTATTTTGTCAGCTGGGTACATATTTACTTAAATATTGTTTGTCTACTTTTTTCATTTAAAAAAGGTAATTTTTTTTTCTTTTTTTATCGATGTATATGGTTATTTTAAATGTCGAGTAATAAAAACATATTTTTTATTTCAGATCTGATTCAGAGGAGAGCGTTGCCGCTGCAGATGTCAGTATCCCAAAAATAAAAAAACCTGCTCAAAAAAGAAAGCCGTCAACCCCAAGGTATTTTTCTTGTAATTTGTTTAATGAATTTCGACGAACTAAGTACAACTGTCTTATTCATTGTTTAATGTCTGTTATGTTTCAGATCTGCTGCACCCAAGAAAAAAGAAACTAAAAACCCGTTTGACGTGTTCGGAATATTTCCTGAAGACGTTGCTGTTAACCATAAGCCTGCTGAGACTGATCCGCTTGATTCATCCATTATAAACCGGGTACCGAACGGGTCAACAAAACGAGCTTGCACCCTCACCGGAGACTTTTTCTTGGAGCTGCGGGTGTACAACACTGCTGATATTCGCGGTGAGTTACGTCAGGAGCGTTGGAAAAAGGCTCTCGTTACTCTAAAGGCGCAAATCGATGATGAAACTGTTGAATGGGAGGCATTGCAAAAATTTATTAAAAAGATAAATGTACTTTTCAAGGACGCTAACGTCAAATTTTATTCTAACGATACTAAGTACTAATTTAGTAGGTACTTTTTTGATTTTAACAGATACTGCAGGTTGTCTCTTTTTATTACTTATTTGAATAAAATTTAAACTGCATCAAATTGTGTATCAAGTAATTTTTAATAAATGTGTTAAACTTAACGATTTATTATGAAACCATAATTTAAACGCTTTTAACGATATTACTTTAAGGGCGCAAATCGATGATAAAACTGTTGAATGGAGGGCATAGCAAAAATTTGTTAAAAAGATAAATGTACTTTTCAAGGACGCTAACGTCAAATTTATTGTAACGATACTAAGTAAGTACTAATTTAGTACTTTTTATTTTTGCTTTTAACGGATACTGCAGGTTGTCTCTTTTTATTATTTGATTAAAATTGAAACTATCAAATTGTGTATTTAACATATAAAACCAGGATTACAGCTTAAGCAAAGTCGCTACATAAAACATGCCCTTTTGCACTCAGTGTTCAATTACAGTAGAAAGCAGGAAGTGGGTAGGGCACCTTAGAAGTAATAAGCATAGAAAAAATTCGGGTGTAAATTTAAACGATGAGGTTGTTGAAATTTCGTCTGCTTTTAAAGGTCGCATAGCATCTTATAGAATAATGGCAACTGATGAGCTGAAGTCTTGTTTACCTGAATCATTTTTGATTACAGTAAAACCTAAAATGCAAAAAAATTTGGAAAATTCGCTTAAAAAACATGTGTCCCTCAAAGTAAATTTCGAATATTTTGGCGATTTTCTTTTGTTTAAAGATGACAAGCAGGAAATGAAATCTTTTGCAACGAAAAATTTTCCTATACATCAAAATTATCAATTCGAAGAGCTTTTAAACACAATAATTATTAGTATACAGAAAAAAATCGAAGAATTTCAGGAGCGCGATTCTGGTTGGACTTTCTTATCTAATTTGTATTTAGAAGTTAACGTAAATAAGTATGAACCATTGAAAGCGTCATCTTACATAGACTTACCTAAGATAATAAAAAATAAAAAAGCTTGCATTAATATTCAAAATCATGATAATTATTGTTTTCTCTGGTGTGTTGTTGCTGCTCTTTACCCATGTTAAAACCATCGCGAGCGTCTATCATCTTATCCTCATTTTAAAGACGTATTAAAACTTGATAATATGTGTTTCCCTGTCACTTTAGCCGATATCATTACGTTTGAGCATCACAATATTGATATCAGTATTAACGTATATTCTTTAAAAAACAACCGAACTCTTGTAGGACCTCTATACAGATCGCAATATAAAAGGAAACATCGAATCAATTTACTTTTAATCGAACGCGGTAATAAGTCGCATTATGTTTTGATTACTAATTTACCGCGTCTTGCTCGCGGTCAGATTACCAAACATCATGCTAAGCTTTATTTCTGCGAAGACTGTCTGATATTTTTTCAAACTGAACACGGTTTCAATAGTCACGTTTGTAGTGGGGTTGCTACGGTACTTCCGGAGAAAGGCACCTATCTCGAATTTAAGCATTTTGAACGAAAACAAGACGTTCCATTTGTCGTGTATGCTGACTTTGAGACAATCCTTAAACCCTATCAGAACTGTGAACCTAACACTGACAGTAGTTTTACTACAAATAAACAAATACATTTACCAGCCGCTTTCGCGTACCATATAATTTGCTCTTATGATGAGCAACTTAATCGTTTTGTTCAATACCGAGGGCCAGATTGTGCTCAGAAATTCGTAGATTATTTATATAGACATATTAAAGACATCCATAACGTTTTAGAAAAAGAAATTCCCATGATATTTACTGTAGAAGATTCTTTAGCTCATGAACGTGCCAAAAATTGTCATATGTGTAAAGGTTTATTGTTTGCAGACAAAGTAAGAGATCACTGTCATCTAACGGGCCGTTATCGCGGTGCCGCGCACCAGTACTGCAATCTGCGCTTTCGCGTTCCTAAATTGGTCCCTGTTTTCTTTCATAACTTAGCAGGTTACGATTGTCATTTGTTTATACAGGAACTTAGTAAATGTTCAGGGCCTGTGAAAGTAATCCCAAAAAATAAAGAAAATTATATTTCGTTCACTAAGTTTTTGTGGATTTCAGATCAAAAGTATGCACAAATTCGATTTGTAGACTCTTTTAAATTTTTAGGAACAAGCTTGGAAAAATTAGCGAATGGTTTACATAAAGATGATTTTATTCACTTGAACAAGTTTTATCCTGAAACTAAAAAAAAAAAATTATTAACTTGCAAAGGTATTTATCCTTACGATTATATGTCGAGCTGGGATAAGTTTACAGAGACCGAGCTTCCATCACAGAACTTGTTTTTTAATTCTCTTTCCAACGAACAAATAAGCGATTCAGATTACGCACATGCGCAATCTGTATGGTCCGAATTTAAAATCAAAGATATGGGAGAATATACTGATCTTTACCTAAAAACTGATGTATTGCTTTTATCAGATATTTTTGAGAACTTTCGGTTCATTTGCAAGTTAAATTATCATTTAGATCCGGCATTCTATTTAACTGCTCCAAGCTTATCGTTTGATGCTATGTTATTAAAAACCGGAGTTAAGCTTGAATTGATATCCGAATTAGAAATAATTCGACTCATACAAAAAGGAATAAGAGGTGGTATTTGCATGTGTTCGACCAGATATGCTCAGGCTAATAATAAGTACATGGAAACTTATGACATGAATAAACCAGACTCGTTTTTAGTATATATCGATTGCAATAACTTATATGGTTACAGTATGTGTCAATCGTTGCCCATGTCTAATTTTAGTTTTCTAGATCATCATGAAATTGCCCAACTAGATATTTTGTCTGTCGAAGATGATGCTCCATTTGGATTTATTCTGGAAGTTGACTTGCTATATCCGGAAAATTTACACCATAAACATAACGACTATCCATTTTGCGCACAAAAATTTATTCCTCCAGGAGGAAAAACGACCAAATTGATCCCAAATTTATATAACAAATACGAATACGTCATTCATTACGTCCATCTGAAAACATGTTTACGCAACGGCTTAACTCTTGATAAAATCCATCGCGTTATAAGGTTTCGTCAAAGTCCATTCTTAAAACAGTATATTCATTTAAATACAGAACTGAGAAAAAAAGCTACTACTCCTTTCCAACAAGACCTTTTTAAATTAATGAATAACTCAGTTTTTGGGAAAACTCTTGAAGACAGTGAGCGGCGAGTTGACGTCAAATTAGTAAATAAGTTGCACGACCGTCAAAACAAAACAAAAAAGTTTACTTGTGCTAACAAATTAATTGCCAAACCGAATTTCCATAGTGCAACAGTGTTGTCTGAAAATTTGGATAAACCAATCTACGTAGGATTCTCTGTATTAGAACTTTCTAAAAGTCATATGTACCAATTTCACTACACGGTAATAAAAAAACACTACCAAGATCAAGTTACTCTGTGCTACACTGATACCGACAGTTTTATTTACAAAATCGAAACTGCAGACTTTTACAGTGATTTAAAAAATATTTTTTTAAACTTTTTTGACACAAGCAATTATAATCCTGTAAATGATTTGCAAATACCTTTACGTAACAAGAAGATTCCTGGGTTATTCAAAGATGAGTTAGGAGGAGAACTTATTACCGAGTTTATAGGGTTACGTTCTAAACTATACTGTATCAAAAGTGATAAATCTCTTATCAAAAAGGCTAAAGGAATAAAAAAACCAGCAGTTCAAGAGTTAACATTAAATGATTATCGGGATGTGTTATTCAATGATAAAATAGTTCGGAAAAAACACATATTATTTAAATCGATTAGGCACGAGATCTTCACTCAATCTGTCAATAAAGTTGCTTTATCTAACAAAGACGATAAACGACATATATTATCAGACAAAATTTCAACCAAATCTTGGGGACATGAGTCTATTTTCTAGTACAGTAGTTATCTAAGCGACCTTTCCTCGAGCTGTAATTTTATTTCGTAGGCACCCAATGGGTAATAAAAAATTAGAATGTGTTTAATAAAATAAAATACGTTGAGTACTTACGTTATTGTAAAATTATAATTATGTATGTTGTAGGGTCAGCGTCAAAAGCCGCTCATCACTTTTGTACCTTTTCGCTCTACGACCAGATGAGCGACTTTTGACGCTGACTGTACCAAATAAGTAGATTATCATTAAGTACTTTATTTTTTATAATTACACATTGATTTGTAAATTGCATGGTTTGTTCTTTTTTTTTTAATAAATAAATGTGAAGTGTTATTAACATTTGTTTTCTTTTTTTCTTTCACCCACCTAAGTATATATAGACTGCGAGGATACCGACTGAAAACACATTTTACTTGAGTTGAAATTGAGTTTTCTCGCTTCGGAGGTTTCCTGACGATGTTTTCCGTCATCAAAAAGCTCAGGGTTAATTTTAAATGTAATATTTTGATAATGGTAAGTAAAATCATGTTCTATTGAACAGGCAAATAATACCTATCCTCGTTTATTGCATTGGGTATCAATTAAAACATGTCCTTACGTGTCTTAAGCAGCGCGGCGGCATGCAGCCCGTGCTAAGGTAATTTGCTGACACGTGAAATATACCTATTCACATTTATTGCATTTGGTACCAATTATAACAAGTCCTTACGTGTCGTTGTAATTTGATCGGCATTAAGCAGCGCGGCGGTATGCACCGCATGCTCCGAAGCGCGTGTTAATTTAATTTGCTGACGCATGAAATTACTGTAATTATAAATAGCGGCTGTTATAGTAAGTTATCATTCTGCACTCTACATTCATAACTGAGTAAAGTCGTTCCAAAGTTTTGAAAATTAAGACGAGCTGATCCGTTCCCGATTCGGTAAGTAAAATTGGCATTATTTAATATTTATTCGTATTACTTTGTTGCTATTATTGTTTTGTAAGCGTATGAAAATGCTCATATGTGTTGCCAGATGCGTTTATTTATTTGATTTCTTTTGTTTCAGAATATGGAAGGAACGCAAGACACTCAAATCATGTTTTCGCAATATGCACAGGGTCCATTAGGATTCCGAGAAGATGAAGAAGAAGAAGAAGTCAGTGAATTTGTAAAAAAAATTGCAAGTGCCAAAACGAAAACCAAGTCTAGTAAACCAAAACTAAGGCTAAACAAAGTGGTAAAGAGAAGTGTACGAGGTCACCCGCCGTCGTTCGTTATAAACAATGAAGCAACTAAGGGGAACAGACTTGTCAAAATCCAAATAATTAACATAAGTGACTCCGCGTCGGATCAAAACGACGAAACCGGTGAAAACGTTATGCTCAGTGCGCAGTATGTGGCAAGTGACGGATACGATGAGATAATAGACAGTACAGAAAGTGTAATAAATAAGATATCCAAGAAGTTGTGCGGATATAGTGTTAGTTATTAATGTTTTTACTGTTTTTGTATATAATTTTGAAAATAAATATGGTCAACAATTTTCTTGTTTTATTCCTTTGATTAAGCGATACGTCAACAGGAAAGATTTTTTTTGTAAGTATGTCAATAAAGCAATAATTCAAACGAAAATAAAATTATCATGATTAAATGCACAAGAAAAATCTTTTCAGCAAATATCGCTTAAATAGATTAACACTATTATTAGCCACAGGTATGAATCGTTATCATTTATTTCATATTTTTAAACAAACAAATTCAATTATTTAAAAATGGGTTAATATAAAAAGTCTTCGTTCAAAATAAATGATAACTAATTTTGACTGGGTTAAAAAATAAAAAAATGATTAAACGTAAATATTTATTTTTGAAAATTAGGTATAATTTATTACAATGTTAAATATGCATAATATCGAAATAATATTTTTTAAGACATATAACGTTTTTTAAGGCACAAGCTTTTTTATGATGTAGACAATTATAAGAGCTGTTGTCGATACAATACTTTTTATACATTAATTGAAAATTAGAACAACCTTTCTCTCCCAAGTCTATTACAGTACAATCAGCACATAAATCATTAATCCACTTAATTTTTTCAAAACCTTTTACATATTTTTTTTTGCCTTCCTAGAAATTATGAATCATTCTCTTAAATTCTCTGTGGTCGATATACCCCTCACGCCACATAATGCCAAGGTTTCTCTCTATCCATTTCACATGCCTTTTTTCGTTTTCTGATAACGTAGAAAATGAATATGGAGGTTTTATTAAATACGCCTGCGTGTGTTCATAGGTACTGTATGCAAATTCTTTAATAATAAATTCATTTTTAGATGATTTAAACCCCTGAACATCTACGAATAGATGGTCTAGTTTCATGATATCTTCTTTGTTATATTGGTCAACGGCTTATATTCTATAATACTATCATTCAAAATAAGACAATAAGCCGCGGTATTGTCAGGGATATCTGTGTCACACTCTAATTCAATCCGCACATCGACTGAACCCGTTTTTAAGGTTTCATTTTGACGAGAACAGTCGATAACAAACAGAGGTGCTTTATTTATAAAGTCTTGGGGATTCAACAACGGTGCTTGGCTGCGGTTATAATAAGACTGTTGGAATTTAGCGTACTGTTCATATAATATAGCAAATTTTTGAGCCGAGAAACTGACATTCAAGTTTTCATAAGGAAAATAATTTGAATTTAAAAAAACTTTAACGTCACGCAAATTACAATGATCAAAACGCGATATATCTTTATCAGCAACATTTTTCCTGTTTGTTTTTAATCCAATTATAACATATCGAGGTTTTTCAACTTGAGACGAAGTTTTGACGGCCCAAGAATGTTTTGATGTTTTAGGTAAAAGCGGGTATTCGTACAGATCCCAGTTCCTAAATGCTACCTGAATAGCTCGATCTCTTTCCAAATATTTAAGCAAACTTAATCTTTCACGATCAGAAACCTTAATGTGCGGCATGCGCCATACTATTTTAGATATAGTTATGTTACCTATATACTCATTTGTGTTCAGTTTTACGCTATTTAAATTAGTATTGGATCGTAAAAGAATAAGTTCATGCTTACAGTTAATAATAATTTTGTTATAATCCTCTGCGAAGCCAAGAATCTTATTTAAAGGAATTGACACAGAAAATGATCCATGCGTAATTTTTGTGCCATCAACATCCCAGCCCCATAACTTTGACATCGATGATTCAAGTTCATTCGTCGACACAAGAGATTTTATTGTTGTTGTGACCCCAGCGTTTTTAATTTTATCTATTTCAATCCCATTCAGCTCATATCGAATATCTTGAAATAAATGAAGTATAGGGTTATTTGTAAAATGAACACTGGACACCTTCGCTTTTGTTTCTCTGTTGAATACTTCTATAGTACCCTCTATGTATAAAGTACTCGCTGATGGTAATACGTATAGATCTTGCTGGTTGATAGGTATACGGATTTCATCATTTAAATTGAAACTTGTTACGTACGGTTTATACAAATGATATTCGAAACTTTCAATCGTGCTATCAAAGCTAAAGGAGTCTGATAAGTTTAGTATACTCATTTTAATAATCCTATGTTTTTTAAAAACTGTTTGTTTTCCTTCGTTAGTTGTCCTTTAGGTCTTCTTTTCTTGATAGCACAATGAGCACTAACGGCTTTGCTGTTTGAGACCGTACATTTATTAAAGTCTATCATTTTTTTCTGAGATGTAAATATATCTGAATCTCTTCGCCACGTAAATTCACTAAATTATCGTTTATATCCAGTATTCTTATTATAAGAGCGTTTAAGCTGTTTTGAGTAACAGGAAAATATATAACATTTTTAGGTGTTTCTATAATCCGGTAACCAGGCGGTACATTTGGCACAAATTCATGAATTATATGACTAGGTTTTCCGTTTATAAATGACCCGCTCACGATGTCACATTCAACTCGTACTATAGTTGTAGACAGAATGGACACGGGAAAAGGGGACTCAGTTAATATATTCGCCTGAACTGTTTCTTCTCCAAAACCAAGTAACTTACCAATCGAATTTGGTTTTTTAAAATAGACGTTTTTGGAACACAATATAGATGTTTTTAGCGTATTATTATTGCATGTCAGTGTAAAGGTGCAACCTTGGAGATGTCTTTTAAGATAATCATCAAGATCTTGAAGTTCATATGACCCTTCAGGAATTTCTACTACTTCGTTATCACCATAATAAAACTTATTATTTCGGTTGTCAATATTAGGTATCGAGTTAAATGTCGACAAGTATAGCAACCCGCATTCATATTCACCATCTAGTTGAAGAGCTGGCGAGTGATTCGTAATCAGGGTAGAGGAGGATCCCGTTATGGACAAAGTGAAAGACATCGTGAGAATGAGAAGCTATTTATTGTTCAGAGATATTTAAACGGTTATTCCAATATTTTTTTAAATATTTTAAACATAAATGTCCGCAATTAACAGTATCGAATTTTTGATAAATATTATAATTGTATGAAATATTATAATTTTTCAAATATTTTATTAATTCTAGCGGCGGTTGAAGATCACCATAACTATTAAAATATTCACAATGATTATTATCTTTGACATAGGCTACCCAGTGAGTCCCTTGGTTTTTAGAACTATCTAAATTTACGATTGCACATTCTACTCTTTTTGGACGGTTTGGCAATTTGTCTCTCATGTAAACACCACGAAAATAAGGAATATCTGTTGAATGTTTTAAAATATCAACATTTGTAAGAGCACGTCTGGGTAGCCTTTTATTTAGTTTTTTAATCGTTTTAAACACAAACCCTTTCCATTTCTATACTGTTTAATGTACAACCCTTTACCTAATGCAATAGATTCCATCATTTTATTATGACGTTCTGATTCGGATAAGCTCTTTTTTGCAGCTTTGTAGTCACCAACAGCTTTAGCGATCCCAGCAGCTCCTCCTGCCAATGACCCTAACGCAGAAAGTCCCGCGAAAATAGGTATTAGTGGCAATATACCTCCAGTTTTAGGAATCGGTATTAATCGAGGAACTCTCATTTTACTCGTATTGTTATTAAGAAATACTTTACTCGCTGCAGCAAAAGCTCGACTGACTGCAGTGCCTTCTTTTTTAGATTTGTTTTTTTTTCAATTCGGTACGTATCTTAGAAACAAAATGCTTAAATGATTTTATCCCTGCACCAGCTTTCATTTTAGATTTCATCACTTTGCTAACTATCCAAGACGCAAGTTTTTCTCCTTTTCCAACACCTTTTGACTTCAATCTTTGTTTAGCCATTTTATAGAGTTCAAAATCTGCACGATGTCGGTCTGTTAGGTCAGAATATTTATCGTATGCTATATCGTGTTGCATACACGCGTTGTCCAATTCATTAACTCCTTTATCACCTCTTTGCAATCGCTTATGCAATTTTGTGCCTGGTCCGCAATAATTGTAGCCAGGTAAGTGCAGTTCAAACGGTAAGTGATTAATAATACTGTTTAGAAGTCCTCTTCCTTTCATATCCCAAAAGTTAATGACTTAGCGCGAGAAAGTTTTTAAATATATTTATACAATGGCATTTCTGTCGATCCAGCTGTTTTCGCTATCGTTAAGTCCTAACCACTTAACATACAATTTTTTCCCTCTTTTTTTGATTACCTTTTCGATGAGGTAAACGTCTGGATACTTAGTTTTTTGCAGTTCTTGTTCATAAAATGTACCGAGTATTGAGTTTTTTCGTTGGTCTTCAATATGGTAAGTAACAGGACGAGTGTGATTCACCTTTTTAATAGTAAATAGCTCAGTTGACCAATTAGGCGTATAACCTTTATGAAAGACGCTTTTGTACTTGCTTATACGCACATGATCTCCTACATTAAAAATATTTAATTTAAAACGCCGATTGGATTGTGATTTATCAATGTTTTTCTTTACTTCGGCTTCATTATTAAAATTCACCTCATTTGGGCTAAATTTTGTTGTGCTATGCACAGTTTGATTATAAGATTGAACTATCTCATCTAAAGGTTTTCCAAGCCATTTGTAGTTCCCGATGAAACTGAAATATTTGTAAAGTTTGTTCTTGAGCGTTTTTATTACCCTTTCAACAATAGACGCCTTTTTAACTGAATACGTGGAATAATGATTTATTTTTAAGGATTTCACATAACAATCGAATTGATCATTGTAAAATTCTTTTCCAAAGTCTGTCTGTAAGTTTCTAGGTATTCGTTTGGTCGACTTGATAATTAGTTCAAATGCATTTTTTACTTCTGTTTTAGTTTTAGATTTCGTAGGAATACACCACGTGTACTTTGAAAATGTATCAATAACAACTAAAATGTATTTATATCCCTTATTTACAGTATGTAAATTCTGTAAGTCAATTAAATCTGCTTGCCACAAATCATCAATTCCTTTTAATATAACTGCGCGACGCTTGAAATTTTTTCGGGCCGATCTATGGATTTCATTCACGACTTGTTCTTTTGTCATCTTTGAAATTACTTAAAATATTGTCTATGTCCCTTTTTGTATAAAAGTTTATTTTCAACTGATTTGCAAGCTGATGAATTTGAGAATTTATAGTTTTAAATAAAGAATCTAGATGCTTCTTCTCGTAAGTGTCCTGGACGAGCTGATCGACATATTGCTTATTAGCTGCATCATTGGGTGTCAAAGGATCCGCTACCCCCTTTAATCGCGATGATTGTAGATCGAAATCGCCATCATCAGAACGCAGCAAAGTTTTATTGTTAAGTTCAAAAATTTCACATACACGCAAACGTTTATGAACATGATGACCGAATTTGTCTATGTTCATTTTTACTTCTTATTTTTATGCACTTATGTATCATCAAATTTCCGGCTTCGACTGATGGTAAAAGTAAAATACCAGTTTTATATATCATTGATTAACCAAGCCCGCTTCACGAAGTTCTTCTACAATTGATATTATTTCATTGTCTAATCCTGTGTTACCGGCATCACGGGAAGCAATGAGTAATTTCAATCTTTCAACTAATTCGTTTGGATTATCCCAATAGACATATGAAACATCTCTTTTAACTTTTTTCATTGTTGGTAGTCCTTTGCCGTAAGTACATAAATCTTCGCTTATTGAACGTTGTTTCGATAATTTGAAAAGCGGTTTTATAATGTATAAATATTTCTGACCTTTGTTACTTTTTATTGGTTTATTGGGATCAAAATCTCGTCTATGGACATTCGTTTCTAGTAGCAACATTTTATAATAACGTTTATCGTCTTCAGTTATGATACCTAAATCAGGCAACTTCTTAAATAACAAATCATATAAACCTGGTGTTAAATTGTAAGTACGTCCATTTACTTTAAGTTTTTCGCCACTAACGGAAACTAAACAAGATCCTAACATAAGCTTATCGCGTTCTGTTCGTATGCCAAAAGGAATGTCCAAGTCGGTGTTGTATTGTTTTTGCCATGCAGGGTCTTCGCGAGGAGATGCATATGAACCGGTAGTCTTAAATGAAGTATCATTTGTTGATTCCAAGACATCATTGTTGTCACTTTCACATAACATGTCATCATCACCATCTTGTCTGTTTTCGTCTCTATTTGATACCTCATCATCATTATTTGAAGTCGTTTCGGAAAAATTTCGTACGATTGTTTGATTATTAATACTACTTCTCTTCCCTTCATTAGGACTAAATTTTAATGTTTTTGGCGCCTTTTGCCACTTAAATATGTCTTCATCAAAATCGGTTTCATTAGTGTTATAGTATTTATTGTCGTTACTTTTAACCATTTCATTAAGCGGGTCTGTTATTGGTTTAAAGACTGATTCCAAAATCATATTGTTGTTATTTTTCATATCACGAAGTAGTTTAACCTTCTTTTTGACAGCATCGGCAGACTGAAGTACTTTTTCTTTTAAAGTTTTCTCTGTGTTTATTTTATGATTCATGTCTGATCTCGATGGATTCCCATGATGCAATAAAAGTTTCTTGAAAATGAAACTGGTTAAGTAACACGGTTAATCCAAAACGATAAATGTATCAAATCCCATTCTATAACATCCTGAATTTCTAGCACAATCCTTGTTTACAACCAAGTAGCTAAAAGGTACGCTCCATATTTTTGCACACATTTCCCGAAACTGTGACCAAGACATATCAGTTCCAACGTGCTCGTCATAAACATGACGTAAATTAACTTCATCTTGTTTAAAAAGGATGATTAAGTTAGCATTGTCCCTTATTAATTGTTTAGGTATTTTACTGTAAGTTTGATTTAAGTAGAAGCTGTCAATATTTTTATGCCTTCCCATTGCAAAGTAATCCCTTATATTATTTTGATTTTCGCATGCAACATCATCAAATATGATAATTGAATTGTTCTCAGCTTCATGCGGGCTTAGTATTTCATCATTTTCGCGATATTTTTGAAATTTAACTGATGGAACCAACATCAATATTTTTTCTAAAAACTGGTACATCGGTTGGAAAAGTGTTTTTGAATATACGTAAATATTTTGAAAGCGTAGTCCTTGTTCATGTAGTAGAAGAGAGACAATTAAATTAGTTTTACCGCAATTAGAAGGACCGCAAATTATACAGCGAATTGTGTCGGGTAAAAGTTCACCGTGACGAAAACTACGATTGTTGCGATCTGAACAAACAACCTCCAACTGCAAGCTCTGAGCTTGTTTTACAAACTTCATATCTGTTCAAGATCAATTCAACCAATGCGCGCGTGTTGCAAGCATGGAATGCTTATTCAAAATGAGCAGAAGAGCAGATGGTTAACGTTAAACCTCGAGTGTGAGCAAATTCTGTTAGGTTGGGTTCCGTTGGGTTTGAGTTGCTGTTGGGCTGATGTATTCGTTGCGTTGATCGAGAGGTGAAACAGAATGCCCAATGCGATTTCAGGTGTAGGTTGAGCGTTATGTTGAACGCAAATGCTGATAGGTACTGTTAGGTTGGTTACCGTTGGGTTTGGGTTGATTGTAGGTTGTGTGCAATTCATTGTATTATTGGGCTTCTCGATCACCACGAATGAGTGAGGGCGAAATTTTTCGCCCGATCGAATGAATGGTGGTCCAGAATGCCCAATAATATACTACTCCTATATACCGTGATTGTTTTGTCCTTGACACTTTCAGTAGTAGTATCGCCTTCAGGTTTAATTTCGTGTTCAAACCGAAGTGATGTAAAGGACTATTCACACCTGACCGTACTTCAATGTTGCTGAAGATAATTATAGTTTTAAATGCCGAACAATATAGCCTGACATAAATTAATGTAACCCAAGTAAATATAAGCAGACCCCAGAATCGAAGCTCAAAATCTTAGCAAATGTCAGTTTTAATAAAGGGTATTTTTTGAAAACACGTACCTAAAGCTGTCACGGAGGAGCCACATCAAGAAAAAAAAACTGTTTGGTAATATACATGGGCTCCCGCAAACTGACACCTTAATCTGCAAAATAGTAATAGGTAACCATTATCTGAAAACCTTTTCTTTTAATCTACTTCAAAAAACGAGGAGGTTCTACGTTCCACTGTAGGTTTTTTTTTTATGTATGGACATCGATTACTCCGTTAATTGTAGACCGATTTTCAAAATTCTTTTTTTATTCGGTATACTTCTGAGGTGGTCCCATTGTCACCAAGTCATGATCTGATGATGGGATCCTAGGGAAATTGAGGGCAACCCTCAAATTTTATAGACACGTATTATGTGTTTCATATATTTTCTAAGGCTATTCAAGTATTTGCGTCTGGTAGTCATCGTCTCATGTTGATGAGCTGATGATGGAAGGTATAACTCCTTAACGGTTAGGAGTTGGAGGATAATTCTGAAAATGTTAAATTAACAAATAATGTGAAACAAAAATCTTTTAACAAAAATGTGAAACCGCCTTCAGAAAAACGTCAGAAAAAAAAATCCTCTAAAGCCATGAGTTTTATGGCCTACCACTAGGAAAAAACATGAAGTCGGTACTTCATTCCAGGAATATTCCGCTCGCACCGCACCGACCGAGTGCTGAGCTTTAAGAACTCATGGCTTTAGAGGCTTATTTTATGTTTTTATTCTAAGGTTTTTTGTGGGCGGCTTTTTCAAACAAGTAAAGCACCAAAGAAGAGCTAGTTTTTTGACATTGGCGAATTTGGCATTAACGTCATCAAGTTCAGGGCCGGCTTCGTCTCGGATTTCGTCGGGCAACGGCATGAGAAAATGCGCACCCATTCATTATTCATTGATCTCTTTGTTCTATTATTAAACTTTGGGAATGGCTAGTCTGTGCATTGATATTGATGAGTAAAGCGCCGCTGAGCGTCGTTACAGAGTATAATTTTGAAACTCTTTGTTCATACGTTCGCGAAAGAATAAAAAAAATCCTGGTCTTCAATCATATTTGACATGGTTGAAAAAGTTGTTAATTATTTTTATTTCTATTAGTACTTAGTATGATAGTGTAATGGTGCGGTTTTCCTTCTTTGATTATCCACTACTAATGTTCAATCGATTCGAGTTTTTTTTTTGTCACTTTTCGGTGTTCCTACTCTACCATTTAAATTCAAACTAGATGTTCTCATTTATAATCCAATGACAATTCCTTCACAAATCACTAGAAACACATAACGCGTTAAGAGAGGGAATTAAAGTCCGCCAGTGCACAAGTTCATTGGGACCTGTTCTCGCCTTAAGGGCGCGGTTTTTGGGAACAAGCGCTCGAAAACGGTTAACATTGGAAAGTTTTTTTTTTTATACGACAAACAAGGCAAACGAGCAAGTGCGTCTGGTGGTAAGTGATCACCACTGCCCATAGACACCCACAACCCCGGGGTTTGCAAATGCGTTGCCAACCTAGAGAGCTAAAATGAAATGCCTCTTGTGCCCGTAATTACACCGGCTGTCTTACTCTCTACACCGAAACACAGCAGTGAAAGCACTGCTGCTTAGCGGTAGTATTAGCGAGTAAGATTGTGGCAGCGATCCGGACGGATCTCGCACAAGGTCCTACCACCCGCGAGTTGTTGTGGCAAAATTTGTCTCCGAAATTGTATTTTGACTAGTACCTACATCATTTTATTTATGAAGTGTTTGGAAAAGGAGTCTTAGAAAATTTTACGGTTTTTCTATAAATCAAGATTAAATTATGCGCGGACGAAGTTAAACGGGAACGCTAGTGTAAATATTTCGTTCAATAGACGGTGCTGTGTTTCAGGCAATTTTCACAAAGGAATCGATTTCAGTGATTAACTGCTTATTACACTCAGTTGGTTTGTCAGTAAAAGAGTTAAAATTTCGTGAACCTTTAAGAATAAAAATATTAAACAAAATTTTACCTAACATTCTGCTAACATTTAACGTGACAGTACCTTGAAACTTAATCATAGTGGAATATACGGATCACTCACTCACTCACCTATATGGTCGCCGGATCGCTACCACCATCTTACTCGCTAATCCTGCCGCTAAGCAGCAGTGCTTGCACTGGTGTGTTCCGGTGTGGAGAGTAAGACAGCCGGTTTAATTACGGGCACAAGAGGCATTTCATCTTAGCTCTACAGGTTGGCACCGCATCTGCAAACCCTCCGGGGTTGCGGGTGTCTATGGGCAGTGGTGATCACTTACCATCAGGTGACCCACTTGCTCGTTTGCCTTCCTCATCGTATACAAAAAAAATTGAGTCAAGTTTAGCCTGACATGTTTCGGGCTAATTCTTAGTCCTTCTTCCGGGAGCGCACGAAACATACCTAACTTTGAGATTAGAAGGGCTCTATGGACATTTCGCTCCACTAATCTATACATATAATAAAATCGTAGACCCGGCGCGTCTGTACATTGAAGATATTTACAAAAAAAAAATTGGGTCGCGTGGAATAATTAATAGAACACGAAACTGTTTTTTTTTTTTTTTTGTCTGTTTATCTGTTTATCTGTTTGTCTGTTTGTATGTTTGTTTGTGGAGGCATCACGCAAAAACCACTTGACAGATTGGAATGAAATTTGACATGGTAATAGTTTACAACCTCGAATAATATACAGGATACTTTTTATCCCGTTTAATTTCATGGTTTTTACCTAAATTATTGTTTAAATTTACATAAGTACATATTTTTTCATAATTGAAACTGACCATAGACATCACAGCTGATTCAGCTGTGATGGCTGTCACACCATTGTTTTTTTTTTCATTAGGCCAAGCTCACATTATTAGAACACAACTTTACTAACTTTTTAAAAAGTAAAATAGACCATGGAAACATTGAGTGACATGTCTCATTCAGCCAAATCGGTGGCTGTATGCAGGCGTTCTATTCGAAATTTAACATTTTTATCAATGTCTTATATAGCTTAGTAGTAATAAAAAGAAAAAATATACTTTTTTAATAAAAAAAAACGGCGGGAATATGTAAATACTGTAAATAACAATAACGCACTAAGTTTCGATTTATTTAAAGTGATGTACCTTAATGATATTAATTTAATAGCTTTTAGTAACCAAATAGTGATCATTTGTTGTATTCCACAATGATGAAAATAAGAGAGAACTAACTATTAACTAAAGCAAACTTAGTATAAATTTCAATGGAAAATTTTTAGTCGTTGTGAAACTATTTTAAAATAGGGGTGAGGAAATTAATGAATTTAGTTAGTTATTGAATATTTAACTAAGTAAAATATATTAATAATGACTCGGATGTAATATGTTGCAATAAATAGCAATTGCTGGACTCTTACTTTGATTGTTTGATTAGGTACTTTGATTGAAAATTTATTTTCTTGTGATTTGAGTATAGAAAATGAACCGGACTTTTTGAGAGTTGTGTTAGGCAAATAGTATTTCAAGTTATTCAAGAGAGTATGGAATATCGAGAAAGTTTATTATTTCAGATTTGGGAGATGGTCAAATAGTCTCACTAGAAAGAAAACTGGTACCTACGTACATTTAATACAATATTAAACACAATAATTATATAGGAATTATGATCCCTTAATAATAAAGGAAATTTGCTAATGGTCCTAGAGACTTGAAATTTGGCATAAATGTACCTAGAGTATCATAAAGGTGTACTAAGGAAGGATTTTTAATTAGGAGAATAAATGGATTTATATTTTCGAATCAAAGTGACTCTATCTCCGTAACTATAATTATCAGATATTTCAAATTTGGCATGCAAGTAGGTAACAATGATAGCTAAAAACAGTTTTCATGATTTTTCGTAATTTCCACGGGATAAAGACCTATTAGAATAGTATTATTTTCATAATAACTGAATAGCGGATATAGAGACTTGAAAGTTTACAGATATATTTCTTAAGGATCTTAGAGGTGTACTAAGACGGGATTTTTCGAAATTCCCACGGGATAGGGAAATACGTTTCTTTCTTTTTTTGTAGGGGGTAATATCTAAAACTTATGCATTTTCCCGAGGAAAAATAGGTAGCCAATATCAGTCAAGAACTGGTAGCTTTCTATAAGTGAAAGTTTTTTTATTAAGTCGATCTAAAGAGTTAAAATGCAAAATTCAAGGTGTGATAGAAATAAGTGAATTCAATTTCGGGACTGATTAAAAAAAAAAACACAAATAAGAAGCTATAACACTGTTTCTGATTGACATTTTGATTGAATTTTTAAAATACGTAGGTCTATCCCGCGGGAACTTACACTTTTTCGAGATAAAGTAGCCTAATGTCAATCAGAAACAGTGTAGCTTTCTATTAGTGAAAGATTTTTTAATGGGTCTAAATGTACAATTTACTTATTTCTATCCTCCGGGATTTTTTGCAAAAATAGGTAGTCATGACAGACAAGAACTGTATGTAGAATGTTAATGGTGTAAGTATAGTAGTTTTAAACATTTAATTAAGTAGGTAGGTAGTTCCATTGGGTTCACAGACAAAAAACAGCAACATCAACATCTTCCGTTAAAAACCAGTATTTGTATTAGGTACTTACGTTATTGTCTACGCGTACGAAGTCGCGGGCAAAAGCTAGTTTTAAAATAAAACCATATTGGGTTTAATAAACTCCTGCGCTATTCGACGTTTTAACAAATACAAACAGACAAATATAGAGCTGTAACCTCAATAACCGTTGAATCACATTAATAATTCCTGTCAGTAAACTTTAAAGTTCACTAAATACTAAACTTGCGTGTTGTAAATATTACTTAGCACGAACTTAAGACCTTACTTACTTAACGTAAGATCAATCTTCAAAATTACCTAGCGTGTTATTCAAACAAACTTTCTTTGTAAATAACGGAGTTATGGCAAACTTACCAGTGTAAGTAACACGGGGAATTACGTTGAAAATACTAATAAGTTTCTAAATTACTTTTAGTATAAATTTGATTTATAACTTGGTAACTTTTGAGTAATGAGTTATATAAAAGTCTTAATCTATCTGTCTTTTAGCCATAAACAAATAAAAACAATGAATAAAATTAAATAAAAGAAAAAAAAAAACGCGATCTTCTTGAAATTTTGTAATCAGGTTCGATAATTATTATAGGATCTTTTTGTATTTTTTCTCCCAATTTTTTATTTTTACGGTTTTCCCGTGAATATCAATTATATTTTTTATAAACTCACTGAAACATGAATATACAGAAAAAAACCAGAAAAATGCCAACCCCGGGAATCGAACCCGGATCCTCGACACTCCGGGTCGTGTGCTTTTCCCCTACACCACGGCTGGACATAGAGGAAAGGCTGAATTTTTTCCATGTATACATGTAGTGTGGTGTAGGGATCGGGGGATCGCTAAAGTCAACCACAGCTATTCTTTCTATAAAACAACATTCTTTAGTTTGCTGTTGACTTTAGCGATCCCCCGACACCGACAACACTTAGATAAAAATTTTGCTAGGTATATTGAACTGAAAGGGCTAATCCGTACTTCCATACATACTAACAAAATATAATATTAGGCATTATTTTTTACTTTTTTTAGTTTTCTTTTCGTCGGATTTTTTTTGTATACGTTTTTTACTTTATATTAGGATTTTTTTGTCGGCGTTTTTTGTTGTCTGCTTTTTTTTGTCGGGGGTTTTATAAATTTTAAATTTAAGTCTTTTGTTTCATGATTTTTACATTCACTTCACAATATATGTATATTTTATTATTTAAATCAACAAAAAATTCAAGACATCAACGAGCTCCCGGATTACGAATTTCCGAACTTAGCCATACTGAAAACATCAACGGGCTCCCGGATTACGAATTTTCGAACTTAGCCATACTGAAGACATCAACGGGCTCCCGGATTACGAATTTCCGAACTTAGCCATACTGAAAACATCAACGTGCTCTCACATCTGGGATCTGAACTTGAGACATTTAAAAGTTTAATATCTCAAAAACAGCCCAACCGATTTTTATGAAACTTAGCTAAGAACCATCTCGATTAAACTAGCTTTTGATTAAAAAATGCCGCGTCCAAATCCGTAAATCCGTTTACGAGCTACGATGCCACAGACAGACGGACAGATACACAGGTCAAACTTATAACACCCCTCTTTTTCGTCGGGGGTTAAAAATGTTCAAAATTGAGGTCGTGAGATCTACAGCTCAGAGACACTAGTTTTATTTCACTAGATTAAATGGTAAATAAAGGTTGACTGGTAGAGATCCCTTATAGAGATAAGTCCGCCTTTGTACTTGTGTTTCATTGTTTGTAACTTGTCTTTATTTTTGTATTTTCTGTACAATAAAGCGTTTACTTACTTACTTACTTAAATCCCTTCCCTACTAAATACTTACACCAATCTTGGTTCTCTTGCCTTCCTTTTTTGATTGTCTCCACTTTTGCATGTCCAGTAAAAGTTGATTTTTTTTTTAAAAACACCCTGAAGCGTCCGTAGGTAAGAGATTTCAGCTCTCACTCAGACTTTTACTATTTGAAAGGGACACGTACAACTATCGGGAAATTTAGTTTGAGACAGATTCTATTGGAAAGAGGAGGGATTCTTGTGATCTTGTATACAGTCCCTTGTTGATACTTCGGGTTCTATTCCGGACACAGTACTTATGGCAGGAGTTGCTTTTAAATCATCTTTGCACAATTTTATTTCTGCACCTGTTGAAGAGGGGCGTAGTATAATTGTTGATCCAGCCATTGTTAATTTTCGACCTCAATCTAAATTTCATGTTTACTAAAATCAGAAGCTTTTCAATTTCAAACTTCGTAATATTCCTTATCCTCCTTACCTTCCCTCCACTGCCACACGAATCAACACAATGTCACATAAACCCAACTATCACCATTACCACCACACTATACGCTGACGCGTTTTTTTTTGTTTATTCGACGAGGAAGGCAAACGAGCAAGCGGGTCACCTGATGGTAAGTGATCACCACTGCCCATAGGCACCCGAAACCCTGGGGGGTTTGCAGATGCGTTGCCAACCTAGAGAGTTTCGGAACTCTCTGTGAGTCCATTTTTAAAGTATTAAAATTAGGTGTCCTTCAACCTGCTACGAGCACCAATAAGTGGTTGCACGTTGAACGGTGGTTTTAGCGCTTTGAAAATGGGCTCGTTCCTTCTTTGCCAAACGTTTGTCATTCAATCTCTGACCTTCACGAAAAAAACGAAAGACAAGCGATGCGCATATTTGTCAAATGTGGCCAAATAAAATGTTGGCCAATGCATACAGTTACGGTTTTTTCCGCGTCATTCTACTCGTCATTCAATTTTGCACTAAAAAAAACCGATATCCGTAAAAATTTCGATGTTCTCTATAATCGTCCCACGATAACTCTGCATAAGATATTAATTGGCAACCCTGAAAAATCACGCTGTGGTAATACTTTTTTCATGTCACTCAGACATTTCTTTAATTATGAATAATAATGATAGTAGTAATCAAAAGTTGCTGTTTTTTTTTTAAATATGGCTCTGTCCTGGGGGACAATTTTGTCAGTGTTTAGTAGGTAAAAAAAATCTAGAAAACGAAACTTAAGAGGTATTTTATCTAATGGTGGATGGTGGCTGTTTATGTTTAATCCAATCTAAAGTTCAAAACGTGTTGTTTGACTATAATTCAGTGTTGTCATAAACAAACTTTAGATTTCTAGTGTTGTCAGTTCGTTGCAGAGTTATTGTGGGTTGACTCTAGGCACTGGCTAAAAAGATGTCTGCTCCTGACCAAGGTGGTCGATGGCGGCCTTTTTTTGGTAGAGGAATTAAGCACGCGTTGGGTCCTCCTGTCATAACTGCTCTGCGTTCCGGGTCGTGAGTGTAACAAACACTTTGACCACCCTTCAAATGAAATGAGGCTTATTGGTTCCGGTTGACAATATGATGCGCGCTAAAATAAAAGCTCTTCATGTCAGCAGTTGACACCGAAATGTCATTGAAAACTGACAATTGTAAAGTTGGTGAAATAGGGGTCTGTTATATTAACTTGACAATTTAAATTTAATATACGCGGTGTCGGTTCAAAAGTTCCGAAATAGGTCGCATCGCGTTAAGCACTTTGTTAATGCCATTTTCCCTCGCTTCCTGCTTCGAATTAATTTAGACCCGTTTCAAACCGTTGTAACTAAACTAATTTGTCGGCTTATGTGTCGTGGCTATAAGCGACTTGATTGGTTTAAGCGTTTTTATTGATTGCTTAGTAAAAAAATAAGAAAAACTGTTTTTTTTTATGTGAGTTTTTTATAGGCTATAGGCTTGTGTTTATGTCACGCCTGATGTTAGGCGAAGATGTGGTCTACGATAGAGCACGCTTCCCTAGCAAATGCCCATTCACCCTAGACTTGAAAACGGCCAGATTACTGGGAATTTCACTCCTTAGCCGTACGGATGATGAAGGATTATCTGCGGATTTCGGGACTGCTGACATTTTTCGTGATCTTTGTACTAGACCCAAATTCCATGATGTTAGTAAGTCGAAGCTTACTAGTTTCACTTTTCTTTTAATTTTATATTTCTTTTTTATTTACTAACCTTGATTATTTAATCAAACTATAAATTTACCTTGTGTTTGGGTCAACAATGTCCTCTAAGTTATTATACCTCAGGGACTTTGAAAGGCTGCCAGAATTTATAAACCCACACATCATTTATCCCTCGTCAGACGTCACTAGCTTAACCTGTGGTCTCTCCGGAAACCACGATATCAAATTATTCAGGTAGCTATTTATAGAAGTAATTAATTTAACTCTACGAGGGAACCATTTTAGATCTCGAAAATATCACTATACTTATAGTAAAATGTTACAGAATGGGCACGAAAGCTCTACAGGTTACAGAACGTAGCGTAGATTGGAATATGGCATTTGATAAAATAATAAATCGAAAGAAAGAGATACCGTCATACACAATTACGTGTGTATAGGTGAAAGGCAGTTGCTGTCACTTGTCCCTTTCTTGCGTATGCGGTTTTTTTGTTGGCCACGCATTGAAAGTGTGGCAGACATTATGCTGATTTGGTGCTGCCACTAAATAAATTTTATTTTACCCGACAAAGTGGGGTATTTAAATAATGTGTGCTTGCAAATTTGTTCCTTTAATGCCCGTTTTCACCAACGACACTTAAGTCATCACCTAGTCAGGGGACCCCTATCCTAAGTGGCCTAATTTCGTTTTCACCATCTTAGGTAACGCCTTAATAGGGGTTACTTAACTAAGTGACGGTTTGTTTTAGCTATAGTGATTTCTAAAACCGGTTTTGTATCGATGATTTTTTTTAAGAGAAATAACTTCAAAAATCGTCTGTAAAAAATTAAACCAACATTATAAAAACATAGAAAAACTATACAGATATATAATTAATACTAAATTAACGTCTTATTTCTTATTTTTAAATGTTGACTAGGCTGTATGGCATTATCTTTGCCATCCAGAAAAATCAGAACAGTTTATAACTATCAATTTTTTTTCGAACTTTCGGTGCGATGATTGTAGTTTATTAGCGAGCATTCATTGACTGAAACTGGAATGATTAGTTATCTGATAATTTATTCATGAACTGTACATATTTTCAAAGTATTGTGTTATTCGATTTCTTTGAAACCCGTATAATACAGAACAGACCAGAACCCGCGAGCGCGCATGTTAATTAATCGCTTCTCATGTGGTTCCTACATGCAGAAATGCCGTTGGGTTTTTAAAAAAACAGAACAGGATTATTATTTTAAGTGTAAACGGATAGCGAAATCAATAATAAATTGACACAGTGCGCGGCCTGTTGTTATAATTGAACGCGGCTCCTGGTTTGTTTTGTATTCTGAGGGTCAAGAATAGACTGATGATGAATAATTAGTATTAGGCATTTGTCCAACTGCGATGAGGCCTTCCTTTATACAGAACTATTCTTCTTCTGTTTTGGGTTATTCTTATATTCCAAATACCTCTAATGTTAAATTTTTTCAAGTATTAAAAGCACGTTTTCTTTCGACATTCTACGAGTAGGTATATCTTATGAAAAATCTTTAGTACCTATCATACTTTGATAAATCATCTGATCTTCAGTCTGATCTAAATAACTTTGATGTGAATATTAAATTTATTTATTCAACAGCTTCCAAACTGTACAAAATCATTTAAATAGCCTTCCATTTTATATAAATATTATCAATCAAGTTAATTATTGCATAACAAATGCACGATATCCTATAAAAATTAAAACGCATCTGCGACTGCGCGAACTGTCACTTAGCGCTAGGGGGTCAATATTCGAGCCCCTAAACTTAGGGGCCCCCCTAAGCAGTTAGGTGTTACTTAAGCGTTGGTGAAACGGAAATTGATCTTAGGTGTCCCCTAAAAGAGCTAAGGGATCCCTTAAATTTTAGGAGTCGTTGGTGAAAACGGGCATAACTGCGACGAAACCAAAAGAGTCCCATATTCCCTGAAACGTGTGACGACAATTTGATGATAAACCATTTTGCTATGTATTGATTGAAACTTTCGCGATTTTCACACATTATCATGATACTTTGCGGGTGGTAGGACTTTGTGCAAGGTCCGTCCGTCGCTACCACCATCTTACTCGCTAATCCTACCGCTAAGCAGCAGTGCTTGCACTGTTGTGTTCCGGTGTTTAGAGTAAGACAGCCGGTGTAATTACGGGCACAAGAGGCATTTCATCTTAGCTCTCTAGGTTGCAGTGGCGAAGCGTGCTAACAAGCCGATTCCCGATGGCCTCCCTAAAATTTTGAAGAACCAGGCGCATCTCTAAAGAACCCATTGTAGTATAGCCTTACTCGCCCGTAATAAGTTTCAAACATTTTTTAAGTACCACACAATGCATATAAACAAAACGCGAAATTCATTCATTCTTTCACTCCAAATACGCACGCTCTCGCACAAAATCGATTTCATTCATAATCATTGGTAATGCGGCCGAAAATATCAGAATCCTGCACTCACACATTTACAGAACTCATTGGCTAAAATTGCACACTATGGCAAAATTCTACCTATGGAATTAGTAACTAGTTAAGCCGATGTTTAACGGGTTATTACATTTAAAATTAGACTTTGCGTGTTAATCATAAGGTTGACTTCTTCAGAAACTTTTTTTTGGGAGCATAGCGCGCGAAAGACTCCAATAATAAGCCAAAATTTAACGGGTTATTACATTTAGAATTAGAATTTATGCAGTTAATCATAAGGTTGACTTTAGCAGAAGCTTTATTTTAACGCAAACTTTGCTACTTGAGAGCGACGCACCGCTGCGCAAGTGCCGCGTGATGTACTAGTCGATGACTGGATGTAGTTGTTGCCATGACATGATGTACAGATTTAAAATTACGGCAACGAAATAAACAGCAGAAATTTACGTTTGATTAGAATTTCAATTTAAATAACAATTTGACTACGATTCAAAGTTTGGAGCCTTAAATTCCCTTTTTTTTCACTAGGTACTCGGCGCTCAGAAATTTGTTTAAGTATCCTTTTCTTGCAAATGGTTGTTTTTATAAATAATATATATCGGTTCAGTGTTGATAAGTAAAACCAGTGAAAATCAGTGTTTGTCATTGTCATTGTTTTGTGCAAGTGTGTGTTTTACCGCCGTGCGTGTCCTGTTTCGAGGCTCGTTTTAGTAAAGAACTATACCTGTAAGTGTACTTATATATTTTCATTTTTAAAGATTTTAAGGCAATTGTTTCACTTGACAATTATTTTGAGGATAATTGATTTGATTGTCTGTTGTTAAAACTGACTGTCTGTTCAATGAAAATATGCTTACATTTTTTAAAACGAAAAGACGGGTCATTTTATTACAACGATAAGTATAGGTAATTGGTTGACCGATACCTACCTGTTGTGCCGATATTTGCTTAGATTTTTTTTGTATAGGTACTTATATCCGTATTTAACGGCTTTTTGAAAGGCCATTTTTACATGTTGTTATACACCAGTGGTGTCAAATATAGCGAAGATGGTTTACACATAGTTAACTTGAGCTGCAAACGCAGGCATTGGCAGCGGTAGCGGGGCGGCGCGGCGGCGGTAACAGTTGTTGTACCTAATATTCAAACTAGTACCTACCTACCTACGGTTTTGTTTGCTCCGGCTTTACCTACAAAAAATTTCACGCCCCGCCACTGCTAGGTTGGCAACGCATCTGCAAACCCTCCGGGGTTGCGGGTGTCTATGGGCAATGGTGCTCACTTACCATCAGGTGATCCACTTGCTCGTTTGCCTTCCTTGTCGTATAAAGAAAAACTCGGGACTTAATTGCGTAAAAAATATATATTTAAATTTAATATACCTCGAAATTTCGTACGCGACAAATAAAAATTTAAATTTAAATGTATATTTTTTACGCGATTAAGTCCCGAGTATCATGATATTCATGATAACCATTGTACTTACTTCATTTTAAGTCATCGTCTATGTACCTAGTGGCATTTTCAGGAAAATCAAAGCTCAAATAGGCAGCCACGTGTCTGAAGAAAGAATGTACCTAATATGCTTTTTCCTGAACAGTGAGCATTTGGTTAAGTTTTTCTACGTGCTAGACTGATAAACGTAACATTCTCGTCTTCAGTAGACTTACGTTGCCTTAGACTTTTCCCGCGCAACTGGAATAGAAGACAAAAGAAAGCTAATAAGAAGTAAATAATAAAAATCATGGGGACAGTTAACACCAATTAACCAAGTCCCAAACTAGACAAAGCCTGTACTATGGGTACTAGACAAGGGACTGCTATTTTTTTATACTATAAGTAAGGCAAACGAGCCAGTGCGTCACCCTGATGGTAAGTGATCACAACTGCCCATAGACACCCGCACCTCGGGTGATTACAGATGCGTTGCTAACCTAGAGGGCAAACATAAAATGTCTCTTGTGCCTGCGATTTCCTCGGCAGTCTTACTGTCCACACCGGAACACAACAGTGCAAACACTGCTGCTCAGCGAATCACGCGACTTTCGATGCCACGTGATCTGTTTATCCGATTTCCCTATGATTCCCCTACCCGATTTCACTATGGTTGAATATCCCGGTCCGTGGTCCCGGTAGGTCTATGTTAAAAACCTTTTTATCCCCCGACGAAAAAGAGGGGTTTAATAAGTTTGACCTGTGTATCTGTGTATCTATCTCTGTGTATCTGTCTGGCATTATAGCTCCCGAACGGATGGCCCGATTTCAATGCAGTTTTTTATTGAAAGCTAGTTCAATTGAGATGGTTCTTAGCTAAGTGTAAGTAAAATCGGTTTACCCGTTTTTGAAATATTGAACTTTGAAATGACAATGTCGAGGGTTTTCGACTTTTCTAAGTTGTTTAGGTTATTGTAGTCCACAGCAGTGTGAGCGTAGTCGCAATTTCATTTTCGCTAACCTAATTGGTTGGCTAGAATGTGGATTGTAACCACGGGCTGGCAATTAAACCCACGGCGAGAGGCTGGCTGGTGATTGATCTGACCGACAAAGCCATCGGATTAACGTTCTTACTTATATGCGGGCACTGTTCTTATGTACATGGGAATCAAACGTAATCTAAACATATAAAACAGAAACGGGACTGACTGACTGACTGATCAACGGCCAGCCCAAACCGCTGGATCTAGAAAGCTGAAATTTGGCATGAAGGTTCCTTTTATAATGTACACAAGGGGTAAGGCGGGGTTTTTTTTAATTTAACTTTTAAGGGGGTAAAAAGGGGGGTGACAGTTTGTATGGGAAATCGTTATTTTTTAAATTACGATCATGAAACTTGGTGAATAATATTTTCAGAATGAACAAATAAACACGTGTTTCACCGTTTTTTAAAGTATGATCCTTTATGGGGTGAAAAGGAAAAGATATTTACAAACGAAAAACTCCTCTCAACCAGAGGGTCGCGGGTTCGAGCCCTGGAGGCTAGCCACGGTTGTCATTTTGTCGCTTGTCGTTATGCATCCTTCACTGATTCCATCACTAGGAAAGGGACGGACGGACAAACGTGAATACGACGTTCTAGAATATTTTCGGAATTTATATGTGAAATTTTACCTACTTACGTTATTTCGTCCACATTCAAAACCCAGAACGGAAAATAGTTTATCTTATTAAGTATATCTTTTTTTAACCCCTGACGCAAAAAGAGGGGTTATAAATTTGATAGCTATTTGTATGTCTGTATGTGGCACCGTAGCTCTTAAACAGGGTGAAATTGGATGCGGTTTTTTTATTTGAAAGCAGGTATTTAACTAAGTTTCATAAAAATCTGTAAAGCCGTTTTTGAGATACTGAACTTTGGAATGAGAATAGTCTAGAACATCTCTAACTTGGTTAGGTTATTCACCTTGTGATCCTGTATTTCACCAACTTATTCGTCCAAGCTCAATGTTGGAAATCAAAAATTTCATTTGTTTCCTAATAAAATAACGCCCAAAGCAAAAAGGGTTCGAAAATCCCATGTGGGGTGAAGGCAAGATGAATTGGACCATCAAAGTGTTGAAAAACTGTTCCCGGGGCAGAGCCGTCGCTGGAAAAAATAATATTAGCATACTAATAGACTTTCTTAATGTATTTTGGAGGGAGATTGGAAGTCCCAACTTTTGGAGGTTTTGACACCTTTTTGGAAGATATTGAAATTGTAATACTTTAAAAATAAATCAAAAGAAAAGTTCTATGATACTCAGACGAGTGGACACACAATTAGACAGTCAGTAACTATTATTTATATAGTACTTTTTAACCAGCTTTAAAAAAAGGAGGAGGTTCTCTATTCTTTGGAATGTTTTTTTATGTGTGTTCCCCGATTACTAGAAGACGGCTATACCGATTTCAAAAATCCTTTTTTTGTTTGAAAGGGTATACTTTCTAGTTGGTCCCATTGTTACCAAGTCAGGATCAGATGATGGGATCCCAGGAAAGTCGAGGGCAACCCTCAAATTTTGTAGGCACGTATCACGGTGTTTCATATATTTTCGAAAGTTATTCAAGTGCTTGCGTCTGGTAATCATCATCTCGTGTCGATGAGGTGATGATTGAAAGTACAACTCCTTAACGGTTAGGAGTTGGAGGTTGTTTTTTTTAATTATTAATGTACTTAACTTAAAATTGTGAATTAAAAAATCTTTTAACAAAAACTTAATCCACCTTCAAAAACACATAAACTAATCCTCTAAAGCCATCAGTTTTATGGCTTACCACAAATATGAAGTCGGTGCTTCATTCAAAGAATAGGTATTTCGCTCTCACCGCACCGAGACCGACTTCATATTTGTGGTAGGCCATAAAACTGATGGCTTTAGAGGATGTGTGTTTTTTTGAAGGCGTTTTTACTTTTTTGTTTCTAATTTTGATTACCAGTCATTTGCATCCGTACCCCTGCGAAGAAACGTAGGTTACCTGATGTGTGTTCTTCAGTGATCGGTGGAGTTATTCAATGTGATATCAGCCATTGGTTTCCACTATCGCACCTCAGGCCGTAAAGCTGAGTTATCCTTACCACCTTATTGAGGGCCAGTCTATTTACTGTGCGTTTTCGTCGAAATTATTTGTTTTTTATTTTGGATAACTGTAGGTAAATTATATTTTTTTATTAACTCACTGAAACATGAATACACAGAAAAAAACCAGAAAAATGCCAACCCCGGGAATCGAACCCGGATCCTCGACACTCCGGGTCGTGTGCTTTTTTTGAGTCACTGCAAAAAGTGATAAAAACAAGCTAAGATTTGAATACATGGAAAAAAAATTCAGCCTTTCCTCTATGTCCAGCCGTGGTGTAGGGGAAAAGCACACGACCCGGAGTGTCGAGGATCCGGGTTGGATTCCCGGGGTTGGCATTTTTCTGGTTTTTTTCTGTGTATTCATGTTTCAGTGAGTTTATAAAAAAAATATAATTGATATTCACGGGAAAACCGTAAAAATAAAAAATTGGGAGAAAAAATGCAAAAAGATACTCCTACTGAGATCATGAACTGTAGGTAACTTTTGCTCGAAAATTAATAATTAGCAGGATCCCTTTAAGGGATGATTTCGCCTCTGTCCATGTAGCAGTTGGCCTATAACCTAATTATTTTCTAAATGTTTTATATGCATGCATATATACATACATTTACATTGTTCCTTGTTATCCCAAGTTTTCTCAATGTATGTTTTCGCGTTTCGTTCCAAACTCCAAGCAGCTTACGGCTCGACGAGGGGAAAAGCTTATAAACCCTGCATTTGTTAAAAGAAAATTCCCAAACTTCCATTTAAAACATACTGAAAATTCCGACGTGCCCGAAATTTGCTCGCTGTATTCTTTATCGTTTCACCTAAGCATATAGCTCGGGAAGTTGGCAAATTTAGAACAAAGTTGGCAAAAATCGTAAATATATGCCGGGCTTGTTGAGAAAGTTCTAACACCTTTTTCATGCCGGGGTGAAAAGGGCTTCCTTACGGTGCTAAAGGATTTGGTAAGTCGACACGACAACCCTTCGCACGTGATTAAAAAGGTATCCTTTCGTTTGGCCAAAAACGTTTGTCGAACTGATTCATTTCCCAAAATGCTTTTTTTTTTTCAGAAACTGTAAATATTCTCTCATCTCAGATATTTTGTTAGTACCAAAAAGCCTGGGCTCAAATTCACTGTGCCTTCGGGATCAATTAGTTTTTTCTGAGGTTGTGTGGAAACCCGGACGTACTCGTAAGGGCAGTCTAAATGAATCTAGCAATCAGAATGAAATCTCTATGACACCGTTAGTCAACGCCAGGGGGCAAAACGTTTTCATATTTTTTTAGTTAATATTGACTGTTGTATCATTTTGGGTATATTTGGACATAGTGATTCTCACTTGTTTATTTTTTGATGAACACAACAAGTTAGGTGTGACATGGGCAAATGCTGTTTACTTTCTGGTTAATATTAGCTTACCTATTCGCCGAACTAGACATACGAATTTTCTCGATACGGCAACGAAAATGTTTGACAGAAGAAATACTTTGGACTTCACAATACGTATCTTTGAATGCGGCTTGAAAATAGATACTTACTGATAGTTTGCTTCAGTATAATATTGTTATTTCCTGGTGACAATTATAGAACAATAATTAATAGCAACATAAATAGAACAGGAAAGAAAATTGGCTTATTGTTATTATGTTAAATGAATTAATTGTTGGTTGATTTTGTATTGTTGTTCCAAGTTGTTAAACAATCTATATCGTGTTGTAAATTTTGTACATAAAATATGACCAATCAGACAGAACTTAGATTTCCGAACGGTCTATCGGTTTAGGAATGGTGAATGTGTATCTAAATAGCCAAAACATACACAAGCCGTAGAATTATAACAAACAGCTTCCAATATTATTACATATTATTATTTCCATTTATATGGCAAAGTTGGGTAGGGGTTTCATAAAATTCAAAACAATGATCAGAAACTAATGTCTATTTTATCACTAGGTACTTTAATCGAATCGGCTTAATTTCTTTAAAGTTTTCCTCATAAAATATTAGTCTGTTTTAACGAAGTACTATAACTAAGTAAGTACCTACTATTTACGGTCTGCTAACTTACAAATAACTAAATTTGTCCTTGTTCCTTGTAGATAAGTAACCATGGTCATGTATAAACTAAGCCCGAGGGACAAACGAGAAGGCGGGTCACTTGATGGAAAGCAATCACTGCTGCCCATGGACACCCGCAACATGACAGGAATCACAGGTCCGTCCACAGGGAATTGTCCGTGTATCCTTTCTAAAAATATTTCCACCTCGGTTCAACATGGGCAGTAGTGATCACTTACCATCAGGTGACCCACTTGCTCGTTTGCCTTCCTCGTCGTATAAAAAAAACATTAATCTTGCTTTCTAAGTCAGTACTTAGACTTACAATTTCATATCTTAAACATTTTACTTCATCGAGCAGACGGCCATGCTCGTAAAAATGCTACTAAATGATAAAACAAGATAAATGAAACAATGTTTCTCTGAGAAACAATGCAGTGATTCTCTATTATGTAAAAACCGGTCGTACGTTGTCAAATCTAAATTTAGCCGTTTTAAATCCAAACCGGTTACGGAAAGGTAATTTATGTTACACAGATTCAACCGAAGGACATACCCCTAATTTACAATTGTGAGGAAAAAATGTGTAAGCTTCATTACAATACGGCACTCGATTAACTAGAGAACTAAAAAAACCGGCCAAGTGCGAGTCGGACTCGCGCACGAGGATTCCGTAGAAAGATTTTAACGATTTTCCCCAGTGTTTTAAGAAGTCCAGTGTTAGCAGAGCCCTGCTCCTAAGCAAAATGTATGCAGTGTGGGATCAACTTATATTGGTCTGCGACATCTACGGACAGACATAAAAATGTAAAATTTTGAGACTTCTGAGTGGTTGTGCTGTAAGAGCTACCTTCATACCAAATTTCAAGTTTCTAGGATTAGTGACAGTATCTTTTGATTGCATTGATTTAGAAGGTTGATTTTTTCACAGCTCCAAGGGACCGCAGGCTTGAGTATTTGATATTCATTTCAGCATGCTACCTACACGCGTTCCAGAGAAAAAAGGTAGGGAAAGGACGGACGGACGGACGGACGGACGGACAGACGGACGGACGGACGGACAGACAGACGGACAGACTGACGGACAGACAGACGGACGGACAGACGGACGGACAGACGAACGGACAGACAGAGGACAGACGGGCAGACTGACTGACGGACGGACAGACTGACGGACGGACAGATGGACAGAAGGACAGACGGACAATCGGACAGACGGACATACAGACAGACGGACTTACATAGTTAGCAAGTTCCACAGAATGACACTTTAGAGCCGAGAACCCTGGTTACGTATTTTTGAGAGTTAAGCAGCATTTTTGCGTTTCCTTTCGGCTGTAGATAAAAATTACAAATTACTGACGTTTATCTTTTAATTGTGATCAAACAGTTAAAAAACTCAAGTGAAAAATTATTCGTTTTTCCAAATCTTCATTCGTATATATTTATAGGTACTTAAACCTTACATTTATTTTTAAGTCCCACTACCACATCATTCAAATTGCAACCATACGTAACTTATTTTAATTGGTAAAATTTTAACTATTACGTCAAAATTGGACAAGCTATCAGATAGCCTGTTTTTCCACAGGAGAACATCATTAAGCACTTACTGAAAAAATGCTACCAAGCCACTAGCAAAAACTTTTGTCAATAAAAAAATTAATGAAACTTTGTAAGTTGCCTATACACGAAAATCAGGCTGACTTATTCTAGTACACAAAATAGTGTAGTATATAGAAAATCATTCACCAAAAATATGAGTTTAAATTGCGATTCTCTTAACCATAGAGCAACTAGCAAGCATGGAGCGCTATGGAACCGATATGGCTGGTTGCTCAGGGTTATCACTTTAGCGGCTGGCAGTCTCGATGGCGCTTCTGGTGGGGATACACGCGTTCTGAGCGATTTTTCGCGGGAAACAAAACACGCACGCGTCTCGGGCAAACAAGTGAAGAATACAAAAGTGTAATTGTTGAAAGTCTCTTGTGAGAAAGGTTAAGTGTAACAAGTGCAAGAAAAGTGTACAAACTCGAATGGAGAATTTGGTTTGTTGATTAGGCTCGGAAAACAAGTTTTATTTAATTCGAAAAAACATGGCACAAATGCGATAAACGTCTGTTTACGGTCTATTTGCGGTTTACAATTCAGCTGTTTAAATATGGCCGGATTGTGACGTGTTTAAGCAAATTAAGGTACCAAAGAAATAATTTACATTTATTCTTCATGGAGAATAAAGGTACATTGCAAAGTGACTTTTCGTAACCTACGTATACGCCAAAAACTGAAACTAAAGGATAAGCCATGATATTTAACCTTCCGAAAACTTATTTTTTGCGAAACCCTAAAATGTCATTAGTTCGTTTTGAACGCATCGGTAAGCAAATATTAGCCTAGGTACGTACACACACGCAGCACTTAGCAAAGAAAATTTAAGATTTAACATACAAAATAAGTCAAACAATGAATTTAGTACATACTAACGTTATTTTTATTTCGTGCAAAAGTTATTTCTGTCTGTCGATAAGTAACCATGACGTTGACTTTTTTAGTTTTATGTCGCATCACAAATCACAAGTTAACTTTGTACAAGGTTGTTTTGTCAACTATGTTTTTAAATTAATAGCCATTTACATAGAATAACAGCGTCGAGTCGAGACGCCAAATAGAATATTTTGTAGCTAATTAATGTATAAGCCAAATTAGCAGACGTAGACGGACATTTCTTGTAGTAGTTTTTATGCATTGAGGGTCCTTAAAACACAAGTGTGGTTCTATGAAACGATGCGAAGCCGAGTTTCACGATATATATTTTTTTCATTGAAATTTCTACGAGCCCATTCTCAAAGTACCACAGCCACCGTAGGTACAATGTGCCAGCGGTTTTCCTACTGAACAAGTTGTTTGAAAATGGGCTCATCAGCTTGAAACGTGTCAGCGTATGTACAGTTTCGTGATGTGGTGCTTGTGATAGTTGAGTCTATTATGTGACATGTGTTGATTCTTGTGGCAGTGAAGTAGTCTTTTAGTTTTGTGGTCACATTAGTTGAGCTAATTATTAATTTTTAGTTCGTAAATACAGACCTCCGCAAAGTACATAACGCCTGATTCAATATTATTATTATGATTGTAAAAAACTATTCTATAAATGGAGAAATAATATCCCACTCGGATAGGTAATCTATTGATGAACATTATAAGAGTTCAAATAATTCAAACCAGTTTAATACATTGAAGTTAAAAATAGGCGTATCTATAATATAACTTCACAAATTTAACAATTAATGTTGCTAAATTAGCAATGCAAATGTACGCCGTGTTTCCTATTCGTTCCATTAATTATTCGAGTTGTTATTTATATTCCAAACAAGGAATATGGCAAAAGTTTTCCTATCATTAGTATGCAAATACTTGCTAAGATTTTCAGCTAAAAGTGATGTCGAAAATGAACGGAGAATACGGAGTTAGCGAAATCATTAATTTGTTTTATAGACTGTCGAACTACATACGTAACGCTTTGCTTATAAGATCTTCTAATATGCATAAAGTTACTCCAATACATTTTGTTGTAATTTAATGATTCGCTGTTTTGCCTAAGGTAATAAAATGTTTTTCTTTCTTTTTAAAAGGGTTTTACTTACATGCTTTTCTTATCAACATGTTGAGATGCTTCAAGCTGATACAAAATGGCGGATACAAGTGTGCTCATCCTCATTAGTTGCGATGAATCAACGATGCGATCATCGCACTTTTCCGTGCCATTCGTATCCCACCGCACAAACGCCGATTAGGACACCTGCTCCCCGACTACGAAGTGCAAAATTCGAACTTCGTATTGTGCCGTCCCTCTCAAGCTAATATTATTTAACACGAGAGTGAGCGGGACGATACGATAAGAACTTCGATTTTCGAATTTCGTAGTCAGGGGGCTGAGCCCCTCCTCCGAAGCCCGAAATTCAAAGTTTGTGTCAACTGTCCCTCTCGTTTTCGTGTTAATCTATGTCGGCGTGAGCGGGACGGTCAGTTACGAACTTCGAATTTCGGAGTAGGAGCTCTGTTTGAGATCTGCCACCCGACTACGAAATTCGAAAATCGAAGTTCGTATCTTGTTGCCCCGCTCAATCTCGTATTAAATAATATTAGCTTGAGAGGGACGGCACGATTACGAAGTTCGAACTTTGCACTTCGTAGTCGGGGGGCTGTGCGTTTAATCCCATAGTTGTACGAGTAAAATTCGCGCGAATTAATCGATGATCGGGAGTAGTATATTATTGGGCATTCTGGACCACCATTCATTCGATCGGGCGAAAAATTTCGCCCTCACTCATTCGTGGTGATCCAGAAGCCCAATAATACAATGAATTGCACACAACCTACAATCAACCCAAACCCAACGGTAACCAACCTAACAGTAACCTATCAGCATTTGCGTTCAACATAACGCTCAACCTACACCTGAAATCGCATTGGACATTCTGTTTCACCTCGCGTTCAACGCAACAGCAACTCAAACCCAACGGAACCCAACCTAACAGTGACCTATCAGCATTTGCGTTCAACATAACGCTCAACCTACACCTGAAATCGCATTGGGCATTCTGTTTCACCTCTCGTTCAACGCAACGAATACATCAGCCCAACAGCAACTCAAACCTAACGGAACCCAACCTAACAGTAACCTATCAGAATTCACGTTCATCATAACGCTCAACCTACACCTGAAATCGCATTGGGCATCCACCTCTCGTTCGAATGAGCGAAGTTTTGACTCGAGGTTCAACGACAAGCCAACCCGACGGGAATTTATTCAATGTATTTAAATTTCAGTCCAACTCAAGTCTCAACTAATTGACAACCTAACATAGATATGTTTAATAATGTTTGAGCTTAGATAAAGTAAAAGCAAAAGTACACCATGCACACCGGGTTGATCAAGTCCGATATGCACGAGGCCGAAGCCACTGAGCGCTCCTCGGTCTCAAGCCGCAGCCTTTGACTCAGGTTAACTCAGGTGTTTGCACAACTTGTCTGCGAAGCTGATCAGACTCCACAGACAAGATCGGGTCACCCAGGACGCGTCTAGTTCCCGGCATCCACCTACGGATGTATCGCTATGACCGCTTTTTGTGTGCGTGGTGGTTTTGGATGCCTCCCACCGAGGCTTGTATACAACTCATCCGCAAAGCTGATCAGACTCCACAGACAAGGTCGGGTCACCCAGGACGCGTTAGTTCCCGGCATCCGTTTTCGGATGTATCGCTATGACCGCGTTTTATGTACACGGCAAATTGTATGTCGGATTTATTTATATCAACGAATCTCAAAACCATCGTTAGCGCGAGTTAGGTTTAAACTAATTTACGCTGGAATAAAGCACTAAGTAAACATTATTTAAATTACGAAAACATAAAAATGTGTAACTCACTACACTAGTGAAAACCGAAATATGATTTTAAATTGGTATCGCTAAAACTAAGTCAAATAGTGTGATTTAATTGATGTTAATGTAGAACAACTCCATCTGTGAGACCGCGATACTTTATCACACTTTCTAAATAACTTATATCACTTTATCATGTTGACGTAAAAATTGTCTTGCTGACTAGAATATAAAGTTTGATCAGAAACGAGTTGTAAAGTGATATACATGATTATGTACTTAAGTCATTTCAACTCGAAGACATTGTAGTGTAAGTTAGGTACTCGATCAAATTACGTAGCGAGCGCGCTCGCTAAGGTTTATTGTTCTTAACATGCAAATGGACATACGAGTAGGCGGTGATGACATCTATCGAAATTATTCGAAACCATTTGTATTCTATACGAAACCAGTACATCAAAGGTACTTACTTAAATCATTACTTACACCTACTTAGTTCAGTGCTTAACCCACAGACAGCGCTTATGTTAAACTTTGACATCGTGCGCTAGAATTTGTACCTAGATTTTTGTGTGTCTGTCTGTGGTACCATAGCTCCTAAATGAATGAGCCGATTTAAATGCGGTTTTTCATTTAACAGGTTTTCTAACAATGGTTCTTAGACTTGTTTTATCAAAATCGGTTCAACCGTTTCTAAGATATTGACCTTTGAAGCGAAAATGTCTATTGTTTTTCGACTTTTCTAAGTTGGTTAGGTTATCTTATCATAAATGTTAATAATATAGGAATTGTTTATTTTTGTGTTCAAATTGAAAAAGGTTTATACCTGTTTGTACCTGTAACAAGACAATGTTTGTTTTCGTATTAGGAAATAACAATTGTATGTGTATTTATAATTACGATGTAAAGTAGCAAACATTACAGTTAGAACACGTTTTTACCTAAGTTTAAATCTTCGTCTTAGTAGGTGAGGTAAGATGATATTTGGTTGTGTGAGCTAACCAATTACTAACCTTACCCATTAACTTAGTAATTAAGTCGGTTAATACTGAGGCTATTTGAACGATCTGAGGAGGTTTTTTTCCAGTTTCCGTTATAATTTTAACGTACAGAACTGAGCATGAAAATGTTACCAATTAGGTATTAGCCAATTTTATTGCGCAACGTTATCAAGTTGTAATGTGACACACAGTGCGATCGGCGTCTTTTTGCTGACATACAAATGCGGTGCATGTATGAAGCGTGGTTGCGAAATAATATTCATATTATAAAGGTGTAGGGTTGACAATGATCAATGGATAAATTTACAATTAATGGGTACCTCTATTAAATGCGAATATAAATGTTCTTAAAAGAAATAATGATTACTACAATTACTGAAATACTAATATTTAGGTAATTCCTTAATTTAGCTGGTGAGAAATAAATAAATAAAAAATAAATAAGTAAATTAAAAATTAAAAAAGTAAATTAAAAAAAGCTTACAACTCACTCTCGATTAGTTTTTTGGTATCTTGAATACATGCATATGTGGAATACGAAGTAGGCAGATTTACCAACAGACAGATAGACAAATTCATAACGTTCCTCTTTCCATCGCGTCGAGAATTAAATAATGTAAAATAAAGAACTGTTATGTGCACATAAGCATAATACACAATTGTGATTTGGAATGCGACAGCCCTAGTTCATTTAGTAAAATCAGCAAATAATTTCGTTTAAAACTTTTGCGCGGGGCTAATTTGTTCCTTTCCAATTTCGAACGTGACGTGCACAGTGCATCAAGTCTTCTACATCTTCAGCTCAGAGGTTAAGCTGTGCAGAGTTTCTACGTTAGTAAAGTTTATTTGCTTTATACATCGATTAAAATGTAAGTATGTATTTCAACGTACCTAACGCTTTACTTTCCTAACGAAATTAAAACATTTGGTTCATATTGTTTGTAGGGTTCCAACAGGCATTAATATTTTTAATTTCCTTTCAGGTCTGATTCCGAGTTTGAACCCATCACTGTTGCAAACAGCGGAACCGTTCGGTCAAAAGTGGGAAGGTCGGCTGAAAAACGAAAAGCTTCAGCTCCAAACAGGTAGCCATTTTATATTTATTTTCATATTTCATGTTTTTTATTTTGTCAGCTGGGTACATATTTACTTAAATATTGTTTGTCTACTTTTTTCATTTAAAAAAGGTATTTTTTTTTCTTTTTTTATCGATGTATATGGTTATTTTAAATGTCGAGTAATAAAAACATATTTTTTATTTCAGATCTGATTCAGAGGAGAGCGTTGCCGCTGCAGATGTCAGTATCCCAAAAATAAAAAAACCTGCTCAAAAAAGAAAGCCGTCAACCCCAAGGTATTTTTCTTGTAATTTGTTTAATGAATTTCGACGAACTAAGTACAACTGTCTTATTCATTGTTTAATGTCTGTTATGTTTCAGATCTGCTGCACCCAAGAAAAAAGAAACTAAAAACCCGTTTGACGTGTTCGGAATATTTCCTGAAGACGTTGCTGTTAACCATAAGCCTGCTGAGACTGATCCGCTTGATTCATCCATTATAAGCCGGGTACCGAACGGGTCAACAAAACGAGCTTGCACCCTCAACGGAGACTTTTTCTTGGAGCTGCGGGTGTACAACACTGCTGATATTCGCGGTGAGTTACGTCAGGAGCGTTGGAAAAAGGCTCTCGTTACTCTAAAGGCGCAAATCGATGATGAAACTGTTGAATGGGAGGCATTGCAAAAATTTATTAAAAAGATAAATGTACTTTTCAAGGACGCTAACGTCAAATTTTATTCTAACGATACTAAGTACTAATTTAGTAGGTACTTTTTTGATTTTAACAGATACTGCAGGTTGTCTCTTTTTATTACTTATTTGAATAAAATTTAAACTGCATCAAATTGTGTATCAAGTAATTTTTAATAAATGTTTTTAATAAATGTTAACGATTTATTATGAAACCATAATTTAAACGCTTTTAACGATATTACTTTAAGGGCGCAAATCGATGATAAAACTGTTGAATGGAGGGCATAGCAAAAATTTGTTAAAAAGATAAATGTACTTTTCAAGGACGCTAACGTCAAATTTATTGTAACGATACTAAGTAAGTACTAATTTAGTACTTTTTATTTTTGCTTTTAACGGATACTGCAGGTTGTCTCTTTTTATTATTTGATTAAAATTGAAACTATCAAATTGTGTATTTAACATATAAAACCAGGATTACAGCTTAAGCAAAGTCGCTACATAAAACATGCCCTTTTGCACTCAGTGTTCAATTACAGTAGAAAGCAGGAAGTGGGTAGGGCACCTTAGAAGTAATAAGCATAGAAAAAATTCGGGTGTAAATTTAAACGATGAGGTTGTTGAAATTTCGTCTGCTTTTAAAGGTCGCATAGCATCTTATAGAATAATGGCAACTGATGAGCTGAAGTCTTGTTTACCTGAATCATTTTTGATTACAGTAAAACCTAAAATGCAAAAAATTTTGGAAAATTCGCTTAAAAAACATGTGTCCCTCAAAGTAAATTTCGAATATTTTGGCGATTTTCTTTTGTTTAAAGATGACAAGCAGGAAATGAAATCTTTTGCAACGAAAAATTTTCCTATACATCAAAATTATCAATTCGAAGAGCTTTTAAACACAATAATTATTAGTATACAGAAAAAAATCGAAGAATTTCAGGAGCGCGATTCTGGTTGGACTTTCTTATCTAATTTGTATTTAGAAGTTAACATAAATAAGTATGAACCATTGAAAGCGTCATCTTACATAGACTTACCTAAGATAATAAAAAATAAAAAAGCTTGCATTAATATTCAAAATCATGATAATTATTGTTTTCTCTGGTGTGTTGTTGCTGCTCTTTACCCATGTCAAAACCATCGCGAGCGTCTATCATCTTATCCTCATTTTAAAGACGTATTAAAACTTGATAATATGTGTTTCCCTGTCACTTTAGCCGATATCATTACGTTTGAGCATCACAATATTGATATCAGTATTAACGTATATTCTTTAAAAAACAACCGAACTCTTGTAGGACCTCTATACAGATCGCAATATAAAAGGAAACATCGAATCAATTTACTTTTAATCGAACGCGGTAATAAGTCGCATTATGTTTTGATTACTAATTTACCGCGTCTTGCTCGCGGTCAGATTACCAAACATCATGCTAAGCTTTATTTCTGCGAAGACTGTCTGATATTTTTTCAAACTGAACACGGTTTCAATAGTCACGTTTGTAGTGGGGTTGCTACGGTACTTCCGGAGAAAGGCACCTATCTCGAATTTAAGCATTTTGAACGAAAACAAGACGTTCCATTTGTCGTGTATGCTGACTTTGAGACAATCCTTAAACCCTATCAGAACTGTGAACCTAACACTGACAGTAGTTTTACTACAAATAAACAAATACATTTACCAGCCGCTTTCGCGTACCATATAATTTGCTCTTATGATGAGCAACTTAATCGTTTTGTTCAATACCGAGGGCCAGATTGTGCTCAGAAATTCGTAGATTATTTATATAGACATATTAAAGACATCCATAACGTTTTAGAAAAAGAAATTCCCATGATATTTACTGTAGAAGATTCTTTAGCTCATGAACGTGCCAAAAATTGTCATATGTGTAAAGGTTTATTGTTTGCAGACAAAGTAAGAGATCACTGTCATCTAACGGGCCGTTATCGCGGTGCCGCGCACCAGTACTGCAATCTGCGCTTTCGCGTTCCTAAATTGGTCCCTGTTTTCTTTCATAACTTAGCAGGTTACGATTGTCATTTGTTTATACAGGAACTTAGTAAATGTTCAGGGCCTGTGAAAGTAATCCCAAAAAATAAAGAAAATTATATTTCGTTCACTAAGTTTTTGTGGATTTCAGATCAAAAGTATGCACAAATTCGATTTGTAGACTCTTTTAAATTTTTAGGAACAAGCTTGGAAAAATTAGCGAATGGTTTACATAAAGATGATTTTATTCACTTGAACAAGTTTTATCCTGAAACTAAAAAAAAAAATTATTAACTCGCAAAGGTATTTATCCTTACGATTATATGTCGAGCTGGGATAAGTTTACAGAGACCGAGCTTCCATCACAGAACTTGTTTTTTAATTCTCTTTCCAACGAACAAATAAGCGATTCAGATTACGCACATGCGCAATCTGTATGGTCCGAATTTAAAATCAAAGATATGGGAGAATATACTGATCTTTACCTAAAAACTGATGTATTGCTTTTATCAGATATTTTTGAGAACTTTCGGTTCATTTGCAAGTTAAATTATCATTTAGATCCGGCATTCTATTTAACTGCTCCAAGCTTATCGTTTGATGCTATGTTATTAAAAACCGGAGTTAAGCTTGAATTGATATCCGAATTAGAAATAATTCGACTCATACAAAAAGGAATAAGAGGTGGTATTTGCATGTGTTCGACCAGATATGCTCAGGCTAATAATAAGTACATGGAAACTTATGACATGAATAAACCAGACTCGTTTTTAGTATATATCGATTGCAATAACTTATATGGTTACAGTATGTGTCAATCGTTGCCCATGTCTAATTTTAGTTTTCTAGATCATCATGAAATTGCCCAACTAGATATTTTGTCTGTCGAAGATGATGCTCCATTTGGATTTATTCTGGAAGTTGACTTGCTATATCCGGAAAATTTACACCATAACCATAACGACTATCCATTTTGCGCACAAAAATTTATTCCTCCAGGAGGAAAAACGACCAAATTGATCCCAAATTTATATAACAAATACGAATACGTCATTCATTACGTCCATCTGAAAACATGTTTACGCAACGGCTTAACTCTTGATAAAATCCATCGCGTTATAAGGTTTCGTCAAAGTCCATTCTTAAAACAGTATATTCATTTAAATACAGAACTGAGAAAAAAAGCTACTACTCCTTTCCAACAAGACCTTTTTAAATTAATGAATAACTCAGTTTTTGGGAAAACTCTTGAAGACAGTGAGCGGCGAGTTGACGTCAAATTAGTAAATAAGTGGCACGACCGTCAAAACAAAACAAAAAAGTTTACTTGTGCTAACAAATTAATTGCCAAACCGAATTTCCATAGTGCAACAGTGTTGTCTGAAAATTTGGTTGTCGTACAAATGAAGCCTGAAAAAGTAATTTTAGATAAACCAATCTACGTAGGATTCTCTGTATTAGAACTTTCTAAAAGTCATATGTACCAATTTCACTACACGGTAATAAAAAAACACTACCAAGATCAAGTTACTCTGTGCTACACTGATACCGACAGTTTTATTTACAAAATCGAAACTGCAGACTTTTACAGCGATTTAAAAAATATTTTTTTAAACTTTTTTGACACAAGCAATTATAACCCTGTAAATGATTTGCAAATACCTTTACGTAACAAGAAGATTCCTGGGTTATTCAAAGATGAGTTAGGAGGAGAACTTATTACCGAGTTTATAGGGTTACGTTCTAAACTATACTGTATCAAAAGTGATAAATCTCTTATCAAAAAGGCTAAAGGAATAAAAAAACCAGCAGTTCAAGAGTTAACATTAAATGATTATCGGGATGTGTTATTCAATGATAAAATAGTTCGGAAAAAACACATATTATTTAAATCGATTAGGCACGAGATCTTCACTCAATCTGTCAATAAAGTTGCTTTATCTAACAAAGACGATAAACGACATATATTATCAGACAAAATTTCAACCAAATCTTGGGGACATGAGTCTATTTTCTAGTACAGTAGTTATCTAAGCGACCTTTCCTCGAGCTGTAATTTTATTTCGTAGGCACCCAATGGGTAATAAAAAATTAGAATGTGTTTAATAAAATAAAATACGTTGAGTACTTACGTTATTGTAAAATTATAATTATGTATGTTGTAGGGTCAGCGTCAAAAGCCGCTCATCACTTTTGTACCTTTTCGCTCTACGACCAGATGAGCGACTTTTGACGCTGACTATACCAAATAAGTAGATTATCATTAAGTACTTTATTTTTTATAATTACACATTGATTTGTAAATTGTATGGTTTGTTCTTTTTTTTTAATAAATAAATATGAAGTGTTATTAACATTTGTTTTCTTTTTTTCTTTCACCCACCTAAGTATATATAGACTGCGAGGATACCGACTGAAAACACATTTTACTTGAGTTGAAATTGAGTTTTCTCGCTTCGGAGGTTTCCTGACGATGTTTTCCGTCATCAAAAAGCTCAGGGCTCAGGCTTAATTTTAAATGTAATATTTTGATAATGGTAAGTAAAATCATGTTCTGTTGAACAGGCAAATAATACCTATCCTCGTTTATTGCATTGGGTATCAATTAAAACATGTCCTTACGTGTCTTAAGCAGCGCGGCGGCATGCAGCCCGTGCTAAGGTAATTTGCTGACACGTGAAATATACCTATTCACATTTATTGCATTTGGTACCAATTATAACAAGTCCTTACGTGTCGTTGTAATTTGATCGGCATTAAGCAGCGCGGCGGTATGCACCGCATGCTCCGAAGCGCGTGTTAATTTAATTTGCTGACGCATGAAATTACTGTAATTATAAATAGCGGCTGTTATAGTAAGTTATCATTCTGCACTCTACATTCATAACTGAGTAAAGTCGTTCCAAAGTTTTGAAAATTAAGACGAGCTGATCCATTCCCGATTCGGTAAGTAAAATTGGCATTATTTAATATTTATTCGTATTATTTTGTTGCTATTATTGTTTTGTAAGCGTATGAAAATGCTCATATGTGTTGCCAGATGCGTTTATTTATTTGATTTCTTTTGTTTCAGAATATGGAAGGAACGCAAGACACTCAAATCATGTTTTCGCAATATGCACAGGGTCCATTAGGATTCCGAGAAGATGAAGAAGAAGAAGAAGTCAGTGAATTTGTAAAAAAAATTGCAAGTGCCAAAACGAAAACCAAGTCTAGTAAACCAAAACTAAGGCTAAACAAAGTGGTAAAGAGAAGTGTACGAGGTCACCCGCCGTCGTTCGTTATAAACAATGAAGCAACTAAGGGGAACAGACTTGTCAAAATCCAAATAATTAACATAAGTGACTCCGCGCCGGATCAAAACGACGAAACCGGTGAAAACGTTATGCTCAGTGCGCAGTATGTGGCAAGTGACGGATACGATGAGATAATAGACAGTACAGAAAGTGTAATAAATAAGATATCCAAGAAGTTGTGCGGATATAGTGTTAGTTATTAATGTTTTTACTGTTTTTGTATATAATTTTGAAAATAAATATGGTCAACAATTTTCTTGTTTTATTCCTTTGATTAAGCGATACGTCAACAGGAAAGATTTTTTTTGTAAGTATGTCAATAAAGCAATAATTCAAACGAAAATAAAATTATCATGATTAAATGCACAAGAAAAATCTTTTCAGTAAATATCGCTTAAATAGATTAACACTATTATTAGCCACAGGTATGAATCGTTATCATTTATTTCATATTTTTAAACAAACAAATTCAATTATTTAAAAATGGGTTAATATAAAAAGTCTTCGTTCAAAATAAATGATAACTAATTTTGACTGGGTTAAAAAATAAAAAAATGATTAAACGTAAATATTTATTTTTGAAAATTAGGTATAATTTATTACAATGTTAAATATGCATAATATCGAAATAATATTTTTTAAGACATATAACGTTTTTTAAGGCACAAGCTTTTTTATGATGTAGACAATTATAAGAGCTGTTGTCGATACAATACTTTTTATACATTAATTGAAAATTAGAACAACCTTTCTCTCCCAAGTCTATTACAGTACAATCAGCACATAAATCATTAATCCACTTAATTTTTTCAAAACCTTTTACATATATTTTTTTGCCTTCCAAGAAATTATGAATCATTCTCTTAAATTCTCTGTGGTCGATATACCCCTCACGCCACATAATGCCAAGGTTTCTCTCTATCCATTTCACATGCCTTTTTTCGTTTTCTGATAACGTAGAAAATGAATATGGAGGTTTTATTAAATACGCCTGCGTGTGTTCATAGGTACTGTATGCAAATTCTTTAATAATAAATTCATTTTTAGATGATTTAAACCCCTGAACATCTACGAATAGATGGTCTAGTTTCATGATATCTTCTTTGTTATATTGGTCAACGGCTTATATTCTATAATACTATCATTCAAAATAAGACAATAAGCCGCGGTATTGTCAGGGATATCTGTGTCACACTCTAATTCAATCCGCACATCGACTGAACCCGTTTTTAAGGTTTCATTTTGACGAGAACAGTCGATAACAAACAGAGGTGCTTTATTTATAAAGTCTTGTGGATTCAACAACGGTGCTTGGCTGCGGTTATAATAAGACTGTTGGAATTTAGCGTACTGTTCATATAATATAGCAAATTTTTGAGCCGAGAAACTGACATTCAAGTTTTCATAAGGAAAATAATTTGAATTTAAAAAAACTTTAACGTCACGCAAATTACAATGATCAAAACGCGATATATCTTTATCAGCAACATTTTTCCTGTTTGTTTTTAATCCAATTATAACATATCGAGGTTTTTCAACTTGAGACGAAGTTTTGACGGCCCAAGAATGTTTTGATGTTTTAGGTAAAAGCGGGTATTCGTACAGATCCCAGTTCCTAAATGCTACCTGAATAGCTCGATCTCTTTCCAAATATTTAAGCAAACTTAATCTTTCACGATCAGAAACCTTAATGTGCGGCATGCGCCATACTATTTTAGATATAGTTATGTTACCTATATACTCATTTGTGTTCAGTTTTACGCTATTTAAATTAGTATTGGATCGTAAAAGAATAAGTTCATGCTTACAGTTAATAATAATTTTGTTATAATCCTCTGCGAAGCCAAGAATCTTATTTAAAGGAATTGACACAGAAAATGATCCATGCGTAATTTTTGTGCCATCAACATCCCAGCCCCATAACTTTGACATCGATGATTCAAGTTCATTCATCGACACAAGAGATTTTATTGTTGTTGTGACCCCAGCGTTTTTAATTTTATCTATTTCAATCCCATTCAGCTCATATCGAATATCTTGAAATAAATGAAGTATAGGGTTATTTGTAAAATGAACACTGGACACCTTCGCTTTTGTTTCTCTGTTGAATACTTCTATAGTACCCTCTATGTATAAAGTACTCGCTGATGGTAATACGTATAGATCTTGCTGGTTGATAGGTATACGGATTTCATCATTTAAATTGAAACTTGTTACGTACGGTTTATACGAATGATATTCGAAACTTTCAATCGTGCTATCAAAGCTAAAGGAGTCTGATAAGTTTAGTATACTCATTTTAATAATCCTATGTTTTTTAAAAACTGTTTGTTTTCCTTCGTTAGTTGTCCTTTAGGTCTTCTTTTCTTGATAGCACAATGAGCACTAACGGCTTTGCTGTTTGAGACCGTACATTTATTAAAGTCTATCATTTTTTTCTGAGATGTAAATATATCTGAATCTCTTCGCCACGTAAATTCACTAAATTATCGTTTATATCCAGTATTCTTATTATAAGAGCGTTTAAGCTGTTTTGAGTAACAGGAAAATATATAACATTTTTAGGTGTTTCTATAATCCGGTAACCAGGCGGTACATTTGGCACAAATTCATGAATTATATGACT